>JARQOC010000002.1:622409936-623609936 GCA_033576535.1 Allobates femoralis
TGACTATGTGATCACCATTTTGAATTTCACTGGGCTAGTATTGTAGCGTATTTCTCCTTTACCAGGGGCAGTCAAAATGCTGGAGTGTCGATGCTCGCCGCCGGATAAGATATGTGTACTGTCGAGCACGGCCATGTTACCTGAAGTGACCCATTGTTAATGAAGTGGGTAGCATGTAGAATACCCTATTGCCAGAAGAGGCAGCCAAGAAAATGGGAGGACCCTACATTGTCTCCTGAATAGTACATGTGCAATGAGTGAGCCATGTTAAACACTCGAACGTCCAATGCCTAATTGTAAGGGAAGTGGGTTAATAGTGAGTGGGTATTGTAGTATACTTTTGGCCATGGCAGCACTAAAATATTGTGAGGCACTCACATGTCCCTGAGAAGAGACGTGCATGAGGGCCTGTAAACTGAATGCCCATTGTAGGAAGTGGGTCTATTGTAGTATAGTCCTTTGCCAGGGCAGCCAAAAATTGGGAGGTTCACATTGTCCCTGGATAGAGACGTGCATGAGGGCCTGTAAACCTGAAGTGCCCATTGTAAGGAAGTGGGTGTATTGTAGTTAGCCCTTTGCCAGGGCAGCCAAAAATTGGGAGGCTCCACATTGTCCCTGGATAGAGACATGCATGAGGGCCTCAAAACATTGTTCCCATTGCAAAGGAGCGGGTCACCTGTCGTTGTAATGCCCATTCTGAAAGAATGGGTCGAAAAAATTTACCACTGGGGGTATAAATGAAATAACGGCCTAACTTTTGTAACGGTCATCATGGTGGCGCATGAGGAGAAGGAGGAGCAGTCCAGCGATTAGCCAAAGTCCAGAAGTGTGTACCCATGGGTGAGTGGAGGTACAGGCAAATTCCCGTTACAAAATTTAAACTCCGCCTCTCATTTGCTGGTGGTGTGGTGAAGTCTGGCCCAATCCAACCCTTGTTCATCTTGATCAGAGTCAGTCTGTCAGCATTTTCAGTTGACAGGCGAGTGCAGTTTATCAGTAATGATTCCACCTGCTGCACTAAAAACACGCTCTGACAAAACGTTAGCGGCAGGGCAGGCCAGGACTTCCAAGGCGTAGAGAGCCAATTCATGCCACGTGTCCAGCTTGGATACCCAATAATTGTAAGGCACAAAGGAATGTCAGAGTACAGTTGTTCAATGTGCAAGGTACTCCTTCAGATCTGGGCAAACTTACCATTTCTTGTGGCACTACCCCGCACCTCAGGGGCTGTGGTATGTGAGGGGCTGAGAAAACTGTCCCACATCTTAGACTGTTCACCCTACCTGTGGCGGATTGGACTTGTGCCCCTCTCGGCCGTACGCCTTGGTTGTCCACCGATTCCTGACCTATGCGCTAGCGTTTTGTGAGGGGAATGCTTTGCCTACTTCCGCGACTATGGCCTTCTGGAACTGCTGCATTTTGGCTGACCTCTCCGCCTCAGGAATGAGAGACATAAAGTTCTCCTTGTAGCGTGGGTCTAACAGTGTTACCAACCAGTAATGATTGTCGGCCAAGATGTTCTTAACGCGAGGGTCACGAGCCAGGCAGCTTACCATAAAGTCAGCCATGTGCGCCAGACTCTTAACAGCCATCACTTCAGTGATCCTGACCAAACACGATGACTGAACACGCTGTCCTCTCCTCCTCCTCTCCTCCTCCTCATGTCCCCTGTCCTCTGGCCAGCCATGCTGAACCGAGGGTATGACTGGTGTGCATGTCATATCCTCAATTTGGCCGGAGAGTTGCTCCATGTCTTCATCCTCCTCCTCCTCGTCATAGTCCTCCACTGCACGTTGTGAGGAGATGAGGCTGGGCTGTGTATTATCACCCACACCCACTACTGTTTCTTGCTCCAACTCATCGCGCTCCGCCTGCAATGCATCGTCTTTGTTTTTGAGCAGGGACCATTTCATAAGGCAGAGAAGCGGTATGGTGAAGCTAATAATGCGTCATTACCGCTCACCATCTTAGGGGAGTCCTCAAAGTTTTGGAGGACGGTACATAGGTCGGACATCCATCTCGACTCCTCAGGTGTTGTGTGGAGTTTGACCCATTTCCTGACGGCTTAGGTGATGCAGGATACTCAACAACTGCCCTCTTCTGCTCACAAATCCTGACCAACATGTGCAGAGTTGAATTCCAATGCGTGGGGACATCACACACCAGTCTGTGAGCCGGAAGCTGCAAACGCCGCTGAAAGCCGGCAAGGCGCTGAAGCAGTAGGTGACTTTCGAAAAGTGCAGACAGGCGGCAAACTTTTACAGAGTAGATCAGACCGCTCTGGGTATGATTTTAGAAACCGCTGAACCACGAGGTTGAGCACATGGGCCACGCATGAAACATGTGTCAGCTGGCCTCGCCTCAAAGCCGCCACCAGGTTCCGGCCATTGTTGCACACGACCTTTCCTGGCTTTAGGTTCAGAGGTGTGAGCCAGTGATCTGCCTGCTGTTTCAGAGCTGTCCACACCTCTTCTGTGTTGTGGGGTTTGTCACCTATGCATATTAGCTTCAGCACACCTGTTGCCGCTTCGCCGAGGCCAGTGCTGCAGTGCTTCCAGCTTGGGACTGGTGTGGAGGGTAAAGTGGATGAGGATGCGCAGGAGGAGGAGGCTGAGGAGCATGACATTCCGGAGCTGTAGAGAGTGGGTGAAACCCTGACTGAGGTAGGGCCTGCAATCCTTGGTGTGGGATGGACGTGTTCCGTACCCTCGCTGAGACTGGGACCCAGCTCCACAATATTAACCAGTGTGCCGTCAAGAGATGTACCGGCCTTGCCCACAAGCACTTGTCCACGTGTCTGTGGTTAGGTGGACTTTGGCTGAAACAGCGTTGTTCAGGGCACGTGTGATGCTTTGTGACACTGGTTATGCAATGCGGGGACGGCACACCGGGAGAATAGTGGGGCTGGGGACAAGTAACGTTGGACAGCTGCCGCCATCAGGTCGCGGAATGCTTCCGTCTCTACCAGCCTAAAAGGCAGCATTTCCAGCGCATGCAGTCGCGAAATGTTAGAATTTAGAACTGTGGCATGTGGGGCGTTGGCAGCGTATTTGCCCTGCGTTCAAAAGTTTCATGCAATGGTACTGATACTCTTACAGTTGGTGATGAGGGTATGGGTTACAGGTCACAATCCACAGACCAGGGATTCTACTGTAAGAGCACGAGACTAGGAACTCTGCCAACATGCTGTTGTATGAGTGAGTCCTACAAACATTTAGAGGGCTTGGAATGCCTATCATACTTGAAGCTTATTTGTACCCTTATACATCTGATCTTTGAAAGGGCTTGATCAGGAATTATCTGAATTAAACTGCCAGTATCTGGAAGTCAGAAGGAACTTTTTCCTTGTCCAATGTGGTGACTTAGTGTTGCCACATCGGTTTTTTTTTGCACTCCTCTGACTCACCATGTTAGTCGCATCATGCGGTTGGAACTGATGGACTTACAGTCTTTCCTCAACTTAAAAACCATGTTACTATGATACTGAACGCTGCGTTGGACAGCCCCGATGTGCTTGTGAGGTGTATTTGTGCGTGGGCAACTACAGGTGCAGGGCAGGAGGCTTGTTCGCATGCAGCATCGACAGGGGATTGGCTTGCACGCACAGCACCCGAAGACGTAGCAGTGACATCAGCAAGCACTGCTCCTCGACTCTGTTGTACATCCCACAAAGTCGGGTGCTTGGCTGACATGTGCCTGATCATACTGGTGGTGGTCAGGCTGCTAGTTTTGGTACCCCTGCTGATGCTGGCATGGCAGGTGTTGCAAATGGCCTTTTTAGAATTATCTGGAGCCAACTTAAAAAACTGCCAGACTCGGGAAGACCTAACATTTGTACAGGCACCTTGTGTCGTGTTGTTGTTCCGGGGAACGGTTGCCTGACTTCTGCCTTGGGCCACCACCCTGCTTCTTACCACCTGTTGTGATGCTAAGCCTCCCTCCCCCTGTGCACTGCTGTCCTCGCTCTCCATCTCCTCCTGCCAGGTTGGGTCAGTTACTGGATCATCCACCACGTCTTCTTCCTCTTCCGCACCCTGCTCCTCCTCCTGACTTCCTGCCAATCGTGTCTCATCATCGTCCACCCCTTGTTGAGACACGTTCCCACCGTTGCCTTCGTGAGACGTGGCTGCTCAAATATTTGGGCATCGGTACATACGCTTTCCTCATGACCCACTTCAACAGGAGCTGGCGAGAGGCCAGAATGTGCGAATGGATATGTGAACAGCTCTTCAGAATGTCCAAGTGGGATCATATTCCGTGGACGTGTACTCGACCTGGTGGTAGGAAGGAGGATCAGGTTGTGGAATGTGCGGTGCAGTATCACAGCTACTGACACTTGACCGTGTGGAAGACAGGGTGTTGTGGTGGTGCCAATCTGACTGGAAGCATTATCCACTATCCAACTAACAACCTGTTGACATCTTGTTCTGGGTCCCCAAGAATTTGGGACAGGACGTGCGAGCGAGTAACTGTGGACCTTTGTTGTGGTGAAATTAGAGCTTGCACACGACCTCGGCTTCTGCCTGCACCACCATCACGTCCACTTCCTTGTCCCTTGCCAACGCCCTTGCGCATTTTCAATGCTGTGCTGACGGTACACAGCTAAATGAAGGCGTCCCAACAGACGGTTTTACCTGGACAATCAGATTATAGCTATTGCTACCAGCTTTTTAAGAGCGACAATTAGAATTAAGTCAGACACAGATGGAGACGTGTATTCACTCTACTTGTGCGTTATATCCTAGTTTGTGCAAAACACACAAAAGTGCACCCGTACGCTGCCACCAACGAGGCACACACTTGCGGTTTGAAATGCACGCACTAAGAAGCAACAGATTTTTAGGAGTGAGAATTAGTGAGAAGTCTGACACTATCAGTGCTGTGCAGATGTGTATTATTCACTGTACTGTGCGTTATATCCTAGTTTGTGCAAAACACACAAACGTGCACCCGTACGCTGCCACCAACGGGACACACTTGCGTTTGAAAATGCACGCACTAAGAACCTAACAGCTTTTTAGGAGCGAGAATTAGTGAGAAATCTGACGCTATCACGTGGCTGACATGTATTATTCACTGTACTGTGGTTATATCTATTTGTGCAAAACACACAAAGTGCCCGTATGCTGACCAGGAACATTGCGGTTGAAATGCAGCATAGAACCTAACAGCTTTTAGGAGCGAGATAGTGAGAAGTCTGACCTATCAGGACTGTTTAGACTGGTACACAGCCCAGATATGATTTACGGATGGATTACGTCACTGGAATGCATATACCTGCCTGCCTGCTGCAGCTACAATAGTCCTGAGAAGGACTGTTGTGGTCACTAGAAAGCCTGACTCGACCTGCTACCTGCCTGCCTGCCTATATCCACCTAGATTAGTCCTGAGAAGGACTGTTGTGGTCACCAGTTTGCAGTCCTGCAAAACTCTCCCTAATTCAGCAGACACTCTCCCTGCACTGACTGTCTGGATCGCTGTGTGCAGAGCACGGCGCGGCTGGGTCTTATAAAGACTGTCACGCTGTGCGGCCGGCCAATCACTGCAATTCCACAACTAACAGGGCTGTAGCATTGCAGTGGTCTGTCAGCAATCCCTGCATGTGGGCTGGCTCTCTAAAGAGCGCAACATGCAGGGATGAGGACCAGAGCACAGCAGAGTATCGCGAGATTATTTGGTATTCGCCGAGTAGCCCGAGTACAGTGATACTCGTGCGAGTACCGAGTAGTTACAAGCGTACTCGTCATCATAGTAATGGATAGTCTGTATTACTTGCTTATTCGTCCGAATAGCGAGTCTAATGCAGTCCAATTAGTGATATGCCAACCCAAACATCTGGCTACAAACAAGTCTTCTGGAGTCAATGCTTTATTACATTTCAATGTCTTGAAGACACCTACTGTGCTCCACAGAGAGAGCCTAACATTCAATCTACTCTCCTTGGGGTGCCAGCTCACTTTGTGTACTGAAGAGAGGCAGCAATTTGTGTCAGATCGATCATGATGAACACATCACTCACGAACACCAGCGATACTCGCCGAGTAACGAGTATCATAAATACTGAACTATCCGTGTGAGTAGCGAATAGTAACGATTACACTCGCTCATCACTACTGGCAGCTGTTGGATGTGTAATGAACTTTAGCATCAACTAGAAACACATTAGAAATACCGTACAGTCATGGAAAGCAGGAAATGATGACCTCTAACACAAACAGATGTAAGAAAAGCTTCCATTACATCAAAGGTCCTTAGTGAATTAACTCTTTCATCTCAGAGTGGAATTAATGTCACATGGATGGGTAACCTAGAAAGACAGACTGATACCAAAGAGGAAAATTCTTTAAAATAATCTTTATTGATTGCATTCAGTACATTACTCAGTGCACAACAACTACTCAGTCATTTCTAATTATTAACTGTTAAGGGGAACCTGACAGCTCATACCTACTGCCTAGTCCACAAGTAGTATGTATTTCAGCCAGGTATGTTTGACTTCTATACGCTGCAGGATTTAATGGAAAAAACATACATTAAAAGCTGCCAGTAACTGAAACACTCACAGGGTGATACCTGTCACTCTAGGGGAGTAGGTGGGAAGAGGCCGTTGGGGATCCACCTGTAGGACTAGTCAACAACATGGCTCTGTTCCTGGCGGCTTTTAAATTGTGTTTTTCTCTTAAATAATGCAGCTTTTCAGAGTCAAACATATCTGCCTGGACAGTGTCCCTTTAATAATAGCACCAAACATACTGTAATACAGATGCAACAAACAGATATCAACAGTAAAATGCATTATTTTTCCTATAATTTTATTGGTTATTTTATTAATGCAAGTCCTGCAAACGCTGGTAAAGTATTTTTGTTTTTAATCCTTGGTCACTTGTGGCAACTGTGAGCCTACTTCATTCAATATGAGTCCCTTTGCTCCCCCCTATATAAGCTATTTTCTTTTTAACAGGTCTGTTAATAAAAACATTACTTTTTTCACATAGAATAGTTTTTGTAGAACCCATCTATGAGTGAAAACTATCAAGCAAACCTGGCCTATAAATACGTTTACTTCCTTAAACAGACTATGCTTATTGTTAAGGAGCAAAGATCAGGGCAAACACATTGCTAATACTTGTTTCTTCTAAAATGTCTTGTGGGATACAAGCTTCCCTTATAAAAATTACATTTGCAGTGGGACTGACCAAAGTGTGGGAGTAGCTTGAAATAAGGCATCAGGTTAATAAACAGTGATAGACATCCCAAATGGACAACCTCTGTAACCATAAGGTTGTATGTATCAACCTTGCCATAATGGCTACTTACAGACATCAGATAGTATCTAACTGCACTCCATGTAATGTTTATAGAAACCAAACAAGAAAACTAAAGATCTGTGTGGACATCATCATCATAAAATACAGGAGTCCTGATGATCAAATTGGTCTCTTAGCATTATATTCATATTACATTGGTGAAGCAGAGGTATAACTATAGTGGGTATAAGAGTTGTAGTTATACCTGTGTACTGTAGCATAGGGAGGCCAAAAGTTTCCCTATGGTCAATATAGTAAGGTAAATTCATTGAAATACTCTTGATCCTTTTAAATTGGTGCTTTGCTGTCTTGTTAAGTAGCATAGGTTGGGGACTTCTCAAGTCCTAGATACCACTCAGGGGCGTAACTACAATAGGTGCAGGGTTGCGATCGCACCCGGGCCCTGCAGCCTAGGGGGGCCCCGAAAGTCCCTTTGGCCTTATAGAAAAAGACTAATACTATTAAAGATTTGCAATAATTGGCCCCTGAGCTTTCGCATCAGGGCCCCTGGCCTAGTACGCCACTGACATACTATTTGCCAATCTATCACCCCTGTCAGATGAGTCTAAGTGGGTCACAGTGGCATTCGCCGCGAATCGCCGAAAAGTATACAGCATGTCGCGGCATATCAAGTGCGTCGCGTATTACAGCGCGACCAACTGCAAATTATCTGGTCGGGTTGACAGTTATGAAGTTCAACCTGCAACCTGTGACCACGATTAGCTGGATCGCGCCGTCTGACACTGTGCGGCGGTCCAGCCTATATCGCAGTGCTGAGGAGTCGCTGGCTGAGCCCTCGAGACGCTCGCCACATCACGCGCGTACCAACGTCGTGTGACAGCGCTGCGATGTCGAACGAGGGCACCCGCATCGCTCGACACGTCAGGCCAGAATGCACGTGACCACTTTATGATAACAGATAGCAACCTAGAAGACTTTTCACCAAATTACATAAGCCTAATGTCACTTACTAATTATGTCTTTGGACAATGAACAGCAACCTTCTCTTACCAACAGCATTGTGTTAACTCTTCCCTACTTTCCTTCTTCAGTAAAGTTTCAACTTCCTTCTTAAATTAATGAAGATATAGTAACACAAATGTCTCTAATAAATTGTTTTCAGGAGATTTCCTATATACATCATGAACTATTGGGATTTCACCCACAGCAGCTCTATTAGCCTGACAACTCTTTAAGAGTATTCGTATTGGGCCATTGCTCTCAATATAATATAGCTTTATAGTGTTGTCAAGGTCTGACAACAGCAGGATCATGACAAGTGTGTTGTCTCTCATAGGTGTCACGCTATATATTTGGACCTGAATTTGCTGGCCTATTACTATTTCTCCTTTGTGGACAACTTTTTATTAACAAATGTTTTTGTAAAATATTTCTTGTAAAAACACAAACAAAATCTACCTGATGACAGATGTAGTCAGGTTCGGTGAACGGAGAGATGAGTGTTCACGATACCTGACGTCTGTCTCTAGTTGACATCTGTACGCAGCCTTTCCTAAGACATGGGATGGCTGGGAAACTGCTGGGAGCTGACATATTTCAAATCCTGATTGTGCACTAAACGTTATGTTTTTGCTACATTTTTACCAAATAAAGGTACTTGGTAAAATTTCTAATATTTAAATTTACTTTTATTTTTCTAAATTATTTATTTTATTACTTTTGTCAGATTAGCCTTTTAAGGGTATGTGCACATGGCGTCTTGTAGATGTCACACACTTGCAAGTTTTCCCAGGCAATGCCATTTCAGGGAAACGCCACCTATCCTTATCCTGAAGTAGCTGCTCCAGAGGTTTTGCGATCATCAGTGTCTTTTACTCTAAATTTTCAAGAAAAGACAACAGGTGACCTCCTAACGGAAGCTGCTCAAATAATGAACATATCACTTGTATTATCCATTTCAGGGTTTGATGTTTGACATTGTTATGCTTATGTTTATTTTATAGGGTGTTTTTGCAGTGCTTTTTCAGGCAGGGGAAGTTGCCTGACAATGGGACCTCTGTACTCTGAAAAGTTACAAATCCAATTTTTGTGGTGAGCCAATAAAGAATATTTTGGCTTTTTTTGGCATAAAAGTATTTACCCTTGGTCCAATGCATAATTTTTCTCTGCTGAATTCTATAATAACATAGCTGCAGGTGCAAGTAGAAGGAAAATTGTGCTATTCTTCATTCTAAGGAATGGCATTGTCTTAGGAATTACCATAGATCCCAGGGGCAACTTCTACCTTTGCACTGTCTATAGGTAAGTTATTGACATTTGTCATGATAATGGGTGAAAAAAAAAAGATGCCACCAGGTATGTTCACATTTGTCTTTGTGGTTATCCTTGTCACCATTACCCTAATAAAATTAATTAGTGATCGAAAACTAGCTCGGAAAAGCTGCATGATTGCCCTTACGGAGGCCTAAGAATGTTGTAGACTTAACACATGTTCACATTTCACAAATATAGACATTTACATAGACTGTTCTTGTTATTCTTTCCATTTTTTTGTTTTTGTAAAACCAGGAGCAGAAATCACCTGAATTCAGCACATTAAAAGAGAAATACAAGAAAGGATGGAGGAATTATTTACAGTAATTGCAGGTACACAATGGAATAGCATGGAGGCCGGTTGGCATGTTTGTAGTCTGTCATGAGTCTGCCGTGCTATTGTACAATCGTTGACGTTTTCTTGGATCCCTGATTTTCCAAAATGGCTCTGCATATTTTCATAAAGAGTAATACAAAGAAGCAATTTACTGAAATGGGACCATTGTTATACAGGGTCTAATTCAAAGTCTATTATGATAAACATTCACAATCCTTAAAATGAAACGCCTAATTGAATCCCAGTGAAGATCCTCGGGCTGTGGGACTATTCAATGCGAGCACTGCTCTATATATATAACAAGTGAATAAACTGAATGTGTTACTGCTGGAATAGCCAAATAACATTACAACCCCAGGAGCTAGAAGACACCGTGATTTCTTGTAGAAGCAAGTGGAATAATATTCTGTGCAGATGTTTATCAGTGACCCATCATTTTCTTTAGGAGGGATTCTCAGATACTGGAAAAAAAAAAAACAAAACAATAAAGTATATATTAATCAGATGTATAAATGCAATGTACAGCGTACAGTCTGAATATACAGAAGATCTGGATTTGGGAAGGGCCATGAATAGTAACTGCAATGAATTATAGACCACTGAAAAATGTAGGATACCAAATATATAATGTTCAACAATAGTGTTAGTCTATATACTAATGACAACTTGACACTTGTAGAGAGGTGAAAATCATATATGGTTTAGAGTAGTGTTATACTTCATGTACACACATCACAGATTGTCACCTGTGGATAGGTGACAAATGTCGTTTGTGCGAATCGTGGGAGAAAATTTTAATTTCTTTATTTAAATGCGTTGTGGGCAACCACTTTAAAATGCAACACATTTGGCATAGTATTTGAGTATTGGTTGAATATCATAAATTATAATTGGTTGCTTCCATAGATTGCCTTTCAATTTTAATTTTTTAACATTATTTTATCATTTATACATACTGGTCTCCTATTACTTTGCTCCAATACATCATGAATGCAGTGGGCAAACTAATCTTTCTAGCCCATTGTCTCTGCCAAGAGCTTCATAGTCAAGAATCAACTTCAGAATTCAGTCTAAACATCTAAACCTGAATCTTCTGTACTCTCTCCTCTGTGTCCAGCCTTGTCTCTACACTTGTCAACAAATTCATATGGAATTATAACCTCATATCAATTCCATAACCAAGACTGCTCTCCTGCTGCTCCTTTTCTTGGAAATGCTCCCCACTGTTCTATAGGACCAAGTACAATGTTTTGAGATATATCCACCTCTTCAAGCAAGCCAACTATGACAACGATCATGTTACCTACACCACTGGTTCCTCTCAGTTTCTTCTCTTTCTGACAGTCTACAGTTCCTACTTGATGAACCTTGGTTCACAGAAAACACTGCATAGCTTGTGTGCTCAACTGAATACTAGAGACCATGGAAATTGCCTAAATCCAAACTTGTGAAATCACGCTAAATTTAAAGGGAAATTTGATTCCCTTTGACATTATTTGATGCAAATTGAATGGGCCTTATTAATCTTTTGTATTGGGGGAAGCATAAATTTAATAGCATAACTATAGTAGGATATAAAGAAAAAAACCTTTTCAGCAGCAAGCGTATTCAGGGTGCAGGGCAGCTTGGCTTACTTCACAGCCTTTATACATACGTATCAAACAGAGTTCCACTGCAGCACTCCTTAAAGTAAAGATCAGTAGTCCTTTATTTCTGGCTTCAGATAGACCAACAGACAGGAGATGGCCAACGTATCGGGGGCACACACACCCTTTGTCAAGGCTTGACAAAGAGCATGTGTGCCCGATACGTGGCCATCTCCTGTCTGTTGGTCTATCTGAAGCCAGAAATGAAGGACTACTGATCCATACTTTAAGGAGTGCTGCAGTGGAACTCTGTTTGATACATATAGTAGGATATAAAAATAATTAACACGCTCACTTGTACTGCTGCCCTGGTAACCCACCTTGCTTCTCTGCATTTCTCCTTTTTGTTTTCTCCATTGTATGCATCCTCTTTGATCTGCTTCATGTTATTCCCGAGATTCCATGCTGCCATAATGTGCATGAACTGTAACCTAGTTTTAACGGGGTGGTTATAACAGATGAGGGGGTATGGTAGCTGGATGGCAGTGATGGGCAAAGATAATCAGGGCACTAGTCTGAAAGACTGGAGTCCCTAGCTGACCCTGTTCCCAGAATCACCTCTGAAGGTGAGACTGTCTGGCTACCAACCTTGCCTTGCTCCTGACCAACCCTAGGCTACAAACCTCTTACATCCACCCTGTGAGGCCAGAACAGCAAAACCCATACACGATATTGAACTCCAAAGAGAATGCAGCTTCCAAAAGGCTTCATCAGAAACTGCCCACAGCATCCATACAGCTCGGTGATCAAACAGAGTATGAACTGTATCAGCGACATCAGGTGAGGGGTCCTGAGACAATTTAAAGGCTGGAGAAGTGGTCAACGACATCACCTGATATATACAGTAACAGAAATTCATACTATAGAGCCACAGCAACAATGTTAACCATTAATGTGCAAAAGGAAATTTACTCCCATTTAAACTACTGCAGAGCATTTCACAGAGACTGCAGAGCAGTCTACACGTGACACTAGTCTGCACCTTGAGATGTAGTCGATCTGCCAATGCATGCCATAAAGTGATGTCAGAAGTCTGCTCGACACTAGAAACCCCAGAGTAAAGTGTAGATGACTCAAAGGCTGCAAGTGATTGGAGAAAAGGAGAGATGTGGAAGATTGGAAGACAGGTTGCAGGGACTGCTGGACAGGTGAACAGTGAGATGAGTATTCACTTTTTTAACCTTTTGTCAGTTCTCAATGACTTCACAAAATGGCAACCAACTGGGCGCAATTTTGCTGAATTTGAGTGAATTGCAAAAATTCTGTAATACTTTAGGAAATTCAATTTTACTTTAATAAATTCTCTCATCTTTAATACATCATAATTTAAGCTCATTTCCTGATATTGACTTGTTGAGCAGTGCAATAAATACAGTCTACATAAAGACAATGATACAACAAGATCAAGTGTAAATTTGTGAGCCGGATTATGTGTTATTGGAAGATTGCATCTCACTGTTATATATGTACCTGATGGTACAGTGCTGCACAAAATTATTATTTTTATTATTGATCTATATTTTTTACGTTTATTTTCCTGACTGTTATTTTTGACAGTAAATGTATAGCATTTTTAAGAAGGACTATAATGAAAATATAAGATACCAGTGCTATAAACACCTAAGGTGAGCCGAGCTTCCCCTGTATAATCGTTTATTATATGGAAGGAAATTTCTGTGTCCTTGAGCGTATTCTGAATATTATTTGGGATACAAGTCTTACTTCTAGCCCTATGAAAACCAGTGGAAAATTATTGCTGAGCTTTGTGGTGATCTGGGAAAAGTAGGTGCAATGACAGCTTGTCTAATACATTATTTTAGCTGGAGGTTTCAGGAGGATAAGTAAGGGAATTACTAGAGAGAATGACATGCTTTTAGGACATTGATGTGCAGCTGCACATGCATCCGATCTGCTGAGTAATCTACCTCTACAATTTGTACAAGTACAGTCATTTAGATTTCAATCCATTCTACCTGTTTTCATTATAAAAACATGCTTAGGTCTTCACCTCTCGCCTGAAGGTCTGGACCTCATTTATACCAAGGCTCAGGGTCTTCCTTCTTTACCCAACTTTAAAAAAAAAAAAAGAACATTAGATGTAAGCGAAATGAAATTATTATTTCTCAAATGAACAGATAAAGGACATTAATGGGCTGATCTTGCGAGATTTGGAACACTGATTGGGTTAAGATTGCCCGAGAAGTCTCTTTCACGGCAGTTCTTTGAAGCTGATAGAATGAAACCCAATAAGTGTTACACAGCAGCTCATGCAGCAGATGGAGGCAGTGTGACTGCGATACAAAGTAGCAGAAATCCCGTCAAAGCATTAGGAAGTTCTGAGTGCTCACATTGCCCAGAATCTGCACCCAATTAAGGGCCAGATTGGGTTGAAAACCCACCCCAGCTGACAAATGACACTAGTGTATACACTCACAATATATTTACAAGGACAACATATGAGCAGATTCACATACTCTTTACACTTACAAATACTGAACATACATTCACTAAAGAGGACCGTGCATCTAACAACCCGATTGTAAAGATATATAATGCTGTCATGCTCAGACTGGAAGATGAGCGGTCAGTTCGTGCATTGCAATCCAAGATTAGAACAATGATCACAGAACTCTGACAGAGCTCTTAGAAGAATTGCAGAACTCTACACTCTGGATTTAATGTTACACTATTATGTCCCTTAAAGGGAACCAACCAGCAGGTGTTAGGGCTATAAAGTGAAACCAGCGCTTTACAGGCACATGGATACTGAGTGCAATCATACCTTTATTTCAATTATTACATATATTATTGCAGAGAAAAGTGTTCTCAAACATTGGGAAAACTGTGGTGCACATTAGCATAAGTGCAGCACAGCAGAACTATGTGGTATTGGGTTTCTTTTATTACTCCCCTGTTTGCTCTAAGCCAAACCTCTCTCCATCCCCTCTCCCTCCACCCCTCCCTGTCAGTATATACCCAAGCACAATATGTCTGTTTGCTCTAAGCCAAACCCCCTTCACCTCCCTTCAACACTGCCAGTATATACCCAAGCACATTATGTCTGACATTGTGCATGGAGATCGCACAGTGTCAGGCGTCCTATGTGCCCCAGATCATCACTCCCTCCCTCCTGTGTCTCTGGCTTCAAGATCTCACACTTCTTCTCTGGCTGTGTATGATCGGGCAGCTACAGACCTGTGACTTTGAGGAGAGAGCTGAGCCTGGAGGGGTGGTACCTTCTCCTGCCCTGTGACACTGTGATCAGACAGCCAGAGAAGGTTCAGTGAGAACTAGAAGCCGGAGACGCAGGGGGGAGTGATGATCTGAAGCACATAGGAGCCTGTCATTGTGCTATCTTCTTGCACAATGTCAGTGTAATGAGCCTGGGTATATACTGGCAGGGTTGGAGGGAGGAAAGGGGGCATAGAGCAAACAGGGCAGTAATACAAAGAAACTCAGCCCCTCTTATGCTAATGTGCTGAACAGATTTCTGGGCGTTTGATAACAGTTCTCTCTGCAATCATACATGTAATCATTGAAGTAAAGGTATGATTGCACGCAGTATCCCATAGCCTGTAAGGCACTGGCTTCACTTTATAGTCCCAAAATCTGCTGGTTGGTTCCTTTTAAAGGGTTCTTTTCCCATGTGGGACATTTATGCAATAAAGACCGGATATGCCATAAATGTCTGTTAGCTTGTGGTCCGATATCTATTTGTGGAATAGCAATTTAAGTTGGCTCACCTCTCTCTATTCATTCAATTGTGTATCAGTTAAAGGGTTAACCTAGACATTTATTATTTGTGTATTTGGGGTTAAGAACTATCAGGCAGATGGCTACTAACTAGCAACCTGCCTATGCTGCATGGGGATGATCTTTGCTGGCACCTCCATCAATTCCCTTGCTTCATTTTACCTCTTAACAGAGCAGCACCTTTCTTCTGGGCTCCTCCCTCTGTCAATGGAGCATCACTGAAAGTCCAATGGGCCCCCAATTATTGCTAATTATTAATAACATTAGTCTGTTTCTATAGGGCAAAAGAACTTTTGAGACTCCCTAGGCTCAAGGGGTGTGTTTGCAACCCCTGCACCTGTTGTAGTTATGCCCCTGATTGCTGAAGTCTTGATAGCTGGATCCCTGCAGTTAGGCCACATGGAGCTGACTGTCAATCAGCCTGACATCACCAGAGATGCCCCATTAACAGAGCAGAGTGGAAGAGAAGACTCTGTAAAAGTAACATCAGCAGAAATAGCAGAATCGCTGTAGGAGAAGTCCGTGACCACTCTGGGCTGGCAGATATCATCACCAGGCAGATGATTGGTAGAACAGGATGGAAGACTTATCATCCCTATTACAAAATGGAGCGCAGGTCATATGCCATTCATTCTTCATGGGACTGCCAAATTCTTTTATCTTAAAGTACATACTGCAGTGTCTTTTTTCCATAAAGCTATTGATTCAAAGTAAAGAGATTTGTGGTGCTTTTTGCTATACTGTACCTTATATCTTGGTTGAATAGAGCAGACTTCATCAGATAGATTGATGCATTGGTAATACCCAAAGCTGTAAAACCAAGCAAAGGCACCAACTGCAGGGAGTAAGAAAGTAAAATTATTATTTTATATTTTCAAACAACTTAAGCCTATCAAATATAGATGGGCAATGGCAATTTCTGACTGCATAAAATATAATATGAAGCACATTATTACTTTTCCAATATCAAAGGGTCTCATTATTCATTGGTTTTATAGCATTGAGATATTGTACATTGTTGTATAGAGATTATCTTTGCACTCCCTGCTTGGGCTCACAACCTAATTTCCCTATCTCACGTAAACACATGCTATCTAGCGCCAGTTTGAAAAGAAGCAATTCAGAACTGTGTAATCTACTAACATAATTGTCCTCTGGTGTCTATCATCCACTTCTGTCTCAATGTCCCCCCATCAAGTGCCAGCGGCAGCCATATTTGCACATCCAAGTGATGGGTGGGCAAATATGGTACCCGCTGGGAGTATGGCCCATTGTGCAATATTGTCAGTGGTGCCATTGACAACCAAACCCACCAACTACTGAAACAAATGCCAGAAACTGCCGCTGCACATCTCCGCCTCTCAGTCGTTGCTGCACACCACTGCCTGAGTAGCTGCACTTGTGTGCACACAGGACCAGGTTACTCGTGCCACCGCCATTTTAGACACTTGGGCACACAGGATGGGGCAGAGACAGCGCACAGGGAATAGAGAGTGCACAGGGCACAGAGAGAACGCAGAGGGACATCAAGAGTGTACAGGGGGGGGGGGCAGAGAGAGCGCACAGGTGGGGGGGGGGCAGAGAGAGTGCACAGGGGGAGGTTAATTTTAACAGCGTGAGATAGAATATCAAAAATAAAATCCAGAAAATCACATTGTGCAAATTATATAAAATTTGCATTTTGAAGAGAGAAATAAGTATTTGATCCCTCTGGTAAACAAGACTTAATCCATGGTGGCAAAACCCTTATTGACGAGCACAGCAGTCAGACATTTCTCGTAGTTGATGATGAGATTTTCGCACATGTTAAGAGGAGTTTTGGTCCCCTCCTCTTTGCAGATGATCTCTAAATCTTTAAGATTTTAAGGCTGTCGTTTGGCAACTCAGAGCTTTAGAAAAGATCCCATAAGATCTGGAGACTGTCTAGGCCACTCCATGATCTTAATGTGCTTCTTTTTGAGCCACTCCTTTGTTGCCTTGGCTGTATGTTTTGGGTCATTGGCTTGCTGGAAGACCCAGCCATGACCCACTTTTAATGTCCTGGCGGAGGGAAGGAGGTTGCCACTCAGGATTTTAAGGTACATGGCTCCATTCATTGTCCCATTGATCTGGTGAAGTAGTCCTGTGTCCTTAGCAGAAAAATACCCCAAAACCATAATATTTCCACCACCATGCTTGACTGTGGGAACAGTGTTCTTTGAGTCATAGGCCTCATTCACACACTGCTTTTTTTGCTGCGTATTTTTAAGCACAAGCTCATCACAAACCAGGAGTGGGTGATTAAACATATAAGTGGAGCACTTGTTTCTATTAGACCTTTCCTCTGAGTGTGCCACTCCCGGTTTTGATTGTTCCACTCCTGGCTTTTTTGAGCTTGTGCGTAAAAATACGCAGCAAACAAAGCAGTGTGTGAATGGGGCCATAGGCAGCATTTCTCTTCCTCCAAACAAGGAGAGTTGAGTTAATGCCAAAGAGCTCAATTTTTGTCTCATCTGACCACAGCATCTTCTCCCAATCACTGTCAGAATCAACAAGGTGTTCATTGGAAAACTTCAGACAAGACAGCACAGGTGCCTTCTTGAGCAGTGGGACTTTGCGGGAACTGCAGGTTTTTAATCCATTATGGCATAATGTGTTACCAATGGGTTTTTTGGTGACAGTGGTCTCAGCTGCCTTGAGGTAATTAACAAGTTCCCCGTGTGTAGTTTTAGGCTGATCTCTCACCGTCCTCATGATCCTGGATACCCCACAAGGTGAGATTTTGCATGTAGCCCCAGATCGATGTCGATTGACACTCATTTTGTATTTCTTCCTTTTTCTTACTGTTGCACCAACAGTTGCCTCCTTCTCACCCAGCGTCTTACTTATGGTTTTGTAGCCCATTCCAGCCTTGTGCAGGTCTAGGATCTTTTCCCTGACATTCTTAGAAAGCTCTTTGGTCTTGCCCATGTTATAGAGGTAAGGGCCGCTTTACACACACAGATATCTGTGACCAACTTCTGAACAGATCTCTGGTTGCAGTGAAATCATGGACGCATTGCTCCATTTTGTACAGAGCCACGTTGCGATATTGGCGTCCAACTGCGACCAAAAGTCACGTGGTTCGGGCGTTGGAGCCGATATCGTTCCTGCGTTGTACGGTGTGAACATCCGATACGATGCAGGAACGATGGTAAACCGATATCGGGGGTCGAATGGTCGAATGAGCGTGCTATTCAACCGCCCGATATCAGATGCCGGTTGGAGCTGGATCATCCCGTGTGACAGCCCAACTCCGATGTGTACTGCAACGTCACCCATTCACTCTCATGTTAAATGGTCGTTCCTGGGTCGGGGGGCGTACACATCGTAGGGACGTTGTATCCTGATATCGCAGCATGTAAACCGCCGATGCGATTCAAGGAAAAGCGGGCACGAAATGCGCCCTCCCGCCGTTGTAAACGATATCGCAACGTGTAAACCCACCATTAGAGTCTGACTGATTAATTAAGTGTGTGGCCAGGAGTCTTTTATACAGGTGACAATTTAAGACAGCTGTCTTTAATGCAGGTAACGAGTTGACTAGGAGCATCTAACTGGCCTGAAGAAGCCAGGACTCCTAATGGTTGGTGGGGGATCAAATATTTATTTCTCTTTGCAAAATTAAAATACATTTACTGTATATAATTTAGACAATGTGATTTTCTGGATTTTATTGTTGATTTTCTCTCTCTCACTGTTAAAATTAACCTACCCTTAAAATTATAGACTCTTCATGTCTTTGTCAGTGGGCAAACTTACAAAATCAGCAAGGGATCAAATAATTATTTCCTTCACTGTATGTCCCCATCCTGGGCCCATCCTGGTTTATGGGTCTCCATCAGTTTCCCTGAAAAATGCCCACAGAAAATTGCCCATAGATTTGAATGGCCACTGGAAAGTTGCCTACATGAATAAAATAATTGTTTATTGAAGCATTTCATTTAGAGCAGTTAATGAAAGAGGTCTAATAACAATAACTCTAGTTTATTAAACAGTCATTGCACACCAGCAAATTAGCCAATTTCTTTAAGTACTTAAATTATTCTTCCACCTGGTGATGGTCCTGTGCAGAAGTGGCATTTTATGATCCAGCTCCACATACTTCCTCTTTTTGTTTATCTCAAGTCGACCTGCCAGTGCAGTATATATACGGTATGTGATGCATACTATATTTTTTCTTTTATAAGATGCACCCAAAATTTAGAGAGAGAAAAATAGTAATAAATATTGGGGGGCTGAAAATGGAGTCCATCTTGTAATCCAGTTGTATCTTACCAAGGGGGTGGCAGCGGGGTCACAGGAGGAAGGGGTGGGGGGTGTCTCGACCTATGCTGCAGTCACTGTGAGGAAGGAGCCATCCTGGTGAAGCAGAGGGCATTGCAAGGAAGGAGCCATGCACAGTCATTGTATGTGAGAAAATACCAGAGATGAGGGCTTCAAAGAAATGGTACTTGGAGTTGGGGTATGCGCAGATAGAGCTCTCGGCACTGTTTTCCTTAATACTGCTTCTGGAAGGCCAATCGGCCGGAGTTGATACATGCGCAGATGATCACGGCTCGTCATTGAACCAACACCTTAATCTGCGCAATCACCGACACACTATTCTTCTGTGCTGCAAAGCATTTCACTTATAACTCTATACTATTCTCTGTCCTGCAGAGCATCTCACCTATAAACTGTATACTATTCTCTATCCTGCAGAGCATCTCATGTACAACTCTATACTATTCTCCTGCCCTGCAGAGCATCTCACCTTTAACTTTATACAATATTCTGTCCTGAAGAGTATCTCACCTACAGTGCCTACAAGTAGTATTCAACCCCCTGCAGATTTAGCTGGTTGACACATGCGGAATTAACTTGGCATTGTGACATTTGGACTGTAGATCAGCCTGGAAGTGGGAAATGCAGTGCCACAAAAAAATATATATTTTTTTAAAGTGTTAAAAGTTAATTCAGAGGGTCATTTATTATTCAACCCCTCAAACCACCAGCATTCTGTTTGGTCCCCCTAAAGTATTAAGAAGTAGTTCAGGCACAAAGAACAATGAGCTTCACATGTGTGGATTAATTATCTCTTTTGCCAGCCTTTTCTGACTATTTAAGACCCTCCCCAAACTTGTGAACAGCACTCATACATGGTCAACATGGGAAAGACAAAGGAGCATTCCAAGGCCATCAGAGACAAGATCGTGGAGGGTCACAAGGCTGGCAAGGGGTACAAAACCCTTTCCAAGGAGTTGGGCCTACCTGTCTCCACTGTTGGGAGCATCATCCGGAAGTGGAAGGCTTATGGAACTACTGTTAGCCTTCCACGGCCTGGACAGCCTTTGAACGTTTCCTCCCGTGCCGAGGCCAGGCTTGTCCGAAAAGTCAAGGCTATCCCAAGGACAACAAGGAAGGAGCTCTGGGAAGATCTCATGGCAGTGGGGACATTGGTTTCAGTCAATACCATAAGTAACGTACTCCACCGCAATGGTCTCCGTTCCAGACGAGCCCTTAAGGTTCCTTTACTTTCAAAGCGTCATGTCAAGGCTCGTCTACAGTTTGCTCATGATCACTTGGAGGACTCTGAGACAGACTGGTTCAAGGTTCTATGGTCTGATGAGACCAAGATCGAGATCTTTGGTGCCAACCACACACGTGAAGTTTGGAAACTGGATGGCACTGCATACGACCCCAAGAATACCATCCGTACAGTCAAGCATGGTGGTGGCAGCATCATGCTGTGTGGCTGTTTGTCAGCCAAGGGGCCTGGCCATCTGGTCCGCATCCATGGGAAGATGGATAGCACGGCTTACCTGGAGATTTTGGCCAAGAACCTCCGCTCCTCCATCAAGGATCTTAAGATGGGTCGTAATTTCATCTTCCAACAAGACAACGACCCAAAGCACACAGCCAAGAAAACCAAGGCCTGGTTCAAGAGGGAAAAAATCAAGGTGATGGAGTGACCTAGTCAGTCTCCTGACCTTAACCCAATTGAAAACTTGTGGAAGGAGCTCAAGATTAAAGTCCACATGAGACACCCAAAGAACCTAGATAACTTGGAGAAGATCTGCATGGAGGAGTGGGCCAAGATAACTCCAGAGACCTGTGCCGGCCTGATCAGGTCTTATAAAAGACGATTATTAGCTGTAATTGCAAACAAGGGTTATTCCACAAAATATTAAACATAGGGGTTGAATAATAATTGACCCACACTTTTATGTTTAAAATTTATTAAAATTCAACTGAGCAACATAACTTTTTGGTTTGTAAGATTTATGCTTCTGTTAATAAATCCTACTCTCGTTTGCAGTTTGAAGGCTCTAACTTATTGGCATCTTATCAAACCAGCTAAATCTGCAGGGGGTTGAATACTACTTGTAGGCACTGTATAACTTCATACTGTTTCCCTGTGGGCATTCATGTCTCTAGGCAATTTTCAGTGACATTTTTTCCTGTTGGTACTATTCCATGAGGCAGCTTGCCATGTGGGCAATTTTTCATGAGGCAGTTTCCATGTGGGCAGTTATTCATGAGGCACCTTGCCATGTGGGCAATTTTTCATGAGGCAGCTTGCCATGTGGGCAATTTTTCATGAGGCAGTTTCCATGTGGGCAGTTTTTCATGTTGGCAGTTTTCTGGACATCCTCCATCCTGCTATATATGTCTTCATCGCGTGCCCATCCTAGTATGTATTACCCCCAACCTGGTATATATGTCCCACACATCGGGCCCCTTCCTGGTATGTAGGCCTCCCATTCTCATTACCTAATATATAAAGCTGAATGTGTGTATGTGTGTATGTATGTATGTGTGTATATCCGGGATTGGCATCTACACCGTCGCAGCTACAGCCACAAAATTTTGCACAGTCACACGTCTGGACCCGAGAGCGTCATAGGCTATGTTGTGAGGCGAAATTTTAACCCTGCGCGTTCCAGTTCACCAAACAATTTTGCCCCTATCTACATAATGGGGAAAAAGTGAAAGGAAAAGTATTGGAGGAAAATCGACAGCTGCCAGCTACAGCCACAAAATTTTGCACAGTCACACGTCTGGACCCCGACAGCATCATAGGCTATGTTGTGAGGTGAAAGTTTAACTCCACGCGTTCCAGTTCACCAAACAATTTTGCCCCTATCTACATAATGGGGAAAAAGTGACAGTTACCAGTTGACAATTGTGAATGAGAGGGGTTTAATGACCGCACCAAAGACTAACAGCATATACCAGCATATAGTCACTGAGGTGGGGTCTCAACATGGTATATCAACCACGCACGGGGACATGTATACACACCACACGCACACAAAGAGTAACAGCAAGTGTATAGTCGCTAAGGTGCAGCCCCAACATTGGATACTCACCATGCACCCGAACACACACACACACCACAAAGAGACACACACAACACAGACACACACACACACACACACACAGACCCCTCCACACAGGGACACACACACATACACACCCTATAGGGACACATGTACTCACACCACAGGGACACACACACACCACAAAGAGATACACACTGCACAGAGACACACACACCACACAGACCCCCCCCACACAGGGACACACACACATACACACCCTATAGGGACACATGTACTCACCCCACAGGGCCACACACAACACAGAGACACACACACACAGCCTATAGCGACACATGCACTCACCCCACAGGGACACACACACACCACACAGATCCCCCCCAGAGGGACACACACATACACACCCTATAGGGACACATGCACTCACCCCACAGGGACAAACACACACCACACAGACCCCCCCACAGGGACACACACATATGCACACCCTATAGGGACACATGCACTCACCCTGCAAGGACACACACACACAACCCAGGGAAACACACACCACACAGACAGACACAGATGTGCACAAATCGCCTCACATGTGTGCTATCTTTAATTTTCAAAAATAAACATCTGATTAAAAACAGCCAATGTGCAACACATGTGCTATATAGGGAATTAAGGCAGATGTCAGTCTCATGAGCTGTTTATTATGTGTATGTGTAAGGTAATATATACTGCCCGGCCGGGGGGAGGGTTTACTGTTGGCTGGAGATTTATCAGGCTGCCTATAGCAACCAATCACAGCTCAGCTTCTATTTTTCTACAGGTCATTAATATGACATATTCAAATTCTATTTTGTTATAGCTGTAGTACCCAGCTACGCCCGGGTTAATAAATAACTGATGTTAGCTATAACAAAATAGAATTTGAATATGTCATATTAATGACCTGTAGGAAAATAGAAGCTGAGCTGTGATTGATTGCTATAGGCAGCCTGATAAATCTCCAGCCAATAGTAGACCCTCCCCCCGTCCGGGCAGTATATGTTACCTCACACGTACACATAATAGACAGCTCATGTGACTGACATCTGCCTTAATTCCCTATATGGCACATGTGTTGCACATTGGCTGTTTTTAATCAGATGTTTATGTTTGGAAAATAAAGATAGCACACGTATGAGGCGAGTTGTGTGAGGTGATTTGTGCACATCTGTGTCTGTCTGTGTGGTGTGTGTGTCCCTGGGGTGTGTATGTGTGTGTCCCTGTGGGGGGGGGGGTCTGTGTGGTGTGTGTCTCTGTTGTGTGTGTCTCTTTGTGGTGTGTGTGTGTCTGTCCCTGTGGGGTAAGTGCATGTGTCCCTATAGGGTGTGTATGTGTGTGTGTCCCTGTGGGGGGGGTGTCTGTGTGGGTGTGTGTGTCTGTGTTGTGTGTGTCTCTTTGTGGTGTGTGTGTGTCCCTGAGGGGTGAGTGCATGTGTCCCTATAGGGTGTGTATGTGTGTGTGTCCCTGTGGGGGGTCTGTGTGGTGTGTGTGTGTCTGTTTGTGGTGTGTGTGTCCCTTTGGGGTGAGTGCATGTGTCCCTATAGGGTGGCTATGTGTGTGTGTCCCTGTGGGGGGGTCTGTGTGGTGTGTGTGTCTGTGTCATGTGTGTCTCATTGTGGTGTGTGTGTGTCCCTGTGGGGTGAGTGCATGTGTCGCTATAGGGTGTGTGTGTGTCCCCGTGGGGGTGTGTTGTGTGTGTCTCTGTGTTGGGTGTGTCTCTCTGTGGTGTGTGTATGTTTGTTTGGGTGCGTGGTGAGTATCCAATGTTGGGGCTGCACCTTAGCGACTATACACTTGCTGTTACTCTTTGTGTGCGTGTGGTGTGTATACATGTCCCCGTGCGTGGTGAATATCTCCTGTTGGGGCCCCACCTTAGTGACTATATGCTGGTATGTACTGTTAGTCTTTGGTGCTGTCATTAAGCCCCTCTCACTCACAACTGTCAACTGGTAACTGTCACTTTTTCCCCATTATGTAGATAGGGGCAAAATTGTTTGGTGAATTGGAATGCGCGGGGTTAAAATGTCGCCTCACAACATAGCCTGTGACGCTCCCGGGTCCAGACGTAGGACTGTGCAAAATTTTGTCTCGATAGCTGACATCTGTCGATTTTCCTCCCACACGTTTCCTTTCCCTTTTTCCCCATTATGTAGATAGGGGCAAAATTGTTTGGTAAACTGGAACGTGCGGGGTTAAAATTTCGCCTCACAACATAACCTATGACACTCTCAGGGTCCAGACGTGTGACTGTGCAAATTTTTGTAGCTGTAGCTGGCAGCTGTCGATTTTCCTCCCACACGTTTCCTTTCCCTTTTTCCCCATTATGTAGATAGGGGCAAAATTGTTTGGTAAACTGGAACGTGCGGGGTTAAAATTTCGCCTCACAACATAACCTATGACACACTCAGGGTCCAGACGTGTGACTGTGCAAAATTTTCCTCCAATATTTTTCCATTCACTTTTTCCCCATTATGTAGATAGGGCCAAAATTGTTAGGTGAACTGGAATGCGCACGGTTAAAATTTCGCCTCACAACATAGCCTATGACGCTCCCGGGGTCGAGACGTGTGACTGTGCAAACTTTTGTGGCTATAGTTGCGACGGTGTAGATGCCAATCCCGGATATACACACATACACACACACATACACACATTCAGCTTTATATATTAGATATATATATATATATATATATGAGAAAAAACTGCACAGCACTCACAGACATGATGTAAACTGGTGCCAGCAGGGACGCTGGGTCAAACAACTAGAAAAAAATTCTCTGCAGCACTCAGCTACTACCAGTGATGTACATATGCTAACAAGCTGTATATATATGAGAAAAATGTTTAAAAACTTAAGTTTTTTTTTTTTTTTTAAATGATGGTGTCCGCCCACTTAGTAGTGGGATAGGGAGGACAAGGAGGGCAGGGATGTCAGCGTTAGGACTCATCAGACCTGAAGTCACTTTGTCGCAGTTGATGAGCAAACAGACATTGGCCAATGTATGTACTAAGAACTTCAGAAATAAAAAAATAAGAATTTTGAGTTTTTTCAAAAAACTCAAAATTCTGCAGCCGCTGATAGGTCAGGACCCCGGCGCCGCGGTCTTCACTTATCAGCAGCGGGAGCTGCATGCAGCTGCACACCAGAGTGGAGGGCATATTTGTCCTCCAGTTCTGTGTGCCTATCCAGGGGCTGTCAGGTTCATCCCCCTAACAGCCGCCCTAACAGGTGATGACTTTTATTACACAGACTGTCATTTGCACAGGCCATTTAGGACAGAGGTCCCCAAATCCAGGCCTCAAGAGCCACCAACAGTGCAGGTTTTCAGGATCTCCTTAGTATTGCACAGGGGTTGGAATCATCACCAGGGCAGATGATCACATTAGCACCTGTGCATTACTAAGGAAATCCTGAAAACCTGCACTGTTGGCGGCCCATGAGGAACGGAGTTGGAGACCTCTGACTTAGGAAAATTAGAGAAAAAGAGCATTTGCATAATAATTTGGAGCATGGTGTATGAACGAGTTTATAGCCAAAAATAATGGTACAAAATATCACTTTATTGGAATATAATTTGCATACAGTTCAATAAAAACACTTATACATGACAAGATACAAAATTCATATTCCAAGAGAGACCAAGACACCCCACTGATACTTTATTGTAAAATACAAAGGACATTTATCATTAAGTGTCAAAACCTAATTACTGTTACAGTGCCAAATATAGCCTAAATTTATGTGACCCTAAACCTCTGCAATATTGGGCTGATCAAAATTTAAAGTGCATAGAAAATTGCGAAAAAATAAATGCCAAGTGTTTCTAATTCCTTATTCAATTACCACTAATCAGAGTAACACACTGATTACACCGTGCAAAAAAGTTCATAAAAATTCATAACAATTAGTGAATGTAATGATGGTCATACAGTAAACTAATAATGATGTAAATTTTCAACTAAATTGATACTTAAAAGTCTATCACACCACATGCTAAATGTGCAAATTCTGCATATAAAGTACATCAGGTAACAAATAGAAATATAATAAAGTGCCTGATATTGTGCAACGGTGTATGAAAAGGTGTCTAGGTGTCAAAATTAATTAGTTTGGGAGGTTCAGGGAAGACAGAAGGTCAGAGAAAATATTATTGCAACACACACAATTATCCTGCAAACCTGGTGGGCTAGAGTAAATCCACCCACTCAATGTTGTTTTAATAAAACACTGCTATTATCCTGCTCAATACTGCAGCTAAACACAGACTAAAAAGGTACAGCTGCAAGGGTTTATACTATCAAGCACACCTAGTGGGGCAAGGGTTAATCCACCCACACAGTGGTGCAAGGGTAAATCCAGCTGGATTCTATGTTCGACCCTTCTTGAAGAAGCCTTAGCGAAACGCATTAAGGGTGAGTACATACTTATAACCTTACATTAAATGCATTCATTGGTTTTATAAATTACTCTTCTGAAAGCTGAAACCCTCCAAATGTGGTTTAAGTTAAGAAAATAAATTGGCATCCATGCTGAAATATTGATCATTTAATAAACACAGAATGGTCCGATTTTGGCAAGACAAACGTTTTGTCGCCTGGTCATATAATGCACCCAATCCTAGTTTACATCCTCACCTTGCTCAGTAAATGATCGGTTAATTAGTGGGTGTGTCTAAAAAGAAACCCAGCACCCCAGACCTTCACTTGAACTGCAACGTGAGCTCTGACAACATGCCAAAAATCCACCCTGCCACCAAAGCCTTGATTATCAAGATGCTGAAGACCAGATCCACTGCAGAGGTGGCTGGCACCTTTAATGTGTCTCAGCGTCAAGTACAAAGAATTAAACAGAGATTTGAAGAGACTGGAGATGTTTTCGACAAGTCCAGGTCTGGCATACCCCGCAAGACAACTGTTCAGGAGGAATGTTTGTTGGTTAGAAAATCCAAAGCAAGCTCCTCTTCCACTTCAGCAGAGCTCCAACAGGCCTGGTCACCTGAACAGTTTGTAGGATTCTGTATCGAAATGGCCTCCATGGTCGAATCAGTGCCCAGAAGCCAGCACTAACCAAAAGTCGAATAAAAACCGAGTGGCATTTGTCACACAGCCTGCTAAACAGATAGAGGCTGGAAAAGTGGCAGAAGGTTGATTTTCTCTGATGAATCTTCAGTAGAATTACACCACAGCTGCCGCAGATACTGCAAGAGATCTACTGGAACCCGTATGGATCCAAAATACACCCAGAGAATAGTTACATTTGGTGGTGGAAAGATCATGGTCTGGGGTTACATTCAGTATTGGGGGTGTGCGAAACATTTGCAAGGTGAAAGTAAATATCAATAGCCTAAAATATCAAGACATTAGCTACCTCTTGCATTCCAAATCATATAAGGGGTCAAATCCTGCAGCAGGATGATGCCCATCTCATACCTTCATCTCTACAACAAAGTTCCTTCAGGCAAAAAAGATCAAGGTGCTCAAGGACTGGCCAGCCCAGTCACCAGACATGAACATTATTGAGCATGTTTGGGGTAGGATGAAAGCGGAAGCTTGGAAGACAAAACCAAAGAATCTAGATGAACTCTGGGAGGCATGTAAGACTGCATTCTTTGCTATTCCTGATGACTTCATTAATTGTATTAATCATTGTTGAACCACATGGATGCAGTCCTTCAAGCTCATGGAAGTCACACAAAATATTAAATATCACTCTAATAGCACCACAAGTTCACCAATGTTATGCAACATATATTTGTATTTTAGTTAATTATTTGAAAATCACATTACTTTCTGTGGGCGACAAAACTTCTGTCTTGCCAAAATCTGACCATTCTGTGTTCATTAAATGATCGATATTTCAGCATTGATGCCAATTTATTTTCTTAATACAAACCAAATTTGGGAGGGTTTCAGCTTTCAAAAGAGCAATTTATAAAATCAATGGATGAATTTAACGTCAGGTTATAAGCTTTTATTTACATAACATTGATAAGCGACATAACGTTTGTCAGGGACTGTAGTGCCTATCCTTTCCCTAATGCATAGAAAGCAAAACAAAAATATTCTACTTACTTTTCCCAACTCCCACCTCGCATGATGTCCTCTTCTGCAGCCAGTGCAGTGGCTGGCAGCTGACACTTGGGAGCCTGCTATGGGGATGCATTATGTCACTGCAATGTACCTCTAGTCACCGTCATACCGTCAGCCTCGATTTGGCTGACAGCATATATTGCATTGCGAGGTCTCTATTTCACAATGCATTTAATCTGGATCCGCACCCTTGCACGCCCTTTGGGGTCGGCAGACCCCCTTACCCTCGGATCCATTATGCCTTTGCCTGCAGGATGTGGTCTAGGAGTAGAATCAAGAAAACAGAAAACACACATCCAAGGAACTGTTTCACTAGTGCCTAGTGAAACAGCTCCTTGGATCTCTACACCTTGACCTGACCGACCCTTAAAACATGATGGCCACAGTACCTGCTCATGCCATGTATCATTAAAGTATTATATAATAATCCAACCTTGCTATAATTAACTCATAAGTCTGTACACTGAAATGGGTCTGTAGTAGGGCCTTGCAAATGTGACCTAGTCTACAGCATTTAACTAATCCATGAAGTAGTTCTGCCCCCTGAGCAGATGACTGACTATGACTACAACTTAGAAATTGGACATTGGACTTAAATTGGACATTTCTAAATTATAGGGAGAGGTCCAGTGCTTTATTATTAAACTGAAACTCTATCCAAAAGTAATGTTTCCCATTGGACTTTCCATAAGGGGCTTTTATTTTTTTGCAGTATTGTTTGTCAAGCTGTATCCAAATGTATTCAACATATGGCTCAGGTCCAAATAATACTGCAATGACAGCTAGATATCTGGCATTGCTACTTATTATTTGGAATAATGAGTTACAATGAGGATTAATGATGGTACAAAATTGGTGATAGTGTGCCAAAAGCCTTACATCTTCAGGCTTCATAATTCTGTACTTTAGAAAATTGGATTTTGTGTGTAATATTTAGTGACAAGGTGCATTCTATATGGAATGGGAAATACTCATTAATGGAAATGCATTCAATTCCTAATTAGAGTAGGTAGCCTGCTCATAGTTTAGTCTATCTTGAGCTGTCTTGAGAGATTGGAAAGCTTAGTTATCGCATATGACACTAACACACAGTAAATGTTCTTGTTCATCAAAAAGATGTATCTAGTTATCTGAATTTTGCCGCACGTGTTTAACATTGAATGTATAGCAAAATCTTTGTAATATCATTTTCGATATCCATACCGGAAAAACACAGATGGCACACAAGGATGACACAAGTTTTTTAAAAACATACACAAGGATGGGTGATTAAAAATGAACACAGATGGTCAAAATGGACTATGTCGCACATGTATGTATTTATAATGAACATGTGAAGGGGGCATAACTACATGATATATAAATATGTAATTAAATTATGCCAATCTGCAAACATGCAGCTGGTCAGTGGTCGTGCAATGTAAAGAAGTCCTAAGTTGGTGCCTGAGGTCTTCACCCAATCGCTAAACATATGCGCCGATTCATGAAGACTGTCAATTTTCTTGCCGATCTGGATGTATGGACGTATTGGAGTCAGACACTCCTGATTAATGTAGAGTTACACCATTCCAGGAATCTTAGGAGTTCTAGCATTAGGAATGCGACAGCTTGTCATGAATTAGACGATCTGTGTTGTATTGCCCCGCCGCACCCCCATCACACCTTATCTGCACCCCTTTTGGCATAACTTGGAGAAACGGTCCTAAAAACCCCTAACGTAACAAAGCTTTTCAAAGCAATTTCTGCCAGAATTCTGCCAAAATTGCTGTGATGAATCAGGGCCATATTACTGCTCTTTTTCTTTACATACAGTATATGTGCGTCAGAATGCAGCTAATCTTAAGAAAACTTAAAAACGTATTATATCAAAGAAGCTCTCCTTTTCAATTGAAAAAATTAAATTCATTTTCTTCCCACCATGCAGCCCATAGTAATTGTGTTACTGAAGGCTATGATGTCACAGCTCTGAATTATTATATTACAGAACCATAGGTGTTATTATAAGCTCTCGGTGGATTCTGATCATTTTATTACGCATTTTAGCAGCAGCTTCTATGAGACAGAACTGTAAGCAACTGTGTATAGCTGAGATGTACCAAATGTTCATATAGGACAATAAAAAATTACTATAACATAGAAAAAACATATGTTATCTATTATATTTATTTTATTGTACTGTGGGGGATTGTAATAGACATCAATAAAGGTAAATATTTTATATAAATGATTAAAGTTGTTGTCGTTTGCATTAATAAAATACAGTCATGGCCAATATTGTTGGCCCCTTTGAAATTGTTCGAGAAAATGAAGTATTTCTCCCAGAAAATGATTACAATTACACATTTTGTTATACTCTAGGGATGAGCAAGCAATAAAATGCCAGAGTGCTCGAATTGAGCAGGTCAGGGCTCAGACGGGCCCGATTCGAGTTACGAGTACAAAAGAAATCCAAGGAAAACTCAAGAGGAAACTGGATAAAATGGAGAGTAAAATAGGGTTTTATCCTGGTGACAAATAAGGAGAATTGGCTTGCTCACCTAGCCAGTTATGTGACACACAACCAGTTGGAATCGCATAAAACAGCTGCCCCAGAAATCCACAAATCAAGAGGCAATAGAGAACGCCGGAAACTGGATATAGAAAGTGGATAAACGTCTGCACTGCTGAATGGTTAAAGAAGGGCTAATAGTGTATAAATCATGCAGGGGGTTTTATTTGACGCATTTCAAAGTTTTCCTTACTTCTTTAGGACACCGACCAACTTGATTGGTTTCCTGAGTAAAAAGAGAGGAACATACTCCAAAACATGTCGAATAAAACCCCCTGCATGATTTATACACTGTTAGTCCTTCTTTAACCATAGTGCAGTGCAGACAGTTATCCACTTTCTATATCCAGTTCTACTTCCATGCAAAACTCAAGCATTTTTCGGCAGATCCCACCTGGTGGGTTGAGGTGGCAGGAAAATTGCTAAAATAAAAGGAAAAAGCATGGTGAACATACCTAGACTTATCTCCGATTTCCAGGTTACTGCTAGGAACAATGCTGTCAGAATATTAGGTTGTGTGCAACATTGCATTTTTATTGCATTTTGTAATGCATTTTTGAATGCAGATTTGTTACAAATCCTAAAGGGAATCCTGATGCCAGCAAAGTCAATGAGAATCCTAAACTGTCATGCGCACATTGCTTTTTTGTGACTTGCAGATTTGGTGCAGAAATAAATGTGCAGCATGTCAATTCTTTCAGCGGTTTTCCAGCATTTTCCCCCATTGACTTCAATAAAGTCAGTCAAAAATGGTTTAAAAGCACAGGTAAAAAACGCAAACAAAAGCACCAAAAAATCAAGTGCCTGCTTAGTTGGTCCCTTCCCATGTCAGGGTGAGCCCGGGTTCCGTGGTTTAGTAGGACTGCTCTCACTCATATAAGTGTTTTTTTCATTTTCCTTTTTAACTAGTGTGAAATAAAACACCGAGTTGAACTGTTACCTAGTGGGTACCTCTACACAGACACACTGCCCCCTGTACAACATGCACTACTCATCCAGTCACACTGCCCTCTGTACAGCCCTCCCACACACACCTCTGTCCCTACCTCTGCCTACCTGAACAAATCCCTACAGCACCCTCAGCTTAATACTCAGTTGCACACCCTTTGGAATAGCTAACTGCAATCAGTAGCTTCTTATAGCCATCAAGAATCTTCTTAAACCTCTCAGTTGGAATTTTGCTCCAGGTCTTTCATATTCAAAGGGTACCTTCTCCCAGGTGTGTAATGACAGGGGTCGAGACCACGACTGGGCCCGGGGATACAGGGGCCCACCGATTGTGTCACATGGATGTGTGCTACTGAGGAATTGGTGGCAGACCATGTGGCTGCTTTGGGGCCCATGTGTTGGGAGGCCCAGTGTAAGCTCCAGCATCATCCCCCACCCTGCCCATCACCACACAGAGCAATGAAGAAAGAGGAATCCCTCGCTTCATTCTCCATCTGTGCCTGCACCCTGACATCTCAGTGCTTCAAAGTTCAGTGATGTCATTACCAGTGGTGTAACAACTGTGGGCACAGGGATCGAAAGTGCGACCGGACCCAGTGCTACAGTGCCGACCCATGCGACCCCTGCGCCTGCTTTACATGGATGTGCATCATGGCCACCGGAGGACTGGCAGGCATTGTAAAATTCCCATGGCCGCTGTGTGATGAAGTCATGTGACCTCTTTACAGTCAGGACAGAGCTGCCATGGCAGCAGTGACTAAGAGCTCCATTCAATAGCAGAAGACCCTCTCACAGCTTCAGGAGACGGAGAGAGGGGAGGGGTGTGTTTGTGTGTGTGTGTGGGGGGGGGTGAAGGCTGTATAGGGGGCAGAGTGTCTGTATGTGTGTGTATGGGGGGGAAGGCTGTAGAGGGGGCAGTGTGTCTGTGTGTATATCTGTGTGTGTGAGGGGGGCTGTACAGAGGGCAGTGTGACTGGGTTTGGGGGGGGGCTGTACAGGGGCAGTGTGTGTGTCTGTGTGGATGTGGGGGTGTGTACAGTGGGCAGTTTGTCTGTGCGTGTGGGGGGGCTGTACAGGGAGCAGTGTGTCTGTGTAGGGAGGATTTACGGTATATGGAGGTCTATGAGGCTGCATTATTGTGTTATACTATATGAAGGGCTGCGACACTGCATTATATGATATGAACAGCTGTGACGCTGCATTACATTCTCTGGAGGGCTGTGATACTGCATATACTATCTGGAGGGCTATGACGCTGCATTATATATCTGTAGGGCTATGAGGCTGCATTATATTATATGGAGGACTGTGAGGCGGCATTATATTATTTGGAGGGCTATGAGTCTGCATTATATTATATGACGGGTTATGAGGCTGCATTATATTATATTGATGGCTATGAGGCTGCATTATTCTATGTGTAAAGATATGAGGCTGCATTTTACTATATGGAGGGCTATGAGGCTGCATTATACTATATGGAGGGCTCTGAGGCTACATTATACTGTATAGAGGGCTATGAGGCTGCATTTTACCATAATGGAGGACCATATATACCAGGATAAGGGCATATTTCAGGGAGTAGGATCATATATAGCAGGATGAGGGACATGAATACATAATGAAGGGGAGAGGGGTCAATTTGTGACTTTTTATGGGATTTAGAAAGTTACATGGGGCCCATACATCTGACCAATATGGGGGAAGGGGAGAGCCAGGACCAAATTGTGCATCAGGGCCCTTCAAACTCTAGTTACGCCACTGGTCACTAGATGCTGTACTGATATTTTCAGTGTACAGGACACTCGCAGAGAGACCAGAGCAATGGGGGACCTGGAAGAAGTGAGTACTCATTTACTTTTTAATCAGTGTGTACACATTGGCCAGAGGACCATGGGAAAAGGGGGGTGCCCTATACTATATGTAGGGTTATGAGGCTGAATATATGAGGCTGTATTATACAATACTGAAAGAGGACCTGTAAACATCCTGGTGCATGACAAACTAAAGCTTACAGGGGGCTAGAGACATGGAGGACCCCTTCCCTGAATTCAGCAGACATGCTGCATTCAGTGCTGCATTTAGTTTGTCATGCACCAGGGGGGAGACAGGTCCTCTTGAAGGATGTGAGACTGCATTATGCTATATGGAGGGCTATGAGGCAGCATTATGCTATATGCAAGGCTATGACGCTGCATTATACTATATGGAGGGATGTGAGGCTGCATTATATTATATAGTCAAATAGTGTCTTCAAAGACTGTGAGGTCAGCGAGACTGGGGATAGAGGAGAAAAGAGAAGGCGCAGATCTAAGTGCAGTGTATTAGTAGCAACAGTTGTTCTTAGGTATTGTGCTCACCTTTCTGGTGTCTTGTGCAGTTTGCATATAATCCTACAGAGGGATATTTCCTGGATCTCCTGGCCTGCTGCTTGTTCCCAGAGAAGCAAGTCGCCCAGAGGGAGGCTTGTGTTGAAGTGCAGGAATTCAAACCAGAAATTTTTTTTTCCTGCATTATATTATATAGAGGATTATGAAGCTGCATTATGATATATGAAGGGCTATGAGGCTGCATTATACTGTATCGAGGATAATAGGGGTGCATTATAATAATTGGAGAACTACGGGGGCTATGCATAAAGGACTATGGGATGCATTATAACAGAGAGGATTATGGGGAACATTTTAATTTATGAAGGAACTTGTGGGTTAATTATAATAATTGGAAGACTATCGTGACAGGAGGAGGAAGACCAGGATAAGGGCCAACTTCCAGGAGATGGACCATATATGCCAGGAAGAGAACCATATTTAGTAGGATGGAGACCATATATAGCAGGGTGAGGGACATTAATACATAATGAAAGGGTTCAATTTGTGAGTCTTTATAGGATTTAGAATGTTACACAGGGCCCATACAACTGACCAACGTTTGCGCTGTGGCACCCCACTGGTCAGGATGCCATGGAGGGGTACTGCACCCAAATAAGACTGTGTGGTATTCCTGTGACTAAGGGACTGGGATGGTAAACAAGGGACCCTCTCAACACCCATTCATTTACACCCTAGAGTAGAGAACCGTGGGTGAACCCGCTGTAGGGAAGACCCAGTCCTGTGGGAGTAGTCAGGTGGGTAGAAAAGTGTATGTGATGCACCCCCAGGCTATGGGGTACTCGGGAACCGGGCTGGTGCTGTCTCTCTGCAGTATCACGGTAGTCGTGACCCGGTCCCGTGGCCTGGGATCAGTCCAAAAAGGGGTTATATACAAGGGATTTGTCAAGACCCCACCCGGGGTATGTGGTTAATATAACCACCACTGCCATATTCCTGCTGGGGACGATGACTTAGGCTGCGTTCACACATTGCGTATTTTGCCGCGTTTTTTTACGCGCGCTTTTCAAAATACGCAATGTGCTTTTTGTCTGCCAGCAAAGTGAATGGGAAATTCACTTTGTAGTGCAGACATTGCGTAAAAATACGCAGTGCGTTTTCCGGGAGAAAACGCAGCTCCGTAAAGAATTGATATGTCAATTCTTTACGGAGCTACTTCTGCGTATTTTCCCAGAGGGGAGGAAGAATCCTGCTTCCTCCTCCCCTCTGTGACAGCTGTGGCCGCCCCATTAGACTTCACAGTGTTAATACACACTGTGAAGTCTAAATGAAACTAAAGCAAGTGTGTGAAAAATAAAAAACAATGAATACTCACCTTCCGACGCCTTCTCCCGGTGTCTGGTCTCCGGTTGTAAGTTAGATCTCGTCTGACAAGACCTGTGGTGATGTCAGAGGGGGGGCGTTCCCGGGCACTCGCGGTCATGTGATACCACATGACCGCGAGCAGCCAATCAGCGATGGACCGCCCCGGGAACGCCCCCCCTCTGACATCACCACAGGTCTTGTCAGACGAGATCTAACTTACAACCGGAGACCAGACACCGGGAGAAGGCGTCGGAAGGTGAGTATTCATTGTTTTTTATTTTTCACACACTTGCTTTAGTTTAATTTAGACTTCACAGTGTGTATTAACACTGTGAAGTCTAATGGGGCGGCCACAGCTGTCACAGAGGGGAGGAGGAAGCAGGATTCTTCCTCCTCTCTGTGACATCACTGCGCTTTCTGGGGGAAAGAAAGCGCAGTGTGTGAATGGTCCTGCGTATTTTGCTGCGCTTTTTTGCGCGGCCGAAAAACGCGGCAAAAAGCGCGCGTAAAAAAGCGCAGCAAAATACGCAAATGTGTGAACGCAGCCTTAGGCAGCGTGGATGGTAAACCCTCCTAGGGTAGGGCTAAGGGTCCCCAGGGCAGGAGTAGTAGTGATGGATAGGCCTGGTGAGGGATTGTACTGTGTGTAGTGCACTTACTTCAAAGCTTCAGCTCTCCAGCCAGTGTGCAGGGATGACAATCTGTGGCTCCTCAGGCGGGACTTTACTGTGATGCTGAAAGAAAACAGTCTCAGGCAGTGATGAGATTACTTGGTAAATTATTATTATTATTATTAGGTATTTATATAGCGCTATTAGGATACATGGCGCTGTACAAGTTAGGGGGTAGACAAAGACAAGTGGTCGAAAAACGACGACAAATCAACAAAACAATCGTATGGGTACAATAGGGCCAGGGATCCTGTCCGAGAGGGCTCACAGTCTAGAGGGGTGGGGAGGGAGACACTTCAGCACTGCTCCGGGTTACTATACTGTGTAGCTCAGATGGCTCCTCTGCGTTGCTCCCTCTAAAGTACATTCAGGCCCTTGTAGTCTCTCCTCTAGTACCTCACCCACGGGTTCAGTCTGGTCATTGTGGACTCACGGATGAATGTTTCCCCTCACAGTCAGGGTCAACAGTTCTGGTATGATGACTGTGTGCTTAGTCCGTGGTGGAAAGTTAAGCTGCAGGTCATAAAGCACCTGCCCCACACCGGTGTGTCTCGTGATTAGGGTCTGGATTATCCCCGGTCCCCTCTTCAGAGCAAGTTCTCTGCTCATGGCCTAGCCTCCAGTGTCCCAGGTATGGCTGTGGGATCACCAGGCTCCCTCTGTCAGTCACTGTTTCAGCTCAAGGTTCCTTCCGTCAGCTAAAGTGTGTGCGGCTGCCAGGCCCTTGTCCTTCCACCTTCCTTCAGCTATGGGGTGTCTTTCAGTCTTTCAGTCTCTCTCTCCTTCCCGTCACCTCCAGAATATGGAGTGGGCTGTCTCTCCTCGTGGCTCTGCCTCACAGGATTCTGCGCCTTCAGGGAACCCAAAACCTCCTTGGAAGACTCTCTCACTCTTCCTACTGTTCTGTTCTCTTCTTCCTAACTGCCCCTAAACTGTGTGTTCCTGGGTTTTTTAGTGTTGGTCTCTCCACCCACTTTGTCAGTGCTACTCTACGCTCCACTCACTTCTCTTAACACCTGCCAGCCCTTGCCCAACTTAGAGTCCTAGGCGTAGGGTCGGTGTGTGCATCTGTGTGGATGTTTTGTCAACCGTCTTGCCTTACCTGGCTGCACTTCCCTTTGTGGCCACCTGGTCACAAGGGCACCACATATGGGTGGGAGGACAGAGTTAGTGAAGAACAGTTGGTGAGAAAGTGAGGAGGACAGGAGGGAGACTCTAGGGGCACCAGGCGTTGCGGTTCACTCGAATCTGGACCCGGTACGACTACCGACCAGAGGGGTCTGGTCCCGGGCAGAGGACCGGCTCTGAACATGGTGCTGGAGTTCAACCCCGAACCGCTATACCAGAGGCCCCGAGCTTCTCTAGGAAGTCACGGCCAAAGACCAGGCACATCCCTTGAAAAGGCATACCGAACTAGGGTCAGGGGGACCTGAAGGGGAGTCCCCCACTGAAGATCCGTGGGAGCTGGCTCAAGGCTCTGCAGGCAGGGGCGCTGCACGGTAGAGGCGAGAAAAGAGCACAGTGAGGGACTGGCAGGGAACGGTAGGCACACCACTGAGTGTCCTGACGAAATCATCCAGGTTCCCTGGTGACTACCCAGGCCAGAGAGAGAAACGAGTGACTGTAACATCTGTTAATTTGCCTGAAGTACTGCAAGTAAACCCGTTAAAAGTTAAAGACTGTGTGACGTACTTTATTTCCCTAACCTGAAGAGCCGCACGCTTGCTGCGTTGAAAGGACAAGTGACTGAGCCGTGTGGTAAGCTGCCTCCCTGCGTAAAAGCAACTCATACAACTGCCTCTGGGATTCTGCTCTACCTATGGGGAGTGTAACCATCTGGCTGCCCTACCATCACCCTGGGGGTCTGAACCACAGCTCCGGTAACCTTACCAGAACCGCAGTTGGCGTCACAAACCTCTTTTATTATTATTTTTTACTGACTCTTTTAGCGACCACCAGGGCAACGGACCGGGCACAAGCCCCCGTGACATCCCCTATGAATCAACGCCCAGAACCGAGTACCCCACGGACCTGGGGCGGGTCAGCGCAATAGGCCCAAATTTTGCACTGGGGCCCAATGGACTCTAGTTACGCCAATGCCTTCTCCCCAAAGCAGTTTTACTATATCTTCATTGGCGTTAAATGGGATTTAGACCCAGACTGATTGCTAGAAAATTCAGAATATCCGGTGCTTTGCTTACATTCATTTCTAGGTACTTTTTGAAGTACCGTATGTTTGGCATAATTGCCTGCTGAAAGACCCATGACCTAGGATGCAAACACAGCTTTCTTACAATGGTCACTACATTGTAATCCGAATCCTGTGGTAATCTTTATTTTTCATGATGTGTTGCACACAGTCAAGGTAACAAGTACTAAAGGCAGCAAACCAAACCCAAAACATCTTTGAACCTCCACAATATTAGGCTGTAGGTACTGGGTCCTTTTTTTGTAGCATTCATTCCATTTTCGGTAAACAGAAAAACTATGTGCTTTACCAAAAAGCTCTTTGTTAATTTTTTCTATCCACAATATGCTTTCCCAGAAGGATTTTGGCCTACTCAAGTATATTTTGGTAAACTGCAGTCTAGCTTTTTTTTTATGTCTCTGCGTTGGCAGTGGGGACCTCCTGGGTTTCCTACCATAGTCTATCCTTTCATTCAAATATCAACTGATAGTTTGCACTGACACTGATGCACCCTGAGCCTGCAGGACAGCTTGAATTTCTTTGGCACTTGTTTGGGACTGCTTATCCACCATCTGGACTAACCTGCCTTGCAAGCTTTCATCAATAGTTCTCTGTTGCCCACGTCGTGGGAGATTAGCTACAGTGCCATATGTTGTAAACTTCTTGATTATGTTGGATACATCAAGATCTCTGGAGGAGGACTTGTAATCCTGAAATTTTTTGATATTTTTAAAATTTTCCACAACTTTGGTTCTCAAGTCCTTAGACAGTTTTCTTTCTACTCTTCTTTCTGTTGTCCTTGCTTAGTGTTGCACAACCAGACACACAATGCAAAGATCGAGTTAACTTCTTCCCCTTTCTTCTGGCTTCAAGAGTGATTTTCATATTGCCCACACCTATTACTTGCCACAGGTGAGTTCGAACTAGCATCCCTTGCTTGCAACAGTTGGTTACTTTTAATTTTGGAATGGTGATACAACTTTGTCTGGACCCATATTTGGGGTTTTTCGTGACATTATGTCCATATTGCCTTTTACTCAATTTTTTTGTGTTTTTCCAATACACAGAAAGAAAATAAATGTGTTTAATGAAACGTGTATGTAGAAGGAAAGAAGTACAGGTGCGCAATTGAACCTCTTAGTGGAGCTGAGTAGTGAGTGGGCACAATAACCAGGTTGTTCAGTCCTGAGTGTGACAAGTCCATATCTACTATATAATTGCCTAAGGTTCTCTGTTTGCCACGGAAATCGCGCGCCAGCACTGATTGGTTGCCCAGCAACCAATCAGCGATGCGGGATTCCTGTCACAGACAGACAGGCTTCACCGCTATTTGAAGTGAACAGCTGTTCACTTTAAATAGCCGGTGGGACAGCCGACATCACTGTCTGCTTTCCCGCTGCACCCACCTCTGCTTCCAGCAGCCGTTCACAGCCCTCCTGCCCGATGACCCCATAGGTTAAAACTTGCTTAGAAGGCCTGTGGTGATGTCAGAATCATGGCGGAGCCATGTCACATGACTCTGACATCACCTCAGATCCTTAAGCTTCATGGACTGGGGGAGCAAACACAGCGGCAGCCACAGCCAGGTACTACAGCCTAATGACCCCAAACCACAGTCACCACACACTCAGTCCCACACTCACTACACACAGACACACGCCACACACACATATACACACACTCAGCCCTGCACTCACTACCCACAGTCACACTTAGTCCTGCACTCACTACACACAGACACTCAGTCCTGCACTCACCATAGACACACTCAGTCCTGCACTCAACAAACAGACACACACTCACCCTGCACTCAGATCACACTCACTCTGCACTCAGAACACACTCACTCTGCACTCAGATCACACTCACCCTGCACTCAAATTACACTCACCCTGCACTCACATCACACTCACCCTGCACTCACATCACACTCAGATCACACTCACTCTGCACTTAGATCACACTCGCTCTGCACTCACGTCACACTCACCCTGCACTCAGGTCACACTCACTCTGCACTCAGATCACACTCACCCTGCACTCAGATCACACTCACTCTGCACTCAGATCACACTCACGTCACACTCACCCTGCACTCAGATCACACTCACTCTACACTCAGATCACACTCACTCTGCAATCATGTCACACTCACTCTGCACTCAGGTCACACTCACCCTGCACTCAGATCACACTCACCCTGAACTCAGGTCACATTAACTCTGCACTCAGGTCACATTCACCCTGCACTCACGTCACACACTCACCCTGCACTCACGTCACACTCACCCTGTGTGAGCCGCAACCAATCAGTGACGCAGGACAGCAACACAGGCACAGTCCGCCCAGTCTCCCTGCCCCCCTCCGCTTGGTCTCCCACCCGCTGATCACCCGCTCCATGCTCCATCTACTCACGCCGCCATTCTTCTTCTTTTCACGGCATAGACTTCAGAAATTCAAAGGCCGTGGGGGTGGAGCTACAAAAGGTGGCAGCGTAAAGGTCGTGAATGAGGACACGCCCACCACATTAGGTGCGTTTGGACACGCCCTCTTAACTCCGCCCCCACCTCCCCCGAGGCCTTGGAATTCCTGACGTCTATGCTGGAGAAAGAAAAAAGACATGGTGGGGTGAGAGGCGGCTGGACAGAAGCCCGGAGAGGGTGAGAACTGAGGGGGCCACCACCACACACCTGCACCGCCGCACACCCACATATTCTAGAACACCCGATGCATTCGAATCGGGCCACCATCTAGTATGTAATATAAGCAGATGGCATTCACCGGGAACTTTGCAGGTGTTGCTTTATTCAAGCATGCGGATTTACATGGTGCAGGGAGGGGTCGGCAGAGAGGACAACAGTACCGTTTCACGCGACTTGCGCTTCCATGGGTCCAAAGCTAATGGCGGCATCAATTCCACTTCCTAAATAGGAGGAGCTGATACTGCGTGACAATGTCACCATTAGAAACAAAACCATTAAAAAGACCAAATGTCATTATTAAAAACAGATTCAATATCTACACACCGTATGTACAAACAAGAAACATCCTATCACAAAAAACGTTTTTCAAGAGAGAAGTAGGTAAGTATTCACCATAGCCAGGAGCCAGCTGTAATACAAAGCAGCGATCTGGTTGCTAGGTGACTGGTAATATAAACAGAAGCACCGGCAACATTCATTTATGCCAGGGGTGGGCAACTCCAGGCCTCGAGGGCCGCACACTTCCTTAGAATTTGACAGTTGGTAAGCTACAATAATTTAAATTACAAACTGTCAAATTCTAAGGAAATCTTGAAAACCCGGACTGTGTGCAGCCCTCGAGCCCCCAGTGATGTTCCGTCAGATTTCACTCTGTCCTTCTTTCTCAGTGCACTTTCCTTACTATCCGTGCGCTGCCCTGCACGGAGCCCTCTTACAACCAGACCCGTTGGGTATGTAGAGGTTACCCTTTTCTCTAAGGAACTTAACCCGGTTTGGAGCTCCTGGTGGGTACGTGCGTGTCGGACCAGGTCAGGGCAATATAAAAGACCTGCCACCCACTGGGTTTGGCGGCTCAGAGCTGAACTTTCCTGCACCACACTTGGAGCCAGTTCTCTGTCTTGGACTGGGTTCCCTCCTGGACTGGCGAACCACAGTTCGGCACAGGCTTGCACAAGCCAGGGATCCCCCTTCTGTCTGGGTTGCCTTCCTTTTCAGGCACCCTCCTCTGCACTTCTCGCAGGGTCCTTCTTTCTCATCTTAACTCATGGTCTGTCTCTATTGTTGTAACTAAGCTTTCTTTCCCACTCTCCACTGCTCACCTAAGCTCCTCCACCGGGGCTGGGTCTCCCAGGCAAACAGGTTAAACCTTTAGGCTGCGTTCACACATTGCGTATTTTGCCGCGTTTTTTTACGCGCGCTTTTCAAAATACGCAATGTGACTTTTGTCTGCCTGCAAAGTGAATGGGAAATTCACTTTGTAGTGCAGACATTGCGTAAAAATACGCACGGCGTTTTCCGGGAGAAAACGCAGTTGCGTAAACAATTGATATGTCAATTGTTTACGCAGCTACTTCTGCGTATTCTCCCAGAGGGGAGGAAGAATCCTGCTTCCTCCTCCCCTCTGTGACAGCTGTGACCGCCCATTAGATTTCACAGTGTATTAATATACACTGTGAAATCTAAATTAAACAAAAGCAAGTGAATGAAAAATAAAAAAGAATCAATACTTCACCTGTCCGACGCCTTCTGCCGCTGTGCGATCCCCGGTTCTAAGTCAGATCTCTTCTGACAAGACCTGTGGTGACGTCAGAGGGGGGGCGTTCCCGGGCACTCGCGGTCATGTGATACATATCACATGACCGCGAGCAGCCAATCAGCGATGGGACCGCCCCGGGAACCCCCCCTATGACGTCATCACAGGTCCTGTCAGAAGAGATCTGACTTAGAACCGGGCATCGCACAGCGGCAGAAGGCATCGGACAGGTGAAGTATTGATTCTTTTTTATTTTTCATTAACTTGCTTTTGTTTAATTTAGATTTCACAGTGTATATTAATACACTGTGAAGTCTAATGGGGCTGTCACACATGTCACAGAGGGGAGGAGGAAGCAGGATTCTTCCTCCCCTCTGTGACGTCACTGCGCTTTCTGGGGGAAAGAAAGCGCAGTGTGTGAAAGCCCCTGCGTATTTTGCTGCGCTTTTTTGCGCGGCCGAAAAACGCGTCATAAAGCGCGCGCAAAAAAGCGCAGCAAAATACGCAAATGTGTGAACGTAGCCTTAGTCCCCCTATTCTAGGTGTGTGAATGTGTACACAAGGCCTTAGCTTAACATTACCATCCTCTGGTCACCGGGATACCACACACACTAATCTGGGTGTAGTACCCCTTTAGTGGCGCACTAACCAGTGGGGCGCCACATATATACCATTAAAGGGCTTTATATTTATATTACTTCAGTAAATTAATTGTATATGCTTACACCCTTCAAGAGCAGATATTGAAGAATGTATTCATGGAACTCTTTTCCTGTTTGTTTAACTTTCTATGGAATATACAATACATTGCAAAGTATGAGAAAAAATGAATAATTCTTAATGAATAAAATCCACAAGAAATCCTATTCAAAAATATTTTCATTCCAAGTTCGTGAACAACATGATATATTTTAACAAAATAATTGTACAAAATTCTAGGTGTATTTTTTAACATTTCTAAACTTTTCTGAGATTAATTGCTTGCAAAATGAAACAAGACAAAAAATCGTATAAGTAATCTTAGTAGCAATACACCATCACAGCCGCATCCCCAGTCTATCCAGCACCTGATGGGTCAAACCCCTACCTCCTTAGCGCACTAATAAGAGTTTTGTTTCTCCATTTCTCAGAATAATGGCTTTTGTTGCTGTCTTCAGGTCTACTTTGCCTGTGTTTGTCCCAAGGGAAAGAAAGCTTTGCCCTCAATCGGATACTATACACAAGCACTTGACCTTAACTAAGCTGGAGTCCCCTGCCAGGCTATGCACTGCTGCTGATTGCCTCATTTATTGTGGACCAATTGCACACAGAATAGCTCTCACATACAAACTGTGGAAATAATAAAAACGTGGAGGACGGCAAATGATTTAGAAGAAGTAAACTTGTCGGTGTGGCTGGTGAAGACTTAGCATTTGTGCATGCAATTTTCTTATTCTCAAAAGCTATATGTAAAAAAAGGTTCCAAATATATACAGAGCAATCTGTTTCGCTGTTCCAGGTTTTGGAAATTTTAGAAAATGGGAAGTAAAAGGGATAAGTGGGGTAATTGACCGAAACTTACTAGATACTCAAAGTGCATCTGCTATGGTGTGTGCACCAATGTCTTTTGAAAGCAGTTTTTAAATAGAATACGTACCAGCAGACAATATTGTTTTTTTTTTCTTGAAGTATCTTTTTTTTTTTTACATTTTTTTCCAATTTCCCAAGACAGGCTTCACACCACAGTAAGGTCCGATCCGGGGCTGTCAGGGATGAACCTGACAGCCCCGAACCCGATCAGCACACAGAACCAGAGGGCAAAAATGCTCTCCAGTCCAGTGTGCAGCCTGATGCAGCTGACGCTGCTGATGATTCAGGACTGCAGCTTGTGGGAACTAGCCGTGGTCCTGAAACAACAGCGGCGTGCAGCCGCAGGTGTCCGGTTCCCGGATCCTCCCGGATTGGGACAATCTGACACCATAGGCTCCATATGTTAGGGAGCGTCGGATTGCAGCGGATCCGGGGGAATCCGGGAGAATCTGGAATACAATGCAAGCAACTTTTTTGTCTCCGGTGAGAAAAATCCGAATTCTCCTGGATTCTTCCGAAGAGATGGAAACCGGATGGCAGAGAGCTACCATCCGGCTCCATCTGGCCCCATGGGATACTATGGGGCCAACATCCAGTCCGGGGCTGTCTGGTTTACACCGGACAGCCCCGGACCGGACTCTGCCGTGGTGTGAAGCCATCCTAAGCAGTTTTTCAATTTTTTTGATCACCTACTTTTCTTTAGTGTTTCTCCATCATATTTGACGTCTCTTCTTTATTGCTATTTTACAGTTTGTTTTTTTTTACTCCACTAAGGGTGCTTTCACACTGGCGATTTTGCCCGGATCCAGTGGATCCGGACAAAAAAACGCATTTGCCGCAAGTGTCGCCTAATGACAGCACTTGCGGCACACTTACGGCAAGCCCCAGGCATTGTCTATGGGGCTTGTGGTAAGTGTGTGGAAGACGCGGCAAGTGCGATATCGGCAGTTGTGGCAGATGCGGCTGCGAAACAAAACCGCGGTCAGCTGCGTTTTTTTTCGCGGTCACATCTGCCGCAACTGGCGGAACCGCACTTGCCGCATCTGCTGCACACTTACCGTAAGCCCCATAGACACTACATGGGGCTTGCTGCAAGTGTGCCGCAAGTGAAGCCGTTAGGAGACACTAGCGGCAGATGCGTTTTTTGTCCAGATCCGCCGGATCTGGGCAAAACCGCCAGTGTGAAAGCACCCTAAACCTGTTTTTTCAAGCAAAAACACTGGAAAAATGCTCCAATTCATAGCCAGGACATTGCAGGACCTTAGGTATCCATGGTTATGACCACGAGCATCTAAGTGACTTTCTCTATATGTTGAGCCATAACAATGGATATGTGGTGCCCTTGCGGATCCAGTTGCCACAGAAGTACTGCACCCCACCCAGAGGTGTAGTACCCCACTCTCGGATAAGGAGGGGAAACTGACCGGTATCCAGACATTCAGGCCAACACTACACCACTCCAGGTCAATGTTAGGATGAGATTGCTCCTAAGGGAGAGCACAGTCCCTGATCCTGTCTGGTGGGGAGGAACCAAGGTAGAAGGGATGGGTAGAGAACAGAGTTTAGGGAAGCACCCAGAAGGGAGTGAAGTCATGGAGGACGCACGATACTGATGTAAGACACATGACAGATACTATAAAAGACCAGTAGAAACATCTAGAAGACAGTTGATGGGTGGGTGGCTGGCAAGAGCTGTAGGAGTCTGTGAGGGTCAGATAGACTGTCAGAGAAGGACAAGAGTTAGTACGAGACATCCTTGGGATTGGAGCCAGTGAGAGCTCATCTCAAGACCTGGGAGAGAAAAGACCTGATGGTGGAGCCAAGCGAGAGAAGGGGTTCCAGGAGCCCGGGTAGTGAGCAGTCCACCTGGGGCACCTGCATCCACATTGACTGAAGTGTGGAGGGACCAGGCCACAGTGTCAAGGGACCAGCCCCAGACTTGTGGAGAACGACCAGGCTCTGTTAGCAACCTGAGGCTGCGGTATCTCCAAGTGTCGCAGCCGAAACAGCACACACCCGCCTAAAAGGTGGCCATGTAGGATCCAAGGGACTGAGAGAGGAGTTACCCTACAAAGGCCCGTGGCCACTGGCTCGGGGCTCTGTGTGTGAGGCACAGGGCAGGTGCAGAGTGAGAAGCACTTGCAGAAGCAAACGCAGAGTGAGACGACCGAGGCAGGACAGTGGAAGGGGTACTGGTTAAACACCACCAAATTACCCGGGAGTTAGCTGGATCCCCTCCTCCAAGAACTCAGCGCTCAGCGGGCTGTTACATGGTGATGACTGTTGTAACCTGGAACAATGGACTGTGAGTAAAGACCTCGAGACTGCACACCACTGTTTTTTTGAACTTTATTGCTGCGCCATCAGCCCTGCGCTGTAACATCATGACCAACTCACCCAGTAACATCTGCTAAGCTGGGGTTAACCCTACCAGTGGAGGGTTTACCACCTTAGCTGCATTGCCATCAACCCCAGAGGAACTGTACTGCAGCGGTGGCCATCATTAGCCGCAACCCACGGGTGGCATCACGAGAGCAATTATTATCCCCGTATCCCAAGTCCAGTAACCCTAAAGTAACAAAAACTATCGATCCCATTTTATTAACCGCTCCGGGGCCACGGACCGGGTCACGCCATCGTGACCTAACCAACAGCATCGACTGACCCGGCTCCGAGTACCCCACGGCCCCCACGGGGTGTGTCAGATACCTAAGGTACTGCAATGTCCTTCACATGAGGAGAAGACATTGTTTATCAGGAAATCCATACTACATTTCTAATTGGAGGGATTTGCTAAAATTGTTATTTATATACATATTTATTATATTAGATTTATATATTGGGATAGGATCTTGGAGACTGGAATACCCCTGTAACGCTGCTGTAAATAAAGACACACAGGACAAAAGGTGGAAGATCGGTAACAGCTATTTATCCTTTCTTAAACAGATTTGACCATTATACTGTATCCTCCTTTATTTTTTGACGTTAGACACTTTTCACTGTTAAATACAATAAAAAATATTTAAAACAAAAAAATTCTGTTTAACCTTTTTAAGCTAACCATTTTATGGCTGTGTAAAAGTTACCATCAGCTGTGACATCCACACTGAACACCTGAAACCAGATAAACTATTTGAATAACCCCACAATTTAGTTATAATAGTGGGATGGGGATGTATAGGTGGATGTGTGAGATCTCTGTCCCACAGATAGGAGAATCTCATGACCTCACCTCTTCTTCTAAAATAGAATCTGTCAACAGTCTTTTGCTATGTAATCTGAGGGCAGCACTAGATAGTGGTTGATTCACAGATTTTAGCAAAGTGTCACTTATTAGGCTCTGTGTCATTGTTTACTTACAATGATTGTTCTATCACCAGGAGATTATCCTGTTTTATACAAGTAAAATAAATATAAAATTAAAGGATAGAAATTAAATATCCAGATGACCAAAGGGACCAATAGGTACCCAGTACACAATATAGACCAGATACAGATATAGCAATATCATGTATTAAATATTACAAAATAACTTTTAGTATTATACTTCTAAGAAGAGACACCTAACCTCTCCAAAACAATCAAATAAACCAAAAAATTAATGTGTGAATAAGACACCCACAAAGTAATAGTGAACATACATCAAGATTTATTTATTAACATATAGCGGAGAAAGAAGATCAAAATGTCACCATTAAACGGTTAAGTGGGATAGTGATCCCTTTCACAGAATTGATTAGAACCAGCTAATCAAACATAAAAGGATTACTTCAGAATAAAAACTCAATAGGAGTAAGGCCAAATCAATTGCAATATCAATTTTATTTAAAAAAAACAAAAACACTGTGTAAAATGACAATGTCAAATGGTACGCAGAAGGAAGACCACATGAAACAATATAAACCTCAATCCAGTTCAACCAACAGGTATACCAAACAACATGTATAATCACAAAGTAGTAAGTGCCCCAAAACTGGGTGCATCCAGTATACCAAGGTGAGGAATCAATATAGGTTACAATCATGGGTCCATTTACCTTACTGCGACCGCCCCCTGACGCGTTTCGCACCAGCTTCTTCAAAAGGAGACCACCCTCCTTTTGAAGAAGCTGGTGCGAAACGCGTCAGCGGGCGGTCGCAGTAAGGTAAATGGACCCATGATTGTAACCTATATTGATTCCTCACCTTGGTATACTGGATGCACCCAGTTTTGGGGCACTTACTACTTTGTGATTATACATGTTGTTTGGTATACCTGTTGGTTGAACTGGATTGAGGTTTTTATTGTTTCATGTGGTCTTCCTTCTGCGTACCATTTGACATTGTCATTTTACACAGTGTTTTGTTTTTTTTAAATAAAATTGATATTGCAATTGATTTGGCCTTACTCCTATTGAGTTTTTATTCTGAAGTAATCTTAAGTTTTGGAGGGCCTTTTACCCCTCTGGGTGGTTTGAATAAATCAAACATAAAAGGATCATATCCACCAATATCTAAAAATGATCAATGGTCCAAATGGTAGCAACCAATGCCAAGGCTCAAATATAGGATATTCCAGAAAGGAACATTCTCATCAAATTTTCAGTGGGGATAAGACCTCTGCATTCCTGCATGTATCCATGTTCCAACCAGTTCATCAGCGGAGGGAGAGATCGAGAAGGCACAGACACCCTATCAAGGGGGCTAACTGCTTCTCAGACAAAAACTCCCGCCATGAACATAATGATAGCTCTCTGGCCCCTATGCTCAACATTCACATGTCTTGCCAGAGAGATGTCCCTTTCATGCTTAATGTCAATCAGGCATTTTATTAATTGTCACATGATGTGACAATTAATAAAATGCCTGATTAAAATTTTTTTTTTGTGTTAAATTCCCTCTAAGGGTCTTAGGCTGGTTTCACACTGCAGTTTTGTCCGTGATCAGGTTCCATCCGGTTTGTGTGCCAAAACCAGGAGAGGAACTTGCAGAGAAAAAGTATTGTTCTGGGTTTTGGAGGCACTCCTGGTTTTGACACACAAACCGGATGGAACCTGATCACGGAAAAAACTGCAGTGTGAAACCAGCCTTACCTGGAGAGACTGACAGCGCACACTATGCAGTTACCACATCTAAAGCAACCCATGATGTTAAATTCTAACTATGTATATGATTTAGAAATGGCCATGCACTAGCTTGTCCTCCAGTTACCTACTTTCGTCTAGGTAACATGTGGGTATTTTTGTACTTGTGTACAGAGATCCATGTTCATTTAGAGTAGAGGCAAGTGATGCTCAAGTATTCTCCTAACCTCTCTAGAACAACTGGAAAAGTGGTGCTAAAACAAATTAACTCCTCTTCCTTCTTTTTACAGTTTGAGACCAAGAGATGGGACCTTTCTGTAGTTTTGGTCTCATTTTATGCCTCTCTCAGTATCTTATCAGGGTACCCCATCTGTTTGAATCTCTCTATTAAATCAGATGCCTGTTCTCTAAAGGAGAAACTGTCTGAATAGTTTCTTCTCATCTTCAAGTATTGACCTCTGGGAATACCCCTTTTTAGTGGGGCAAGATGGTTACTATCCCATCTGAAGAGAGTGTCACACTCCAGAGTCCGGATGCCACTATGTCATTATCTCCCCAGGGGGAAAGTGTTATACCTGAGAGCAACAGAGGGACTTCACACCAGGCAAAACCCAAAGCACACAACACCTACTACCTCCAGGCTCGAAGGGAGAGACTTAAACCCGGGTTCAGGGTGAGCTCCCTATAAATTCTGGTTTGGGGCAGAGTTAGTTCAGTTCAGTTCCTATGAGGACTGAGGAAGACATCCTGTGGACTGGAGCAGTGCTAAGCTCGTCCTAGGAGAGTCAGACTTAGCTTGAGTTACCCATAGGCAAGGGCCTGAAGAAGGAGAGGAGAGCCCAGGAGCAGAGCGGTGTCAAGCTCACCCCAGAGGAGTCAGCACCAGACAACAGACACCGGAGTCCAAGGCTGTGCAGGGCCTAACGACCCGACAGCCAATACCGGAGGGTGGGGAATTCCAAGTTTCCCATCAACACCAAGCTCCCGGAGGCAAAGCAGTGTGAAAAGCCCAGAAGTAGCCGCCTGTGAACTGGGGCTAATAAAGGACTAGAGCTGTCTGCCATATCGGCACTTGCAGGAGAGAGGGAGAGAGATGGAGGGTTGCAGCTCTGCTTCAAGCAGCAGCAGGGACCCACAGGAGAAAGCACAGCAGGGAGGCATCAGAACTTGCTGGGTGAGGAGATCCTCGAGTTGCTCCCAGGTTGCCGGATTCCATCGAGATCATGTGTTGGTATCACCAGTAAAGGATTTGAGGAACCAACAAAACATGAGTCTGTCTGTTGATGAGCGCCCTCCATCATGCACCCTACACGCTTCCACATCCACTGCCCTGGGGATCTGCTCCACCCATGGGGAGCCGCTCCATCCTAGCTGCTGTCCATCATCGCCAGAGGTTCTGCAGCAGCGGTGGCTACCCATAGCCACAAACCATGAGTGGCGTCACAAATAACTCCCTTATAAATCACCCCTTTCCCTACACAAGCCAAGAACTGCCTTTTACAACTGAACCCAAGGTCACGGAAGTCGGGACTCGACCCCTGTGACTCCCAGAACTGCTCAATAGACCGGTTCTGAGTACCCCACGGCAGTGGCGTAACTTCAGGCCCTGGGGCCTCGATGCAAAAGCTCCATTGGGGCCGCCAATTAGTGCAAATCTTTAATAGTATTAGACTTTTTCTATGGGCCAAAGGGACTTTTGGGGCCCCCCTAAGCTCCGGGGCCCGGGTGCGATCGCAACCCCTGCACTTGTTGTAGTTACGCGCCTGCCCCACGGCCTTGGGGTGCATCAAGAGCATTTTTTGAGGTTGGCTTCCTATATGTACATGTGTGAAAAGATCTATCAGCTAACTTACTGATTAGAACATTCAGAAATGACAAGGATGTGGTGCCCCTGCGACCAGGGTGGCCACAGGTAGGAACTGTAAAACCTGTCACTATCTGCCTGGCTGCACAAAAAACCTTCAAAACACACACCCACAGAATACAACACCCAACCTGGAGCGCGGGACTCTAGGCGGGCAAGGAGTGATAGGGTTTAGAGGGAAGGTGGGAAGGGATGTAGTCAAGATGACAGCACTGGGATAAAAAAGGAAAACTAGGAGGAGTTAGTCAGTAGGCCAAAGTGAGCTGAACTGTAAAGACCAGGAGTAGGCCAGACGGTGCCGAGAAGTAAAGACAAGAGCAGAAAAGACCAAGGACAGAGGGACACTTCCCTGAGGGTTCGGGGTCCTGGAGGCGCAGAATCCTGCAAGACACAATTCCCTGGAGAGAAAGCCCGCTCCATAGTCTGAAGCCCAAGGGAAAGGGGAGGGACCGGACCGGTACAGCTGGGTTCTAGGAACACGGCAGCGGTGCCAGAGAGGACGACGGTGAGAGGAATCCCTTCCTAGTGCTGAAGTCACACGGGTATGAAAGGGCCCGGTGATCCCCACAACACAGGGACACCTAAGGCTAGGCTGGGACCAGAGAGTCGGCTCTGAGGGGACCGCAGCTATACGCCGGATCTCAGACAAACTGACAGGGGATTCTGATTCCAGGTCAGAGTTCCTAACACACGGGCTGGAGGTTCAGCAGCACATAGGACCCAGACTTGCCACCCACACACACCGGGGGAAGCCAGACAAGGGACCGAGTTGCCACCACACAGCCCACGGGGAAGAAAAGCAGAGAGAGAACGCCTGAAAGGTACCAGAGAGAGAGAAGGGTCTCAGAAAGGAAACCTGGCTGCAGAGGGTTAAGTGACTGTCCGGAGTTACCTGTGTAAAAGAACTGTACTGTTATTTGTTTGTACTGAGGAAGAACGTGCAAGTAAACCCGGTGAAGCCTGCTAAAGTCTCCCGTGTGTGATTCCCTGCACATCGAACTGTTATGTATACTTTACACCCTGTCAGGAGCAGCCCGACCCACGGCGGACTCATCCATCCGGCTGCAGCACCATCCATCCTCCTGGCAGCAGTAAGCAGCAGCGGTGGTCCCTTCACTGACCACAACCCATGGGTGGCGTCACGACAATTCCTGTAAATACCCCTTTTACTTGTGGGCTCAGGACACGGTCCGGACCAAGACCACCGTGATTCCCCATGATACCCCGGTCCGGTACCAAGTTTCCCGTCCCAGTGGGCTCCACAAGGATGTCACATTTTTCTCAAATGTACACTTAAAGCCAATTGGGTTGCCATTGAGGCCCTCAACAAAGGTCTTCCATGCCTCCTCACCACAGGACAAAAATATTGTGTATGTAGCGGGCCCATGGAACTTGCAATGGTGGTATTCTTCTTTGTAAAGACAATATTCTCTTCCCTCTAGTCCAGGAGCAGCTTAGGACACAAAGAAGCACAAGGACTCTCCGTCTCAGTGCACCTGAGCTGGTGGTAGTACCTTCCATTATAGGTGAAAAAATTGCTCCTGAGGCAGAAATCCAGTATTTTTGGGACAAAGTCATTATGGTCATAATACTGTCATCCCCTTTTGGAAAGAAAATACTGAACCACCTCAATACCCTTCTCATGTAGTATAGAGGAGTGCAAAGACTCAACGTAAGAGGTCACTCCTGTCCCTGGTGTAAGAATGCAAAGCAGTCACGAATCATCTAAAGATAATATTGAGATACTAACCTATATTTTGGCATAGACTGTTGACTCCCAGATACAATGGGCCTCCCTTTGAGAGGGAAGAGCCCTTTGTGAATCTTGGATAAACTATAGAAATTTGCCACCGCTGAAAATTTTGGAAGCAGATATTCAGACTTTTTCTTGTCTATTACACCCGTAGCAGGCCCTAATTCAGAATTCCCCTCAGCTCATCCACAAATTACCTGGTGAGGTTCTCTTTTATAATTTCATACCCTTTTGGGTCCTGCAGGAGATCGAAGCACACCTTTCGATATTGTTCGAGATCCAGGTCCATCACATTGTGACCCCTATCTGAGGGTTTAATGAAAATATGGCGGTCCTCCTTCAGGCTTCCATCTCGTCTATGCTGCAATTAAAGCCTGCCTGTGGCTTTAGTTCCTTAAGATCTTTAAAAGCTTTTGACACAAGGTTAACAAACACATCCACGGTCGACATTTCGCTGAGTGGTGAAGGTATTTTTGTATTTTTATTCTTTAGTCAGGCTCGTAAAGGGACCTTTACCAGTCAAACATATGTCTACCACCAATAGACCCTCTGAAAGATGCACATCTGGCAACATCTAAGATGGAAGATCATCACTTGATACGTTGTCTTGTCTTAAAAAATGCGTTTGCCAATTCAGCTTATGTGCAAAAATATCTTTTATACGGGAAAAAAGATCAAAATCCAGCATAGTAACGAATGAAAGTCCTTGCTCCAGTACCAAGATCTCTTGATTATTGAGGTTAAGGGATGACAGATTAATTACTTGTGGGCCTGCCTTTAATTCCGAGTACTTCCTTGTCCCACTCAGTTCCTCAGTTCATACTCCACCTCTATTAAACACTGTCCTTGAGGTGGATGGAACCTTTCCCGTGCAGCAGAACCTAAAAATGATACTAAACATGCAAAACGAACATATGCAATAGTCTGTAGTTTTCAGTGTATGCAAGGGGTTGTAATTAGGACCCTACCTGTAACACATGCTGCGGTGACAAAATGGATTGGTGGACATGGTATAGGTGTGCTCTGAGTTTGAGGATACATTCTCTCATCTATAGGTGGCTTTGTGCTATACCGGTCCACTAGCAAGAGGCATATGTACCTGTTTGCTAATCCCAGTTGAGTTTAGGGTGATGCTGTTTTACCCAGAAAACCCCAAAGGGTGAAATGAATAGGGAGACACCTGGGCACTACTAATGGACAGTCTGAGTTAGGGTCAGTTGTGGACTGTGTAGTTAGCTCCTTTGATAGGGTGAGTGTGCCTTCTTGATCTATCCCTCCTCTTAATAAATTGGTTCGACATGGATACATAAGATAAGATAAGATAAACTTTATTGATCCCGGAGGAAATTACAGTATTACAGCAGCAGAACAAAGATCAAGAACATTACATACTTTACAAAATAAGTCTATATATTTGTAGGAACATGTAGGAACACAGAGGTCTTATCCCCACTGAAAATTTGGTGAGAATATTATTTTCTGTCTTATCCTATATTTGAGCTGGAGCATTGTTTCCCACCATAACTTGGACCATTATTCATTTTTAGGTATTAGTGGTTATGCTCCTTTTATGTTTGATTAGCTGGTTCTAGTGAACTTCTGTAAGTTCAATTTCAACATATATATTTGTTATTCTACTAGGATCACTATCCCAATTGACCATTTGAGGGTGAAGTTTTGTCATCTTTGTTTTCTCCCATACGTTAATAATTATAACTACCGTATTTTTTGCATTATAAGATGAACTTTTGGATGTCATGTCTGGACCTGGTCGGCTTTTATCAGCTCTTGCCCTTCTGGCGCCATGTGAGTGGTTCAGAAATGCTTTAGGTACATATGCATTCAATGTGGTCTTGCTTTTAATGCATTCAGGAGGCCGTAATGGAACAGCGTATATAAACAAATGTAGAATGCTGTGAAGTGGCGGAGTTATTGTACAATTATTTAGTGGTCATAATAGGAGCACCAGGTAGCAAGGAAACTCTCAGGAATTAATACTTATTATAGACCTGTTTAATATAATTCCACTACGCGTTTCGACAACCACCTGTTGTCTTCCTCAGGTGGGGTTTTAAATCCCCACCTGAGGAAGACAACATGCCATTGTCAAATCGCATAATGGAATTATAATAAACAGGTCTGTAATAAGTATTAACTCCTGAGAGTTTCCTTGCTACCTAGCGCTCCTATTATGACCACTTAATAATTGTACACTAATTTCTCTGTTCGCAACCGTGGGAATGCGGCCAGAGCAGCTTGCAGCTGTCAGTGAGCTCTCAACAGACTTCTAGGACCTTGCATGACGTAATTCCGGTGATGCAGACGTCAGGTGACCGGGATACCGCACCATGTGACCGCACCTGGAGGGAGGATCAAGGAGCGATCAAGGAGCAGTCCTGCAGCAGCCCGTAATCCTCCACCATTGTGCTGGCATCGGTGTTGTGCAAGGGTGCACAACCTGAACAGGTGAGAGGCTATCAACACGATAGCAATCCACACAATAGCTATCCACTCAATAGATTCTCCCACTAGACCACCGGATTTTTCTCAGGGTGAACCCGACTACTTTTTGTTTTACATCTGAAGTAGCGGGGCAGCTCAAAGAATTGATCAATTGTTTGCCAAATATCTCAGTTTTAAAGTACAGTTAGAAATTAATATGTGCATATGCACTTTTTATACTGTGTGCTAACGTCTTGGCTTTTTTATGCACTTTTGTCCCCCAAATTTTGGGGGAAAGTGAAGGGTGTGTCTTATAATGCAAAACTAGTAGCTGTGCAGTAGGGGAGGCGGGGGGAAAGTCACTCTGGAGCAGTGCCCAGGGCCTGGAACAGGCTGCAGCTGTGGGCTGCGGTCATGTGGAGCTGCTCATTATGCTAATGTAATACGCACTGCATCCCGCTGTCAATCACCAGCGGGGAAGCAGCGCATATGACAGGAGCGTAGTGAGTAGGTCCACAGCCACTGGCTGCAATCCTGTGTGAATATTCAGTGCTTTCCACCCTTTCATTGTGTGGAAAGCACTAACTGCCCAAACGATATCATACTCGCCTCTCTCTATCGCTCCCTGCACCCAGTGCCTCCCCCCCTATCTGCGCCGGCATCCAGTCCTGTGAGCGTTGCTGCATAGCAACGTCATCACCGCGCACTGCTCACAGGACTGGATGGTGGTATAAGCAGACGGAGGGATGGATGGCATCAGGGACGTATATACCAGCATGGGGGGGTTCATGTACCAGGATGGGGGACATACCGTATATACTCGTGTATAAGCCGAGTTTTTCAGCACAAAAAATGTGCTGAAAAGTCCCCCTCGGCTTATACACGAGTATATACGGTAAGTGCTTCCAAATCCCTGTTTTTCTCTAATCTGTATACAGCCCCCCCCCCCCCCCCCCCCCCGTGGTATCCAGGGCCCCCCTTGCTGCACACCTGTAAAGTAAGATGTTAGTATACTTATCGCTGCCCTCGCTGCCGCCGCCGCTCCGCTGCTCCGTCACCGCGCTGCTCCGGGTCTTCCTGTTTCTTCTCCGGCGCGCAGGAAATGACGTCATTGTTCGAGCGCCGGAGAAGGAACAGGAAGCATGAAGACCCGGAGCAGCGTGGTGACCGAGCAGCTGAGCGGCGGCCCCAGGGGGTATAATACAGGAGCAGCCCCAGGGGGTATAATACAGCAGCAGCCCCAGGGGGTATAATACAGCAGCAGCCCCAGGGGGTATAATACAGGAGCAGCCCCAGGGGGTATAATACAGCAGCAGCCCCAGGAGGTATAATACAGCAGCAGCCCCAGGAGGTATAATACAGCAGCAGCCCCAGGGGTATACAGACCTCCCCCCATCAGTAGTACAGGGGCCCCAGCTGTATACAGCAGCCCAAGCTGTATACAGCCCCCCGTGGTATCCAGGGCCCCCCTTGCTGCACACCTGTAAAGTAAGATGTTAGTATACTTATCGCTGCCCTCGCTGCCGCCGCCGCCGCCGCTCAGCTGCTCGGTCACCACGCTGCTCCGGGTCTTCATGCTTCCTGTTCCTTCTCCGGCGCTCGAACAATGACGTCATTTCCTGCGCGCCGGAGAAGAAACAGGAAGACCCGGAGCAGCGCGGTGACGGAGCAGCGGAGCGGCGGCGGCAGCGAGGGCAGCGATAAGTATACTAACATCTTACTTTACAGGTGTGCAGCAAGGGGGGCCCTGGATACCACGGGGGGCTGTATACAGCTGGGGCTGCTGTATACAGCTGGGGCCCCTGTACTACTGATGGGGGGAGGTCTGTATACCCCTGGGGCTGCTGCTGGTATTATACCTCCTGGGGCTGCTGCTGTATTATACCTCCTGGGGCTGCTGCTGTATTATACCCCCTGGGGCTGCTGCTGTATTATACCCCCTGGGGCTGCTGCTGTATTATACCCCCTGGGGCTGCTCCTGTATTATACCCCCTGGGGCTGCTGCTGTATTATACCCCCTGGGGCTGCTGCTGTATTATACCTCATGGGGCTGCTGCTGTATTATACCCCCTGGGGCTGCTCCTGTATTATACCCCCTGGGGCTGCTCCTGTATTATACCCCTGGGGCTGCTCCTGTATTATACCCCTGGGGCTGCTGCTGTATTATACCTCCTGGGGCTGCTGCTGTATTATACCCCCTGGGGTTGCTCCTGTATTATACCCCTGGGGCTGCTGCTGTATTATACCCCCTGGGGCTGCTCCTGTATTATACCCCTGGGGCTGCGCCTGTATTATACCCCCTGGGGCTGCTGCTGTATTATACCCCCTGGGGCTGCTGCTGTATTATACCCCCTGGGGCTGCTGCTGTATTATACCCCTGGGGCTGCTGCTGTATTATACCCCCTGGGGCTGCTGCTGTATACTACCCCTGGGGCTGCTGCTGTATACTACCCCCTGGGGCTGCTCCTGTATTATACCCCTGGGGCTGCTCCTGTATTATACCCCCTGGGGCTGCTGCTGTATTATACCCCCTAGGCTGCTGCTGTATTATACCCCCTGGGGCTGCTGCTGTATTATACCCCCTGGGGCTGCTGCTGTATTATACCCCCTGGGGCCTGTATGTACCACTGGGGAGGCTGCTGTATACCACACTGCTGGGGGCTATATAAATGTGCTGGGGTCCACCCTCGGCTTATACACGAGTCAATAGGTTTTCCCAGATTTTGGGGGCAAAAGTAGGGGGGTCGGCTTATACACGGGTCGGCTTATACACGAGTATATACGGTATATACTGATTGTATGAAGGACACTGGCATTATAAGACGGACCCCATTTAACATTAAAAATTAATTTTTTTTCTCTTTTGCTGCACCAAATTTGGGGGTGCGAAAAATACAGTATATGTGTGTTCACTATTAGTTTGTGGGTATATTCTTCATGCTTGAATTTTTTGGTTTAATGGTTTGTTTTGGAGAGGTTATAAATCAAATAAATACATAAATCATGGGAATACTATTGATAGTATCTAGTTAATTCAAGTAGCAATCATTGCACCAGATTCAGCATAATGGACACTGTTATATAGAACCAGACAACTGATATAGGATCCACTTTCTGCTGAACTTCAGTATGACACTTCTCTGGATGAGATGTAGAATTGAGAAATGATGTTATTAAGGTTCTCACACTGAGACACAAGATACAAGAGGTAGATTGTAATTCAAAACCTCTTGATGAGATTAGTGGGAATACTCAGGGATGTATCAAGGGGAAGACGGGTCCTGGGAAGTGTACTTTTTTCTGGATATCTTCCAAATTATGGACCTTTCACCCTGTGGTGTTAACCATAAGCAATTCCAAGCACATGAATGCACATACAAAGGCTTTCATCTTTATGGATAACGTATACATACACAATAATGAAGTACATGGAACACAAGCAATACACTGCATTATGGGATGTAAAAAGAAAGATTGTTTCAAATTATACCTTGATTTGTCTAGTGATTATAGTCACTAATTATCCCATTAAACATGGTTTTTAGATTGCCCATGAAAAAAATTGGCATAATACTCAGTCTTGCGCCTCCCCATGGAAATGTATAGTAAGAGGCGAAAGATTTTTACGCTTTGAAGAGAAACCAGAGTAGCATTCGCTCTTTGTATTGAACATTGTAAAAATCCTGCTGGAATGAGTTTTTTTAAATTCCACTGAAAAATGCTAAGATGAAATGTAGTAACAAATATTTTTACCTGAAGTTTAAATAGGTGATGAAAAAGAACTAAACATGGTAGGTGCTCTATCATGTGTATGCTAAATGGGTGCATTGCATACCCACGCGTGTTTCCCAATCCCCTATAGACTTGAAAGGAGCTGTGCACATTTAGGCTATGTGCACACTTGTCGGGTGCACAGCGGGTCGGCGGCTGGGCGGACCCGACAGGAAGCTCCGGAGCCGTCCACCGGCTTCCTGTCGGGTATGTGCGGCGGCTGTGCCTTGGGTTTGCGGCGGGTGCACAGCGGGTTAGCGCCGGCGGTTCTGCAGCGGCTGGAAGCAGCACATGATTCTGCTTGCAGCCGCTGCAGAACCGGCCGGATTATAGAACATGCTCATTCTTTGCTAACCCGCTGGGAACCCAGCGGGTTAGCAACAGATGAGCATGTGGAAACCGCCGGTGTGTGCACACCGGGTGTCGGTTTCCATAGGTTTATATGTTAACCCAAAAGCCGCTTTTGGATTAACATAAATTTGCATAAACCTAATGGAAACCGACCGGCGGTTTCCGCTGCTAAAACGGCCCTAAACCTCCCTGTGTGCACATAGCCTTAAAGCTACTTCTTTATTCACTCTAAAGCTGGATGATGTCCATTCTTCTGTTTAGGGTGGAAACACACTATGCAAGATGCATTCAAGTATCTCACATGCATCTCGCGTGACTCACCTGAAATGGTCCCTGCCTCTCTGAACGGGAGCGTGAAGCTGCTTATGTTTCTATGCATCTCCACGCTTCTGTCCAGAGAGGCAGGGGCCATTCCGATTAAGTCATTCGAGATACTTGCATGCATCTCGCATAGTGTGTTTCCACCTTTAATTGGAGTTCCAGTGGGGCCCCTATGGACATGTCATCAATACTTAAGATAAGAATACCCACTTTTTTAAAATCTGTTATATGTTTCAATAATTTTTATTAGTTTGAAATAGCACACATAGTAGAGCAAGTTAATCATAGGCGGCCGTCACAAACTGCAATATCGTGAGCGATATTGTAAGCGATCACATGCACGCGCGATCGCTTACAATATCGCTCACATCGCTGGTGAGCGGTCACACAGACAGACTCACCAGCGATGTGGAGCAGCGAGATCGCTGGTAACTATGGTACACATCGGGTTACTAGGCGCCGCGCGGCGTTTAGTAACCCGACGTTTACCATAGATACCATCTCCCAGCATAGGCTCTGCCGCTGGGAGATGGATCATCGTGGTGTCACACACCACGATGAAGCAGAGTGAACAGGCGTTTATCGCTTGATATGAGCTCCGGCTCCCACATCTGCGATGTCACGATCAAGCGATTTTACATTGTAAAATTACTTGATCGCACGCAGCGATGCACAAACGATATCGCTTAAGCGATCAAAAAGCAGATCGCTGAAGCGATATCGTGCTTTAAATTGATGCGTGTGACGGCCGCCATAGACATATATGAATACATTACATCTAATTTAACATAAAATCATCTACATTAAAATCTGTTTTAAAGCCATTTAAAAAAAATGAATATATATCTGACAACTGCATGACTAGTAATTCCCTAATAACACGCTCTAATAACAAGTGCACCAAGGAATTCACTTTCTCAGCCACTTCCACCAACATGGCATCTGTAGTTTCAAGGCTCTGCAAGCATTGGCTTTCATTACCTAATGAACCTGCAAATAATTTGACTGGATTGGTCTTGTGTCTAATAAAAAAAATGGCATCAATAAACAAGATAATTGTTATTTGTGTCCTTATATTAATATAAGTGGATTTTCGCCTAAATTAAATGATTTATAGCTTGAGCATAGTTGAATTATAATTTGTTTCCAACTAGAAGGCTGCACTTCAGATTATTGCATGTTACCAGTGGCATCCCTTGTTGAAAAGTCTCATAGCATTACATTACTACACATTTCTGTCTGGTTCATAGAAGTCTACTCAAAATGATCACTACCCATAAGATTGATAATATCAAGCTGATATAGGAGATCGGAGGTCACCACTAGAATGGAGTCACGGTGCTTGTAGGACAAGCCCACTCGGCAATTAAGGCTTAATGTCTAGATTCGCTACACAAAACAAAGTATCATATGACATAAGGCTACTACGCGTCAACTTCATTGTTTTTGCTTAATGACATTGTGTTATGTAAAGAACAGGTACCATTATCAAGGTGATGTAAAGATATGGTCAGCCACCTATTGGTAAGACTCTTCAATAATCAACGACAGCTACAATCTCCCACATAAGTGAAACAAAAACTAAAATACTTAATTTGCTATAATATACTTTAAATTAATAGCAAGTTAATACAAATTATCACTAGGAACAGATAATCTAAAAACCTACTCTGCAAACTTTATGCTTTCTCCAATTTCTGCTACTAACTTACAAGGCACCAGGTAAAATACTTAAAGCTAAGATTAAGAATTGCAGGACTTACTCCTGGATGTTTCTTCATCTGCTTTGAGATTGCTGAAAGCCTCCACCACATTGTGTCCCAGTAAGTTCTGTGTCCTGATCTGCTAACTTCTACAAGTAACAGGTCCCAGCATATGTCTTTGCTCAAGAGAGTCCTATTTAAGGAGGGGGTGACAACTGAGGGTGGGTGTATACAGTATATCTGCAGCTAGCCTCACTGCAGAACCCACTCCTACACTTCTTAACATAATTTTGTGTAATGAGGCTGTTGGGATGTAATTCAATTATTTATCTCTTTTCCATCATAGTGCATAGGGTACATCGCCCCTAGTATTCCAGCTTCTATTGATCTCTTCTTTTTTTAGTGACAATTATTTATTTTAATGTAGTTTCTTTAAATGATTGAATGAGTGATATACTAAATGACATTAGTTTTTTTCTAAGGGCATATGCTTTTGTCACTTTATTCAATGATTTGAAAAAGACAATTAGCAGTGGAAAAAGAATGGAGATAAATTAAAATGCAGCCCTCAATTAATCATCCCTAATTATGAGAATTGTATCTTACTGAGCCTTTCTGCTCTTCAGAAAGACCACGGTCATGATTCATTTTTGCATTTGTGCCTTTTTTGTCGTCCAGCTTTTGTTTTTTGATCACCTGTTTTTATAGATGAGCGGACCTGTAGAAGTTCAGGTTCTGCGAGTTCAGCTGGACTTAAAGAGGACCTATCACCCCCTGGTGCATGGCAAACTAAATGCAGCACTGAATGCAGCATGTCTGCTGCATTCAGGTAAGAGGTCCTCCATGTCTCTAGCCCCTGTAAACTTTAAAAAAGACTTTACAAACGTTTCAGATAAGAGGTTGTCTGGGTTGGGTCTGAATAAGAGGTCCTCGCCGCTGGCACAGTCCTCAAACCTTCTCCTTGTTAGTTTCGCCCCTCTATGTGTTTGCCGCTGCTTCCTGTTCTGCTGGGTCTGCCCTCCTCTTCTCCTGCTCTCTGTCATATGATGTCAGCACCAGATTCCCGCCCTGCCGTTTGAATAAAGCACAAACAGGGCGGGCTCTGCTGCTGATGTCACGCAAGCCGCTCACACCAAGAGATGTGCCGCAGCGTGATTGACAGAAGGTAGGAGAAGAGGAGGGCAGACCCAGCAGAACAGGAGACAGCAGCAGACATATAGAGGGGACAGAACAAACAAGGAGAAGGCAGGGTGGACTGTGCCAGCAGTGAGGACGTCTTATTCAGACCCAAGCCAAGCGAGCTCTTATCTGTAAAGTTTGTAATGTCTTTTTTAAAGGTTACAGGGGACTAGAGACATGGGGGACCCTTACTTGAATGCAGCAGACATGCTGCATTCAGTGCTTCATTTAGTTTGCCAAGCACCAGGGGGAAGACAGGTCCTCTTTAATACAAAGTTCTATTCTGGACTCATACTTGACCTGAACCTCATTGGCATTCACTGATTGGCAGTTATGCTCTCTGACCACATACAGCCGAAAAAGAAGCACTTCTGGGGAGGGAGGGCAGGTTTTATTATTATGTTTTGTGGTACACACTACTTCCAATAATGCTGATTTTACCTCCAGTGCAGCCAATCATACACTGCGAGTGGCTCACATTGGGCCGAGCTCCGAGTGCACTCAAGCACCGAGTGTACCCAAGCACATTTATGCTCGCTCCAGTGGTTTGTAGACATAAAGCAGCTGAACTCCAAACCCAAACACTGAATTTTTTGTAAATTCTGTGTTCGTTACAAACACCAAACTTTAGAGTCCGGTTTGCTCATCCCTACCTATTTTTAGTTGTGCTTTGGTAAGGGGTTGTCCTCTATTATAACATTATTGATGGTCAATGTGGCACCCCACAGTTCGGTTGCCACAGGAAGACCTGGAGCAGGGAGGGATCTCCATATCAGGTAAGCTCACGCACAACACCTTCCACTCCTGACCTGAAGTGGGAGCTCTACTTGCTGAGTTCATGCAAGGTCCCCTATAAATTTGGGCCTAGCGGCGGAGTTAGGCAGTTCAGTATGGAGCAGTGCTGAGGAAGACATCCAGGTGAACGGAGCCTCGCTGGGCCTGTGCCAGTGAGAGAGACTGACCAGTGTGAGAGACCCAAGGGTGAGGGTTGGAGGCAAGGCGAGTTAGCCAAGGGAGTGGAACCATACCGGTTCGCCCCAGAGGAGCAGCATTGACAGCCCGGACACCAGTGTGAGAGATCTAACAGCTGAGCAGTAAAAAATGGAGGGCCAGGGAGGAATCAAGCCTCCTACCCGCAGCAGTACATGGAGGCACAGCCGCATATAGAGCCCGGGGACCGCAGCTGACACAGCGGTGCTTTTCAGAAGGGTTCACGCTGCCTGCCATAGAGGTGAAGACAGCAGGAGAGGGTCAGGGCCTAGCTACAGGCAGCCTAGGACTGTAGCAAACACAGCCGAACAGGGAGGCCTCATAACTCATCGGGTGTGGAGATCCTGAACTGCTTCCAGAACAACCGGACGGTACCCTAGACTTAACCTTGCAAATCAACATCAGTAAAGGTACAGAAACAATGACCCTGTGTGTGACGGTTATTGGGGTCCCTGATCCTGCTCCCATCATAGACTGTCCCATAACTATAACGTTCACAACTGCCCGGGGATCCCGCTTCACCTACGAGGACGTAACCATCTTGCTGCTCCACCATCACCCCGAAGGACTGTCCTGCAGCGCCGGTAACATTACCATAACATCACGAAACACTTTTATTTTATTTTTATTGACTGTTTTCTCCTTATTAAGTGACCACCAGGGCCACGGGACCGGGCAACAGGCACCAGTGACATCTCCCGTGAACTAAACGCCTGGGACAGGGTACCGTGTATTGACTGTATTGAACTGTTAAATTGGGCCGCCATAACTGCGCCACACAGAGAGCAGGAAGAGAGGGGGCATAACTGCTGAAAGGGCGCGAAGACAGGCCTCGCTTTGCCGAAAGGCGACGAAGTGCAGTGGCCCGATTCGGAAATACCCGAGCGCTCGATTCCCCGCCTGAGGAGCCGCTGACTGCTTTTCTTTTGAGAGACTGGCTGAAGTTAACTAGGGGGGAGCGAGAATGAATGCGCAAAGGGATACAGATGCCACGGTACCTAATCTAAATGTAACATGAGATGGAGCGCGGGCAGGGACCTCAGCCGGCGGAGGAGCCACAGCAACTGGACCTGTGGCACCAATCATACCGATTCCTTTACCGTATATCCCGGGAGCGGCGTGGCTACTGCAATATAATGGCAAACCAGATACCCTGGCTAGGTTTAGGAAAAAGATATGCAATGTGTTGGACATGTATGCAATGACTGGCAAGCAAATGGCGTCTGTTGTGCTAGGACAATTAATGTGGACAGCAGAGCGTGAGGTCGAGTCCTGACCAGACACAGATAAAGAATCATAAACCCAAATATTTACTAACCTAAAAATTGCCTTTGAAACCCGCACTGAGGCTGAGATGAGAATGAGCAGACAGAGGCCGCAGGATAGCATACGGGACTACATCTTGAACCTCCAGGAGGTGCTGCGAGCCTTAAAACAGGTAGACCCTTAGAGTGTGTGAGAGGAGGATAAAATGCTGACTGAGCAGTTTTTGCAGGGCCCTTGAACATCCTGACGCAGGCTTTGTAATGCTGAAGGACCGGGCCATTAGAGCGCTACAAACTCCTGTGACCCAAGACCTCTCACCTCAGCTGCAGCAAACCGTCACCTTTTGCCTAGAGGTGGTGCCCACTTCCTTAACCACAGCAGAGGCTAGCGGTACTTCTGATAGCTTGCACTCCCAGGTGCAGCAGCTAAGCAAGGATATGGCCATGATCTTAAAGGCCGTGCAGCTCAAACTGGGGGCCAAGTCGTGAGGAAGGATCTATCTGGCCGACAGACCCGAGGATGTCCCGTGGGTAGAAGGAAAGAGGACCCCATCATCCAGAGGAACAACCAACGTCCGCTACGACTTATCAGGACAACCCATCTGCCACCGTTGCAATGAGGTGGGTCACCTTGCCAGGTCATGTACTTTAAGACAGCATCCCCTGGGGCCAAGGGCCAACCCCCAGGAATAAGATGATCAGGCCCATCTGATTGCCACGATAGGATTGTCGGTCCTCCCACATATCTATCGTGCTAGATGGTATTCCCACATCTGCACTACTGGACACCGGCACGCAGGTGACCACGATCCCACATATCCTTTACAAAAGATTTTGGGCCAATGCTGAGCTCACCCGCCCAGACCTGGACCTTACTGTTTATGCTGTTAATGGACTACCAGTAAATCAAGTAGGGTTCAGGGAAGTAACAATAAAAGTGGGGAGGGTGGAGTTAAAAGGTCAAGGACTTATTGTGGTTGAAACTGATTGTGGTGAGAAAAATCCACAAATGATACCAGGCACTAATGTGATTGAAAATTGTCTAGGTGAAGTGCTTTTCTTACTTCAACAGATTGCTGAAACTGCCAGCACCAGGCATCAGAGGGTCCTACAGAAGGCGATCAAGGCCCTCCTGCAGAGGCAACAGGTAAAATTGTCTTATGGGGAAATTGGCAGTGTACGAGTGACCTGATCCCCATAGTGTTACCCCCAAGAAGTGAAATGATGATATGGTGTTGGGCAGCGATGGGCCTCAGAGGGTAGGATTACTTTCCCGCAACCAGTAGAATTCCCAGAGAGACTGGAAGAACCTGTTCAAGTTCCAGATGGACCACCTATTGTAGCAGAACCAAAGGATCCTGCAATCGGTGAACCTGCCAGTCCTATAGTAAGACTAAGACAGCACTACGGCATACCAGAGTCACGTAGGTATACCAGTAGACTGGTGGATAGTGCACACACAGCACCTGACATAGACAATAGTACACAGAACCAACCAGTTGAGACACCAGTGTTGTGCAGATCCAGCCGTAGTAACTTTGGTCAGCCACCACTCAGGTACAGAGAATAAGGTGTTACATAAAAAAAAGTGTAAATATGTGTTCTTGTTATGTAAATAGTTAAGCAGTGAGAATAGTGTAAATGAGGGTGGAGGAAGTGGATTCAACCCCAGGAATATTAAGTTAGGAAAATTAAGTTCCTGGGGGTGGGTGGTTGAAATCAGTACTCCTAAGCCTAGACACACAAAGTGAAATGTGAATATGTTTTGTGTGTATTGATTGCAACTGAGGAAATCGTAGCTTATGGATAGTAGAAAAAAGCAGACTTGTGAACATGCCTAAATATTATAATAGCCTTGTGTGTTCTATCTAGAGATGAGCGAACTTTCCCCGAACATGTACACCAATTTCAAATTCGTCACGAATATTGACGATTTGGTTCGTGATCAGAAACCTGAGCAATTTTCCAAAAGATTGTCAAAAGCAGCTTTATAGCAGAGGGTCAGCAGTGTGTGAGGCCACCTCTTCTACACTTAAGTAATAATAATTCATATAAAAATAGCATATTGCCACCAATGATGACTGAAATGTGGCTGCAGGAGGAGATGTGGGTGTGGGTCAGGCCTCTCTTTGTTAGCCAGCCAGCTGAATCCAAACCCAAAGGGGCCATCAATCCTAAAGGGCCTTTTGGTGTTGCCGAGGTTGGTCCCGTCTCTCCTAGAGGGGGTGGTTGTCCTCTAATCCCTGCATCGTCTTCTCCAGTGGTGACCAGGATGGGGTGTGCTGGAGGGCAGGTAGTGGCAGAGAATATCCGCGGAGTAGCCCCTGTGACCCACCCCCGAGACCGTCTGGTCTGGAGTACCATGAGGAACAGCGACCTTTATCCCGGGCAAAAAGCTGCTCAAGTCTTTCTACAGTAAATAAAGATAGGACTGACCTAAAAGCATATTGATGGCACTGACCCATCCCTTAGTTGGCATAATGTCTGAAAAAGGACTTTTTTCAGTTTTTTTTCACTTCTTCGAAAAGCGAGGCCTGTTGTTTTGTTAATTTTATTTTTCCTGTTCCCAAATTTAGCACCAGTTGTGCTTTCCCTTGCTGGATAAGTGGGCATGCATGCAGCCTTTGAGCTACACTTCAAATCCCCTAATGACTCTACTCTTAATAGACTTTGCACCATTTTTTTTTTTATAATCAGATAGTTTTTATTAAAACTTTTCAACAACAATACAGAAAGAAATGCATTGCATTAAATCCCCCCCCCCCTCCCACCACCACCATCCCTCCCTTCCCCCCTCCCGATCCAGTGGGTCAGTATTCCTCAACAAAGATAGTAGTGCACATATGGATATAACATGTACCCAAGATGTTCCAAAAATCTGCATAAGACATCTCCCAACTTAAAGAAATAACTCAGTCCAAAAGCAATTAATTAACAGTCGGCAGCCCCTGAAGGTCCATCCAGCCCTTCCATATTCTATCAAATACCCTCGATCTGTCCCGTTTGAGGTATATAGCTTTTTCCCTACTCACGGTCAGATTCATGCTGCAGATATACTCTTTGCGAGAGGGTACCGTATCAGATATCCAATGAGCCGCTATAAATTTTCTGGCAGCAAACAACATCCTAGCCACTGCTATATGCGAATAGTCATCTCCCCCTACATCCTCTGTACAGCCAAGGACACAGACAATCGGGTCTCTGGGGATGTCCAGCTCCGTTGCCCCCCGGATCAAGTGGAGTACCATAATCCAAAAAATCTGGAGGCACGGGCACGTCCAAAACATGTGGAGAATGTCCGCGTCCTCATGTGAATATTTGGGGCAGCATGAGTCCCGTCTCAGGCCTAAATCATGAAGCCACTTAGGCGTCCTGTATACCCTATAAAGGATATACAGTTGAGAGAGGCGTCTGGGCTCATTGAGCGACAGCCGGGGTATCATACTCATGATCGACTCCCAACGTTCAGCTGTTATACCCTCTATTTGCTGTTCCCATTTGTCCAGTGCCCGTATCGGGTGTTTTAACAGAGCCATTGCCAAGAGGTATCCGTATACAAAGGAAATTATGCCTTTAGTGGAGGTTTGCGTGCCAATCATAGTGATAGCAGTATCATGGTGTATGTCCATACAATGTGTTTGAGCCTGCGCCATGTAGGCATGTCGCACCTGCAAATACCGGTAGAACGAGGAGTGTGGGAGCGAAAATTCACTCTGCAAGGTTTCAAATGTTTTAAAGACTCCCCGTTCCACCAGCTGAGAGAGCCACCAAATGCCCACACGTCGCCACTGCGCGAATCCCCTCAGTGCCTGCAGGTGCGGCAGATGAGGGTTGTTCCAAATAGGGGTATACCGTGTAAAACCAGTGATGCCTCTCAGCCTTTTCAATTTTTCCCATACTTTAATCATGAGTAGCACTGTGGGGAGCCTGTGGGCCCAGGGTCGAAGGATTCCAGCTTCTAATTTCGCCAGCAGCGGTCCTCGCCCCCCCAGAAACTGAAGGATACCCTTTCCTCCCCCCTGCCCCGCAACTGAGTGCTCCGCGCCCCCAGTCAAATGCTGACACTGTGAGGACAGAAAATACAGCCAAGGGTGGGGAAAGGCCAGCCCCCCCTCCTCCTTACCCCTCTGCAGGTGTTCCAATTTTATCCGTGCTCCCTTTTTCCCCCAAATAAGCTCCCTGAATAAGGCGTTAATTTTAAAAAAATCTATTCTGCGGAAGCCAAATTGGGGAGTTATGAAGGACGTACAAAAGCTGAGGCATGATCACCATCTTCAGCAGGTTCACCCCCCCACCACCGAGAGGTGTAGCTTGGCCCAGGCCTTAATCTTCTGCTTAATCGTAGACATTAGAGGTGAAAGGTTTAAACGCTCATAGTCAGAAATGTCGCCCGATATATTAATGCCCAGGTATTTGAAGCTGTTTACGACTGGCACGTGGGGTATGTCAAGGACTGTGGGATCTATCGGCAAAACCACTGACTTTTCCCAATTTACGGTCAAGCCCGAAACGGCCCCAAACTGTGTAAGGAGCGACATGGTATTGCAAAGTGAAGTATCAGGGTCAGCTAAAAACAACAGAAGGTCATCCGCATAGAGGGCCACCTTCTCCTCCAGCTCGCCATATCGAAATCCCTCAATATCCGGAGCACGTCTTATCCTCGAAGCCAAGGGCTCAATAGCCAGGGCGAAAAGCAGCGGGGACAGCGGGCAGCCCTGCCTCGTACCTCTCTGAAGAGGAAAGTACCCAGACAGTGAACCATTGGCCCGTATCCGTGCCTGTGGCTGAGAGTACAAGAGCCTGATCTAGCCAATAAAGCCAGGTCCAAAGCCCATGCCCTCCAGTACCGCAAAAACGTACGGCCACTCCACGCTGTCAAATGCCTTGGCGGCATCCAAAGACAGGACTACCCGCCGCCCCACATTATCCGCCTCAACCTGCATATTTAAAAACAATCTACGAATATTCAGAGCCGTTGACTTACGGGGCATAAAACCAGTCTGATCCGGGTGCACCAACGACTCTACCACCTTTGAAAGGCATATAGCCAACACCTTCACTTTGCACCATTTTAATAAAGTGGCTGATGCCTGTAGGACTTTCATTATATATACTGTGTATATACTTCACTTCTTGTTCACTGGATTGTTTTTGCAAAGTAGTGATTTGATACTGCCCAACAGAAACTGGTGAGCAAGCTGCAGGTCTCTGGTCAGACTGAGGTGTGGAAATACTGGACACTTCACACACTCCTGTAGAAGAGGCTGTCCAAGAGCAAGTCCTCAAGGGCCACAAATTGTGCATATTTTCAGGATTTAATTAGTATTGCACAACGTTCTGGAATCTTCACCTCTGCATGTGATGAAATTAGCCCCTGTGCAATGCTAAGGAAATCCTGAAAAGTTGCACTATTTTTGGATCTAGAGGACTGTAGTTGGACACCCCTGCCCTAGAAGTCTCTGTGGAAGTAGCCAGGGGGCAAGAGGAATCCTTGAGCCCTTTCATCACAACTGCGGCTCTCCCTAGACCCTCTTACACCCTGTGCCCACAGTGTATTGTTTAATGCTTTTTTGATGCAGATCTTGAGAATCTGCATCAAAATCTTCATGTTTATCCTGAGGCCAGCAAAGTCTATGACAGATCAGATGTGTTATGCCCAAGTTGCTTTTTTTTCCTTGCACATGTGGTTCAGATTCATTTTTTCTGACCCAAAATGTGCACGAAATCAGTAAGAAAAAAAACACATTGGCACAGCACTTCTGAACTCTCATAGACTTTGCCAGCTTCAAGATCGAAATGCAGATTTTGATGCAGATTCCTGTCTGCACTATTTAGGCTATGTGCACACGTTCAGTATTTGATGAGTTTTTTACCTCAGGATTTGTAGACAAAACCAGGAATGGATGATTAAATCCAGAAGTGGTGCAGGTGTTTCTATTAGACTTTTCCTCTGATTGCTCCACTCCTGATTTTGTCTACAAATTCTGAGGTAAAAAACTCATCAAATACTGAACGTGTGCACTTGGCCTTAGATGGCTAGCTAGCGATCCTATTAATTTCTAGATAGAAAGATAGTAGGTTTAGTAACTCCTTCCTAAAACAGCCCTTTTTAGGGCTTAGTACCAGTGTTTTTGGCAAATCCCCTGTGGAACACAGGAGCTTGTGTGAACAGCTGTACAGATCCTGTGCTGAAAACCTTTTATTGCCACATCCAGGCATCAACCACAGTTTTTGCCTAGTACCAGTGTTTGGCAAATCTGGTCTGCTGGATTCACATCCCCATATTTTTTTCGGCCTACAATAACTGACTTGCACATCTGTTACCATCAAATATGAGAGGTAAAAGCTGTGGTCATGGGGACAAGGGGAATAGGCGTGGTGGTAAGGGGAAAACACTTGATGTCCGTGTGTAGGTATTAAAGAAACCAAAAGTTCTGCTCAACAAACCCCAGCTTCTAGGCAAAGAAAAATGGCAACTTAGAGGACAGTCTGGTATCAACCATTTCTTAGGCAGCAGCACAGTGCTATGACTTGTAGATGAGTACTTAAAAGAGCACGTGTTACAATGGATATCAAGCACTAGATTAAGTGGCCTCTCCTCCATCTCAACTTCAACAGCACACACACTGCAGTCCTTACAAGTATCAGACCAATCACACGTGTTTTCTCACACGTCGCAAGTCTCCAGCTGCCCTACTGACTGTAGGTCAACACAGATGGCAGAGTCTGCAGAGCTGTTCACGCATACTACAGCCTGGAAATCAGAGGTCTGCTCCAAAACTTCAGCGAGTCAAGAGGAGGAGTGATCTGCATTGATGCACAAAATCAATGTAAGTCGGATCCAGGGCCGGATGAAGAAGGGTCCGAGCATTTTGTGGACCCTCATTACCAAACTTTAACCACTGTTAGTAGAGACAATGAGGCTGATGAGTGATGACACTCAGATACCTGAGGCTGATGCATGATTTTGTGGTCAGGCAGTAGGAAGATGGCTCTGAAGGCGAGCAGTGTGACAACACAAAGGATAATGATGAGATTCTACATCACTCTTACTGTCAACCAACAGGCATGTGACCCACCCCAGGGTCTTTGGGGTACTCGGATAGCGGGCGTTAACGTCACTGGTGGCTGGTGCCCGAGGCCGTGTGTAAAAATAAAATATAAGAATAAAGCACAATGTTCGTGATGCCACCTACGGTACACGGTAATGCTACCGACGCTGTTTTCGACCTCCTGGGATGGTGATGCTGCAGCTAGATGATAACACTCCCCGTAGATGGAGCAGAATCCTCAGGGCAGTGTTGGAGATAGAGAACTCATGCATGAAGGCTGCTCTGCAGGCAAGATGCTCATGCAGTCTATGCTGAGGAGACTGGAATGTAGTTCCTCCGGCAAGATGTAAATGAGACACCACACACTGTTTAGGCTCCTCATGGGTTTACTGGTAACTTTAGGCAGCATTTAGGTATTACACAGTCATGAGTAGCTAGCTGGCCTGGGTAGTCTCCAAAGGATGGGATGTCTCCTCAGGGCCCTCAGTGGTGTTCTTGCCTGTTTCTCCCTTTGTGCTCATCCTGCGCTCTCTGCTCCTGTACCTTCCTAGCGCTTCCCTGCACAGAGCCCTTTGCTGGTGCACATGGGTCCTGATGGAGTATTCCGAATTGCGGGGCTCCCTGACCATACACAGGGGCTTTTGGGGACATATGCAGGGATTGGTTGTGACCCCCTAGGGCAGCTCACATCCCTCCAGATTGGCGACTCAGGGATGAACTCCTACTCTGCTCTTGGAACCGGTCCTCCGTAGTTGGACTGGGTCCCTCCGCACCGGGTATCATACCGGTCCAGATTAGGGTGTTTATTATCATCCGGGGATCCCCCTTCTGTCTGGGTCACCTCCCTTTAGGTGCCCTCCACTGCGCCACTCGCAGGGTCCCCTCTTTTTCAGCTCTCCTCACGATCTGGCTAACTCCTTTTCCTGCTCTTCCCTACCCACCTGAACTCCGCCCACCAGGATTGGTTCCCTAGTAACGGATTACCCAATTTATCCCCTGGCTCAAGGTGTGTGAATGCGTGTGATGAGGGCCCCAGATTTACATTATTATTATTATATATTTATATAGCGCCATTGGTTCCATGGTGCTTTACATGTGTAAGAGCAGAACAAGAACGAGAACAAGAACATAAAAATCGCGACAATTAAATCATGCAGATACAGTAGGGCAGAGGATCCTGTCCACAAGGGCTCACAGTTTATAGGGGATGGGTGGGAGACAGTAGGAGGGGGAGAGGTGGTGGTGAGATGGGGCACTGCATTAGGTCTCAGTGTGGGTTGTAGGCTTGAAGGAAGAGGTGGGTCTTCAGGTTTTTCTTGAAGGTTTCCAGGGTAGGGGAGTGTCTGATGTGGTGGGGGAGAGAGTTCCAGAGTATGGCGGATACACGAGAGAAGTCTTGTATGTGGTGTGGGAGGTGGAGATGCGGGTGGAGAGGAGGAGGAGCTCTTGAGAGGAGCACAGATTGCATGAGGAGAGGTATCGGGAGACCAATTCGGAGATGTATGGAGGGAACAGGTTGTAGATGGCTTTGTATGTCAGGGTTAGGGTTTTAAACTGAGATCTCTGGGAAGTAGGGGGCCAGTGAAGGGCTTGGTAGAGGGGGGAGACAGGGGAATAACGGGGCTACAGGTGGATGATTTGGGCAGCGGAATTGAGGATGGTTTGGAGGGGTGCAAGGGAGGTAGCGGGTAGGCCGGTGAGCAGGAGGTTGCAGTAGTCGAGACAGGAGATGATGAGGGTGTGGACAAGTGTTTTGGTACTGTCATGGTCAAGGAAGGAGTGGATTCGGGTAATGTTTTTGAACTGGATTCGGCAGGCGGTGGTGAGGGCTTGGATGTGGGGCTTGAAGGAGAGGGAAGAGTCGAGGATTAGCCCGAGGCACTTGGCGTGTGGGATGGGTGAGTGTGTGCAGTCGTTGACAGTGATAGAGGTTGGGTGGGGGGGAGCAGCTGGGGGGAAGACGAACTCGGTTTTGTCCATGTTGAGCTTGAGGAAGCATGTGGAGAAGGATGAGATGGCGGACTGGCAGTGCGGAACGTTGGATAGTAGGGAGGTGATGTCACAAAAGAGGTAACAGGAGCTCCCTTGGAGCTGCACTGCTATTCCGTATTGCCAGATGCGTTATGGGCCTGATCACGTGATCGGCTCGACTCCACACATGCGCAATGCGCATATTGAAGCTGGGCTAATCACGTGATCAGGTCCATAATGCACCGGGCCAATCACGTGATCAGACCCATGATGCACCGGGCTGATCACGTGATCAGGCCCATAATGCACCTCGCAGATCACGTGATCAGGCCCATAATGCACCGGGCTGGATATGATTTTTCAGCCCGGGCATTACACTGGCTGAGAGGGTGGGAGGTTCCAAATGGAGGCGGCAAAGTAGCAAGTAGGATGACGCCCAGTGGGGCGTACTTGGACACCACAAGAAGGGATTCATGGAGCCCGGAGCCTGCCTTTCCAGTCTCCTACATGGGGACCATATGTAAGTTCTAATTCATTTTTCTAAATCATTATAGGGCCCCTTTAGCTCAGAGAGGGATGGTTAGGCAACAGCTTGGAAGGTGCAGGGACAGCTAGTGATAGCAGAGAGGGCTATATTCAGGTGACAGGTTCCCTTTAAGTGTAAAAAAATATTCCACACTACTGTCCTCCCCAGTTTTTGGACAGAGACATTACAAAGAATTTTACCCTTGTAACTGAAGTATGCTATGCTTTTTCTACCCTGCATTGTACAATGAGTATAAGCCAAGAAAGGGAAGCTGAATATAATTACCTACGTCAAGATGTGATAAATTATCTAGAAGTTAGCTTTAGCAGTGAGCAACATGCTACTCTGTTGTGCATAAAAATGTAAAAGCTTTAAAAGAATTGTCCCACAAATAAAGTACATTTGGAATACAAATGCGTTCCACAAAATGAGATGTATTTTTATTAGTTAATCAGTATAAGTTTTAAATTACATTAAATTTGTGGAATGCACAATGCTAGTTGTTTTCCAAGTAAAATAGCAATAGAAATAAATCTCTATGTTTGAGGGTTTTTTGTGTATAATCAAGCGAATATGTTTCCCATCAGCTATGGAGTTTAACTGCAACACACTGAACAAGAGCAGGAAATTCGTGGCTGGTCTGGTTGTGCAGTGATCATGGCAGCAGCAGTAACCACATGATAGGAAAATTTGTTGGATCAGACATGAAGAAGCCTGGCAGTGTAGGGCTACAAACAATAGCCCAGACAGTAGCAGTATTGTATCTACTTACATAATTGTCTTGTGTGTGGATGTCCTCCTATCACACGCCTCAGCAAGTGCACATGCGTATACCCGGTTGTGCATGCGCACTTACTCAGGTGGCTGCCATCTTTAGACACCTGAGTATACAAATGACCCAGCATGCACATGCGCACTTATTCAAGCAGCCCTTACTTATGCTGCCACCATCTTTGGGCACCTGGGCTCAAAGGTAAGAGGCTAAGCACATGAGGGCAGAAGAAGACAGCATGAGGGTGAGAGAGACAGCACACAGAGGGGAGACTGCACAAGGGGGAGAGAGAGTGCACATAGGGAAAGAAAGAGTGCACAGTGGGAGAGAGAGCACACGGGGGCAAGAGAGCAGTCAGATGGGAGAGAGCACACAGGGGTAGAGACACCACACACGGGGTAGACAGCTCAAAGGAGAAAGCACATGAGTGGAGAAGACATCACAGGGAGGAGAGAGAGCGCATAAGATGGAGAGCACATAGGGGGAATAACAGAGTGCACAGGGGGGAAAGACAGTGCACAGAGGGAGACAGCTCAAAGAAGGAGAGAGTATATGAGGGTTGAACACAGCACATGGTGAAGAGCGCATGGGTGAGAGACAGCGATAGAGGGCGAGTGCATGGGGGAAGAGTGCCCATGGGGGGAGAGAGTGCACAGAGGGGAGACAGCTCAAAGGGAGAGCACAAAAGGGTTGAAGACAACACAAGGGGTGAGAGAGCGCGCAGGGGGAAGAGCATTTTCACAAGGGTGACAGGAGGAAATAAACCATAAAATTTGTTGTTCAAATTCTCTTGAGTACACCTATACTCCATATGTGGTTTTGGGCACATGGCAGGGTTCAGAACAGAAGGAGCTCTATTTAAATTTTGGAACCCATAATTATCTGGAATTGTTAGTGGATGCCATGTTGCGTTAGAAGTGCCCTGATGTGTCTCATCAGTGGAAACCCCCAAAAAGTGATATAGATATACATGCAGCTGCATGGTCCTGTCATAGTGATGTAGACATGCCGATTGTGCTGCACTGGATATCATGCTGTGTGGATTACCAAGCGGAGCTGGTATGTTTGGGCTTAAAATATGGCTGAAAGTGGGTTGTCTGTGTGTTTTATTTACAAAAGTATTTGTTTCAAGTACAAAAGTAAAGTATTTTTCTATGTTTTATTTCCAATAAAAGGTTTTTTTTTCTCTGCACCTGCATTTTTTAAAAACTATTTACTCACCAGATTGGTAATGTGTGGTATCATGAACACCTCAACATTACCAATCTGGGTTTAATTAAAGATGTCTATCAATACTCAGCTGTCATTAACCCCTTCTATTATCCTGTTTGCCTCTGCACCAGGGCAGTGGGAAGAGCTGGGACAAAGTGCTAGAATATGGTGCTACTAATGAATACACCATATTCTGAAGTGTCTCTGGGCTGCTATTCTTACCTTGGGGGGAGGGCAATAACTGTGTGCTTCCCCAGGGTAAGAATACCAACCCCCAGCCGTGCATTTTATCTTGGCTGGTAATTGAGAGGGACGCCATGCCAATTCTTTCAATTTTTTTTTTACAGAAATCTGCTGCCTGTTTAGTTGCTGTCAACAGACTACTGGAAACCAATCCCACATGAGGGCGGGTGGGACAAAGCCTGGCTTTAACCAATCACAGGGGGGAGCAATGAATATGTATAAGGTTAGGGTAATAAATATAGGAATAGGGACTTGTGTCCGTGCTCCTGCTCCAAACAAAATCCAAGATTTAAGGATTATTTGAATTCACATGGTGGTATTTATTTCTATGCGTTTCAGAGTAAATCCCTTCCTCAGGATTACCACAATAATGATATGGGAGGTACATCCCATTATTGTGGTATTCCTGAGGAAAGGGTTTACCCCGAAATGCGTTGAAATAAATACCACCATGTGAATTCCACGATATGGAGTAAAAAGGTATGATAAAATGAGCGCTAGGGACAGAAACAGGCACTGGGCTCTTATCGAATATTACCTTTCAAATTTATTGTGAACAGTAGATGTTATAGGTCTCCTCGCCACAACATGTTTCAACACTAAAGGTGTCTTTCTCAAGTGGATGTCAGACCCATAGTAAAACAGACACATAATAGAGATCCTTCCAGCTTACAACTGACTATAATTGATCATGTGCAGGATGAGACTGAGGATAGGATTAATAAACTCAATAGGAAAGAATCGTTTTGGATTTTTAAGATGGGCACATTGTTCCCTGAAGGGTTAAATCTCGCTTTAGAGAAGAATTTTTGAAGGAAATCTAGCTGCATCAGTATAAAAAAAAAAAAAAAAAAAAAAAAAAAAATTTTTAAATTGTAAAATATTTTAAAGTATTTTTATAGTTTTTAAATAGTATTGTTTGTATTTTTATCTTTATATATGGGTGTATATAATAGATATGGTATATGTATGTTTTTATGTTCTGGTAGATATAATGTATGTATATACCTTTAAATAGTTGAATCTGCAGATAGGAATGTGTAGCACACCTCTTTTTTATCAGTGATTAGTGGGGGTTGAGAATAAAAGGGGAATTTTACTATGGGTCTGACATCCACTTGAGAAAGACACCTTTAGTGTCGAAACATGTTGTGGCGAGGAGACCTATAACATCTACTGTTCACAATAAATTTGAAAGGTAATATTCGATAAGAGCCCAGTGCCTGTTTCTGTCCCTAGCGCTCATTTTATCATACCTTTTTACTCCATATCGTGCTCAAATCCTCCCTTTGGGGAGTGTGGTTTGAGAGCAGCTCTGGGACAGGATTTGGTCAACACAGAGGAGCTGCCCTTCCCTGGGCTCGTGATCTCTGGGAGAGACATTGAAGTTCCATAAGGAAAAGCTTCTCTACACGTAGCAACGGATTTATGCCTGCGGTTAATTCTCACCTCAAATCATCAACCTAGTTGTGCAGGGGGCACAACTAGAAAAGGTGAGTGACATATCAATATAACCCCTTGCTTCGGCTAATTTGCACAGTGTGGCGCAACAAATTTTTGGTTTTTCTTTACCATATGAATTCCAATAATTGTTGAATTTTGGATTTTGTTTGGAGTGGGAGTGCGGCCACAAGTCCCTATTCCTATATTTATTTCCCTGGACTACTACGAGAGGGAGGACTACTGCAGACCTTGTGAAAAGCTTGACATCTAAAGCTGTCACAGGCAAAAGGGGTGATTGTGACTTCTCACAACCCAAATAGGTGAGCAAATCCACCACTTATTTCTAAACATTCTGACGACAGATATACACTATTGTGCGCCCTTTTTCTTTTCAGCTGTGTATGAGGTTAATGAGAGGGCCTGGAAGCAGGGTGACAGTGGTGCTGAAGCTTGGTAAGTAATAGTTTAGGAAGCTAATGGCTTTGCAAAAACAGCAGGGCTACACTTTAAAATGTTTTGATGTGTTTGCAGCTTTTGGGCCCATCTAAAGGTCTTTTCAACGCCTTTAATTTTGCCTCCCATTAACCCATTCAGGACCCAGCCTCGTTTGGCCTTACTGACCTTGCCATTTTTGTCAATTCTGACCAGTGTCCCTTATTAATTTTTATTCAATTAAACCAGAGAGTTATGTGACACAAAATAGTTAATAAATACCATTTCCCACATGTCTACTTTATATCAGCACAATTTTGGAAAAAAAAAATTTTTTTGTTAGGAAGTTATAAGGGTTCAAAGTTCATCAGCAAGTTCTCGTTTTTCCAGCAAACTTAACAAAACCATTTTTTTAGTGACCACATCACATTTGAAGTCCCTTTGAGGGGTTACATGACAGAAAACACCCAAAAGTGACAAATTCCAAAAACTGCACCCCTCAAGCTACTCAAAACTACATTCAAGAAGATTATTAACCCTTCAGGTGCTTCACAGGAACTAAAGCAATGTGGAAAGAAAAAATTGACATTTTAATTTTTTCACCAAAAATTTTCTTATAGCCTCATTTTTTTCATTTTCACATGGGCAACAGGATAAAATGGATCCTAAAATTTGATCTGGAATCACATATTTTTTAATTTGATAGGAATCACATAGCACCAGAGCCCGATGGCAGTTACCACAGCAACGGTGCCGCGGTAAAGGCCATAACGTTGTACAACTTCATGGGTCGGGAAGGCACCGACTTTCATGATGTTGTACAACGTCAAAGGTCAGGAAGGGGTTAATTTAAATGGGGTTTGGGAGATTCAGCAAATTGTTTGCCAAACTGTTCTGTGAACTTCTGGAAGCTCGGCGAACCGAACTGAGCTTCAAAAGGTTCGCTCACCTCTACTCGTGAATACCTTGAAACCCTGGGTTCAAATAAGTAAACCTATACTTATCTGCAAAGCGCCTTGGAAGTCCATGCACAGGTTGTGTGTGTGAGGGGGGTGAGCTGACAAAATAATGTTATCTCTTGAAATGCCGGATGCTTCACAAAATATTATAACGTTGATCCATGAAAATTAAGACATTGAATTTTTCCCAAAAAATGCTCTTATCCCAATATTTTTAATTTTACAAGGATAAGAGGAGAAATTTCACCATACAACTTGTTGTGCAATTTCTCCTTAATACACTGATACCCAATATATGGTTGAAACTAACCTTGAGGCACTGTACAAAGCTCCACAGGGAAGGAGCTCCATATTGGAGTTCAGATTTAGTTGGAATGGTTTTGGGGTGCCATATCACATTGGCAGAGCCCCATGACATGCCAGAAAATCAAATCCCCCAAAAGTAACCTAATTTTAGAAACTACACCCCTCTGTGCAGTGAGGCAGTGAGCTTAGACACCACAGGTCACTGTGTTACTGAATTTTATACAATTTTGTGTTAAGCATAAAATAATTACAGTTGTTGTTTTAGCTTTAAGTTTTTATTTTTTTTAAGGGCTGATATGAAAAAAAGACCAATTTTCCAGAGTGCACCAATACTCTCCATGTCATTGGGAACTACTTTTGAAGTACAGTGCAAAGCCGAGAAGTGAAGGAACACCATTTTAGACTTCAGACTTTGCTGGAATGGTTTGGGGGTGCCATGTCTCATTTGCAGAACCTCTTAGAAGCTACACCAATAGAAATCCCCTAAAAGTGACCCATTTTACAAACTGTACCCTTCAATGAATTAATCTAGGGGAGCAGTACCGTAAGCATATTCACACCACAAGTGTCAAAATTTTATGCTTTGAGGCGATGAAGAAAAATCAATGATATTTTTACCTCTAAAATGTTGTTTTAATCCCAGATATCCAATGTTCGCAAGGGCAATAGTTAACAAAGGACCCATAATGAGTTACACAATTCCCTACATGTGACTGTATAGTACTCTTTGGCCACATGGCAGTGCTTGTGAGTGGAGGAGCACCATTTGCTTTTTGGAGCACAGATTTTCATTAGAGTAATTTGCAGACTCTATTTGCAAAGCCCTGAACTGCCAGAATAGTAGACAATATTGCTTCAATGACCACATTTTGGAAATTTCACCCCTCTGGAAACTCATCTATGGGTGTAATGATGATTTTAAAGTCAAACACAGTGTATGTTGCATGAATAAAAAATGTAAATAAGCCATTGTAGTGCCTGTACATGGTGCCCAACTTGTGCTTCTGGAGACGGACCTGAGTGGGGACTTGTCTTTTTGTGGGTTGAGCTGAACGCTATTGGTGGCAATTTGTTTATGAAATTTATTCGAGTAGAAAAATGAATAACATGCAGTTCATCAATAGGGTACAATGCATTTCGGCTAAAAATGTGCAAAACTATAGCCTTCCTCAGGTATTCACATATAGGAACAGAAATGCTTTATATAGTCTCTATCTCTATTCAAACTTTCTTTAGAGTCTCCCTCTTAATTAATTAATTAATTAGGATCCACCCTAATTGTATTTTTACCAAGTAGGTCTACATCAGTGTATCAGGTTCAATTTTATTTTCACTTAAAAAATGAGTTTTTATTTTATTTTATTTTACTGGCATATAAAAGTAAAATAAAAAAAAATAAAAACTCAATTTTTTAATTGAAAATAAAATTGAACCTTGATACACTAATGTAGACCTACTTGGTAAACATACAATTAGGGTGAATACTGATGTATGTAAATTGCTATGGAATTAATAGCGCTATATAAATGAATACATATTATATTATTATTATTATCCTAATTAATTAAAGATGTAGTCTCTAAAGAAAGTTTGAATAGAAATAGAGACTATATAAAGCATTTCCTATATGTGAATACCTGAGGAAGGCTATAGTTTTGCACATTTTTAGCCGAAACGCGTTGTACCCTATTGATGAACTGCATGTAATACATTTTTCTACTGGAATAAATTTTATAAATGACACTGGATCCTTGTGTTCCCTCCTGGAAGCGCTGGGGATTGGAACAGACCTTCTCCACGTTATCCATTGACGGGCTCAGCTGCTGCAAACTCTTGGAGAACCAGCACAATTGGATTCTATATGTCTGATACAAGATCACACAAAGGTGTGCAAAAAACCTTAAGAACCTTTTGAATTGTGACAAATATCCTATGGTCTGCACTTAGGCTGGCTTCACATTTGCGTATGGAACGCTGTGTACCAAACGCAGCCAAACGCTTGCGCACATACGTTCCTATGTTTAACATGGGAACACATGTGCCTGCGTATGGCTGCGTTTGGCAGCATTTGCGTTCGGATGCGCATAATTTATGCGCCCTCCGACCGCGCTGCAAACGCAGCTTGCAGCATTTTTTTGTGCGTTCGCGGTGCTTGCTCTATCCGCAAGCGCCTGGAAGCGCACAAAAAATGCATTGATCTCAATGGGTCCGCAGTGTCCTCTGCATGACACCGCAGGAGAACGCTGCGGATCACATTGAGATCTCTCCCGGTGGCCGCCGGTGATGTCACAGGAGATCACTGACGGCCACCGGGAGATCAGCACAGCCTCTGATGTTCTCCTCCTCCCCGCCACCGGTAATCTGCTAGCGATGTCGGCGGGGAGAAACAGCTGATTTGACAGCTGTTTGAATCTTCCCGAGCCGACATCTCTTCTCGGTGTCGGCGCGGGAGATTCAAACAGCTGTCAAATCAGCTGTTTCTCCCCGCCGACATATCCCGGAGCTTACCGGCGGCGGGGAGGAGGAGATCTCCGCCACTGGTCTCCGCCTCCGGCCCGCCCCCGGACAACGCCGATTGGCTGCCGGGCTGCACAGTGATGTGTCCGCAGGCGGACATTATCCGCTGCGGACACATCAAAATGTCCCTGCTTTTGACTGGTGGCAATTTGAGGTTCAAAATATTTGGGATCAGTTAACATTTATCTTGTGATCTATGCTGAGCACTTACACTACTGTTCAAAACTTTGGGGTCAGCCAGACAATACAGTGTTTTCCATGAAAACGTATACTGTTATTTATCAAATGAGTTGCAAAATGAATAGAAAATATAGTCCAGACATTGACAACGTTAGAAATAATGATTTTTATTTGAAATAATAATTTTCTCCTTCAAACTTTGCTATCGTTAAAGAATGGTCCCTTTGCAGCAATTACAGCATTGCAGACCTTTGGCAGGTACTATTTAATGAAGCTGCCAGTTGAGGAGCTCTGAGGTGTCGATTTCTCAAACTACAGACTCTAATGTATTTGTCTTGTTGCTCAGTTGTGCAGCGGGGCCTCACACTTCTCTTTCTAAACAGTTTGAACAAAGTTTTAATCTATGTAATTTTGAAGTTCCTTCAGTGAAACTGCAATTAATTCATAATACCGTATATACTCGTGTATAAGCCGAGTTTTTCAGCCCAAAAATTGGGCTGAAAAGTCTTCCCCTCGGCTTATACACGGGTCAATACGGTAGGCTGCGTGGTGGGGGCTGTGTCCAGGGCTGGGGAGGCTGGAGGAGGCGGTGGGAGTTTGCTGAATGAGCGCCCCATCACGTGGGGCCGCTCATTATATATGCACTGCTTCCCCCTGTCAATCAGCGGCAGGGGGAAGCAGTGCATAACTAAATATATGCCCCCAAATGCTGGCACTTGCCCCCCTGCTTGTAAGCCCCCCCCGGCTGCTATTATTACCATCCTCTGTATTCTGCATTGTGTGCGCAGGTCCCTCCGTGCTCCCGTCCTCCGTAGCATCCGGGGTCATGTGACCGGCCGGTCGCATGACGTCATCGCTACGCGACGGCCGGGGACCCCGGATGACGCCGGGAGCATGGAGAACGGGAGCACGGAGGGACCTGCGCGCGCGATGCAGAAGACCAGGGATGGTAAGTTAAGCAGCCGGGGGGGGGGGGAGGCTTACAAGCAGGGGGGCAAGTGCCAGAATTTGGGGCTGCCTGTATATAACACCTCTGGGGCTGCCTGTATATACCACCACTGGGGCTGCTTGTATATACCACCACTGGGGCTGCTGTATACACCTCTGGGGCTGCCTGTATATACCACCACTGGGGCTGCCTGTATATACCACCACTGGGGCTGCCTGTATACACCTCTGGGGCTGCCTGTATATACCACCACTGGGGCTGCCTGTATATACCACCACTGGGGCTGCCTGTATACACCTATGGGGCTGCCTGTATATACCACCACTGGGGCTGCCTGTATACACCTTTGGGGCTGCCTGTATATACCACCACTGGGGCTGCTGTATACACCTTTGGGGCTGCCTGTACATACCACCACTGGGGCTGCTGTATACACCTCTGGGGCTGCCTGTATATACCACCACTGGGGCTGCCTGTATATACCACCACTGGGGCTGCCTGTATACACCTCTGGGGCTGCCTGTATATACCACCACTGGGGCTGCCTGTATATACCACCACTGGGGCTGCCTGTATATACCACCACTGGGGCTGCCTGTATACACCTTTGGGGCTGCCTGTATATACCACCACTGGGGCTGCTGTATACACCTTTGGGGCTGCCTGTATATACCACCACTGGGGCTGCTGTATACACCTCTGGTGCTGCCTGTATATACCATCACTGGGGCTGCCTGTATATACCACCACTGGGGCTGCCTGTATACACCTCTGGGGCTGCCTGTATATACCACCACTGGGGCTGCTGTATACACCTCTGGGGAGGCTGCTGTATACACCACTGGGGAGGCTGCTGTATACACCACTGGGGAGGCTGCTGTAATACTGCTGGGGCCTGTATACACCACTGGGGAGGCTGCTGTATACTACCACTGGGGAGGCTGCTGTATACTACCACTGGGGAGGCCTGTATACCACTGGGGAGGCTGCTGTATACTACGACTGGGGAGGCCTGTATACCTGTGCTGGGGTCCACCCTCGGCTTATACACGAGTCAATAGGTTTTCCCAGGTATTGGGGGCAAAATAAGGGGGGTCGGCTTATACACGGGTCGGCTTATACACGAGTATATACAGTACTATACATCCTAGAAAGAAAAAAAAAGAAAAAAATAGAGTTTTGAATAGGCGCTTGCAGGGCAGATCACTTCAGTGAATAAAATTGAAGGAGCCGCGGTTCGTGAGTCGGAGGACCGCTCCAGATGTGCTCATTCAGAGTTGTGCCTGCTGCACAACTCAACCAGGTAAGTGCAACTACTGTTTGATATTAACTATTACCCACAGATATTATACAGTAGCGCTCTTATTTTCTGTTTTTGCCTTACAATCTTATACATGTGTTGATATTTTTTTTCACTTTTGTAGAAATGAAGAAAAATGGCACTCACCAGATCTTGCCACATAAAAATCCTCTTCAACCTTTTCAAAATGACATGCGGTGGCAGGTGGACAAGAGCAGCATAGTATCAGGATTATAGCTGTTTCGTGTCAGCTCAACACTTCTACAGAAGATCTGCAGAAGTTTCGAGTTGACACGAAACAGCTATAATCCTGATACTATGGTGCTCTTGTCCACCTGCCATTGCATGTCATTTTAAGAACATGAAATAAAAATTATTTTTATGAGTCAAGATATAGTGAGTGCCATTTTTCTTCATTTCTACCTATGGATATGCCTCAATCTGGAATGATCACCACCGACATGCCTGTGTTTTTCACTCTTAGCACTCTAAAATATCGTGTCTGTATGCCAAGAATTTATCTGTACAAGGGGAAACACAAGGCGCAATAGGGTCTAATCTTTTATAAAAAGTAGAAGAAAGCAGTGGTATATTTTACTGTTCACCTGGTCTGATTGTGTTACCCACAACCTGTTTGAATACTTCATACAGCTGCTGCTGGATCTTCACTTCCATGTTCGCAGTGGTAAAGATATATAATTCAGGAGGACGGTGTGCAACTGGTCTACACTGCTGTGTGTGAATAAAGACCACAGAGGATCTACAGGCAATGGTGCTTTAATTCAGCGCGTTTCGGAGAAAACTTTGCTCCTTCATCAGGATATACAACCAAGAAGGCAGCAAAGCACGAGGCAGATAATTTATGCTTACAGATGGACGCCAAGCAATCAAGCCCATGACCTTGACATCAGCATGGTATGGGAGGATCAAGTTACAGTCTGACGTCACTGCATCCTCCAATACCATGCTGACATCAAGGTCATGGGCTTGATTGCTTGGCGTCCATCTGTAAGCATAAATTATCTGCCTCGTGCTTTGCTGTTTTTATGGTTGCATTTCCTGATGAAGGAACAAAGTTTGCTCCGAAACGCGTTGAATTAAAGCACCATTGCCTGTAGATCCTCTATGGTCTTTATTCACATACAGCAGCACGGACCATTTGCACACCGTCCTCCGAATTATGAATGCCTAGAATAGCTTTTCCCAATACAGATTAGTGCAGAATTTTTTATTCTTTTATTTGGATGCGTAGGATTTTTTTCTCTTTTAATTTTTACCCAAACTAGGAACATATTTTATAGAAAAGAAAAATTTTGTTTGCAAGACTAAAATATAATTCCTAAATGTGACAAGTATAGATAGATAACATGACATTTTCTTTCAGTCCCTTTGATTAATCATGTCCAGCAATTTCATTTGTATATTTAAGGATATAACATTGCATGAAGTGCTAAAAACTTTTGGTTTACTTTTCTTTAAAAAAAAAATACACAAAAATATATATGTTTTTAAACATATTGATAAATCTCGTTTTAAATGGTATTAGCAGAAAACAATGTTTGTGAAATGAGCCTGCAGTAATATTCCCTGGTCAATACAGAACAAGCAGTGCGTTCTCTCTTGGGAGAGACAGCCGTAATCCAGTTACTAAAAAATGCTGATCTGAGCAGGTTCTGTACCCTGGAAATGAAAAATAACTTGATGAAAATATAACGTTGTGGCACAAAGATGTGACTGAAAATAATGTAGTCTTTTCAGTTAACCCTTTTTTATACCTGTCTATAAAATGGTAGAGAAAAAATGTTGTCACTAAGTTCGGTTTATGGGGTTCAGTTCTTCCCTATTCTTTTAATTATATTGCAACGAACAAAAGGCATTCTGCATCATGAGGTCCATATATATGATCAGACATGATTTTAGAGGCCCATTCCCACATCACATGTTTTTCATGTATAAGTGTGATCAGTGTTATTCACAAATTTAACTTGTACCTAAAATGCTCTATGGACAATTTATTTTGCAGACCAAGTGGACAGCGGAAAATCCGATAATGATCCAAGTACAAGTCTATGGGCCTGTGACTTAAAATCAGACAGCCTTTAAAGGGCTGCGTTTTTTCATAGACTCATAGAAGGAAAAAAATACTTATTTTTTCTTATCCAAAAAAATTGATTACACTAGGACCACATTCAGATGACACTATGATTAAAATCTGATGAAACTCTGAACAAAATTACTGATAAATCTAGAACCAATTTCTTTGTATCTGAAAAAAACGGATGTCCGAATGACATTCAATCATTAAACCCTATGAAGTACTTTAATTGTATTTTAAATGTTTTTATTTTCATACTCAATATCAATAAAAGTACTTTAGCGCTAATCATTGGTGACTTTGGGGCTTGTTATTAGGTTGTACACTATTGTTGGCACAATCTAGAGTTGTTAATGGTTGTATTTTGGAAAACAAAGTTTGTATAGGAAACAAAAAATGACAATAGTATCTTACAATATGAAAGGTGTACAAGCTTCTCACAGTATAAAATCCATTAAAGTGTAAATATCATTTCACTGAAAAAAAACAATGCTGCAGTGGTTGTTAATGAAGAGGTCATATAGCAGCTAAGATAATGCTTTTTTGTCAATCCAACATCATGCTGGGAGCGGGGAATGGCATTTAGTGGTGCCTCACCAGAATCCGGATGAACATAGGTGCCAGGAACAAGTGGCTGGATACCACTCATTAGCAATAGCAAAGGAAGAAGACAAGTTCCAGCACCAGGCGTCTCTTCATTAAAATCTTCAATGTCTTATTTCCATGTCAAGAATAAAATTATCATGTGGGGATGCAGCCCTAAACATCTGACACGTTTTGAACAATGTTCTTAATCAGAGGCCTTTCATATCATATAGACCTATGATTAAGAACTTTGTTCAAAACGTATCGGGCATTTAGGGCTGTGTCCCTGCATTATGTTTTATTCTTGACATGGAAATAAAATATTAAATATTTTAAGAGACGCCTGGTGCTGGAACTTTTCTTATTCCTTTGCTAATGCTTTTCTGTGATATGACTTATTTTCTCAACTTTTCTTGTGTGCTTTTAAAAGCTGCAATTTATGGCTGTGTGAGTGTGATTAGCAGCTGAAATAGAGCAGTGCAATGTGACAGCAGAGAAGGGACAAAATCACAGATTGTAAACTGTGTGGGGAGCCAGCAGAGAAGGAGCCAGATGACAGATCAGAGAAGCTTGTGCTATGGAAAGGGGAGAGGAGTTTACACTGATCCTGACACTCTGACATTGCTTAGAAACTGTGCTGTAGCCTGAGCTAATCTGATACATTGTCAGCTCATCATTAGTGATGGGCGAATCCTAAATTAATCAGAATCGCTTGACTCTAGCGAGTCCGAGCACAGGACTCGCTACTCATTGCGAGTCTAGCGAGTCCAATGTTAATGAATGGGGAAGCGAGTAATAGCGAGTAGTGTGAGATTTACAAATCGCAGATGTGTCTCGGAAGCTTCAGCCTGAAGCAATCCTAGTTTTGTCATTTATTTGCATTGGACTCGTTTACTTTGCAACTGTAATCGCTGGGAAACTCGCACAGATAAGAGTCCTGTCTTCTCTGTGTGCTGGCTGCCAGCTCCAGGGTCCTAGAGCCTGCCTGCTGCCTGATGTAGCAGTGCTGAGATTGTTCTCAGTCTGCTCATTCCCTGTGCATAGACATCTATATCTATGCACAGGGGATGTAGCAGAGAGGACATCGCGTTTTGGACTGCGTCGGACGGAAGAGGATTTTTTTAATTAAAGATGGAGTCCCTAATGGCTTTTTTTTTATTTCTAATAAAAAATTTTCTTTGTGTTGTGTTTTTTTTAAAACAATTTAATAGAAATTCATGGCGTTCATGTCTAATATTGGCGTGACCGCCATAAATTTCGGGCTTAGGGCCAGCTGATAATACAAAGCTGGCCCTAACCTGTTTATTACCCAGCGTGCCACCACTACCAGGGCCGCTGGAAGAGCAGGGTTCAGTGCCAGAGGATGGCGCTTCATGAAATTCTGAGACTGTGAGACTCTGACTCTGAGACTCTGACTCTGAAATTCATGAAATAATTAAAAAAAAAATGCGTGGGGCTCCGCACAATTTCTATGTCTAGCCAGGTACAGCTAAGCAGCTGGGGGCTGGAATCCGCAGTGCAGGGATGCCCAAGCTTTCTGGGCACCCCCCGCTGCAAATTGCAGCCCGCCGCCGCCCCAGAAGATGGCGCGTTCATTGAAGCGCCATCCTCTGGCGCTGAACCCCGCTCTTCCAGCGGCCCTGGTGGCGGTAGCACGCTGGGTAATAAAGGGGTTAATACCAGCTTTGTTATACAAGCTGGTATTAAGCCCGAGATTCTTAATGTCAGGCCACGTTTGACCCAGCCACTAAGAATCTCCAATAAAGGGTTAAAAAAACACAACACAGAGAAAATTTTTTATTTGAAATTAAAAAAAAAAGCCATTAGGGACTCCATCTTTAATTAAAAAAATCCTCTTCCGTCCGACGTAGTCCAAAACGCGATGTCCTCTCTGCTACATCCCTGTGCATAGATAGATGTCTATGCACAGGGAATGAGCAGACTGAGAACAATCTCAGCACTGCTACATCATGTCTGTGAGCAGGCGGGCTCTAGGACCCTGGAGCTGGCAGCCTGCACACAGAGAAGACAGCTGGACTCGGCTCGCAAAGAAACAGCAGTTACTTTGCGAGTTTCCCTGCTATCACTGGCACAGTAGCCGAGTCTAATGCAAACAATGCCAATCCTAGTTTTGTCAGCGTTTCTGACAAAACTAGGATTGATATTGATTTGCATTGGACTCGTGCGAGTAATCACTGGGAAACTCGCAAAGTACCGAGTCCTGCGAGTCCCTTACTACTCGCCGAGTAACGAGTCCTAGCGAGTAGATTCGCCCATCCCTACTCATCATCTGTATTCAGGAGCTCGCACACAGTGTAGGCTCCACCCCTCCACCCTTATATGGTTACATGCCCATATTCAATGTGAAGACAGATCTGACTGAGAATGAACATATGTCTGCTTCAGACACCGTCTAGTGGGGCCACCTTGTGGAAGGTTTATGAATGTTTTTTCACCAGATTTCATTAATAAAGTATATTTGAAAGTTTATTAAAATCATTTGCTCTACATTATTATTAAATAAAATTAAACAATGCCTACACTTTCAGTTTTTAATTATATCAATTATATTGTATTATTGACACCGCACACATTTATCTGCTGTATATAATTAGAAAGAGCAAAGTTAGAAAATCTCAAAAACGACTTGGTGAGGAGATGACACTCTGTGGATGGGTCATATATTTAGGAATTATTGGATGTATTTCTTTCACGGGGCTTTCCAGCAGAGATAAAAGACACTAACTAGTCTCAGATTGGAAAGTTTCTGAAGGAGGCACACTGTAGTCAGGTCTAGAGTCTATGAGGTTATAAAATTTAGATATTCTATTAAGAAATTTTGAATTGGATATCTAAACTTTTATAATGTTGTTAATATGTAATTACTCTTAAAATTACAAGCAGAGTAATGGGGTTCTGTGTCCTATGACCCCCACCTTTTGCTCACAACCATCTGTTCTTGAGAGGTGCACAACTCTGGAGACAGAAGCGCACAGTTCTTGGCTGAGTGCACACACATAGGCAGCGCAGAAAAGATGTAATAGAAAGTATAGGCTGCATAGCTCATGCTTTACATTTAATATATATAATCTATACTCTGGGTTTTATGTGCATTTATGCTATGTACCATTGACTTCTGAGTTGCAAACCTCTTGGGAAAAAAGTATATGTGAGGTTTTTATTTTATTAGAAATGCTGTAATTTTAGGTGCAATTTTAGTAAGAGTTTTATTTATATCAACATTAACTAAGAGTTAAATGGAAAAAAAATAGTAACATTTCTACCATTTTTACAGACAACTTTTATCCATTGTCATAATGTGTTTACTATTTTATAGAAGGTAAGTTTTTTTTTCAAGTACAGTATGCAAAAAATCTCTGTATTCTACTTTATATTTTTGTTTCACCCACAGTGTAATTTACTGACCTTTAAATAATTTACATGTAGCCATTCATTATGCCTGAAGAATAGAAAGAGTGAAGTTTTAGGCAGAGTATACTCTCTTACATACATGCACTACAGTACAACACATTGCCCACTTTTAGGGTGCATTCAGATAGCCAAATAAGTCAATCCCAGATTGGACTGCAATCCTCGGATTGGCCATACGTTTCACGACTCAAATGTGACAGTTTCAAATACACTGATGAGCAAAAGGGTAACAATGCTTTGAACTTTTGACTTTCATCCTCCATATCTCACCTTCCACTACAGATTTGAGTGTGAGACTTCCTTTATTTTAGAGGCAATCATTTTGGCAATCTCATACATGAATTTGACTTGCAACTATTAAGCATATGATTAGTTATGCAAATTCTTATCATGTCACTGAATTGTTACAGTTTTGCTCCTAAAAACCTAAATTTTTATTATATTGTTAGTATTTTGTAAAACCACCTTTGGTTTTCAAAACTGTACATATCCTTCTGGGCATGCTCTCGATCAGATTCAAGAAAAATCTAATTCCAGATATCTTCTGCTCATTCCCAATGTTGGTGCATAGTTGTAGACCTATGTAAACAGCCTGTTTTTTAACTCTACCAACAAGTGTTTGATTAGATTGAGGTATGTGAAGTGTAATAGCCAATTCAGGACCTCTACTTCATTGACATTGAACCATTTCATCAGCAATGTATTTCTATGCAGCTGTCATTCTCGGGTTGGCAGATACATGGGCAGTCGGAACACTGTGATCTGATCTCAGTCATATTGGTATGGTTGTCTGAATGCACCCTTAGAAATTCTGCCTTTCAGCTTCTGTACCACAGAGACAGGTATTAAATCCCAGCAGCAACAAGCTATAAAGAGAAAATGAGAAATAATGTCCTTCAAGGACAACAAGGCCACAATCTGTGTTACAAACTCTACAGGAATTTTTATGGAGTAGAGAAAAGCAGTGCTGGCAAACACTGGTCATATTGGCTGACCACTCTCCTCATATGGGTCCATGTGCAGAACTGTCTGCCCCTGCATTAAAGGGGTTGTCCAAGTTTGGGCTTCAAGTCCTCAGTCACTCTATAAGAATCCTCATAGTGCCTTTGCTGTGAGCGTGGAAGGAGATGGACTTGTTGCCCAAGTTTCCCCTTAAAGACACCAATGTTATTGATTTTACGTGTTGCTAATGTGTAACGTAACTTGTGACATGCATTAGAGATGCTTTACTGCTATGCTGACAGTAGGGCAAGAAGCAGTTAATGTCTGGGACTAGCCCAAAGTGGAAGCAGCTTGAGCATAGGGACAGTCAGAGTTTCCAGTCAAATCATCCAATAGGGCTCAGCAGGAGATAGACACAAACCTAAGGTCTGGCTAGTACAAGCCACTTGACATGGGTATCCCTTGAGAGAAAGAGAGAAAATTCAGAGATTTTCATAGTGAGATTAAGTTTAGAGGAGACTTTGACAGAGGGAAGCGAGTTCCTGGAAAGAGAAAGTTACTGAGTTACTTAGTGATCTGCTAGAATTGAGACTGACTGAAGGATTAGGTGACCAAGTGGAGACGGGTCAGAGTGGTGAGGCTTAGCAAGACAGCTCAGAGTTTATAACGCAGGTAACAGACCAGGATGGAACAGAACGTGGAATAAAGCGAGTACCCTAGGCAGGAGTACCCTAAAGCATCAGGAATATTGAAGCTGAGTTTGGCCTTATTGGCAAACCAGTCCTCTAAAAGGGAGAATAGATGCGGAACTGCGGGTGGAAAAGATGACTTTCATAAACTATGCTGTTGTGCTAAGCTGGGTTGCGGTGGACATTATTGGAGGCTGAAACAAATGAGATGGAAGGAATGAATAGATTGATTGTAGAAATACTCTGTGTTAATGAAGAAATGTACGGGAAGACATGTGCCCACTATCTCCTGTATATAGTTGCCATCAAGTGGTTATGCAGTAAAGTACCATTTATAAAGAACTGATTGTCTCTCTCAGTGAACTGGTTAACACCTGGTCCTGGCCAGCCAAAGTCATCAGCATCATGCAGTCTACAAAGGCGTATCGCCTCTATAATGCATGCCCATACACCCAGCATTGAGCCCTTTTTTCATGCAGTGTGCTGGGGTGCAGAAGATGATTACCTGACCCAAGACTACTGCTCCACACCACAAAAGAAGCAAGCGGGCAGATGACCAGAAATACGTGATGTGCATGGCCTCCCACAATACAAATGAATTGAGTGAGGCCGGACACATTTAGTCAGAATTTGGTTGCAGGCATGCAAACTGCACACTTGTAATCACTTGCCGGCTCCAATGGCACTGGAGAATCCTGACTGCATGTACAATGCGCGATGTAAATATTCACGAGTCTGCAGTCTCTAATGCCCCCGTCACACCAGGCGACGGGGCTGGGGATGTCGGTAGCGACTGGCGGGTGTACGTTTTTGGCGCCCTGCCAGCGTCGCCGTCCCCCATTTACACGGGGCGACATCTGCAGCCCCGCGCCGGCGAGCTGTCAGGCTGTGTATGGAAACCCCAGCGGCGATGCAGGACAATGGTAGCCTATGGCTCCCATCGCCTGACAGGTTGCCGGCGCCCGGTTACATGGGGCGATGTGTGCACATCGTCCCATGGTGGTCGCCTGGTTTCAGAGCACTGCTCTGAGACCAGGCGACCGCCCGGCACCGCCGACATCACTCCTTTACTTGAGACGACGTAGGGGCGATGTCGCCGCCGATAGGCCACGCCCCCACGTCGCCTCTGTAATGGGCGGCGATGTCGCCCCATGTGATGGGGGCTTAAGAGTAACTGTAGACTTGAACCTCAAGCCACTACAACTCCTTTAACTCATTCTCTTAAAGGCCATTTTCACTGAAAGCTAATTGTCAACAAGCATTAAAATCATCGGGGGAAATGATTGTTTGTGCAGCACTAATAAATCATTGTTCTTGGTGGTACTTTCACTGTATAAACAGGAAACGCACTGCTGAGAACGATGGCAGCCTATGTGCACTGAGAGACGTATTATAGATCAATTAGTGTGCACCGCTTACGTTGGTCTGCCAGTGTAAAGAGTCATTCAAATGATCAGCGCTTGCAATGTACAATTGGTCCATGCAAACAGACCGTTAGTCTATATTTTATGTACCATCTTTCACTTCTCATAAACCCCCTCTTGTAGCGTCATTGTACTTCAGGGGCTCTATATGAGGAAATACTCTTGTTTTGTACTTGGAAAACCTAATACACACTGTGCAAAGGTCAGGAAAATGTGATAATTAGATCTGCAAAATAAAAGACTGAATCTAATTGAATCATGTAACCATAGAGATAACCTGTAGTTTCTTGCTTTGGATTGAAGTTAATTTTTGTGAAAGAAGAAAGAGTCCTACATTTTTTTTCTAATACCAGAATACCATTTATTTCTATTGGATTTGCCTGTAAACAATAATCAGCTGTAGCAAGTCAAGCTGAAATGCCTAGCTGACATGAATGTATATTCTAAGCATTATTGCTGGCAGTACAATATTGAGGAACTACAGATGAGGGATACATTACCATATTCCTGTGCCATACATATGGGGATATGTGACACTGACAAATACATGCATAGATTACAGTGTGGCGTGAGATGGATTTATTACTGGAAATCTATATGTTGAGCTGAGGGGAAAATACATAAGATAAGTAATGATTTTCGCACAGGACAGATGTGTTCTGTTTAGAAGCGATCACTGACTGCTAAGAAATGTAGTTTTAATGCAATGGTGAGAAGATATTGGTAAATGCTGATAATGGATCCATCAGCAATCAGCAGGGTGCGCTGCACTAACTGGATAAATGTAATCGAGCTTGTAGTGTGGATCTCCGGAGGGTAGGGTGTCATAAATGAACTTATTAACTGCTGTATGTAGAACAATCGTGGTTGCATCCTGCTGATTACGAAGATATAGGCCATTCAGTTCACATGTTCAGCAGGCTGAGGAAGACTATGGGAAGTGCACAAAAAACTTTGTGATTAGAGGATCAGATCTTTTGAAATTCAAATTTGCGAATATTCTCCCAAAAATTAGTTTTCGGCGAATAAATGAGCACAAATTTCAATACTGAAAATCCGGTAATTGGTTGTGAAATACACATGGGACAGAGTAGAGAGAAAGGGAGAAAACCCTGCCGAGCATAGGAGCTTACACTTTACAGACGACTCTAATCAAAAAATGCTTGAATTCCCTTGAAACATTCCTTTGAAATTCGACTCAAATGTGATCCTTCACAGATCCATCTGCTCATCTCTAATTGTGATATTGTATTTCTGACTTATCTGTTTAGAGTGATTCATTTTATACAACAATATGGATAAAGCCATATATAGCAGCCACACAAAATCATGCCATTTTACTGTAGAATCACATGCAATTGTGTAAGGTCTTACCTTAAAGGGAACCTGTCACCCCAAATAACCTTTCTAAACTATTCATACCTGTCCCTGCAGCCTTACAATACATTCTAACACATCCCTGTGTCACCTTTTTTACTAATCTACGAGTACAATAATGTAGTTAGCAAACTCACAAAATTATTGTCAGAGGGGCGTTCCTCCAAGCCATTTTGACCGGTAGGCGGGTTCCCTGTGTCGCGCTACCCCTGCCTTGTTGCTCTAACACGCCCTAATGGGCGTCATTATACAGACGTAGAGCTCGGGCACGATTTCAATATTGCCCCCGCAACGTCACCGCTGCGACGCGGTCATGTGATGCCGGGATCACCACATCACTTCCGGTCGCACACAGGCAGACTTCAGCATGCAATTTGCGCGTGTGCGAAGTCTGCCTGTGAGACCTGCGACCAGAAGTGATAATATAGTCTAATTGTGTCAATTGCTGTCCTGATGATTTGCTGTGAAGTTGGTGTATATCCTTTCCCTCTGTTTGTTCTCCTTCCCCTGTGTTTTATTACAGTAGTCGTGAAGACTAGCACTCTCACGGGTCTTTGCACTATTCAGGGAGTGTGCAGGATAGCTAGGGATTAGGAACGGGCTGGTGAAAGGTGGAAGGACATGCATAGGGACATTGGGGAGCTCAGGATACAGACATAGGTTAGTGTCCGGAGGTGACTCCTCTCCCCTCTCTCTTTCTGTTATGGGCTTCCTCACCTTTACATACCCGATGTCACCCTTTGTAATGCGCAGCGTGCCGGGAGTTATATATCCTGGAGTGACACTGGCTTTATAATAAGAACATTTATACAGCAACACACCATACAACAGACAAGACACTGACTGACTGAAACCTAACATCAGACAAAGTGTAGATTGATGAGTTGCTAAATATACCCACCACTAACAGGGGGATTGGCTGGGGAAACAGGACACAAGGGCATACATTGCTGCAGTGCCTGGACTATTCTGGCAGCAGTGCTGGAAGCGTTGTAGAAGGCAGCTCAGAACAGTTTTACGTGAGGATTTTTCCTGTACAATTACATTAAATGCAGAGATTAAATGCAGAATTTATTCAGGTAAAAAACACAAATGTATCATAAGACCATACCTTTATGGTCCATTTACACGCGGCCACAGGAAGGTAGAAACCGGCAGGCATCGGACACAATTGTGACTGTTGCCTTGAAAAGACCACGATGTGGCGGCGTGTAATTCACTTACTTTCCTTCCTTCAGGGAAGAAACAGGAAGGAGAGTCCTGAATTACACGCCTTCACATCGAGGTCTTTTCAAGGCAACAGGCACAATTGTGTCCGATACCTGCCGGTTTCTACCTTCCTGTGGCCGCGTGTAAATGGACCATAAGGGTACAATGCTGCAACATTACAACATCAAACATTTTAGTTACTTAGATTACTAACTTTCCTATTGGAGACAGAAACTCTGCTAATCCTGTAATGTTTTTTCATCTCTTTGAGTAGTTTAACGTCATGAATGATGACATGGGTAAAGGTACCACGGTACGAGATTGTGAACGATATCGCTGAAACGTCACGGGTTTGGAGACATTGAAACAACATTGTTACTACATCATTGCGTGTGACACTGAGATATGGATACGATAAATCGTTGGATTGCTGAATCCAGATTTGAGGATCTAGAGGATCAACGATCAGCCAACCTGCTGCATCGTTCTGTCTGACACCGCAATAACGATGTCGTTAACGATTTCCCTATTCTCAGCAATGAAGAAGTATTGTTTGCTGGGTTGTGCGAACGATACCTGCTCGCCGCATAGTTGGTGCGTAGTGCACAATATCTCGCCATGTGACATCTCACCAACGATCTCTAAACGATGTCCTAACGACTGCCTCGCCCATGAGATCTTTGGCGATCTTGTTTTGACATTGCAGCGTGTAACAGTACCTTAAGGCTGGTTTCACACTGCAGTTTTTACCCTGATCAGGTTCGATCAGGTTTGTGTGCCAAAACCAGGAGGGGAACCAGGAGAAGAACTTGCAGAGAAAAACTATAATTGACAAATTGACACCTGATTTGAGTTTTGGAGACACTCCTGGTTTTGACACACAAACCTGATCGAACCTGATCAGGGAAAAAACTGCAATGTGAAACCAGCCTAAGGGTGCCTTCACACTGCGGTCAGGTCCGATTCGGGGCCAGATTTTTGCCCCCATAGCTTTATATGGGGCCAGAAAGAGCCATCCGCTATCTGCCATCCGATTTCCATGTCTCCGGAAGAATCCGGGAGAAGTCGAATTTTTCTCCGGACACAAAAATGTTGCTTGCCATAATTGGCATCTCCCGGATTCCAACGGATTCTCCCGGATCCTCCCAGGGAACCGGACACCTGCAGCTGCACGTTGCTGTTATTTCAGGACCGTGGCTGGCTCCCTGCGAGCCGTTGTCCTGAATCATCAGCAGCGGCAGCTGCGTCAGACTACACACCAGACCGGAGGGCATATTAGCCCAATGGCTCTGTGTGCTGATCCAGTCCGGGACTGTCAGGTTCACCCCTGACAGCCCCGGATTGGACCTGACCGCAGTGTGAAGGCCACTAAGGCCGGCTTCACACCACAGTGAAATACAATCCAGAGCGTGCAGCCCTATGGGGCCGGATGGTGCCGGATGGCAGCTATCTGCCCTCTGGTTTCCATCTGTACGGGAGGATCAGGGGCAATTCGGATTTTTCTCCCAGACACAAAAATGCTGCTTGCAGCATTTTTGTGTGTCCGGGGAGAAAAATATTCCCAAATTGGATCATCCCGGATTCTCCCGAATCCTCCTGGATCCAGGGAAATCGGCGCTCCATAACATGGGAGTCTATGGGGCCAGATTGCCCCAATCCGGGAGGATCCGGGAACCGGACACCTGCGGCTGAAGTTCAGCGTGAGCTACGCTGAACTTCAGCACCAGGGCGCTGTCCTCTCTGAAGGGGTTCAGCACCATTTCACAGGGGACAGCTGAGCTCTGCAGCATCTGGCTGTACACCGGACCGGAGGGCATATTTGTCCTCCTGTTCTATTTGCAAATCCGGTTCGGGGCCGTCAGGATCACCCTGACAGCCCCGTATCAGATTTCACCGTGGTCTGAAGCCGGCCTAAGATGTGCATTAGCAAGTTGCCTTAAGGTGCGTTCACATGCTGTGTATTTGCTGAATTTTTTTACGCGCGAGCTCATCACAAACCATAAGCGGGTGATAAATCCAAAAGTGGAGCACTTGTTTCTAGTATACTTTTCCTCTGATTGTACCACTCCTGGTTTGTAATGAGCTCACATATATCAAAATGCAACAAATACGCAGCAAATGTGCAGTGTGTGAATGTGTTTTTTACATTCATGTTTATCGCATTTTTGACACTGAGATTTTTTACTTTTTTATGTCACGCCTTAATTAAAGCTGCTTTGTCTTTGATACTTCCAGGTATTTTTTGCTTTGACAAATCTTTATTGATACAGTCAGGTGCGGATTACATTTGTGTTAGTGCAAGTCACAGCTGAGATGCACTAAAAACGCATATGGGTTTTTATCTGCAGATTTTTTGCATCTGATGCAAGGTTGTAGGGAAAATCTGCACATAAAACTCAGCGTACCTGCAAGAGAAATTGAAATGTTGTATATTTGAAACACGTACCGCAGGGCAGTTACATTTCTGTTTCATATAATGAAGAAACAAATGACAGGAGATTCCTATAATTCCCATCCATTCTGCTGGAACTGTACGATGGTGCATTCTATCTGTAAATATCAGATACCGTTCATATGGAACCCATTTATTTTCTTTGCACACCTGTAGACTTGAACGGACAGGTCTATTTGGATTTTTTGAAGAATCCAGTGCATGCTGTGAGTTTTTTGAAACGTAGATTCGATCTGTAATCTAAAAGATAAATAAAAAATCGCTTGCTGCACCGGCCTATAGAAAAACATTGTTTGAGGGCAGTCCGTTTTTTTTTATTGACGGCGCTTTGACCAAATATACCGAGTTTATCCTAAGAGGACCAGCACTGATAATATGCTGTGACAGGAAAAATGTATATTGCACAGGGGGCTTTCAGTCCAGAACCTCTACAGGCTTGTTCTGGTAGAAGGTTTTCTGTTTGTGCTCACAATAGACCACACACAGAGCGCACAGTATATCACTCAATGTGCTAGTTAATAGCATAACTCACAGCTGGCCTTAGTCTTGTCCAATTTGTAGTTTCAATTGTGCTGAATGATGCAATGCAGATGAGCATATGGAGCAGTACACGTACACAGCTATGTTTGCAATTAGTGGATGTGACTGTACAGAGGACTTTGATATTTGTGTGGACTCAGGCTATAGGTCTGTGTAGAGATTTTGCTTAACGGAGCATTTGACCCACCCGATGGCGTTGAGATACTCGGATCCCGGGCGTTGATCAAGATTGCTCTCACTGGTGGCTGGTGCCCGGTCCCGTGGCCCTGGTGGTTGCTAAAAAATGTGTAAAAGTAACAGAATAAAATAAAATGTTCGTGACGCCACCCACGGTACCTGGTAATGTTACCAACGCCACTTCAGACCTCCAGGGATAATGGTAGGCAGCCAGATAGTAATGCTCCCCGCAGGTGGAGCAGAATCCTTGTGGTAGTGATGGAAATGAAGAACTCACACAGGAAGGCGGCTCCGCAGGTGGAGGCTTGATGCAGTCTGCCTGAGAAGACTGGAATGCAGCTTTACCCAGCACGATGGAATAAGACACCACACATTGATTAGGCTCTGCAAGGGTTTACTGGTAACCTTCAGGCAGCTTACAGGTATACAGTCACAGGTAGCTGACCTGAGTCGTCATCAGAGGATGGAATGTCTCTTTGAAGCCCTCGGAGATGTTCCTTCAGGATTCTCTCTCTGTCCTCACACTGCGCTTTTACTCCTGTCCTTCCTAGCGCTTCTCCCCTTGCACAGAGCCCTTCGATGGTCCCCACGGATTGTACTAGAGTTATCCCTTAACTGAGGAGCTCATAACCCTATACGGGGGCCTTTTTTTGGATGTATGCAGGGAACGGCTCCCTTGAGGTTGCTCGTGTTTGCCGGTCTGGTGGCTCAGGGCTGATGTCACGCTTAAGAGGTAAGGGAATCAGGTAACAGGTAGGTGAATTGGGCAAAACGGGGTCAGTAGAGCCTAATCTGACCCTGATGCTGGGGTCCCTGGCTTGCCCTGATCTCGGAGGTACCACTGATGGTGAGGAGCTCCGAGCCGCCACCCTGTACCCTAAAACTCCTGATTAGCCCTAGGCTGAGAGCCCCTACCTCCACCCACGGGTCAGGGATCACAGCTTCTCTCAAGGAAAGACTTTAGCCCAGCAGCTAAGCATAAGCACAGCACCAAGACCTAGAGCACATAGCTATCAGCAGCACCTGACAGAGGAGAGGGAAGGCTATTTAAAGACAGGGGGAGGGGATTCCAGGTGAGTCACACATTAACTCCTGAACCAGCAATTGAACATAATAGTGACTGCAGCTCTGGAGCACACCACAGGAGGCAAGGACCTTCACAACCATCAACCATGCAGCTATTAAAGACAAACCACATACACAGCAGCATCCAAAATGTCAGCGCCATCTAAGGGCGTGACAGCTGAACTCCTGTACCGCTCTCAGAGCCAGTCCTCCGTTAGTTCACTGGGTCCTTCTGACCGGGTACCGTAGCGTCTGGGTCACTGTCCTTTAGGTGTCCTCCCTCTACGCCACTCACAGAGTCCTGCTTCTTCTCTCTCCACAGCCATTCTCATTCTAACTTCTTCCCGCTCTTCACTATTTACCTAACTCCGCCCACCGGGATCGGTCCCCTTAGCAACTGGTTAACCAATTGATCCCCTGGCTCTAGATGTGTGAATGCATAGGATGAGGACCTCAAATTAACATTCCAATACCCTCGTCACAGGGATACTACACACGCTGGTCTGGGTGCAGTACCCCTCCATGGTGCACCGACCATTGGGGCACCACATGTTCACATCTGTAAATATAAAATCATCTAGATTCTCAGCCAGAAAAAGTAGGAGAGTGTCATGCATTTTTTCTTCACCTAGCATCCATATTTGCTGTGCGAGAATGCGATTTTTTTTCTGACCTAGAGACGAAAAGAATACTTGCAGAGCACTCGCATTATACACAGATGCTAGGCAAGAAAAAAAATGCTTGGCATACATATGACATACATATGACAAGGAGTATTGGTGAGTCAAAGGGGGGGTTACCAACAAATTTATCACTTCCACCGCCTCCTCCCACATACCCCAAAATAATAGCCACAAACACTTGAGTGGATTAAATTGACCACTGCAGCCTTTTACTTAGCAAATAATTCTAATAAATTACCATAACCCTTGAGGGAGGATGATCCTGAAAAACCAAAAAATCTTGTTATGGGTGACCTCCGATAGGCTGAGTCTTACAGCCATAACTTCGAGGACCTTCTCCCTTTACGCCAAGCTGCTGTGATAAGGTAACAGAAATGCCCAAAGCAAATGTTATGTTAATAAAACAAAATGTGATAAACATTTTGGCCAAACGAAAGTTGTGTCACGGTGTGTTGTAGATTGTCACTGGTGTTTTCTGTGCTAAAATGACTGACCCCTGAAATGGTGGCTACCTCTCCCCTATTGCTCCTCCTTAAAATTTGAAAAAAGGCACCCCATCCTTTACAGTGTAAATGTCATTTCATTGGAAAAAAAAAACCACAATACTGCACTGGTTGTTAAAGGGAACCTGACCTCTAAAAATGACCCCCAGCCTGTTTTAACCTGTCCCAGCACCAAGCATTTGTAGGCATCCCTTTCTGTCCCTAAAGCGCTATTTGAAAGTTTATAAAAGTAGTTTATTCCCCTCTTGTTCTGCAGCTTCACATTACAAACAGTGTAGCGGGGACACCTTGTGGAAGGTTTATGAATAGTTTTCAACCAGAATTTTCTAATAAAGTATATTTGAAAGTTTATTAAAATCACTTGCTCTACGTTATTATTAAATAAAAATGTAAATGTCGGGTAGGCTAGGGTCTATAACTAGCGTCAGCCCTCAGCCTGCTGAATCCGTCAAAAACCTAGTCTCTGGCAGGCTGAGTACACACCGTTAATGTCATGTAACGCTATGCATCGGCTGCCTATGCATTGTTATGGATACCAACTCCACACGCAAGGACTGGATATGTGCTATTGCAGAGCGCACAGGAAATGTGGTTTGCAGTGTTTTCCTGTGCGTTCTGCAATAGCGCATATCCGGTCCTTGAGTGTGGAGCTGGTGGCTGCGCTAAGCATCAGGTATCCATAACAATACATAGGCAACCGTCGCATAGTGTCACATGACATTAACCCTATGCGCTCAGCCTGCCAGAGACTACGTTTTTTACGGATTTGGCAAGCTGAGGGCTGACTCTAGTTAGACCCTAGCCTTACACTTTAAATCCGCCCACTGCATCCCTTGAAAACGATTATTAAATCCTACCCTGTCAGAACAAAACCCCCATTATTTTTATTTTATTCCCTCGATTTCCGCCTCAAACCCTATCCTCCCTCAATGGGCTTTGCTCTGGCTGGCCTTTCTTGACATACAGATGCTATGTCAGGTAAAAAAATGCCTGAGTCTCCTACTTTTTCTGGCTGAGAATCTAGGTGATTTTATATACGCAGATATGAGCGCTCCCTAGCTTTGAATTACATTTGACCCATCCCCTTTGCGGTGACTTCTAAAGTGAGATGTGTGAGATGTGAGTACGTTGTGCATTTGGAAGCCCAGATACTGGATCTAAATGAACGACTGACAACGCTGAGATCCATAGACAATATGGAAAGGAGTCTGCTGCTCACTGAACAGCTGCTTAATGGGATAGATGTGGGGGAGGATGGTACTATGGAGCCTCAGGACCATGAGGTAGCTAGCTGGGTGACAGTTAGAAGGCGGGGTAGAGGGAAGGGTGCCAGGGAGGCTAGCCCTGATCTGGCACACCCCAATAAATTTGCTATGTTGGCAGATGAGGGGGGTGTGAGTTCAGGGATAGCACTGCTGCAGCAGGGCATGACCTCTGAAAGCCAGAGGAGTGTCTGCTCCAGTAAGGGGGAAAACAGGAGAGTAGGGCAGGCCAGACAGGTGCTGGTAGTGGGGGACTCAACTATTAGGGGAATAGATAGGGCAATCTGTCACAAAGACAGGGATCGTCGAACAGTGTGCTGCCTACCTGGCGCTCGAGTCCGGCACATTGCTGATCGGGTTGACAGATTACTGGGAGGGGCTGGTGAGGACCCAGCGGTCATAGTGCACATTGGCACAAATGACAAAGTTAGAGGTAGGTGGAAGGTCCTTAAAGATGATTTCAGGGAATTAGGCTGCAAGCTTAAGGCAAGGACCTCCAAGGTAGTATTCTCTGAAATACTGCCTGTACCACGTGCCACACCAGAGAGGCAACGGGAGATTAGGGAGATAAATAAGTGGCTCAGGAATTGGTGTAGGAAGGAGGGGTTTGGGTTCCTGGAGAACTGGGCCGACTTCTCTGTTGGCTACAGGTTCTATGCTAGGGACGGGCTGCACCTCAATGGGGAGGGTGCAGCTGTGCTGGGGGAGAAAATGGCTAGAAGGTTGGAGGAGTGTTTAAACTAGGGATTGGGGGGGAGGGTATTCATTGTATAGGAGGGGAAGATAGTGTAAACAGTAACCTGGGCACAAGTAATAAAATTGGGGGTGGCATGGGGGGTGGGGTTAGAACAGTCAATCTAGTAGGAAGGAATAGAGGTAAAGAGAGATGCATAAAGTGCATGTTCACTAATGCCAGAAGCCTCACCAACAAAATGGAGGAATTAGAATTGATTTTGTTGGAAAATAATTATGACATGGTGGGGATTTCGGAGACTTGGCTGGATGAGAGCCATGACTGAGCTGTTAATTTACAGGGCTATTGTCTGTTCAGAAATGACCGTACAAATAGGCGAGGAGGAGGTGTATGTTTATACGTAAAATCATCCTTAAAACCCATCCTGCGTGATAATATAGGTGAATCTAATGGAAATGTAGAGTCTCTGTGGGTGGAGATAAGGGGAGGGGGAAAAAATAATAAATTACTGATAGGGGTTTGTTATAAGTCCCCAACAATAATGGAAGTGGAGGAGAATATCCTCATAAAGCAAATAGATGAAGCAGCGACTCAGGGAGAAGTCATTATTATGGGGGACTTCAACTACCCTGAAATACATTGGGGATCAGAAACCTGCAGTTCCAGCAAAGGTAATAAGTTTTTGAAAACTATAAGAGACAATTACCTTTCACAACTGGTTCAGGACCCAACAAGAAGGGGGGCACTGCTGGACCTAATATTAACCAACAGGCCAGACCGCATATCAAATATACGGGTTGGAGGTCACTTGGGTAATAGTGATCATAACTTAATAAGCTTTCAAGTATCCTTTACTAAGACGTGTAGTAGAGGGGCCACAAGGACACTAAACTTCAGGAAGGCAAATTTCCAACGGTTGAGAGATGATCTTAGTGCAATAAACTGGGACGATGTCCTGAGACATAAAAGTACACAACACAAATGGGAGATGTTTATTAGCATCCTGAATAGGACCTGTGCACAATATATACCCTATGGGAATAAGCATGCTAGAAATAGGAGGAAACCACTATGGCTAAATAAAGCGGTAAGAAGTGCAATATGTGACAAAAAGAAAGCATTTAGGGAATTAAAGCAAGTAGGTAGTGATGAAGCATTAAATAAATACAGAAAATTAAATAACATTTGTAAAAAGCAAATCAAGGCAGCAAAGATTGAGACAGAGAGACTCATTGCCAGAGAAAGTAAAAAGAATCCCAAAATATTTTTTAACTACATAAATAGTAAGAAACTAAAAAATGATGGTGTTGGCCCCTTTAAAAATAGTCTGGGTGAAATGGTGGATGAGGATGAGGAAAAAGCAAATATGCTAAATGACTTTTTTTCAACAGTATTTACACAAGAAAATCCCATGACAGACAATATGATCAGTGATAACAAAAATTCTCAATTAAACGTCACCTGCTTAACCCAAGAGGAAGTACGGCATCGTCTAAAAATCACTAAAATTGACAAATCCCCGGGCCCAGATGGGATACACCCCAGAGTGCTGCAGGAATTAAGTACTGTCATAGATAGACCATTATTTTTAATATTTAAAGATTCCATAATAACAGGGTCTGTACCACAGGACTGGCGTATAGCAAATGTGGTGCCAATATTCAAAAAGGGGACAAAAACTGAACTTGGAAATTATAGGCCAGTAAGCTTAACCTCTACTGTGGGTAAAATCCTAGAGGGTTTTCTAAGAGATGCTATACTGGAGTATCTGAAGAAAAATAACCTCATGACCCATTATCAACATGGTTTTACGAGGGACCGTTCCTGTCAAACTAATTTAATAAGCTTCTATGAAGAAGTAAGTTCTGGACTGGACCAAGGAAATGCAGTGGATGTGGTGTATATGGACTTTTCAAAAGCTTTTGATACGGTGCCACACAAAAGGTTGATACATAAAATGAGGGCAATGGGGATAGGGGAAAATATGTGTAAGTGGGTTAAGAACTGGCTTAGTGATAGGAAACAAAGGGTGGTTATTAATGGAACACACTCAGAATGGGTCACAGTTAACAGTGGGGTACCACAGGGGTCAGTGTTGGGCCCGCTTCTATTTAATATATTTATTAATGACCTTGTAGGGGCATACAGAGTAGAATCTCAATATTTGCAGATGACACTAAACTCTGCAGGGTAATCAATACAGAGGAGGACAATTTTATATTACAGGAGGATTTATGTAAACTAGAAGCTTGGGCTGCTAAATGGCAAATGCGCTTTAATGGGGATAAATGTAAAGTCATGCACTTGGGCAGAGGAAACAAAAGGTATAATTATGTGCTTAATTGTAAAACACTGGGCAAAACTGTCACTGAAAAAGACCTGGGTGTATGGGTAGATGACAAACTCACATTTAGTGGCCAGTGTCAGGCAGCTGCTGCAAAGGCAAATAAAATAATGGGATGTATTAAAAGAGGCATAGATGCTCATGAGGAGAACATAATTTTACCTCTATACAAGTCACTAGTGCGACCACACTTAGAATACTGTGTACAATTCTGGTCTCCGGTGTATAAGAAAGACATAGCTGAACTAGAGCGGGTCCAGAGAAGAGCGACAAAAGTTATTAGAGGACTAAGGGGTCTGCAATACCAAGACAGGTTATTAAACTTGGGGTTATTTAGCTTGGAAAAACGAAGGCTTAGGGGTGATCTTATAATAATGTATAAATATATGAGGGGGCAGTACAGAGACCTTTCTAATGTTCTCTTTACTCTTAGGCCTGAGACTGGGACAAGGGGGCATCCTCTACGTCTGGAGGAAGAAGGTTTAATCATAATCACAGACGCGGATTCTTTACTGTAAGAGCAGTGAGACTATGGAACTCTCTGCCACATGATGTTGTAATGAGTGAGTCACTACTAACATTTAAGAAGGGCCTGGATGCCTTTCTTGAAAACTATAATATTACCAGTTATATATACTAGATTCTTTGATAGGGCGTTGATCCAGGGAATTAGTCTGATTGCCGTATCTGGAGTCAGGAAGGAATTTTTTCCCCCAATGTGGAGATTAGTGTTGCCACATGGTTTTTTTTTTGCCTTCCTCTGGATCAACATGTTAGGCTATGGGTTGAACTAGATGGACTTAAAGTCTTCCTTCAACCTTAAAAACTATGTTACTATGTTATCAATTGTAGCCTATTCATTTATTCTATTGAATACTTTCTTTCGAACATTGTGTGTCTGTGGAACATGTTTAAAAAAATGATGTAACAATTACTTTTACATTGTTTTCCCATGTGCTAAAAAAGACTATGAAAAAATTTCCAAAATCTGTCATCTATAAAGACAACAATATAAAGTGCAGTGTAATGTGGAGCATCCTCTGGGCCTAGCGCGGCAGACTTCAGCCTCAGTGATTTATCTGCTTCCCACATGTGCCAGATATATACTACATCTACCTGGCATGTATACAGGCTTTGGGAAGAAATCTCCTCGGTGACTTATAAACTTTACAGGGGCATAATATATAAAGACAGAAACGCTGTATTCTGACAGAAAATGTGCTGATGTGGGCAGAGATTCACAATTGTGAAGTAAAGAGAGAAATAATATGACAAAGCACTTACGGTAACTATATAATAAATTAAAATATACAAATATTTGTCAAAACTCATGTAAAAATTTATTAAGTGTGTAAATGTAAAATATTGGACACAAAATGATAGATATTAATAATGCTCAGCTGATGCCTATTAAAGCTTTACTGAAAAATGACCATTTGCAGCTTTGAAAACCTAAATCATAATGGAAAAACTACTATTAATTGATTTTATTGGCAAATATAAAATAAAATGGGAGAAAAAAACAGCAACATGTGTGCTTATGGATTGTTTAGGCATTAAAATCAATCAAATTGTTTTACTTGGCTTTTGAAGAAGAATCTGCTTGTAAAAGTCCTTGTATAAAACACTACATACGCTGTAGACCATTCCCTCCTGTTATGGTGGGTTTACACGTCGCGATATCGGCGTTCAACTACGACCCAACTCCGACCAAAAGTCACGTGGTTCGTGAGTTGGAGCCGATATCGTTCCTGCGTTTTACTGTCTGAACATCCGATACGATGCAGGAACGATGCCAAACTGATATCGGGGGTCGAATGAGCGTGCTATTCAACCGCCCGATATCGGATACCAGTTGTAGCCTCATCGTCCCGTCTGACAGCCCAACTCCGATGTGTACTGCCACGTCACCCATTCACTCCCATGTTAAATGGTCGTTCCTGGTTTGGGGGGCGTACACCTCGTCGGGACGTTGTATCCAGATATCGGGCTGTCTAAACCGGTGATGCGATGGCGGGAAAAGCGCGCTCAAAAAGCGCGCTCCCGTGTCGTTGGCTACGATATCGGCCCGATATCGCGACGTGTAAACCCACCATTACAGATTTTCTCATCTCTTGCTTCTCTCTTTGATCTCGTCATACCTAACAGACCAGACATTCAGCATCTCCCTCTCCAACACAACCTCCTCATCTTGCCCCTTGTCTTTTGGTGTCCCTCAAGGTTCAGGTCTAGGACTTCTGCTCTTCTTCATCTACACCCTTGGCCTGGGAAAGCTCATACAGTGGGGGAAAAAAGTATTTAGTCAGCCATCAATTGTGCAAGTTCTCCCACTTTAAAAGATGAGAGAGGTTGGTAATGACATCACAGATAGACCTCAACTATGAGAGACAAAATGAGAAAACAAATCCTGAAAATCACATTATCTGATTTGGAAAGAAATCTTTTTCAAACTTTGGTGCAAAATAAGTACCGTATTTTTCTCATTATAAGATGCACTTTTGTTCCCCAAATTTTTGGGGAAAGTGGGGGGTGCGTCTTGTAATCCGAATATACAGATTATATATTGCAGGGCCCAGGGGAGGTGTGGGCAGCTCTGGTGTAGTGCTGGGGGCTGGGGCGGGCTGGCTGGCTGCAGGCTGCTGAGCCAGTGTGAGGTCTACTGCTCCCGCTCATATAATATGCACTCTCCATCATCGTGGTGCTGAAACCGTACCGCGGTGATGGGCTGTGGGAGCGGCGCATATTAGATGTGCCTGCGCCCCCCTCAGTGATAGCACATGCCCCCTGTGTTCAACATGGCCCCCATGCTGCTGCCCATAGTAAAATAAAAAAACTCTTTACTTACCTCCTCCAGCACTGATCTCCCAGTGTCTTCCCGGTCTGCTTGCTTCCTGCTGTGATTGGGCACGCAGAGATGATGTTACTCTGCTGTGCCGATCACATGACCGACACCGAGAAGCAGGAAGTGGAGGAGCTCAGCAGCACGGAGGGAGACACAGGGAGATCAGCGCTGGAGGAGGTAAGTAAAGAGTTTTTCATTTTACTATGGGCATCAGCATGGGGGCCATATCCAGGACAGGGGGGGCAGCAGCATGGGGGCCATAGCCAGGACAGGGGAGGCAGCAACATGGGGGCCATAACCAGGACAGGGGGGCAGCAGCATGGGGGCCATAGCCAGGACAGGGGGACCATGTGCCATCCATAGGGAGCCATAGCCAGGGCATGGGGACCGTGTGCCATCCATAGGAGGCCATAGCCAGGACAGGGGGGCCATGTGCCATCCATAGGAGACCTATGCCAGCTGTAGGAGACCTGTTCCAGCTATAGGGGACATGTGCCAGCTATAAGGGATGTGTGCCATCTGTAGGAGATGTGTGCCAGCTGTAGGAGATGTGTGCCAGCTGGAGGGGACATGTGCCAGCTGTAGGGGACGTGTGCCTGCTGTAGGGGACGTGTGCCTGCTATAGGGGACGTGTTCCAGCAATAGGGTATGTGTGCCAGCAATAGGGTATGTGTGCCAGCAATAGGAGACATGTGCCATCAATAGGGGATGTGTGCCAGCACAGGGGGATGTATGCCATCTATAGGGGGCCATAGCCAGGACAGGGGGCCGTGTGCCATCCATAGTAGACCTGTGCCAGCTGTAGGAGATGTGTGCCAGCTGTAGGGGATGTGTGCCAGTTATAGGGGACATGTGCCAGTTATAGGGGACGAGTGCCAGCCCAAGGGAGCTATATCCAATATATCCAATATAAGGGGGCCATATCCAGATAAAGGGGCTAATTTTAAGATGGGGGACTATGAGAGACACATACCCTATATGATTGGTTAGACGGACACTGACATTTTAAGACATTAAACATTTTAAAAAAAGTTTTTTCTCTTTTCCTTCACCAAATTTGGGGGTGCATCTTATAATCAGGTGCGTCTTGTAAAGCGAAAATAAGGTATTTAGTCAATAACAAAAGTTCATGTAATCAAAAGAAAAAGGCCATGCATATAACTTGTGCATACCTGCAGGTCATCTAAATAAATTCTTTATTAAATCAACACAATTGACATGAAACGCAGTACAATTTAAAAACAAATAAAACAAAAGTAGGTCTCATGACCCAGGTTACATGCAATTACACAAAATATAGATATTAATGTTAACCAGCCTAAAGTAGGCAAGGAACATACCTGTGAGACAACAAGCAATATAATACAATAATACAAGTAATCTGATATACAGTACTCCAACCATATATGGAAGGTGCCAGTCAGGATTCCACTATATCATCCCAAGCTCTGTTTCAACGCTGAAAATACCCCTCAATCAGAGATGTTCCTGTTACTATCTCAATGCTAAATAAGGCAAGGAATTAAAGGTAAAATTGTCCCATCACATCCATCCTTCCCAATTATGCCAGTCTGTTAGCTGCAACCTGAGTGTATGGAGGCCCCATGCGTTACGCTGCACAAGGCAGTTTCCTCAGGGGAATAAAAACAGAAGTGTTTGAGGTCATATATATACTTACTAATCGTGTGCTGATGGGAAACAGGTGCCAACAAAGTGACTTCTCAGATGTTTTAACAATTGCAGCGGAAGTGAGCAACGGTAAAAATTTACACCAGGAAAACAAAACAACCGCCAATGTCTTGGTGACTAGCTATACACATCCAACGTCCCGGCGGAAGCAGTTCTCCGTCATAAAGATGCACAATCTCAATGCCGCTCTGGAGGACTTGTTGTGCCTGGTTGTCAAGGCACCCGTGTGCGACTTCTGGTTAAATCACCGTAAGCACTATTACGTCACCAATTAGGTTTGATGGGGGGCATTATCCCAATGTGTGAAGTGCCAGAACCGCTAAAATAGAAATTGACCCATGCTGGTGCTGTGTGGAGCTGAATGATTTGGAAGGATGGATATGATGGGACAATGTTGCCTTTAATTCCTTGCCTTATTTAGCATTGAGATAGTAACAGAACCAGCTCTGATTGAGGGGTATTTTCAGCTCTGAAACAGAGCTTGGGATGATATAGTGAAATCCTGACTGGCACCTTCCATATATAGTTGGAGTATATCAGATTACTTGTATTATTGTATTATATTGCTTGTTGTCTCACAGGTCTGTTCCTTTACTACTTTAGGCTGGTTAACATTAATATGTATATTTTGTGTAATTGCATGTAACCTGGGTCATGGGACCTACTTCGGTTTTAATTGTTTTTAAATTGTACTGTGTTTAATGTCAATTGTGTTGATTTAATAAATATTTTTTTGAGATGACCTCCGGGTGTGCACAAGTTATATGCATGGCCTTATTCTTTTGACTACATGATTCATGTTTCATGCATTTTGCTGCACCCAACTTATGATTTAGCTGTGCACAACCACTATGTTTAGTGAATAACAAAAGTTCATCTCAATACTTTCTTATACATCCTTTGTTGGCAATGACAGAGGTCAAACGTTTTCTGTAAGTCTTCACCAGGTTGGCACACACTGTTGCTCGTATGTTGGCCCATTCCTCCATGCAGATCTCCTCTATAGCAGTGATGTTTTTGGGCTGTCGCTGGGCAACACAGACTTTTAACTCCCTCCAAAGGTTTTTTATAGTGTTTAGATCTGGAGGTCATCAAGGCCATTCCAGGACCTTCAAATGCTTCTTACGAAGGCACTCCGTCATTGCCCTGGCAATGTGCTTGAGATCATTGTCATGCTGAAAGACCCAGCCACATTTCATCTTCAGTGCTCTTGCTGATGAAAGGAGTTTTCCACTCAAAATCTCACGATACATGGCCCCATTCATTCTTTCATGTATACAACTCAGTCGTCCTGGTCCCTTGGCAGCGAAACAGCCCCAAAGCATGATGTTGCCACCCCCATGCTTCACAGTAGTTATGGTGTTCTTTTGATGCAACTCAGCATTCATTCTCCTCCAAACACGACGAGTTGTGTTTCTACCAAACAGTTTTACTTTGGTTTCATCCGACCATATGACATTCTCCAATACTCTTCTGGTTCATACAAATGGTCTCTAGCAAACTTCAGACGGGTCCGGACATATAATGACTTAAGCAGGGGGACACATCTGATACTGCAGGATTTGAGTCCCTGGCGGCATAATGTATTACTGATGGTAACCTACATTGGTCCCAGCTCTCTGCAGGTCATTCACTAGATCTCCCAGTGTGGTTCTGTGATTTTTGCTCACCGTCCCACGGTCGAGGGAGATTATCAGTGGTCTTGTATGTCTTCCATTTTCTAATTATTGTTACCACAGGTGATTTCTTCATAACAAGCTGCTTGCCTATTGCAGATTCAGTCTCCCCAGCCTGGTGCAGGGCTACAATTCTATTTCTGGTTTCCTTCGACACCTCTTTGGTCTTCACCATAATGGAGTTTGGAGTGTGACTGTTTGAGGTTGCAGACAGGTGTCTTTTATACTGATAACAAGTTCAAACAGGTACCAGTACTACAGGTAATGAGTGGAAGACAGGGGAGCCTCTTAAAGAAGAAGTTACTGGTCTGTGAGAGCCAAAAATCTTGTTTGTTTGTAGGTGACTAAATACTTATTTTCCACCAAAATTTGAAAAAAATTTCTTTCCAAATCAGACAATTGATTTTCAGGCTTTGTTTTCTCATTTTGTCTCTCATAGTTAAGGTCTACTTATGATGTCAATTACAGGCCTCTCTCATCTTTTTAAGTGGGAGAACTTGCACAATTGGTGGCTGACTACTTTTTTCCCCCACTGTAGAGTCTGACGGCTTCCAGTATCATTTCTAAGCTGATGACACGCAAATCTACCTTTCTAGACCTGACATTACCTCTTACTAACCAAAATCCCACAATGTCTGTCTGCTGTGTCATCTTTCTATTCTGCTAGATATCTAAAACTGAACATGGACAAAACAAAATTCATCATCTTTCCCCCATCTCACTCTACCCCCACACCAGACCTATCCATGAAAGTCAATGGCTGCTCACTAGCCCCAGACCCACATACTTGGTGCCTCGGGGTGATCCTCTACCCTGCCCTCTACTTCAAGCCACACATCCAAGACCTTGCCCCATCCTGCTGACTCCAACTCAAAAATATTTCCCAGATCCGTTCATTCCTTGACCAAGAAATGGCAAAACCACTCATGCATGCCCTCATCATGTCCCACCTAGAATACTGCAACCTCCTACTCTCTGGTCTCCCCTCTAGCACTCTTGCAAGCCTCCAATCTATCCTAAACTCTGCTGACCTTCTAATCCACCTGTCTTTCCACTATTATTTAGTCTTTCCTCTCTGCCAAGCTCTTTGCTGGCTTCTCATTTCTCAGAGGCCCTGGTTCAAAGCCCTTACTCTGACATACAATCCATACACAATCTGCCTCCTCCATGCATCTGTGACATGCTCTCCTGGTACTCACCTTTACGCAACCTGTGATACTCTCAAGATCTCCTTCTCTAATCTCCTCTTATCTCTTCTTTCCACAATCACATACAAAACTTTTCCTGTGTATCACCCATACTCTGAAACTCTCTTCCCCAGCATATCAGACTCTCGCCAATCGAGGAAACCTTCAAAAGGAACCCGAAGATCCACCTAATTCTGAGCGCTGAGCTTCAGTCCACTAAACCGCCGCACAAGCTCTACATTCACCTACTATTTCCTCACCCATTCCTTGTAGACTATGAGCCCTCGTGGGCAGGGTCCTCTCTCCTCACCTACTGTATCCTCATCCATCCTTTGTAGCCTGTTTGTGCCTTGTATTGTTCATGAATATTGTACTTGTCTATGTATCCCCCTTTTCACATGTAAAGTGCCATGGAATAAATGGTGCTATAGTACGGTAATAAAAAAAATAATAATAACAATTTAACTCCACTCATTTCCACATCATTCGAATGGCAGGTGTTGTGCACCTATCTTGTTCTAATGAATGAGACAAATTTACCATACCTAAGAGAAAAACACAAATGAGCACATACCCTACCAAAAAATAAATACATTTATAATAAAATTGTGCACATAGTACATTATGTCAATAAAATATACTGTTATCCAGGGGCTGGCTGGTGCCTCTATACCTGGGTGGCAGATTTCCATTGCCGGCCCCGTCTTGAGGAGCGGGGGGGGGGGGGGAAGGGGGGTGCTGTCAGCCTGACTTGAGGACCGGGGGGGGGGGGTGCTGTCAGCCTTACTTGAGGATCGGGGGGGGGGGGTGCTGTCAACCTGACTTGAGGACCGGGGAGGGGGGGGGGTGCTGTCAGCCTTTACCTCATCCCGGACCTCCAGCGTCATGTGCTATCGCCGCGCCGGCCGACTCCCGACTCCCGCGGCCCGTTTCTGTAGGGGGCGGCCCGAAATGTGGACTATACCACCAGCCCAGGGGGCACCTGCCCCCCTGCCACCTGGGCCAGCCCACCCCTGCTTTTATCATTATATAGGATAAAACCAATATCACAAACAATTAAAAATGAAATCAAAGTTGCTGACAAGAGATGCAGGGACACCATAAGAAATACACAATAATTGAATCCCAACATTAGGGGTTACCTTATGTAATGGCATGCTTCTCCACGTTCCACTAAATTGTCATTTTTGTAGCATTATTTATACATGTCAGCACATAGCAAATGCTACACTGTTCTTCCCAAGTTTCCTAATTTATGTTAATACTCTTTGACCCATTGTCATTATTCCTTGGCTCAGTGATTAGAGTTTGCTGAGCCATCAGTTGGATGAGTGACAGCAAAGCTGGCCAACCTGCAGCTGGGTTGTGCTGAGCTGTGGTGTTTTGAGTGACTGCTCAGTCATCCACTCCTATATTGGGAGGTCCTGGGTTTCTGCTGGTGACCCTTTTTCCTAGTGATTAGCCAGATATTTAGCTGAGCAGTTTATCCCAGAACATTGCCCGTCTTGGCATTCAGCTCTGTAGTGCTTGTAGGCCTTTATCTGCGCTTGGTATTCGGATCATTGTTGTCATACATCTGACCGTCAACTGACTTTTCTTTTGCCTAGTTCTTTTGCTCTGATTGGCTACTCTCCAGGTATTTTGATTCTGGACCATTACCTGACTATGTATCTTTCTATCCTTTTAATCTTTGAAGTGCTATCCTGGTATCTTTCATGCTTGTTGGGATGAGTAAGAGAAGTGGACAGATTGGACTAAGGTACTAATCTCTGACCTGGAAGAGCAACCAGTGCAGCTATCAAGACATCACTAGTGACTTAGATGAAGAACATAGACTTACATTGGTAGGTAACCAACTGGGACAACTCCAGAGAATCCCAGTACCTTGGCATCTGGCACCAAAGCAAAGAAAGCATGAACAGGCAAAGGTGCAGGTAGCATGACCAGAGATGAAGACAGATGAAGACAGGCGAAGACAGGCAAGCACTGGTTGGTGTGGACTAAGTTCAGGAAGACTCAACAGGTAGAATTGATGCTGGCAGGTGCTGGCAGATATAGGCAATTAGGCAGGTTACTCGTTGGCACAGAGAGTAAGGCAGGTGCAAGTGAGGGAAAGCAAGTTCAGGCAGACACAACGGGAGCACTAAATGATAACAGTACCAAGGTACAGATTAGTGTACAACAAACAGATTAAAGATTCTGGGGATCTGACAACTAGCTACAGACAGGAATCACTGACTAATACACATTGTTCAGGCACCTCCCAATGGGGAAGGATACCTAAAACCATCCATAGGCTAAGAGGCACTCCTGTGTTAGTGCATGATAGCTCTTTAAGACAAGGGGGAGTAGAACAGCCTCACTGAAAGGGTGTGCTCCTGAGAGCCCTGCTGTGTTTGGGCAGGCCTTGGTGTCTAACAGTTGAAGCAGAAGCTAGAGTGAGGGTGGAACCAGAACGGTGAGCGTGTTGGTGCCCCTGACACATGGAGTGCAGGGGTGCTGATGGTATAACAGTACCCCCTCCCTCCATCTTTACTAGGTCAGAGAGGAATCTCTTCTGGAGAAGAGGGGCATCAAAATTCTACCAGGGCTCCCAAGGCCTCTCCTTGGGACCATAACCCGTCCAATCAATTATGGCCAAGTTATATCTCACCTCAAAGTTGTCTTCAGAACCAATCATGACCAAGATGTCTCTCATGTCAAAGTCTTAATTTATAGGAGACATCATTGATATGTTTGATGACCTCAAAGAAACCGATATATTGAGGACCCAATTTGTAAGATAGGATCTTGACACAAAGAATTTAGAGGAGAGCCACACCTTTTTTCCTGGAAGAAAGAGTGGAGGATCCAATAGCCTCTTGTCTGCATTAGAGATGAATGAACATTTCTGAACAAAGTTCGCCAATTTCAAGTTCAACACGTACATTGAAGATTCGGTTTGTGATCGGAAATCTGAACAATTTCAGCGAACTCGGGTGTGTTTGGAAAAAGGTTTGAAATTTAAAATGGCCCTAAAACTTTCCTGGAAGGTTTGGGGCCAAAACACTTGCTGGACAATCCGGTTGCTGAGAACTCTGAGTTTCCAGGTGTTGCAACTGTCGGGCCCACAAGGGTCTGGGGTACTCAGATCTCAGGCGGTTGGGTGCAGGGATGTCACGGGTGGTCGCTGCCCGAGCCTGTGCCCTTGGGGTGACAATAAAAAGGGGTATTTACAGGAATAAATGTTTATAGATGAATGTTGTGACGACACCTGTAGATCCGGTGATGGCACTGGCGCTGCTGCATACCTCCAGGGGGATGGATGGCAGCAACTTATTGTAGCTCCCTACAGGTAGAGCCAGGTCCCCTGAGGCAGTGTAGTGTGGTGATAGGAATAGGGCAGCGCAGTCTCTGCTGTGAGACTGGAATGTCACAGTCAACCAGGAAGAAACACAGACACTTGCTTGATCTGCACGAGTCTTTACTCTGGTAATCTGTAGTTTACAGGGTATACGGTTGTTACAGCCAGGGTAGTGGACCAGGTGGTCCTGGCAGAAGGCAATGTCTGTCCTAAACTTCAGCTATGTCCCTACTTTCCTCTTCCACATCTTACCTCTGTGCACTCCTTCTTCCTCCCGCTGCCCTGCACGAATCCCGCTTACTACCAGGCCTGTTGGGTGATATGAGATACCCTTCTTCTCTCTAAAGGGCTCAACCCGGTTTGGTGCTTCTGGTGGGCACCGTGGGTATGCCGAGTAGATCGTGCTCCTAAGAAGCTTTCGATCACACCGGTATCTGCGGCTCAGGGATGGACCTCTGCACTGCTTCGGAGCCGGTTCCCCGCTTTGGACTGGGCCAGGCTTGTTCACTCACCCTCTGTCTGCCCCTCTCTGTCTGTGTCACTAGGTTGAGGTGCCCTCCCCGTTGCTTCTCCTTCTTCTCCTCTCTCATTCTCTTATGTTCTCTCAGGTTCTCCTGTTTCCTACTCTTTTCCCACTCACTATACACCCTAGCTCTTCTCCCACCGGATTGGTTAGCCTGGTAATGGGCTGTCCAATAGGCCCCCTGTCTCTAGGTGTATGTATGTGGTGGGCAGCTTCAGACTTCAATTACCCCTACCAGGACAAGAATACTGCACCTTCTGTTAGGGGTGCAGTAGCCTTTTGTAGCGCGCTGACCAGTGGGGCGCTACACAACACCTGCAGGCTGTAAACCTTTGGAAGATGTGCCAGCAGCTGTGAACTCTAGTAAACTTAAAATCTCCGGTAAACATCCCTTTAGGAAAATGTGTAATTCCCTTTTTCCTTTCCTTCCATACGTTTAAAATACAGATTTCTTGCATGTGCCCAAGTGTTTTATATCATTAATCATGGGTGCAGTTAGTAATCCCAGTGACTTGTAAGCACGTGTGAGTATATAGAGTTGTTCACTTTATACATATCTATGCTATGAGTAAAAGCAGTTTTTACTTGAAACAAGTAGAACTGCGATTTTAACCTCTTTTAATATACTATAATGAATATGCAAATAGAGTCTGCGGAGCCTCGGTTAGGAGTCTCAAACACCGGACTAGCCATATATCCCCCCAGGGAAGGACCCAGCCAAGGAGTGGCTCCTTGCGGAGAACACCATAACCACCATATTAAGTGGCCCTTTTAGTCAATATCCAACTCTTTTACAAGTTTAGAGATATGACAAGGGAATACCAAGGCCAGGTATCCATCCACTGACAGCTGTTTAGGGGTGTTGCCCCTCATCAGTGTGGAGTAGGATTCTGGCTAGGTGGGAACAAGGCCTTGTAGACCAACATCACAAAGCATTTACTGATCTCAGGTAGATCAGTCCAAGAAAACACTGCGGGCAGCTGGCTAAAGTGCTCAAACACAGTGAATTCCTAGGTGCGTTGCCCCCTGGGAATTATGAATATGCAAATAGAGTCTGTGGAGCCTTGGTTAGGACCAACATGTGCATGGATACCTGGCCTTGGTATTCCCTTGTCATATCTCTAAACTTGTAAAAGAGTTGGATATTGACTAAAAAGGCCACTTAATATGGTGGTTATGGTGTTCTCCGCAAGGAGCAATCCCTTGGCTGGGTCCTTCCCTGGAGGGATATATGGCTAGTCCTGTGTTTGAGACTCCTAACCAAGGCTCCACAGACTCTATTTGCATATTCATAATTCCCAGGGGGCAATGCGCCTAGGAATTCAGCGTGCTTGAGCGCTCTAGCCAGCTGCCCGTAGTGTTTTCTTGGACTGGTCTTCCTGAGATCACGATGCTTTGTGCAGGGCCAGCTCCAGGTTTTTGTGGGCCCCAGGCGAAAGAGCCTCAGTGGGCCCCCTTTAGTAGATACTTCTGTATGTATGTGTGTGTATATATATTTTATGAAGGTTGCGGACTATAATATATTTGAGGTCTGGCCCCAACATCGAGGGGCCCTGAGTGCTGCCCCCAACACCAGGGGGTCTCTGATGAGCACTGCCCCAACACTGGGAGGCCCCTGAGCACTGTCCCCAACACCGTGGGACCCCTGAGCACTACCCTCAACACTGGAGGGCCCCTGAGCACTGCCCCCAACACCCAGGGGGCTCTGAGCACTGTCCCCACCCCGGGGGGCCCCTGAGCCTAGCCTGACAAGTATTTTCAGCTGCAGCGCTTAGCTTTTAATGCTAGGCGCTGGAGCCCATAGAAACCTGCTGCTTACCATGCCAATCACTGGTTAGCAAGGTAAACAGTGGGTTTCTATGGGCTCCGTTGTCTGGCAGCGCATAGCATTAAAAGCTATGTGGTGCAGCGGAAAATACTTGCGTCAGGCTAGGGTCACAACGCAAGTATGACCCTAGCTGATGCTGGCCCTGGACCCTAGCCTCAGTGCCCAGGGGCCCAGTGGACCCCCTCCAAGCAGTCCAGGCCCCGGCACTTGCCCGGGTGCGCCGGGTGCTGACGCCAGCCTTGGGTTATAATATTACATATACACTGAGAAAGTGAATGCTTACTTTGCTTAGATGTTTTTCTTAAATGAAACAAGATTTTACTTGAGATTCGTAATTTTGTATCTTTTAAATCTTAATAAAGTTTTTATATAAAACTGAGCATTTTTCTTTACAAGTTCTATTTACCCAATGTTAATAACAGGACTGGTACATGGCAAAACGTGCTGTTTAAAAATTTACATTAAATTTTGAATTTGATTACAAACTAACACATAAAAAGGATTAGTTACCTATTTATATCAGTAATGAGATTGCAGGTCCTATCTACCACTAATTACTGCCTGAACTCAAGTAGATGTGTAAAGGAAACAAATGGTAGATATACGCACTAATAGTCTAATGGAGCTGCATATTGACATATATCCATCTGCTTAGTGTCAATGAGTTTTCTACAACAAAATTAAGGAATAAGTGGCTTCTATTTCAGTATGGGTAGATTCTATGAACCTGTTGGTGCTGCCAGTGAGTGACAGACTACAAGCTTATGTAAAATCAGAAAAACCTGTCCATAGCATATAGAATATAGATTGTATATTAATTGTAAGCTTGTGAGCAGGGTCCTCACTCCTCCTATAACCGTTGAATTATATATATTTCTCTTTAAGTTCTCTATTGTCTTTGCATGTCCCCTTCAATTGTAAAGTATTCTAAAATATGTCAGTGCTAAATTAGAAGTTTTATTGTTATTTATTCCTTATTTATTTGCTGTGGATTATACTATTTTGGAATTTATTTCCCAACTATGCACAATTTGCTCTTTATAAAAAATGCAAGCGTACTAAGTACAGCTGGTCCAATTGGAAACTAGAACTTATAGAAAGAGCTTTATTTTATAAAAGAAGAAGGACTCTTTCAGTAGGCTACAATACTATGCTCTAATCTCATGATATTCTGACCTGATGAAGGCACTGGCATAGTCAAAAATACATAAAAATAACCAACCAGGTAGCAAGAGGTTACCGGATCGGGTCCCGAGGCATGAAATCAGGGCGTCATCATAGTTGGAAGTCCGGCCGAGCATGAGAGGCTCAGAGATTCCACACTAGTGACGGAGATCAAAAGACGCAATGAGGACCAGACAGGTGACGTGAGGAGCACAGGGGCCAGAGGGCTGAGCAATAATATGAGGATAAGGATTTATTTTTTAATTTTTTGATGATGCCTTAAGTGCGACTGCCATAGTTCTGAGTCCACGAAGAAGGAAATGACAGAAATCCAAATTTTGGTGAATTCGGATTTATGCAAAATTCAACTAGAATTAATTTCCATTCAAATTTATTCGATCACCTCTAATTGTAACTATAGGTTGCTATTAATATTGAACAGAACGCCAAACCAGAAATAAAACAGGCCGACATACTCAGACTTAGGAAAATCTGAGCTCACAATGGTTTGCTCTGTTTTCTCAATTTACATTTTGAATTATGTGATCTCTAAAATATTTTAATATTGGAAATGAATATGTTGTCTTGATTCGTTTGACTCAATTTACTCAACTCTGAATCTGGGATAAGTTGGGTAAATTTAGCATATACTTCTTTTCTGAGCAAAAATAAGCTTGTCCCTTGAGGTGGTCTCCTGATCTCCAATGGTCTGGGCTGAAATGTACCGTAGACATTCTGTTGGCATGGAGACTTAGGACTACTCAAACTTCCAGACAATCAGTTGCCTAGCAACCCAAAATCAGCAGCATTGTGAGAGGTGAAAGGTTAAAAACAAGGGCACGGAAAGAAGATTAGAACAAGATAGACAGAGGAGAAGAATAAGTGAATATCCTTCAAGATTTAAACTGTAATAAATGTAAGCTATCCATCTTTATTCACAGTTTATCATACATGAGAAGACATCAAGGCCCTGGCGCTGCCATGAAATTGCCCCTATTATGTCCCTGTAATTACTGTAGCACTGCTGATATTGAGACTGTAGATCAACAATTCCCTCTGTGATTTCTATGTCTACACGATATTCCCAGCACAGACGCTTTTATAAATATAACTACTGTTTAAATATTCACCGATATTAAAGTACTTTGCTACTGAAATAGCTGCAAATGAAATTGTAAAGGCTTCATTATACAAGACTCTCTTACAATGAAGTGCATGGTTCAGGGAAATAATAAGAAAAGATCCCAGTGTAGCTTTACAAGGCACGAATGCTCGGTCAGTAGAAGACACTGCAACTTTTCCAACTTCTCAAAAACTTAATTGAACCCCTCAGAATGCCTTAAACTAATAAAAGAAATAGAGATGATTAAAAAGATTTGCAGGACCAAGATTCCATGGCCACATCGATAGTACTTTTCTGCCAAGACTAGAACCTTACAATCCTCTTTCTGCTTGATGGCATCCATGGTGCCTCCCCTAATAAGGAAGCCTATTGTAATGTCATGTGTAGATCATCTAGAAAGTGAGATAAAATGCGCAATAGAGTCTTGTCTTCTAAATGTGGAATCGCTCAATAGACAGCTGCTGCTGGATCCACACATCCACTGGTCACCGCGGTCCAAAAATAGCATATATAGGACGAAGTGTCGCTCGATCCGCACTGCTGCCAATGAAGACCAAAAGACTGGAGTATCTGGATGAAGGTGTCTGTTTAACTAACGCGTTTCGGAGCCAATACCCAGCTCCTTCCTCAGGGACAATTTGGCCACAGTGCGCCAAATACAGTTATATTAAGCTTTTTAACAAGCCAAAAAATTGCAATATTGTGCAATACATCAAAAGGATGTATGTGTAAGGATCCAGCATAATCTTGATGCCACCTCATTTGCCTACATCCCCATTATGAGGCAATGCAGACAGACCTGATCAGGTGGCTTCAGGTTTTGAATGGATTATAATGCTGGATAAAAAAAAATCACCCTTACTACCTGCTGAAACCCTGTTGTCTCCTCTGATTAGCAGTTTGACATAATCTACACATCTCTATACATAATCACCAGTTTCTGGCATCCATTCACTGTGCTGCTATTCCAGCATGCATTGCGGCCGGATGCCAGCGCCGCAGATCCTCACCACCAGCCGCGGCTTCACCACGCGCACGCATGAGCTGTAAGCCTCGGATACACTCTCCTCTACAGGACCTTTGGTGATGTCACAGTCATGTGATCACACACATGACCGGACATCACAGCAACTCCGCCTCCTGTGCTTTTCACTCCTTCCTACCTATGACACGGAGTTGTCACAGCTCCGAAGGAGCTAATGAGGGCAGAGACACAGAAAGAGGGAGCAGACACAGGGAAGGGGCCACTCTAACACAGGGGACAGCAGAGACACGGAATGGGGGGCAGAGACACAAAAGCACAGGAGGAAGAAGGCACCTGAAGGCTGGGGCACAGAACACAGGCACAACACACAGGACAGGGGCTCAGGACACAGGACAGGATAAGGACACAGGACAGGAGCACAGGACAAGGGCTCAGGACAGAGGACAGGGACAGAGGACTGGGGCACAGCACACAGGCCCAGGACAGAGGACAGGGGCACAATACAAATGACAGGGCCACAGGACTGCAGCACAGGACAGAGGACTGGGGCACAGGACAGAGGACTGCAGCACAAGACAGAGGACTGCAGCACAGGACAGAGGACTGGGGCACAGGACAGGACTGGGGCACAGGACAGAGGACTGGGGCACAGGACAGAAGACTGCAGCACAGCACAGAGGACTGGGCACAGGACAGAGGACTGGGGCACAGGACAGAGGACTGGGGCACAGGACAGAGGACTGGCCCACAGCACACAGGCCCAGGACAGAGGACAGGCCCACAGGACACAGGACTGGGGCACAGGACAGAGGACTGCAGCACAGGACAGAGGACTGGGCCACAGGACAGAGGACTGGGGCACAGGACAGAGGACTGGGGCACAGGACAGAGGACTGGGGCACAGGAAAGAGGACTGTGGCACAGGAAAGAGGACTGCAGCACAGCACAGAGGACTGGGCCACAGGACAGAGGACTGCAGCACAGCACAGAGGACTGGGCCACAGCACACAGGTCCAGGACACAGGACTGCAGCACAGGACAGAGGACTGGGGCACAGGACAGAGGACTGGGGCACAGGACAGAGGACTGGGGCACAGGACAGAGGACTGCGGCACAGGACAGAGGACTGGGGCACAGGGCAGAGGACTGGGGCACAGTACAGAGGACTGGGGCACAGGACAGAGGACTGCAGCACACGACAGAGGACTGCAGCACAGCACAGAGGACTGGGGCACAGGACAAAGGACTGCGGCATAGGACAGAGAACTGGGGCACAGGACAAAGGACTGCAGCACAGGACAGATGACTGGGGCACAGGACAGAGGACTCAGGCACAGCACAGAGGACTGGGGCACAGCACAGAAGACTGGGGCACAGGACAGAGGACTGGGGCACAGGACAGAGGCAGAGGACAGGAGCCCAAGACAGACGACTGGCCCACACAACACAGAACAGAGGACTGGGGCACAGGACAGGGCAGAGGATAGGGACACATGACATAGGACACAGCCACAGGACATGGCCACAAGACAGAGGACAGTGCCACAGAACAGGGACAGAGGACAGGCCCGCAGGACAGAGGACAGGCCCAAGGACAGAGGACTGAGCCACAGGACAGAGGCAGAGGACAGGAGCACAGGACACAGCCACAGAACACAGTACTATCCACTGAGCCTCCATATACACCATATAAATCCCACAACAACAGCATACTTTCTGGAGAGAGGACTGTACTATTCAGCGCCTATTTCTACGGCATCTCTTCACTTCACCGCACTCCCGATGCGATAGCATTGGGCCTTTTTACTAGTCCTATATAATAATTGCCAGTTGCTGGCATCCGGCCACTGTGCCGCTATTCCGGCATGCAGCGCGGCCGGATGCCAGCGCCGCGAGCGATGGCGCGCATGTGCCATCGCTAGCTGCAATGTCCCTATAGCCTCAGCCAGGATCTGTGCTCTGTGATCGGCTCCCAATGTCTTCAGACGTCCAGAGAAATAGAGCACAGAGCACAGGTCCCGGCTGAGGCTGTGGCTGCAGGGATCCGGGACCTCATCTGCCTGGATGGCAGAGGTGAGCACAGACAGGGTGAGAGGAGGGGGCACGGAGGGAGCATGGAGAGGGCACATATTCCCCTGCTGCACTAATACAGTGTGCCACATTGCTTGCACAGCTGCAGTGTCGGCACTTTGTATAAGTGCACAGGGAGTGGGCACATGACAGGGGGCCACACAGGACATACACGGAGCCTCAGAGGACACACAGGGGGCCACACAGGACTCACAGGGGGCCGCACAGAAAAGACAGGGGGCCACACAGCACACACAGGGGGCCACACATGACATACAGTGGCCCTCAGAGGACACACAGGGGGCCACACAGGACTCACAGGGGGCCTCACAGGACAGACAGGGGGCCACACAGGACAGACAGGGGGCCACGCAGGACACACAGGGGGCCACGCAGGTCACACAGGGGGCCACACAGGACACACAGGGGGCCACGCAGGTCACACAAGGGCCCACACAGGACAGACAGGGGCCCACACAGGACAGACAGGGGCCCACACAGGACAGACAGGGGCCCACACAGGACAGACAGGGGCCCACGCAGGACAGACAGGGGGCCACACAGGACAGACAGGGGGCCACATAGGACAGACAGGGGGCCACACAGGACAGGGACACACAAGACAGGACAGGCCCACACAGGACAGGGGCACACAGGACGGGGACACAGGGGCACACAAGATAGAGGGACACAGAACAGGAGCAGAGGACGGGGACACAAGGCAGAGGACAGCGAGACACTGGGCCACATGAGTCTATCACTTGAAAAAGGCGCAATTGGCGCTGAAACGCGTTGTGGCTAAAGGGATCCATATGCTGAATCATTAAAGCTGAAAGGTAATACTTATGTGAGCCGTGTCCTGTTAATGTACCTTAGTGCTTACAATATCACTCGTTTTATGTGGAGCTGCAAATTTCTTCCCTGCCGGGAAGCGTGATACAGAGCAGCTTAGGAATACAGGACCTGGCAGACGTCACACCACCACTCCCCCCGAGCTGTCACGTGCACCGGGACACACGGGAAATACGTGCACTTATCACCTCGCTGCTTGGAGCCCAACTAGGAGAGCCCAGCTGGGAGACAGATTAAACTCTTACTCCAGTTGTGTGGACAGGCACAACAATAGAAGGTGAGCAGAGGGGATCATTCACCGATCCCACAATTTAATGAAAGCAGTTTGGCGCAAACCTTTTGTGTATTTTGTAGCCCATCATGTTTACGACCCTTCTACCTTGATATTGTAATTTCATGAACAGAATCTGCTATCTCCAGATGGATATAACCTCAAGAGAAATTATCTATTTTACAGGTGCATAAATCAAAGGTGTGTCTGACAAGATATCACGACCTCTTCAGACCTACCCATTCCTGCTAATACATGTGAGATCAAATATCATCACAGGAAAGAACCTGGAAACCATCTTCAGTGACTTTAAAGAAGTAGGTAAGAAAGTGAAAGAACTAGGAGCGCAGGTGGTCTTCTCATCCATTCTCCCAGTGGATGGCCATGGAACAAGGAGGTGGAACAAAATTCTAAAGGCCTCGTCACACCTGGTGACGGGGCTGGAGATGTCGGTGGCGAATGGCAGGTGCACACACGTTTTTGGTGCCCCGCCAGCGTCGCCATCCCCCATTTACATGGAGCGACATCTCCAGCGCATTGCCGGTGAGCTGACAGGCGGCATCGCCGCTGGGGTGTCTGAAAACCCCAGCAGCGATGCAGGACAATGGAAGCCTATGGGTCCCACCGCCTGACAGGCCGCCGGCGGGCCGGTTACATGGGGCGATGTGTGCATATCGCCCCAGACCGGTCGCCTGGTTTCAGAGCAATGCGTTTTGCGTTTTTGAAAACGCACATGCGTTTTTGCATGCATTTTTACATGCGTTTCCATTAAAATCAATGGGGCAAAAACGCTAGCATTTTAATGCGTTTTAGCGGTAAAAACGCACAAAAAAAACGCAAATAAGGCAAAACGCACACCAACCTTAGATGTGAACCAGGCCTTAGCTTGCATAAATTAATTCAACTCTCCAGGTCCAGATGAATTACATCACAGGGTCCTGAAGGAGATAGCAGAGGAATTTTTTTAACCACTCTCCATAATCTTTGAAAATGTTTGGAGAATAGGAAAAGTCCCAAAGGACTAGAGAAAATAAAATGTTGTCCCCATCTTCAAAAATTGGAAGAAGGTGAACCCAGGGAACTATAGGCATGTGACCCTCACTGCTATACTAGGAAAGATCTTTGAACAAATGATTAAACAACATGTTTTCAAGTACCTGGATGAGAATGAAATGATTAACCAGAGCTAACATGGGCTTGTAACTAATAAGTCATGTCAGACTAAGCTAATTTGGGGCCAAAACACTCACCAGAAGACCCATTGGCCAGGCACAACACCCACCTTATGGTTAGGAGTGTTCCTGTCATCAGGTCTATCAGCTTGTATTAAGCTGTAGAATATATTTTAGCTTTCAATTAATTTTGTTAAGTTTCCTGGAGTTTGCAGGTGTTTTGATACCTGCAGCATAGGAATTTTAGAAACAGTGCCAGGGTTGGCAGTAGCTTTAAAGTCCAGGAAGCTTACATCTGTTTAAGAAAGCCTCATTTTTTTTTTTAGAATTTTGTGAATTATTTTATTATTTATTTATTTTATATTATTATTATTATTATTTCATTAAATTGTTTTTGGATATTGCTTTTTGAAATGTGTGATCACTTTACTTCATCTTATTTCATACGGTTACAATACAGATTTTTGTCATGTGGACAAGTGTTTTATATGTATTAATAATATTGAACTTGTCCTTACATTGCTGCTCACTACCCTTATTCAGCATTCCAGATGAATTGGTGACCTGAATAATCTTATTTATTTTCATCATTGTTCCTCCTCCAAATATGTCAGGTTTCAATGATCACATTTACCGAACCACAAGCTCAAGTGTTACCTTGTGACATGGGGAACAGGATTTGTAAGTGCCATAACTTCTGTAGCCGACCTCATGGAGGGGTTAATGAGGAGCTAAGCAACAAGATTGTGCAGCAATATCCTGTAAATGATTGCGTCTAACTCCTGGCACAGGAAAAGGTGGGCCCCTAGGCAAAGCAAAGAGGCATCCCTGTGGAGCTCTGCAACATCTTAGGCTGGTTTCACATAACGATTTTGTGCCTGTCCGTGGGATCCGACTTTGAAGGGGGATCCCACGGACAGGCACGGATCCATACGGATCCCTGCAATCGGATGGCAAATAGCCATCCGATCTGCAGGATCCGTGTGGATCCTGCGGTCCCCTGCCTCTCCCTACTCCTGCCTCCTCCATCTTCTTCCCTCTCCTACTCTATATGATGTGCCCCCGCTATTCTATCTGTGTCCCCCGCTCTTCTATCCTCATCTATCCCTATCCTGTCCCCTGTCCACGGACCCCCCCCCTAATACTGCTTAGTCATCTGGAGTGGTATATGTACATATCTATGTTTAAATCAGTGTCTGTTGCACTGTTGAATATTACTTGCAATTTTTGAACCTTTGTTATTGCCTTTCATACCTCCTGTGTCCCACTCCCTTCCCACCCTACCCGTTCCTGATCCCCCACACTCCCTCTCCTCCCACTGACGGCCTGAATCTTCTTCCATTTCCTCTCTCTCTCCCTCCTCTTCTCCCTCCTTGTCTCCATCCCCTGTTCTACTCCCCTACCTGGTTCCCCCTCTCTAACCTCCTGTATCTAGTCTAACCTCCCCCTCTCTTGGACCCCCCCCTCTTTACTCAGTGTCTGCGGGGCCCGGCTGCAGGGATTGGGGAGCTGGCGAGGGATCAAGATGAGCTTTAAGATAGTGTCACTTAATGCGAGGGGCCTAAACTCCCCTAGTAAACGCTTCTTCCTATGGAGGGAAGCGTTGAGGTTGAGGGCCGACGTCGTGTGTGTGCAGGAAACACACTTGCTGATGGGGGATAACCACAGAATCTCGCACCCCAAATTTCCACATACCTATTTCTCAAATGCTGTTACTAAGAGGGCAGGGGTGTGTATGATAGTGGGAGCTAGTGTCCAATACACATGCAAGAAGGTGGTTACTGATTCGGAGGGGAGATTTCTCTTTCTTTTGTGCGAAATGGCGGGAGTCCCTTACACCATAGCCACAGTCTATTGTCTTAATGCGGGACAAATAAAGTACATGAGAACTTTTTTGACAAAATTGAGAGAGGTGACCATCGGGCAAGTGATTCTCTGCGGAGATTTCAATGCGGTAATGGAACCCGTATAGATGCTTCTACGTCGTGTGTGCGTTCACATGGGGCTATGCTTTCCCTGGCCCAGGAAGCACGCCTCCATGATGTCTGGCGGTACCTCCATGCAGGCGAGAGGGATTATACTTATCACTCTGGCCTGCATGGGTCCTATTCCAGAATAGATTTTTTTCTGGTGGACGACAGTACCCTTGAGACGTGCCGAGCCGCAGAAATCGGGACCATTGCATGGTCGGATCATGTTGGAGGTGGCCCTGGGCTGTGGTGGAGCGAGACCACGACGGTGGCGTCTGAGCCCGGACCTCCTTTTGGACCAGAGCCAAGTGACTTCCATAGAAGCAGATATAACAACATACTTTGACATAAACGACAATGCAGAAGTCTCTGATGAGACCCTCTGGTCGTCGCACAAGGCGGTCCTACGGGGATCCCTGCTACAGAGAGCCGCACGCCGTAAAAGGGAGAGAGACGCACAACGAAGGGAGCTGACAGAGAGGATACAGAATTTAGAAGCAGTGAATAAAAAATCCCCCTCCACAAGCCTAGAGGCGCAGATAGGAGCATCACGCACGCAGCTCAGGGCGCTGTTACTACGCCAATATGAGGTAGGCTTTCGCAAGCTAAGACTGCAATACTACGCTATGGGAGACCGCGCCGGTAGATTATTGGCTAGGAGATTAAAGAAGCGGCCACACAAACAATGATAACACATATGAAAGACGAAAGGGGACAAGTAGTTAGGGACCCGAGAGGCATAGTGGATGTCTCCTCGGCGTACTACAGCAAACTTTATAACTTACGCTCTGACCCTGCTACCCCACAACCGACACCGGAGATGATCAATGAGTTCCTAGCAAATCTCAGCCTCCCCAGAATCTCCAGCCTGGATCTGAAGGTATTGAACAGACCTTTTTCGCTGCAGGAGGTAAGCAGAGTCATACGCTCATTGAAATTAGGAAAAGCCCCTGGGCCTGTCGGCTTCATCAACGCATACTATAAGACTTTTGAAAAAACTCTCACCCCGTACCTATTACGAGTATTCAGCAGCTGGAGATTATCTGGACGCATCCCATCGGATGCTCTAGAAGCAACGGTCACTACAATACTGAAACCGGGGAAATCTCCAGATAAACCGGAAAGCTACAGACCCATCTCCCTGCTGAACACGGATCTTAAGATCTATGCGAAGGTGTTAGCTCTCAGGCTTGGGGAGGTGGTTCCTCTCCTGGTCGGCCCGGATCAAGTGGGATTCGTGGCTCAACGCCAAGCTAGGGATGTAACGAGGAAAATGCTTGACCTTATAGAACTGGCGGAAAGACGTGGAGCTCCATGTGCATTCCTGTCATTGGACGCTGAGAAGGCGTTTGACAGGGTGCACTGGGGTTACCTGGAACAGGTGCTGAGAGGATTCGGATTCGAGGGTCCGATCCTTTCGGCGATATTGGGTCTATATTCCAGGCCTTCTGCCAGGGTCTTCTCCTCGGGCTATCTCTCAGGAACGTTCGAAATTTCGAATGGCACTAGACAGGGGTGCCCCCTGTCACCCCTGATCTATTCCCTGGCGATTGAGCCGCTGGCCGCGGCAATACGGGCTGACCGGGACATAACGGGGATGCAGGTAGGAGACAGGGAACATGTGGTAGGCTTATACGCCGACGACATTATTATCCCCTGTTCCAGACTGGAAGTATCCCTACCTAAGATATTGGTTCTGCTCGACTCCTTTGCGGCGATCTCTTATTATAAGCTAAATGCTTCTAAGTCATTGGTCTTCCCGGTAAATGTCCCTCGGACTCTGATAGACTCCCTGTCTAGTTCCCTCCCATTTCAATGGATGCCGGCAGGCATACCATACCTTGGCATCACCTTGTGCCCGACAGCAGTAGTTATACAGCGTAATGTACAGTCGATTTTGAATGCTCTCTCCAAGGCAACAGACTCTGAACACATCCACTCCTACTCATGGATAGCTAAGATTCAGGCTTTCAGGATGACGTGGCTACCTAGACTAATATATTTGTTCAGATGTATACCTTTGCCCATCCCCCTACAACTTTTAGCTAGACTACAAGCAAAGGTGAATAGATACATTTGGGCCCCCAAGCGACCAAGGGTCCGGAGAAAGGTGATGTACCAGAAACTGACGGGTGGTGGCATGGGTGTACCGGATGTGACCCTCTACTATAGAGCAGCGGTGCTGGAAACGGTGAGACAGTGGTGGAAGTCTGACTTAAACTTGGGCTGGGTGCAGATAGAGTCACAACAGACAGTAGACAACTCCCTCAAGAACCTACTGATAGCGGAGACCATCACGTCAGTCAAAGTTGACTATCCTCTGGGAACGATGAAAGCTATGATTAAGGAGTGGGGGTGTGCGCCCGGGGACTGGACCCAAATACCAGCAGCGGAGGTCCCACTGGGATCACTTCGTGTCCATATTCCTTCCCTCTGATTGGAGGAATGGAGGAGGGCGGGTGTACATACCCTGGCAGACATCGCGGGGAGGAACGGGATGATGACATGGGATGAATTCACATCCAAGTTCCCGTCTCTACAGCGCACGTTCTTCCAACTCTGCCAGATTACGCACCTGCTGAGGGCCCGACGTGATAGGGTCCTTTGGTCATCGGCCAGACCCTCCCCAATATGCCTGATTATCACTGCTGCCCATGGGAAACGGGTAGGCCTGTCCCCACTTTACACTGGTTTACTAGACCATGGTGCTGCCCTATGTTATACACATAGAGTTAAATGGGAAACGGAATTGGGGTTCTAAGCAGATGACGACCAATGGAAGGGCGCTGTTAGATGTGTCACCCAGGCAACAAAATGTGTGAATCATTTAGAGCAACTTAAGAAAGTACACCTAAGATGGTACCTACCCCCCACGAGAATAGCGGCCTTCGGTAGGGGAACCACCCCATGTGCTGGAGGAACTGCGGACAGGAGGGAATGTTGACTCATGTGTGGTGGGACTGCCCCCGAATCGCACAATTCTGGCGGGTAGTGGAGGGTCTTCTGAGGTCCTTGATGGACACCTTTATTCCGCTTGTGCCTCAGATGGCTCTCCTGCACATTGGAGTGGAGGACTTGCCCCCGGTTCAGAGACACCTCGCCACCTTCATATTGATAGCTGCTAGATACTGTGTAGCAGCAGCATGGAACAATACATCCCCCCCAGCAATGTGTGACCTCACATCTAGACTGAACAATATGTTCACATATGAGCACAGTTTGGCTTTGGAACTTGGACACAAACGCTATACCCGTGCTGCTTGGGAGTGCTGGGTGACACACCCGCTAGCGGTTCCCCCTCCCCTGTGGTAGGGCCTGGCGGACCTATGCCTAATGTACTCTGACCTCTTTGTCTTCCCTTCACATCATCAACCCACTATTTCTCTCCCTCCAACCCACTCGCACCTTACTAGCCCGTGTTCACACATCGAGCCCATTTCTCCCTTCTCTCCCCTCGTTAGTCCACCCGCCCACCTTAACAACTTTCTTAACAACTTGCCCTACTACGTGCCCCCCCCCTACCCTGACCCTTTTCTAATTTCCCTTCCTCTCAGGTACCTCCCCTCTTCTCCCTCTTGCTAACCCTTCCTATATTCCCCACCCTCACCTCTCTCTTTATTTGAAATATTATGTTATGTGAAATGCAATATAGCAGGCAGCTAATTGGAAGTTTGGTAGCCGACTCGCAATGGAAAGATTTCGGTTAATTGAAGATATGTTACTTGCATCTCTTGTCTTGTGTTTCTTGAAAATGTCTTAATAAACATAATTATGACAAAAAAACAAGTGCTTTGATACTGCCCAACAGAAACTAGTCAACAAGCCGCAGGCCTCTGGCCTGATGTGAGGTATGGAAATGCAAGACACTGCACACACTTCTGTAAAACTGGGCTGGCGTAGTGTATTCCTCAAAGGCTGCAAACAGTGCATGTTTAAATAACGTACCTAGCATTGCACAAGGTGCTTGAATCATCACCTCTGTAGGTGATGAAATTATCACCTGTGCAATACTAAGGAAACTCTGAAAACATGCACTGTTTTAAGACCTTAAGGATGGTAGTTGGCCACCTCTGCCCTACATGTCTCTGTGGAGGTGGCCAGGGGGCAAGAGGAATCCTTGATCCCTTTCACCACAACTGCAGCTCTCCCTGACAACCATAGGCCCTGTGCACAAGTTGCGTTGTTTGATGCTTTTTTGACGCAGATTTTGAGAATCTGCACAAAAATCTGCATGTGTATTCTGAGGCTAGCAAAGTCTATGACAGGTCAGAAGGGCTGTGCCTGCATTGCTTTTTTTTCCTTGGACATTGTGATTCAGATTTCTTTTTTCTGCCCCAAAATCTTCACCAAATTTGCAAGAAAAAAACACATTAGCTCAGCACTTCTGAACTCTCATAAACTCTGCTGGCTTCAAGAAAGACATGCAGATTTTGATACAGATGCTCAAAATCTGTTTCAAAAGAAACATCAAACAACATACCATGGGCATCAATATGTTGGGGACACATGAACAGAAAATATCCTCCATATGCTGTGATGGCTGGTAAGCACATGCTGGTGAGAGATTGGCAAGCGGTGCCATCACAAACTTAACTGTGGTTCAGACTCGAGAGATCATACAGGGGCTATCCCGCAAGTTTAAACAGTGCTGCACTCTCTGATGTCACCACTCCTCACACACGCTGTCTCACGATACCGGCGAGATATATCCGCTACGTCTCTCGTGATATTATGGATCTCATGAAACAGCTAGTGTTATGAGCGCTAATGTCACTGAGGTTATCTGAGGTCACATAGTGGTATTCCCTGCTGCATATTATCTGCTGTGTAACCTGAGACAACCTCAGGGTAGTCATGAGGATGTCTGAGGCTCATGAGTGGGCCTGGAAGCATGGTGACAGCAACGCAGAAGCTTGCTAAGTAATCGTGTAGGAAGATAATGTTTGTAAAATGGTTTGATTGGTGTTTGACAGCTTTTGGGCCCCTTTCAAGGTATTTTCTAGACCCTTGGCTTTGCTTCCCATTGATTTAAATGGGGTTTGGAAGTTCGACGAACTGTTCGCTGATCTATTCAGTGAACATATGCCCTTTCGGTAAACCAAAGAGTAGTCATAATTGGCTGCACATCCAGTTAGAAAAATGTCTAAAGTGGGGTACTACAGGACTCTGTCCTGGCCCTGTGGTGTTCAACATCTTTATCAATGATTTATATGCTGGAATTGAGGGTAAACTGATTACCGTATATACTCGTGTATAAGCCGACCCGTGTATAAGCCGACCCCCCTACTTTTGCCCCCAAAACCTGGGAAAATCTATTGACTCGCGTATAAGCCGAGGGTGGACCCCAGCACAGGTATACAGCCCCCAGCAGTGGTATACAGGCCCCAGCAGTATAATATACAGCAGCCCCCAGTGGTATATACAGCAGCCCCAGTGGTATTGCAGCCCCTATATACAGCAGCCCCAGTGGTATTGCAGCCCTAGTGGTGTATACAGCAGCCCGTATATACAGCAGCCCCAGTGGTATTGCAGCCCCAGTGGTATTGCAGCCCCTATATACAGCAGCCCCAGTGGTATTGCAGCCCCAGTGGTATTGCAGCCCCTATATACAGCAGCCCCAGTGGTATTGCAGCCCCAGTGGTGTATACAGCAGCCCCTATATACAGCAGCCCCAGTGGTATTGCAGCCCCAGTGGTATTGCAGCCCCTGTATACAGCAGCCCCAGTGGTATTGCAGCCCCAGTGGTGTATACAGCAGCCCCAGTGGTATTGCAGCCCCAGTGGTATTGCAGCCCCTATATACAGCAGCCCCAGTGGTATTGCAGCCCCAGTGGTGTATACAGCAGCCCCTATATACAGCAGCCCCAGTGGTATTGCAGCCCCAGTGGTATTGCAGCCCCTGTATACAGCAGCCCCAGTGGTATTGCAGCCCCAGTGGTGTATACAGCAGCCCCTATATACAGCAGCCCCAGTGGTATTGCAGCCCCTATATACAGCAGCCCCAGTGGTATTGCAGCCCCAGTGGTGTATACAGCAGCCCCTATATACAGCAGCCCCAGTGGTATTGCAGCCCCAGTGGTATTGCAGCCCTGTATACAGCAGCCCCAGTGGTATTGCAGCCCCAGTGGTGTATACAGCAGCCCCTATATACAGCAGCCCCAGTGGTATTGCAGCCCCAGTGGTATTGCAGCCCCTATATACAGCAGCCCCAGTGGTAGTATACAGCCCCTGTATACAGCAGCCCCAGTGGTATTGCAGCCCCAGTGGTACTGCAGCCCCTATATACAGCAGCCCCAGTGGTATTGCAGCCCCAGTGGTAGTATACAGCCCCTATATACAGCAGCCCCAGTGGTATTGCAGCCCCAGTGGTAGTATACAGCCCCTGTATACAGCAGCCCCAGTGGTATTGCAGCCCCAGTGGTACTGCAGCCCCTATATACAGCAGCCCCAGTGGTATTGCAGCCCCAGTGGTAGTATACAGCCCCTGTATACAGCAGCCCCAGTGGTATTGCAGCCCCAGTGGTACTGCAGCCCCTATATACAGCAGCCCCAGTGGTATTGCAGCCCCAGTGGTAGTATACAGCCCCTGTATACAGCAGCCCCAGTGGTATTGCAGCCCCAGTGGTACTGCAGCCCCTATATACAGCAGCCCCAGTGGTATTGCAGCCCCAGTGGTAGTATACAGCCCCTGTATACAGCAGCCCCAGTGGTATTGCAGCCCCAGTGGTAGTATACAGCCCCTGTATACAGCAGCCCCAGTGGTATTGCAGCCCCAGTGGTACTGCAGCCCCTATATACAGCAGCCCCAGTGGTATTGCAGCCCCAGTGTAGTATCCAGCAGCCCCGGTAGTAATAAACAGCCCCCCCTCCTTATCACGTCCCCCCCAGGCTGCGGCAGCTGTTAAAATAACAAACACTGTATACATCACCTTCCGACGCAGCTCTCCGCTCCTCCGGTCCTGTGCCCTCCGCTCGCCGGCTTCTTCTTCCTTGATGTGCCGACTTCTGTGACCGCGCGCAGGAAATGACGTCATCTCCTGCGCCCGGTCACATGACACCGGCACATCAAGGAAGAAGAAGCCGGCGAGCGGAGGGCAAAGGACCGGAGGAGCGGAGAGCTGCGTCGGAAGGTGATGTATACAGTGTTTGTTATTTTAACAGCTGCCGCAGCCTGGGGGGGACGTGATAAGGAGGGGGGGCTGTTTATTACTACCGGGGGAGCCATATTAAGGAGGGGGCTGTGCAGTGCAATATGCACGGCATCCCCCCGCCGCTGATGGACGGGGGGATGCCGTGCATATTCATTGCACTAATGAGGCGGCCCCACGTGACCGCATGCGGTCACCGTGGCCCCCTCCTGCCTCCTCCAGCCCCCGGTCACAGCCCCCCCCCACACAGCATACCGTATGACCCGTGTATAAGCCGAGGGGGGGACTTTTCAGCCCAATTTTTGGGCTGAAAAACTCGGCTTATACACGAGTATATACGGTACGTATATTTGCTGATGAAATAAAGCTAGGAGGGATGGCTAAAATTAGACAAGAAAGAGAGGATCCAAAAATATCTAAACAAACTAGAACAGTTGCCAGTAACTAACAGAATGTTTTTTAATAGGAAAAAAATGCTAAATGGTGCATCTGTGCAAGAAAAATAAAAAAACAGGTATGGGAGGTATGGGGTTAAACCACCTCCTCATGTGTGAAAAAGACTTGTCTGTACTAATAAATTACAGATTGAACAAGAGTCAACAGTGTGATGCAGCAGCAAAAATAGCAAACACAATTGTGGGATGTATTACTGGAAGCATACAATCTAGATCAAATGAACATGAAGTAATTCAACCTCTACTCTTTGGTCAGACCTAGGGATGAGCGAGTCTACTCGCTAGGACTCGTTACTCGGCGATTCTTAAGGGACTCGCTGGACTCGGGAATCGGCGAGTCTTTTAGCGAATACTCGCTCAGTAACGAGTCCAAATCCGGCGAGTCGGTTTGCGGCAGGCGGGCTGCTTCGCGGCTGGAGGAGGTAAGGTCAGCTTTGATAGCCCCCCCCCCGCTTTTCAAGGCCGCCGGGTCCAACAGCACCCCCCCCCCCCCCCCGGTTCTCAAGGCTGACTGGACCTGGGCTCGGACTCGTGCGGGTCTAGCGATTCCGAGTAATTTAGGACTCGCTCATCCCTAGTCAGACCTCATCTGGAATACTGTGTCCAGCTCTGGGCACCACATTATAAAAAAAAACATCAACAAAATTGAAGAAGTTCAAAGAAGAGCGACCAGAATGGTGACCGGTCTACAAACTATGTCCTATGAGGAACAATTACAGGATTTTGGAATGTTTAGCTTGTAAAAAAGACTGATGGCCACTTTACACACACCAACTTATCTGTCCAACTTCTGAACAACTTGCTGGTTGCAGTGAAAACATGGACACATTGCTCCATTTTGTGACTTTGTACAATGGAACAATGTATCCAAGATTTCACTGCAACCAGCAAGTTGGTCAGAAGTTGGACAGATAAGTTGGTGTGTGTAAAGTGGCCCTCAGAGAAGACGTAATAGATGTCTAGAAATATCTCAAGGACTTTCACACTGTAGAGGGATCAGCTTTTTACTCATTTGCACAAGATAATAATAGAAGTAATGGGATAAATCTGAATGGGATGAGACAGATTAGATATTGGAAAAACATTTTGACAGTGAGGGTGATCAATGAGTGGAACAGGCTGCCACAAGAAATGGTGAGTAGTGAAGGGCGATCCTGCCAATGGTCGGGTTTGGCGGACTCGGCCTGACTTTTTTTTAACCGCTTCCCGATCTATGACGTTGTACAACGTCATGGGCCGATAAGGGGTGTTTGATGTGAGCTCCGGCGTGGAGCTCACATCAAAGCCCCGACATCTCAGCTGAGCACCGATCGGTGCTGTTAACCCCTTGGATCCCACTGTCGATCGCTGACAGCAGGGATCCAAGGCGGCTGCGGAAGGGAATGCGCTGTTCCCCGCCTGCATCTCACGTGACAGGCCGGGGTCCTGCCTAGACCCCGAATGCTGTCACTGAGCACTTCCAGGTTGTGGTTGGCAAGCGCTGCCAACCACAACATGTCCGCAATTCTGGGAGATACTGATGAGCTGCAGCTCATCTGTATCTCCCAGAAGCGATCGGACTGTGCAGCAAGGTGCCTCTTAAAGGGGCAGTGTAAAAATAAGAATTAATAAAAAAAAAATTTTTTAAAAACCTGTAAAAAAAAAAAACATAAAAGTTAAATTCAAATCACCCCCCTTTTTCCCCATTCACAGTAAAAGTATTAAAAAATTTAAAATTACACATTTGGTATCGCCGCGTTCAGCATCGCCCGATCTATCAACATATAAAATCAATTAATGAGAGCCTTAAACTGCGTAACGGAAAAAATAGTCCAAACGCCAAAATTTTTTTAGTCGCCGCAACATTGCTATAAAATGTGATTACGGGCGATCAAATGGCGCATCTACCCAAAAATGGTATCATTAGAAAGGTCAGCTCAAGACGCAAAATATAAGCCATCACACATCCCCAGATCCCAAAAAACGAGGACGCTACGGGTCGCAAAACATGGCACAAAAAGTGTTAGTTTGTTTTTTCCAAACTTTTAAATTTTTTTTCACCACTTAGATATGAGTAAAGGTATACATGTTTGGTATCTATGAACTCGTACCGACCCGAGGCATCACACCATCAAGTCGCTTTTCCCATAAAGTGAACATAGCGAGTAAAAAACCCAAAAAACAAATGTTTAATTGCACATTTTTTTTTCAATTTCACCACATTTGGAATTTTTTTGCAATTTCCCTGTACACTATATGGTAAAATAAATGATTGCATCTGAAAGTACAACTCGTCCCACAAAAAACAAGCCATCATATGTCTATATTGACGGAAAAATAAAAAAGTTATGGCTCTTGAAATTAGTGGAGCAAAAAACGAAACTAAAAAATGAAAAATTCCAGGGTCATGGGGTTAAACTGAACTTGAGCCAAACTTGAGTCCGAATCCTGAACCCAGCCTTTAAAGTTATGAAATGGTGGCTGGGGGGCTATTAAAAGAAACCGTGATTAAACATCAGTGTGATTACTTACTGGGGTCCGCACGCCTGTACTTCTGGGGCTGCTCATTAACTTCCTGTTTATGCACTGCATGGTAGATGCTCGATTGTATGGGTTGCTTCCATGTTACTGTATTGGCTCCAACAGCAAACCTTTATTTAAAATAAATCACACAGACAACCCTCATTTTCTAATTTATTACCCTATACATACTCGTCCACAATGATGGTCCCCATGAAGTTCACTCAGATCTGCTTCATCCAGAGTCTGCAGTAAGAGAACAAGCATCCTCTCCCTGCAGCCTCTATGATCACAATGACTGTCGCGAGGAGCGGTGACATCACCCACTGAGCCACTGAGGTCCTGCGTCAGTGAACTTAGGTGACCCCAAGGGACCTCAGTGACTCAGTGAATGACGTCAACTGCGGCAGTCAGTGTGATTGCAGAGGCTGCAGGGAAAGAAAGCTTGTTCTTCTGCTGCAGATTCTGGATCCATCGTTGTGGATTATCATTGGAGGGGTATTTGTAAGGTGAATAAATGGGAAAATGATGATTCTCTGTGTGATATATTTTAAATAAAGGATTTTTCTCTGTTTCTGTATTTTTTAACTATTTCTTCACACGATTGATGATGGGCAAGTACTGTATATAGAAGCCTGATATTATCAATCTGGGCTTAATGACAAGCTGTCAATACTCAGCTGTCATTAACCCGTCAATCCCTCTGATGCCACCGCACCAGGGTATTTGGAAAAGCTAGGTAAAATGAATGAATAAATTGGTGCATTCATTCTAATGAATGCACCAATTTCTGGGGAGGCTGTGGGCTGATATTCTTTAGCCAGAGGGGCCCAATAACTAAGGGCCTTACCACGCTGGGAATATCAGCCACTAGCTGCCTGGGTTTTACCTTGGCTGGTATTTACATTTTTTTCTAAATTATTTATTTAAATCATTTACAAAAAATAATGGGCTTCCCCTGTGTTTTTATTTCCAGCCAAGGTAAATCCAGGTAGCTCAGGGTGGCAGCCTGTAGCTGTCCACTTTATCTGCGCTGAGAACAAAAATACAGCCAAGCTCTACTTCTTTTTTTAAAATTGTTTATATATTTTTACACTATGATGACGTCACGTTCGTTGCCTATGGCAACTAATCACAAACACCTGCACAACAGGTGACGCTGTAAAAGAGAGTGGGCATCTGTGATTGACTGTTGGAGCCAATGCAATAACCTGGAAACAGCTCATACAATCTAGCATCTACTGTGCAGTGAATAACCAGGAAGTTAATGAACCGCCCAGAAGTACAACTGCATTGATCTGGTACGTGTTGATATTTAACCAATATTTTGTTCCTTTTTACAGCCACCCTGCCTCCTAATCCAAACGGTGAGAAGTCCATGTTTGGGGTCCTTGCCTGAACACTACGGGTTCAGTATGGACCCTGAATGTTACAATTCGGGTTCGCACATCCCTAGTGGTGAATTCCTCTTCAATGAAAGCCATCACTGGGCTCTGATTTGGCATAAATCCTAAGCCATATTGAGCGACTCGTTAAAGGGTCAATTTTGTCTTTTAGTATATCTGCTTTGAATAGATACTCAAAGGACAAAGATTTGGTCTGCGCTGCTGTATGAAATGACAGACGTCCTTGGTATTGTGAACTGTATTCTTTATTCTGATGCGTTTCAAGGTTGACTCGACCTCTTCATCAGGGTTGGAACAGCATAATCCCTGATGAAGAGGTCGTGATGACCTTGAAACGCGTTGGAATAAAGAGTACAGTTCACAATATCACGGACGTCTGTCTTTCATACACCAGCACGGATCAAATCTTTGTCCTTTGGGTATTACGCGACCATCCGTGAGGTAGTGGATCCTGCGGCAGCTGTCCGATACGCGAGTAACCGGTTGTGGGTTGCAAAACCGATCCAGGTGAGCGGCCAATACACAATATACAATAATTTACACTAAACAGTTAAGACCCATTGTGCCCTTGTCTACCCAGTTTTTTTAAATACTTTGATGGCATTCATCTACTTCCTCCCTGAAGAGACAATTTGCATATTTCTCAGTGGAGCATTGTGGCTAAAAGCCTCCTCGCTACTAGCATGCATTAATAGTCACCACAAGGAGCATAGCTATTCCATTAGAAATTGTCTTAGCCCCTCACACAGCCAGATCAGATCTCACACACTGCACTGATCAGGTGCAATCACCCCAAAACACAACATCTGCAGATTGGGGCTTTGCTCTAGCATAAATTCTAAGTCATATTGAAAGGCTTGTTAAAGAGTCAATTTTGACTTTTAGGATTGCTACTTTCAAAGAGTGGCACTTGAGTTCATCTACTTCCTCTCTTAAGAGGTAATTTGCATATTTCCCAAGGGAGCATTGTAGAAAAAAGTCACCTCATTGCTAGAATGCAGGATTGATCTCCATAAGGAGAATAGCTATTCCTTTTCAGGGCAATCACCCTGAAACGCAGCGTCTACAGATTGGGGCACTCATCTGGCATAAATCCTAAATCACATTGAAAGCCTTGTTAAAGAGTCAATTTTGACTTCTAGGATTCCTACCTTCAATAGGTGGCACTAGAGTTCATCCACTTTCTCCCTTAAAGGGAACCTGTCACCTCGATCTAAGCCACTACACTATCACTACCTGTCCCAGCACCTTCCTAACTGCTCCCTATCTATCCCTCTCTGAGCTAAATCTGCCCTATAAAACAGCAGAAAAATAATTTATAACTTACAGAAGTCCCTGAGGCTGGGGACTGAAAAGGCGGGCCCAGGCTCCATTCTGCCCCTCCTCGATGCAGCAGCACACGCCCCGCTGGGTGGCATTATTCTTTCTTCATCGCCGCCTCCTCCATTTGGAATCTCCTGCCAGCTTTACACCTATCATGTTGTGGTGATGTGACCTCAATGTGTCCCCTGACCGGGACACAGCATATGGGAGATTGTATCTTCTGCTCGGTAGCAGCACACACAGGGTGAGCTGCTACTGGAGCTGAGTGCTGATTGAAAGCACTGACGCACAGGTGTGCGAGTGAATAGGAGATGATATGAGCTGCCCTGGGCTGTGGGGAGGGGGTGGAGTGTGTCAGGACAGCAGCAGGAGCTGCTGTGTAGAGAGCTGTGTGAAGATTTAACACAGCCTGTGAGCTCTCTGAGTGGACGTTCATGAGGCTAATGAGCAGATGGTGAGGAGAGAAAGGTTGTGTGCTGACCTAACACAGCCTACCAGGGGGAATGTACAGAGCTTCTATATCAGCTGTTGGGATTGTATGAGGTTGTACTCGGCTGTGCCCCGGTACCTGGAGGTCTGTGAATACCTTAACTGTGCCATTAAACTGTGTGCTGTGTGAGTAAATACCTGAGTCATTACCTTCTGTTGTGCCGATCCTAACCACTACCTTACAGTGTAAAGCGGGTGGGAGATTCCAAATGGAGGAGGTGGCGATGAAGAAAGCATACCGCCGCACAGTGGGGCGTGTACTGCTGCATCAAGGAGGGCAGAATGGAGCCTGGGCCCGCCTTTTCAGTCCCCAGCCTCAGGGAATTCTGTCAGTCATAAGTTATTTTTCTGCTGTTTTATAGGGCGGATTTAGCTCAGAGAGGGATAGATAGGGAGCAGCTAGGAAGGTGCAGGGACAGGTAATGATAGTGTAGGGGCTTAGATCCTGGTGACAGGTTCCCTTTAAGAAATAATTTGCATATTTTCCAGAGGAGCATTGAGGCTAACAGTCTCTTCACTGCTAGCATGCAGGATAAAATCTCCGCAAGGGGCATATCTATTCCCTTAGATAACATAAAAATCTTATATTTATAATAGAATTACTCAGTTATGGTCACACGAAAAATAAATTGCTAATGCAATGTAAAAAAAAAATCATATATTATCTCCAAAGCTGCAGGAAAATTGCTACTGTACCGGCCTTAATATATAATTCAAGATGAGCTCACTCATTGTCAGAAGAAGGCTACCATGTACTCAGCACTTACCACATAGTGTGAAATAGCCAATAGATTTCATTAGATTCGGTTTTCATTTCCTACATCCGTCCTCTTAACTGTAGCTTTGACAAATTCTGGATATGTGCGCTATTTTATAGTCTGACAGCTGTATCTAAAGCCATTACATTTTTAATTGTTGGTACACAAGATGGAATTGTTCTGGAAACAAGACATCTGCTTTTTTTCACGCCTTATAGTGCGCACTATCAGCAATAATAAAATGTACTACATAAACACAATCTAAACATAAACCTTAAAGCTATAACCTACTATATAAAAATAAACTTACACCACAGATGTCATCATAGAAAACACAGCGTGAGAGATAGAAAACTGCAAGAAAGCATTTGTCATCTAGAAGAAATAGAAAAAAAACTTGGGATAAAAATAAATCCCAGATCTTTACTTGGGAAAACAGTTTGGGTTCTGGACAAGAAGAGCTTTGTTTGTAATGATTTCTTTTGATTTGATTAGAGATGAGTGAACTTGTTCAAAAAAGTTCTCAAATCTCAAATTCGGCCCAAGCCTTGCCCATTTGGATTCTGGTTCGGCTTCCCGAACACTTTTCTAAAAATCGCTAAAATTCGGCCTTTGTTCGATAACTGTGCAGAATCTTAAAATGTCCCTTAAACATCCTCCGGAAGACTTGGTGCCTGAGATCTCTGGTAACCTTATGAGTACCTGAGATCACAGCCAAAGGGTCTAGCGGAATCTTTCAACGTGGTGAATTTAAGGGACTGTTTGAGTTTTTAAGCTTCCTTGAGTTTTCAGCCTTACCTGGATGGATATATAGAAGGATAGAAAAAAAAGTGCTCTAGAAAGGTGTTGTTACGAAATGTCGCACCACTTTGGGCTAGTAAAGTCCATTATTTTTGCTTAATTTTGGAGTGCTGTCTGATTTTCTTTTTTCTATGATTGATTGCATTTGACAGGATTTTTTCACCCACCCTTTGGAATAAATTTGTGCTAATCCAGGTCTCTATTTTTTACGTAGATGGATAGATAGATAATAGATATATAGATTGGCTGGACTAAGGGCATATTGTCCCGAAACGTCGCCATATTGTTTTGCCTGATGCTAGATTAAAGAGTATGTTTGCATCACCTCTGGAGTGCTGCGATTTTTTCTCAAGGACTGTATGTATGTGAGCTACTTGGGGACAGTTTTTTTCGCTGTGCACCCAGGATACCAGCAATATTGTGCTGCTCTGTTTCTTCACTTGTAGATATATAGATTGATGGAAAGAATAGATACAGTCATATGAAAAAGTTTGGGCACCCCTCTTACTATAACTCATTTTTTTTTGTTTAAAATTGGGTTTTTGCAACAGCTATTTCAGTGTGATATATGTAATAACTGATGGACAAAGTAATATTTCAGGATTAAAATTAAGTTTATTGTACTAACCGAAAATGTGAAATATGCATTATTTCAAAAATTGACAGGTGAAAAAATGTGGGCACCTCAACAGAAAAGTGACATTAATATTTAGTAGATCCACCTTTTGCAAAAATAACAGCCTCTAGTCTCTTCCTGTAGCTGTTAATGAGTTCCTGGATCCTGGATGAAGGTATTTTTTGACCATTCCTCTTTACAAAACAATTCCAGTTCAGTTAAGTTTGATGGTCGCCGAGCATGGACAGCCCGCTTCAAAACATCCCACAGATGTTTAATGATATTCAGGTCTGGGGACTGGGATGGCCATTCCAGAACATTGTTCCTCTGCATGTATACCTGAGTAGATTTGGAGCAGTGTTTTGGATCATTGTCTTGCTGAAAGATCCATCCCCGGCGTAACTTCAACTTTGACACTGATTCTTGAACATTATTCTCAAGAATCTGCTGATACTGAGTGGAATCCATGCGACCCTCAACTTCAACAAGATTCCCGGTGCCGTCATTGGCCACACAGCCCCAAAGCATGATGGACCCTCCCCCAAATTTGACAGTGGGTAGCAAGTGTTTTTCTTGCAATGCTGTGTCATTGTGGCGCCATGCATAACGCCTTGTTGTATGACCAAACAACTCAATCTTTGTCTCATCAGTCCACAGGACCTTCTTCCAAAATGAAACTGGCTTGTCCAAATGTGCTTTTGCATACCTCAGGCGACTCTGTTTGTGGCGTGCATGCAGAAATGGCTTCTTTCGCATCACTCACCCATACAGCTTCTCCTTGTGCAGTGTGCGCTGTATTGTTGACCGATGCACAGCGACACCATCTGCAGCAAGAGGTGGTCTGTGGATTGTTCTTGACTGTTCTCACCATTCTTCTTTTCTGCCTTTCTGATATTTTTGTTGGTCTGCCACTTCTGGCCTTTACAAGAACTGTCACTGTGGTCTTCCATTTCCTTACTATGTTCCTCACAGTGGAAACTGACAGGTGAAATCTCTGCGACAACTTTTTGTATCCTTCCCCTGAACAACTATGTTGAACAATCTTTTTTTTCAGATCATTTGAGAGCTGTTTTGAGGAGCCCATGATGCCACTCCTCAGAGAAGATGCAACTAGGAGAACAACTTGCAAGTGGACACCTGAAATAGCTTTTCTCATGACTGGATACACCGGGCTATGAAGTACAAAGCTCAATGAGGTTACCAAACCAATTTAGTGCTTCAGTAAGTCAGTAAAAAGTAGTTAGGAGTATTCAAATCATGAAAATCAGAAGGGTGCCCAAACTTTTGCAGCTGTCAAATTTTGAAATAATGCATATTTCACATTTTCGGTTAGTGCAATAAACCTCAATTCAAACCTGAAATATTACTGTGTCCATCAGTTATTACATATATCACACTGAAATAGCTGTTGCAAAAACCCAATTTTAAACAAAAAAAAAAATGAGTAAGATTAAGAGGGGTGCCCAAACTTTTTCATATGACTGTAGATAGATAGATAGATATGGAAAGAGTGGATTAATAGATAGAAAAAATAGAATTAAAAATTGTCAAGGTTACAGTAGAGCATATGTCACAATCTTTTCAGCCCTTTGTAAGTTTCCACCTACTGAAGCCCATTAGTGTTAGTATACATGTAGTGGAGCAACCACTACAATTAACTCTACAGGCATCTGCAGCATTTTGATACAGTTATACTGTGTGATAGAGCAGAGTGACAATATTTGACATTTATTAATGATAGACTTGGCACTCAAAGGATGGTATATGGTGAATATAATCATCTTTAATTAATGGTAATCCAGGATCTAATCAGCAGAAAATTTACAATAATGTTTTAGTCACGACTTGATCTTTATCAGATTAATTCCTGTGGAAAATATCAGAGTAACTTAGTCAGAGTGATAAGAGCAGCTGGGTTCTCTATCTGGCCAGTACCAAACAATAGAAATAGCAAGAGAAAAATCTGCAGAAAAAAGTGTCAAGAGACCATAGAGCACAGGGTATAGTGAAATGGGAGAGGGAAGGGGAGTGGTTCACTCACATGTCTCCAGGATTCTATTCAGCTGGCTGGATGGCTGGTTCCATCCATATATAACAATAATATAGAAAGAATTTTGCCAGAGACCGTACTTCTATTTTTCTTCATTTATTAAGACGTTTTTAAAATGAACAGGACTGAACGCTGGATGCGTTTCGGGGGACAGCACCCCCTTAGTCCTCAGCATAACAAATAAAATCATTCACAAGTATTTAAACATAAAACACTGTTCATTTTGCAGGTGATACAAATAAAGTTAGGAATTAGTTAAACTCTTACAGTGCTGGGCTCAGAGCAAAAGTGCATTCAGAGGAGTCATAGTGATTAACACACATCATATTTATATAAAGGCTGAAACCTTAATATAATATATAAAAGACACATACATATATTATACCATATTACCTCTTGTCATATGTTAATAATTTCACATGTTGTGAATATATAGCAAAAATTGCATAATAATTGTATTTTCTTTTCTTTGCTTTTATTTTTATTTCTGTTTAATTTTATTTTTATTCTCATTTTTATCCTAGTTTGATCTTTTCATTTTACCCATCAATACCCATCGTTGATGTCATAAATGATATATGTGGGTATTGATATTTTTCTTATAGATAGATATTTATTTAAATAAATATCTATCTATAAGAAAAATATCAATACACACATATATCATTTATGACATCAACTATGGGTATTGTTTATATATATGTAATAAAATGAAAAAATCAAACTAGGATAAAAATGAGAATAAAAATAAGATAAAACAGAAATAGAAATAAAATCAAAGAAAATAGTTTTTGACTGGTGTACACATGAATTAGCCAAACGTGTTTGTTTCTCTCTCTATGCCTTCACCTGACCCTATGTAACTTTGTATTTTTGTATTTTTGGATGTAGCTTGTTTCTATGTAAAAGAACTTTCTTACTATTAAATATAGCAAATGAGTCAAAGCTGTAAGATGCCATGTCAGTCTGGGCCATATAGAAAAGATGGAAAAAATTCCTGACCTCAATCAGAAAGAAAGTCAGCTGTAATTCACTACTTTACTGTAATCTCTTATATGTTCTGCAAGATCAGTATCTACCACTACATGGTTACTATATGGCAATAATATCGATGTTGGTCTTTGTATAGGAACTTTTTTTCAGTAACTGATCATCTGCTGAGGCTCCCCTTTAGACTTTATTATGGGAGAAACACCATAATTGTGAACAAGGTTATCTTGTTGGGGGTCTATTCAGTTGCTTCAGCCCCCAAGCTGAACCCCTAGCCTATGCTACACATGCACTAATCTGTTTCACATTGACAATGAAGCAAGTGGGATTGTGTGCTTTCCAATGGCAAAGCTAAATTTCAATCTTAGTCTCTGGCCCCGCACTGTTGTAAAATATATTCTTGCTTTACTTTCACATTGAGCTGGTAAATGTTCATGCTTGAGGTAAGGGGATGGAAGGGATTAAAAGGCGATCAAAAAATGGCAACAGAAGTTAAATTTCAGTAGTAAAAGCTTATAGTTTTTTCAGTTTTACAGACCAGTAAGCACCATGAAAATTAAAGCATAACCACTGTTTAAATTATTATTTATTATTTAATGAAAATTGATTTTAATAAACTTTCAAATATACTTTGTTAGAGAAATCTGGTGGAAAACCATTCATAAATCTTCCCCAAGTTGTCCCCACTAGACTGTGTGTGAAGCAGATATATGCTCATTCTCAGTCAGATCCGCCTTAACATTGAATACGGGGCATGTAACCATATAAGGGAAAGGGAGTGTGGCCTAAACTGCTGACTGCACCTGGTGAGGAAACAATATATCAGATTAGCTCAGGCTACAATACAGTTGCTAAGCAATGTCAGGATTAGTGCAAACTCATCTTTTCTTGGCACAAGCTTCTGATCTGTCTTCTGGCTCAACACAGCACAGTCAGGATCTCTGTTAACCCCTTCTCTGCTGCCACATCACACTGCTACCTAACAGCCTGCTCTCAGAAGCTGTGGAAATACACACACAGTTCTGGCAGACACTGGCCATATCCACACAGCCATAAAATGCAGTTTTTAAAAGATCACAGAAAAATATGAGAAAATAAGTCATATGGCACAAAAAAGCATTATCTTAGCTGATATGTGACCCATCATTAACAACCAGAGCAGTATTTTTTTTTCAATGAAGTGACATGTAAACTTTAACTAATAAAAAAAACATAGTAAAATTGCTTTTTTTTCTCCAATTCCATGCATTTTTTTTTCCAATACAATATATGGTAAATAAAATGGTGCAATAAAAAGCTACACCTCATCCCTCATACAGCTACAACATTGGGGTGACAAAACAAAGGCACAAAAAACAAAAGCTAGGCCTGGCAGAAGGAATTTAATGACCAAAATATAAATAAAGACAATTATAAAGATAAAGAAATTTCTATTCTTCACTCTTACATCAAACAATGAAACCAGATATTCCTATTACAGTGATTTAATACCAGGTATGAAATGACTAGGATAACTCCTCCCATGTCTTTATAGTGTTCAGTGCTATTGTAAAGTCTGTATAAATCTGTTATGAAGCAGAACAATGCACCAGAGACACCGTCATATTTGGTATATTAATACTTTTGCCCTATATCACATTTGCTCATTCATAAATGCATCAGATTCTTTCTTTGCAAATAATTTATTACAAGAGCGATATTCCTGCCAAGCCTTTTTGTTGCGATGAAACAATCACAGAGCTTCAGGATTACACAAGCGAACATCCAGCAGTTTCCCCTGGTGATAAAACGTTCAGGTAACCTTCCTAACTAAAAATCATTGTGAATTTTATCCTAGGAATTAGGAGTGAAATGTATTCAGGATGAAAGCAAATCAGAGCGATATTTACAAAAAGTCATGTATCTGAAGCTTAACCCTTCTTCGAAACACTCTCGTGCCGGACAAAAGTCATGTATGAATGATTATGCCAGTCATAGGTGGGGAAGAAAGTCTCATGATAGAATAAAATCTTCACTGACTTCTAAAATAAAATCTTCATTTTATTCAACTTTAGGACTCATTCAGATACGGATTTTTATATACTAGTTTAATCCAAGTATCTCACGTGTTTTTGAAGACACGTTTGATTTTGATCCTATCCACAGATTAGATTTACCAACGCAACTCTATGGGTCCTCAAAAATATCAGATAGCATTTGCATACATTTACTCTTGCTTTTCACAGACTGTTTGATAAAAGAAACTTGAGAAATCTTCATGATTTCCTTTTTGCATACAAGAAAAACTGATGAAACTGATGGTGCGATCTGATACTCTGATCAAACATTGGAGAAAATCCAAGAGTCTTATGAAACTCAGACTGATTTTTGTGTTTGAGAAAAATTAACAACAATCAGTTGCGTACCGCCAAAGGTGACAGACCACACGACTGCTATGGGGTCCATGAGTCAGGGGAGCCCGGTGCCAGGGCCAATGCCAGCCCCACCATCTTCCCCGCCCAGCATCACACTTTCAACTGCAGCGGCATCGCGGATACTGATACAGTTGAAAGCAATGATAAAAAATGAAGTGCTCTGTTGATGCTCTCACCATCATCTTTCTGCCTTAGCATCTGAGATGTCACAGCTCAGTGCAGCAAGGTTGATGACATCATTTCATTGCGCCCGCATGGAAGAGCAGTGAAGACTCAGCTTCATAATGCTCCCTGCCACAGTGGAGGACTGAGGAAAGGTGAGTATTTTAAATCAGTGACAACTCAGTGACTGGAGGACTATGGGGGTGAATTATACTATATGAAGGACTATGGGGTGCATTATATATGTAGACATATGCAGCATGCATTATACTATATGGAGGAATATGGGGGCTGCATTATATGATATAGAGATCTATGGGGGATGCTTTACACTATATGGAGGATTATAGGCTGTGAATTATACTATATGGATGACTAAGGGCAATGCATTATACTATATGCAGGATTATGGGTGGTACATATAATATATAAAGCTAAGTGTATGTATGAGTGTGTGTATGCATATCCACTATATGCCCATATATGCAGCAGAGTGAGAATGGTGGAAGTGAGCACACAGCAACTGTGTCTTGATCAGCAGCTCATCCAGGTCGGGGAATTGGCATAGAAATTGCTGGACAACCAGGTTGAGGATGTGAACCATGCAAGGCACGTGTGAAAGTTTGTCCTGACATATGATCACTACTAGGTTTGCACTGTTATCGCACACGGCATTCCCTGTCTCCAGGTTTAGTGGAGACAGCCATTGGTCAAACTTGGCCTGCATAGCTGTTCACAACTTTTCAGCTATGTGACTGACATCTCCAAGGCATTTTCATTTCAACACAGAGTACATTATATTATATGGAGGACAATGGGGTGTGCATTATACTATATGGAGGACTATGGGGTGCATAATACTATACCGAGGACTATGGGGTGTGTTATAATATATGGAATACTATGGGGTATGTTATAATATATGGATGACTATGTGAGGCTCATTATATTATATGGTGAACTATGGAGGATGCATTATACTATATGGAAGGCAATTTAAGGCCCATTATACTATATGGAAGGTTATGTGGGAACCATTATAATATTTGGAAGACTATGTGAAGGCCATTATACTATAAGTAGGGCTATCTGGTTGCTATTATATTATTTGGGCTGCTATGAGGGAGCCTTTATTCTTTATGGAGAGCTATTTCAGGGCCATTATTCTGTACTCAGACAATTATGCAGAGTGAAGGAATGTGTGAGGTGTATCATACTGCAAGGAGGGCTGTGTGGGGGCCATTATACTGTTTGAAGGGCAAGTGTTTTTTTTTGTAGAGTTTGTAGAGGTGTCAGGCCATTGAACTGTATGTAGACCCCTTATACTGCATAGAGGACTGTGTGAGGATCACTGTTGGGGTTTATCCTGTGTTGGGGTAGTTGAGGGGGACTACAGTAGGGTCATCATACTGTGTGTATGGAGGAAACTGAAAGAATCGACTGTGGGAGTATTATACAGTCTGTACGCAGCACTTCTATTGGCATTGTACTTTATGAGTGCTATGAACAGGGAAAAATAGCAGCATCAATTAGGAGTGGATTACTTTGAAATGTACTTAAAAGTTGTGAGGTATGCTGTTATATGACCTAACCAAATCTTAGTTTTTGGAGGGAAGGAGGGTCCAATTAGACATTTCTGCTACGGGGCCCTGTGAATTATATGAACTCCTCTGATGACAATTGAAAGAGACTTTAACGCCTTCCCGACCTATGACGTAGGAGGACGTCATGTGCCGGTAATGGGGGTTTGATGTGAGCTCCGGCGCGGCGCTCACATCAAACAGCCGACATCTCAGCTGATGTGATCAGCTAAGATGTCGGGCTAACAGTCGGCACTGTTAACCCCTTGGATCCCGCTGTCAATCACTGACAGCGGGATCCAAGGCGGCCGCGGCAGGGAACGCGCTGTTCTCCGCCTGCTCCGAAGATCCCGCGATAGTATTGCGAGATATCCGGTGCTCACGTGACAGCCCAGGGTCCTGGCTAGACCCGGATGCTATCAGAGCGCAGTTCCATGTTGTGGTTGGCAGGCACTGCCAACCACAACACGTCTGCGATTCTGAGAGATAAAGATGAGCTGCAGCTCATCTGTATCTCCCAGAAGCGATCGGACTGTGCAGCAAGGTGCCTCTTAAAGAGGCAGTGTAAAAATAAGAATGAATGAAAAAATAAAGTTTTTAAAAACCTGTAAAAAAAAAAATATATAAAAGTTCAAATATCCCCCCTTTAACCCCAAGCACAATAAAAGTATAAAAAAAAAAATACACGTTTGGTATTGCCGCATTCAAAATTGATGATCTATCATGGTATTAAATCTGTTAATAAGAGCCGTAAACTCCGTAACGGAAAAAATGGTCCAAATGCCATGTTTTTTTGGTCGCCGCAACATTGCTATAAAATGCCATAACGGGCGATCAAAACTGCGGATCCCCCAAAAATGGTATCATTAGAAATGTCATCTCAAGACGCAAAAAATAAGCCGTCACACAGCCCCAGATCCTAAAAAATGAGAAAGCTACCGGTCGCCTTACCATCCATGCCAAAAACAGAAACCAAATGCACTTACAGGATGCTACAGGTCGCAGAACATGGCGCAAAATGTCAGTTTTTGTTTTTTTTTCAAACTTCTGAATTTTTTTTCACCACCTAGATACCAATAAAGGTATATATGTTGGGTGTCTACGAACGCGTACCGACCCGAGGCATCACCCCGTCATGTTGGTTTTACCATATAGTGAACATGGCGACTAAAATACCCAAAAAACAAACGTTTCATTGCACTTTTTTTGCAATTTCACTGCATTTAGATTTTTTTTGCAATTTCCCTGTACACTATATGATAAAATAAATTATTGCATATGAAAGTACAACTTGTCCTGCAAAAAACAAACCATCATATGTCTATATTGACGGAAAAATTAAAAAGTTATGGCTCTTGGAAGCAGGGGAGCAAAAAAAGAAAATGAAAAACGAAAAATTCCGGGTCATGAAGCGGTTAAAAACAATTTTTGAAAAATTAAATAATCTTAATTTTATAATATTTTTTTACCTTAATGAACTGAAAAAGCATGTAAAGACACAATTTAATTATTGTTTTTAAAAAAAAAAACAAAAAAAAACCTCAGGAACATGTCTTACTAAATTGTAGTCAACTTCTCAACTTTCAACACATGCAAATGTTTTTATCATACAGTAGGTATAATTGGAAAAGTGTAAATACAAAATAAATTCACTCAAGTGTATGCGTCATGTTAAACATGGTGTCTAAACCTTTAGGCATTGAATTATCGGAACAAATTGATGTATAGTTTTGTGGGAGAAAGATACAAAATAATTTGTATTTCAATATAATACTGTACCTGACTATTCTGGATTTAATATCATAATAGGTAATAGAAGAAATGTGCAAATCTTTTAAAATTTGAATTTGTCAGATTTTTGAAAATTATTCCCAAAATTGATGTTGTAGAGAATAACCATCATTGAAATTACCCTGAAAGGATGTGTAAAGGCCCCGTCACACACTACGATATCGTCAACGATATCGTTGAAACGTCACAGGTTTTCAGTCGTTGAGTGTGACATGCACATCCGATCAATGAATTTCGAGCAGATTGTTGATAGAAGGTTTGTGAACCAGACATTAAACCATGAGCGCTCGTCCAGCCTGCAGCATGGGTGTGTGTGACACCTCAATAACAATGTTGTTAACGATCTCGCCTATTGAGAAGTGAAGGATGTAGGCGAGCTAACGACCGCAAGTATTGTTTGCTTGTCGCCGAATCGTTGCTGCGTCGTTAACGATATCTATATGTGTGACATTTCACTAGCGATCATTGAACGTTGTTCAAGCGATCTAGGTCAAGTCGGATCAGTGATCACATCGTTAGACCATTGAAGCGTGAGACGAGGCCTTAACACTCTGAGGTCTACTAGGACTGTGTCCCTTAAAATGTAACTGCTGTTTAAATTTGTATTTAATAATAATGTAGAGCAAGTTATTCTAATAAACTTTCAAATATGCTGTACCTTTCGCTGTGTCAGTGGTGCAAGATGATTATGATAAACCCAGCTGCTGGGCACCCCTTTTACATTTACGGGGTTAAACTGCATATACAGCATCTGTGCGGCATATGAGCACAGATGCTGCATATGCGGCAATGTACCCCGGTAGTAAGGGGTTAATATGTGGCAAATAACTTGTCACCATGTCTCTAGGGAGTGACCTCCCTCCTTAGAGACATGGTGCCTAAAGTCATTGGTGGTTCAGGGGTTAATGGCATAAATATGTGCTTTGCCGGCATTTGTCGGCTTTTTGTAATGAATTCAGAAAGCTGGTGGCTCCTGCTGTCAGCGCGCTATACCACGCAATTTGCGTATGCACAGTGCTGGGCAGCATCCTCAATGAGGAGCTGGCCCAGCTGCTCAAGGAAATTGCGTAGTGAAGCCTCCGCTATCCATGGTGCTGAGGATTTCAGCATCACCTCCATTGTCTGCGCTCCAGAGTTTTAATGCGCACAGACGATGAAGGTGATGCAGAAATGTTCACCACCATGGAGAGCGGCGGCGGCTTAACTACGCAATTATCTTAAGTACCTGGGACAGATCCTCATTGAGGACCCGCCGGCTGTCAAAGCCCAGTAGAGAAAGCCGACAAAAGCCGGCTATTCAGAAATGTCCCAATTTAACCCTGAACTACCAATGATTTTAAGCACCATGTCTCTAGGGGCAATCCCTAGAGACATGGTGCCACTGCATTTACACATATTAACCCTTTATTACCACCGGGGTTCATTACCGCATATGCAGCATCTGTGCTCATATGCTGCACAGATGCTGCATATGCAATTTAACCCCACAAAATATACACAAGTGCCCATCAGCTGGGTGCTTAGTAATCATCTTGCACCGCTGACACAGCGGTACAAGATGATTACTTACTGTACCGGCAAAGCGGGAAATTGAAACTCTGTGGCTTTGACAGCCGCAGAGCTTCAATTTCCCGACAAATGCTGCCCGCGGTCCTTCAGGACCGTGGACCGCATCACAATCACGCACCACACACGCACTCACACCACACAATCACAGCATACTAATATACATACAGACCGCAACACTCACCACACACACCACACTCGCACCACACCCACCCACAAACACGCACAGCACTCGCATCACTGTCGTGCATCAAACACGCTCCGTACCTTCAGCTTGAGTCACGTGATCAGGTCCTGGGGGTACCATACCTACATGTCCTGCTAAGGCCTGGAAGGGAAAAATCACCGGATATCGTGGGATCGCTGTGGTGGGTGACAAAGTGTGTGTCTGTGTGTGTGCACAGACACTGAAAGCACAATACGTTTGTGCTGCTTTATTTTTTTTGCAGCTGATAAACGCATTATATAAAAAAGCAGGGCAAACGTTCAGTGGGTATATAGCCTAATTTTAGTTGTTGCAATAGATTCAGGGCCATTCACATTGTCCAAAATTAGCTATCTCAGACCAAAAGGATGTGGCTTGCTTGGTTCTTAGAACATGAATCATGAAGGTGAAATTTTGGGCCACGTCTATAGAAATTAGATGGTGGGCTGGTTCCACAAAATCAATGAAGATGAAGATTTGAATTTTGACTGTAACTAGTGGTTTGAGATATTATTCTGTTAAGGTTTTTATGTTTATCTATGGCCTTGTTCACACATATCAGCTTTTTTGACCATCTCTGCGTTTTTTGGGCTGTTAAAAAAAACGCAGATGCGTTAACACAGGGTGCATTTGAGTGTACATGCGTTTTTCAGCTCCACTTGCGTTTTTTTACCCCAGTGCTGGAAAAAAACGCAGGGGTTGCTCCCAAAAACGCATGCGTTTTTTTAACATGGAGCCCTATGGGAAACGCATGCGTTAACACAGGACACATATCGGCACCTGCGTTAACGCATGCGTTAACGCTAGCGTTTTTAAAGGCTCATTCAGGCACCTGCGGTAACGCTAGCGTTTTTGCCTGCGTTTTTAATGAAAAAATGACAAAGTCCAAAAACGTTTTTAAAGCTTTCAGACACACAAGGGACACTTTTTTGGCACTCTTAAAAAAACGCATGTGGTTTTTGGAGTGCTAAAAAAAACGCAAATTGTGTGTGAACAAGGCCTATAAAAATTATGTTAAAGCAGTTCCAGAGTATTTTGTTTCAGGTTCACAGTCTCCAACACATACACACAAATTGTAAATTGAAATGTGTGCAATTCTGACTAAATTTGGACTGTATAAACATTTTGCACTTTATTTTGTGTATATTGTATGGGGATAACCTTTATCTGTATACCATGATATTTTATCATTTTTAATATTAGGTTAGTATGCATATGAATTTACTTTTGAATTACCGGTACTTAATATTTGCACAAAAGTCATAATGGATTTATAATACTCTACTTACTTTAAAATTCTACATACCGTATATACTCGTGTATAAGCCGACCCGTGTATAAGCCGACCCCCCTACTTTTGCCCCCAAAACCTGGGAAAATCTATTGACTCGCGTATAAGCCGAGGGTGGACCCCAGCACAGGTTTACAGCCCCCAGCAGTGGTATACAGGCCCCAGCAGTATGATATACAGCAGCCCCCAGTGGTATATACAGCAGCTCCCAGTGGTATATACAGCAGCCACAGTGGTATATGCAGCAGCCCCCAGTGGTATATACAGCAGCCCCCAGTGGTATTGCAGCCCCTATATACAGCAGCCCCAGTGGTGTATACAGCAGCCCCAGTGGTATTGCAGCCCCTATATACAGCAGCCCCAGTGGTGTATACAGCAGCCCCTATATACAGCAGCCCCAGTGGTATTGCAGCCCCAGTGGTATTGCAGCCCCAGTGGTATTGCAGCCCCAGTGGTGTATACAGCAGCCCCTATATACAGCAGCCCCAGTGGTATTGCAGCCGCAGTGGTAGTATACAGCAGCCCTAGTGGTATACAGCAGGCCCCCAGGGGTACATATAGCAGCCCCCTGGGGGTACCCAGCAGCCCCCAGGGGGTTTATACAGCAGCCCCCTGGGGGTACCCAGCAGCCCCCAGGGGGTTTATACAGCAGCCCCCTGGGGGTCCCCAGCAGCCCCCTGGGGGTACCCAACAGCCCCCAGGGGGTTTATACAGCAGCCCCCTGGGGGTCCCCAGCAGCCCCCTGGGGGTACCCAACAGCCCCCAGGGGGTTTATACAGCAGCCCCCTGGGGGTCCCCAGCAGCCCCCAGGGGGTTTATACAGCAGCCCCCTGGGGGTCCCCAGCAGCCCCCAGGGGGTTTATACAGCAGCCCCCTGGGGGTACCCAGCAGCCCCCAGGGGGTTTATACAGCAGCCTCCTGGGGGTACCCAGCAGCCCCCAGGGGGTTTATACAGCAGCCCCCTGGGGGTCCCCAGCAGCCCCCAGGGGGTTTATACAGCAGCCCCCTGGGGGTACCCAGCAGCCCCCAGGGGGTTTATACAGCAGCCCCCTGGGGGTCCCCATCAGCCCCCTGGGGGTACCCATCAGCCCCCTGGGGGTACCCAGCAGCCCCCAGGGGGTATCCACAGCCCCCAAATGCTGGCACTCGCTGGCAAGGGCTCCCCCCCGCTTCTCTTACCATTCCGGTCTTCTGATCCGTGCCGCTCCTCGGTGCTCCTCGCTGCTCCGTCCGTCCTCCTACATCCGGGATCCCCAGCCGTCGCGCGATGACGTCATATGCCTGCGACGGCCGGAGATCCCGGATGTAGGAGGACGGACGGACGGAGCAGCGAGGAGCACCGAGGAGCGGCGCGGATCAGAAGACCGGAATGGTAATATAAGCGCCCTGGGGGGGGGCCCTTACAAGGGGGGACAGTGCCAGCATTTGGGGGCTATATGCACTGCTTCCCCCTGCGCTGATTGACAGGGGGAAGCAGTGCATATTTAATGAGCGGCCCCACGTGACGGGGCCGCTCATACAGCAGCCCCCCCCGCCTCCTGCAGCCTCCACAGCCCCGGGACACAGCCCCCACCTACCATGTACCGTATATGACCCGTGTATAAGCCGAGGGGTAGACTTTTCAGCCCAAATTTTGGGTTGAAAAACTCGGCTTATACACGAGTATATACGGTACATTTTCTGCACCAAATCTGCACCCTGTGGCAGAAAACACACCAAAATCCGCATTGTGTTTTTGCACATTATAATGCGTTATTGAATGTGGAAATGGGGTGTTTTTGCAGCATTTTTCTTTCCTCATTTTCTGTCTACAGAGAGAGAGAGTTTTCTGGCATCTAGACATTATTTCAGTACAAACGGAAAAACGCACCAAAAATGCATTGTGTGAACAGACATCTATTTTTGCAGTACTTTTCCATGATTACAATAGAGTCAATGGAGAAAAATGCTGCAGAAAACACTGCAATAATTGATATGTAACTTGTTTTTCTGCACTAAAATCTGCACCAAATCCGCAAGGGAAAAAAAGCAATGTTGGCACAGCACTTCTGAACTCTCCTAGACTTTGCTGGCATTCAGGATAGACATGCAGATTTTGATGCAGATTTGTCAAAATCTACATAAAAAATGCAGAAAAAACACTGCGTGGGCACACACATTTACTGCCTAGCTGGTCTTCAGAGCAGTGTATCAAAAAAATGCATAATTCTCCAGTTGGTCCATCTAGTGTGCTCCAGGGGCACAAGCCCTTGTCTGACTTTATCACTAGTTATTTAATTAACAGCAAATGTATTTTTCTCTTTTTCTCTTTCAGTTGATAACCTTCAATTAGCATCACAATCCTAGTGGTAATAGAAGGAGAATGAGACTTCCACCACTTCAAGGTTATTTAGACAGGTAGACCTGTGCCAAAATGAAAAAGAAAGATGGCAAGTACGGCCCATTAAAAAAAGTAACATGAAAGCATAGCTTCCATTAGTCAGTGTATAATTCAAGTTTTCTTTCATCTATACTCTTCAATAGATTAAGGAACACTGAAATGGCATTTTCTTGACCTCTTTATTTCAATGTTTCCCTTGTCAAATTAAATCTTTTTTTATAGAATAATATACTTGGTGCACCGGTGTCCCCTACCTGCTTATACTACTATTGTGTACTGTATGAAAGCAAAGGTAAACTTTAGCCACTTTCAATGGGCCAATTTGGTGCACAAGAATATATTCATTGACTATTAAAATGTCCCATTTTGCAGTATTGTATTATGATTGTACTGTATTATTGCTTTTTTTCTTCTGTGCAATCAGATTTGCTTTTTGAATTGTGTCTTGTCTCTCTCCCTGTAGTCCAGCTCTGATATAATCAACCCCTCCCTTCTTCCTCCTCTGTTAGCATTTGTCAGCTATCATCATCTGTCCTAAATCAAAAAACTATTTGATCTTTCTCTTTTTACTGCTGATCCAGTCAGGTGATATCTCTCCCAATCCTGGTCTACCCTCTACCTACTTTTAACCCTCCCCAACCTCATATAGAAACCCTACTAACCTCATTAACATTGCTTGCACAACTTCATCTCACTCTTTTAATTGGGCTCTCTGAAATCCACGATCTGTATGCAACAAGCTTCCCTTTATCCACAACTATTTTCTCTCCAACTCTATTAATCTGCTGGCTCTAACTGAAACCTGGATCCAGGACTCAGACACGGTTTCCAGCCACTATTTTTCATGGCGGCTTACATTTCTCTCATTCCCCGAGACCTGGGAACAGACATGGTGGTGGAGTTGGCTTACTCCTGTCTCCACAATGTACTTTCCAGGTCATCTCCCAGCTCCATCAGTCTCATTGCCTACTTTTGAGGTCCATACCATTAGGCTCTTCCATCCCCTCCCCTCAGAGCAGCAGTTATATACCGCCCCCAGGGTTACCCACCCAGTTCATCGACCATTTCTCCGCGTGGCACTTCATGTTATCAGAATTACCAACCTTTATTCTGGGAGACTTTAACATCCCCATAAACAGCCCCATCTCCCCATCTGCATCCCAGCTGCTATCTCTAATCACCTCTCTTGGCCTTTCACAGCTGTCAACCTCTCAGACACACAAGGATGGTAACACCCTTGACCTGGTCTTTACCTGGCTCTGCTCATCCCCCTCCTTAGATAATTCTCTTTGTGATCACAACATTCTCTCCTTCACGCTCACAAACCCTCGCCCACCCCAACACACTTCTACCTATCACACATTGAGAAACCTTCAGACCATTAACCCTCAAACCTTCACAGACTCTATACACTCATCACTGTCTCCAATCTCCTCCTTTGTAGTGTAGTGAATCACTACAATGACACTCTCAGAAGCACCCTGGACCAAGTAGCGCCCCTCCCCATCAAAACTTCCAAACACAGAGTAAAACAGCCCTGGCTCACTTCACAAACTCGATTCTTACAGTGATGCTCTAGGAGTGCTGGACGTCTATGGAGGAAAACCCGCACACCAGAAAACTTTATCCACTGTAAATTCATGCTAAAAACCTCTAAATCTGCCCTTTATCTCACCTAATAGACCTACTTCACCACCTGATCTCCTCACTATCCAACAACCCAAAGAAACTCTTCGACACCTTTCACTCTCTCCTCAGTTCTAAAGTGCTGGCTCCTATCACTGACCTCTGTGCTGATGATCTGGCTTCTTACTTCAAAAAGAAAATAGAAAACATCTGCCAGGAAATCAACTGCCAACCTCAAAGGGTTACTCCTATCTCTCCCCACATGTCCTCTGTCTTACTCTCCACATTTGACGCAGTCACAGAAGAAGAAGTCTCCAGGCTCCTTTCTTCCTCTTGTCCTGCTACATGCACCACTAACCCATCCCCTCACACCTACTCCAATCTTTCTCTGGTCACCTCTATTCACCTAACCAAAATTTTCAGTCTCTCCCTCTCTTCTGGCATCTTTCCCTCCTCCTTCAAACATTCTATCATTACTCCATTATTAAAGAAAAATGTTCTTGACCCATCCTGCACTAATATCTACAGACCAGTCTCCAATCTCCCCTTCATCTCTAAACTCTTGGAGCATGTGGTCTACTTCCGCCTCACCCGTTACCTCTCTACTTACTGTCTTCTAAATCCATTACATTCTGGTTTCTGCCCCCTACATTCTACAGAAACTGCCCACATCAAAGTGACTAATGACCTACTGATGGCAAAATGTAATGTGGACCACTCTCTGCTTATCCTTCTTGACCTTTCTGCAGCTTTTGACACTGTTGAACACCATCTCCTACTGATTATGCTGCATTCCATTGGCATAAAGGACACCACTCTCTCCTGGTTCTCTTTTTATCTTTCCAACTGTTCTTTCAGTGTATCATTCGCTGGCTCCACTTCTTTTCCCCTTCCTCTCACTATTGGGGTCCCTCAGGGTTCAGTCCTTGGCCCTTTTCTCTTCTCTCTGTACACGGCCCCTATTGGACAGACTATCAGCAGATTTGGCTTCCAGTACCATCTTTATGCTGATGACACACAACTGTACACATCATCCCCTAACTTACCACTGCTGTATTACAGAATGCCAATGACTGTCTAACCGCAGTCTTCAATATCATGTCTGCTCTCTATCTGAAACTTAACCTTTCCAAAACTGAACTTCTTATAATCCTGCCCTCCACTAACCTCCCTAAATCTTACATCTCCCTCTCGATGTGCGGCACCATGATAACACCTAGGCAGCAAGCTCGCTGTCTGGATGTTATGTTTGATGCTGATCTTTTATTCCCTTCCTATATACAATCTCTAACCCGCTCTTGTTGCCTGCAACTGAAGAACATATCTAGAATGTGCCCCTTCTTCACCTTGGAAACAACTAAAACCCTCACAGTGACCATTATCCATTCCCGCCTTGATTAATGCAACTCTCTATTAATTGGCCTCCCCCTCACTAGACTTTCCCCTCTCTGGTCCATCCTTAATGCAGCAGCCAGGGTCACCTATCTAGCTAACTGTTACTCGAATGTTTCTGCTCTGTGCCAGTCATTGCACTGGCTGCACATACATTATAGGATACAATTCAAATTGCCTGTGACGAGCCCCAGGCCCTGGGGTACTCGGATATCAGGCTCGGAAGGGTTCGCGGGGATGTCACGGGTGGCGGTGCCTGAGCCCGTGGCCTGGGTGACACTTCAATAGAGGGGTTATGTACAGGGATAAGAGTTATTGTCAATTGACGCCACCTGTAGTACCTGGTGATGGGTCACCAGCGGCGTCACAGTCCTCCGGAGGGTGATGGTATTGCGGCAGGGATGGCAAAGCTCCCTACAGGTGGAGCTGGACCTCCGGGGCAGCGTAGAGAAAAGGGGCAGCTTGGAGTGGGACTTGAGGCCAGGGTAAGAAGCAGTAAGGCAGTCTATAGGGAGACTGGGGACAGAGAGGAATAACGCACACATTCTGAAGAAAGTCTTTTACCTTTTACTGATGGTAAAGATGTTCAGAGCACTGTCGGGTGACCAGGTGCACAGTGAGTCTCCACAGCAAGTGGGTATAAGGCCTCCTCAGTTTCTCTATGATTCCTAAAGCCCTGTCTGTATGCAACACGACTGGCCTCCTCATTTTCTCTGGTCCTCTCTCTCTCTCCTCCTGTGCGGTCCACAGGTTACCCTCTCTGATCACTGCTGTGTGATTCCACACTACGGTGTCTGGCTCCCTTTTGCTGGGTATGTAGGGGGACCAGGTGACTGAAATCTCCATGGTGTGCCGGGGTTTTCTGAAGTCCTGGAGTAATCCTGCAGGTGCAGACCCCTGAAGTCCGGTACGTCTTGGGTAAACTTCCACTAGTTCCTCTACTCCCTTGGCTAAGCTCCGTGCCTTCTGTCCCCACTACTAGGCTTCAACAAAAAAATGGTGGGGGAACAAGAGGCGCAATAGTGCCCTATCAAAAGTGACACTAACAGTATGGGTGGTGTATATAGATTCCACTCACCTATTCCAGTTGTGTAACCCACAACTGGTTTGAAGGCATGAAAGTAATATCAGCTGCTGCAGGACCTCCACCGACCACTCGCACGTGGAAAACCGTCATAAAATATTGGGAAGCAAGGTGTGTAACAGTCCGCGCTGCTGAGTCCACAGGAAACACAAGGAATGCAAGATATGTCTTGTAGTAGTATTCTTCTTTATTTCCTACGCGTTTCGGTGGAGTTCCATGCACCTTCCTCCTAGGCTTGGCTCAATGGCAGAAGGACCACTCCGTGTCACTGGCTCAGGCCTAACCATGGCACCGATCACCAGGACCTCTTCGCAGCTCTCCTAGCGTCTGCACACTCTAACTAACTCCTCCCCCAGCAGCAGTATTTATAGGGGAACTCCCCTAAAGTCAGTGAGTCTTGCTCCCCCTACTGTGGCGGGGTGGAAGGTGTTGCATGTAGTAGGTACCTGCTGTGGAAACCCAGCTGTGCAGTAGGGAAGGCTGTGGCTACATGCGTGAGCAGGGTGCCACATACCCCCCTAGTTAACATCAGTACTCCTCGACTGAGCATTTTTGTTTTTAAACAAAGGAATAACAATAATTAACAATAATAACAGGTAACATATTTACAGAGTCTCAAAATATAAAAAAAATTACAAAAACCACTGAGAAAGATGGCAAAAAATGAAAACAAGTACCGTATTTACTCGCGTATAAGCCGAGTTTTTCAGCCCAAAAATTGGGCTGAAAAGTTACCCCCTGGGCTTATACGCGAGTCACTGTATACTGTATACAATGTATACAGTATACAGTGCCCCGATCTACATACAGGCCCCCCCCCACCGCAATCCTGTAAAGGAAGAGATTAGTATACTTATCCCTCCGCTGTTCCGCTGCCGCTGTCCCGCCGCCGCTACTCCATCTTCATCCAGCGTCTTCTGTCTTCTTCCGGGTTCCTCCGATGGTCGCAGGCAATGACGTCATTGCCGGCGCGACAGAGGAGGAAGCTGAAAGAAGACGGAAGACGCTGGATGAAGATGGAGGAGCGGCGGCGGGACAGCGGCAGCGGGACAACGGAGGGATAAGTATACTAATCTCTTCCTTTACAGGATTGCGGCGGGGAGGGGCCTGTATATAGATGGGGGGTGCTGCATATACCTCCTGGGGCTGCATAAAGCTCCTGGGGCTGCATATACCTCCTGGGGCTGCATATTGGGCTGTATATACCTCTAGGGCTGCATATGGGGCTGTATATACTTCTGGGGCTGCATATACCTCCTGGGGCTGCATATGGGGCTGTATATACCTCTGGGGCTGCATATGGGGCTGCATATACCTCTGGGGCTGTTTATGGGGCTGCATATACCTCTTGGGGCTGCATATGGGGCTGTATACACCTCTGGGGCTGCATATGGGGCTGCATATACCTCTGGGGATGTTTATGGGGCTGCATATACCTCCTGGGGCTGCATATGGGGCTGTATATACCTCTGGGGCTGCATATGGGGCTGCATATACCTCTAGGGCTGTATATACCTCTGGGGCTGCATATGGGGCTGTATATACCTCTGGGGCTGTTTATGGGGCTGCATATACCTCCTGGGGCTGCATATGGGGCTGTATATACCTCTGGGGCTGCATATGGGGCTGCATATACTTCTGGGGCTGTTTATGGGGCTGCATATACCTCCTGGGGCTGCATATGGGGCTTTATATACCTCTGGGGCTGCATATGGGGCTGCATATACCTCTGGGGCTGTATATACCTCTGGGGCTGCATATGGGGCTGTATATACCTCTGGGGCTGTTTATGGGGCTGCATATACCTCCTGTGGCTGCATATGGGGCTGTATATACCTCTGGGGCTGCATATGGGGCTGCATATACCTCCTGGGGCTGCATATGGGGCTGTATATACCTCTGGGGCTGCATATGGGGCTGCATATACCTCTGGGGCTGCATATACCTCTGGGGCTGTATATACCTCTGGGGCTACATATGGGGCTGCATATACCTCTGGGGCTGTATATACCTCTGGGGCTGTATATACCTCTGGTGCTGCATATACCTCTGGGGCTGCATATGGGGCTGCATATACCTCTGGGGCTGTATATACCTCTGGGGCTGCTGTATATACCTCTGGGGCTGCTGTATACTACCACTGGGGCTGCTGCTGTATATACCACTGGGCCTGCTGCTGTATACTACCACTGGGGAGGCTGCTGTATACCTCACTGCTGGGGGTTGTATACCTGTGCTGGAGTCCACCCTCGGCTTATACGCAAGTCAATAAGTTTTCCCAGTTTTTGGGGCAAAAGTAGGGTGGTCGGCTTATACACGGTCGGCTCATACACGAGTATATACGGTAAGTCCATACGGTGCTAGTCCATTCACCGCAGGCTTTGAAAAAGAGAAGTTTGTTTTCACACCAGTCCTGTGACCATGGTCCTTTTTAATTGTAATTCAGGGAAAAGTTCAAAGGGAAGGGATCAGTTCACAAGAGTCTATACAGTAAAGTCTCTGTACGCTCCGCGTAGGAAAAAAGGGAAAAGTCTTTCAAAAGTCCACATTTTCAATAAACTCATTTCCCTATGGGTGTCTCGGCTTAGGAGACCTGGTACCTCCCCACTCCAGGCACTTTCTGTTCCTAACTTAATGTGCGTTGGACAAGGCCCAAATCCTCCACCCTTCTGTACACTACTATGTACACTGCTATTTACATGTTACTACTGCCGTTTATTCTACCTCTGACCTTTTTACTGTGCCCACTCTCCATACCTAGACGGGGGTTGACCTTGTGTGCTCCCCTGTGACTTGCGCACTACAGGTATCTCTGTCTCAGGTGAGCTTTCTAGTGATGGGTATGGTGCAGGTATGTCAGGTAAGCGTCTGCGTAGTCTTAGTTTTACTACAGGGCTAGCAGGTGTACCGATTGCAGCACCCTCAGATTCTCTAGCAATGGGTATTTCTTCCTGATTCCTTTGTACCACTTCTATGGGCTGGTAGAAATTCAGTAAAGGCACTAAGATGGCTCCATCCTGCCGAGGCCAATCTTCTGGGAAATCTCCTAGGATTGTTGAGACTACCTTCTCCGGATCCTACCCTCTATTTGAAAAGACATGGACTACCTGGTTGTGGTACAGATCTACCCCATCATTTGCCAAAATATTCACACTCGCCTAGTGATAAATTAGTACCCAAACTATACGTGCCATGAATACACGGCTTTGAATCTAACACTTATAAAGATATTCCCTAACAATAATACCCTGTATGTCGGGAGTAATGGACACTACTTGAGTTTCCCTTTCTATATCCCCCTTTTTAGATCCCCTTTAACCCCTCTATCCCCTTCGCCTGCTCCTTCTTACCCTAATGTACCTCATATACAGTACTCTATGAACCAGATCATGAAAATATTGATAACTTAGATGGACTATATTACAGTCCCGCTGTGATTTAGATTGGTACTACTAAGGCCAATCTACTACTATTGGGTATTAAAAAAATAATTGACTTTTATGAACCAAGATTTGTCCAAGGCTCTGCTGGTCCGACCACTCCGATTTATATATTGCATCTACATGTACGGTATAATGTCATAGATTACTATTAGTATATATCATTTTATTTTGTTATATGTAAATGTTTATTTACTTTTGCATACTTATCTTTACCAATAAAAAGAACATTAAAAGAAAGAAACTACCTTCTCCTTTAAGTTTTCACATGTACTTGGTTCTTTTTCAGGTTCTGATTGTTCTTTTGGCGATGTTGGGGGATTCTGGTTTTCCCATTCAGTTGGACACTTCTTGATATGGTTTCTTGACACAGTCTGAGTGGTCTTTCCTCCATTCTTACTGATGAGACAAACTTTGTCATTGTCAAATCTGGAATCTAGCAGGACATAGGGTTCTTGTTCCCACTGGCCATCCAATTTGTGTTGTGTTCTCTTCCTCTTCAAAACAATACTTCCTGGTACAATAGGTTCTGCTGGAGCATGTTTGTTATAGTCCCTTTCTTGTTGTTCACGGGCTTTCTCCAGGTTGTCTTCAACACAGACTTGAACCATTTTGTATTTTTCGAGGCGGTTTTCATTCCAGTTGGGTGTTGAGTCGGCTGCTTTCGGATCAACTACTCCGAGTTCCAAGTCTATGGGTAACTTTCCTGTACGGGCTCTCATCAGGTAAGCTGGTGTACAGTTTGTAGAACTTACTGGAATGTGGTTGTACATGTAAACCAAGTCTGTTAGTTTCTCCAGCCATTGGTTCCTTTCTTCCAAGGGTAGGATCCTCAACATGTCAATGATGATATTGTTCATTTTCTCATATAATCTATTGGTTTGGGGATGATATGGGGTCGTCCTTATCTTCTTACATCCATACATGTGGCAGAACTCTTGGAAGATCTCTGCTTCAAAAGCTGAACTTTGGTCTGTTAGGACCTGCTCTGGATAACCTAATAGTCTGCAGAATACATTTTGGAATGTTCTGGCAGCGGTGGCAGCTGTCAAGTCTTTCACAGGGGCAACCATCAGGAACCTTGAGTAATGGTCTACCATGGTCAACATGTATGTGTAGCCGGATCTACTTGGAATCAGTTTTACGTGGTCCAGGGCTACTACTGTATCTCCAGGGGGCTGCTTCATCACTATGGACTGGAGTGGTGCTTTCTGGCTCTGTAAGTCCTCCCTTCTAAGGCTGCAGGGTCCACAATTCTTACACCACCTCTCAATGGATCCACGCATGCCTACCCAAAAGAACCTATTTTTCAGTAGCATTTCCAGCTTCTTCCACCCAAAATGATCAGTCTGGTTGTGGTAGGCGTTCAACACCATGTGCACTTCTGACTTCGGCACGATGATTTGTCAGACCATCTCATGGGTCCTCGGGTTGATGTGTCTTCTGCAGAGCTTCTCCTGGTAAATGAACAGCTTGCTCCTCTCGTTCCACAAATGTTTGGCTTCTGGCAGCTTCGCTGACTCCTTGGTTATCAGCCTCTTTATCAAGCCGACAGCCAGGTCATTGTCTTGCACTTCCTTCCAACCAAAGTGTGGCAATGGGTTCACCATTCTCACAGGAGGGTTTTTACAGGTATGCTGACACTGAGTTACTCTTAATTGATGGAATGCAGGTAACTCCACTTCTTCTAGCTCATCTTCATCCACGCCCACGTCTGACAGGTGAGGCATTCTGGACAAGGTATCTGCGTTTCCATTCTGGTGCCCAGCCCGGTACTTGATGGTGAACTGGTAGTTGGACAGTCTGGCCATCCATCTCTGCTCCATGGCTCTCAACTTTGCAGTCTCCAGGTGGGTCAGCGGATTGTTATCCGTGTAGGCTGTGAACTTGCTGGATGCTAGATAGTGCCTTAAACCTCTCTGTGACGGCCCAGACAAGGCCAGGAATTCCAGCTTGAAGGAACTGTAGTTCTCCAGGTTCCTCTCTGTGGGGCGCAGCCTCCTACTGGCATAGACGATCACTCTTTCTTTGGCCTCTTGCCTCTGAGAAAGGACGGCTCCTAGTCCCACATTGCTGGCATCAGTGTACAGCAGGAATCACGGTTTTAGTCCGGGTAAGCAAGGATTTCTTCTCCTGTCAGGGCCTCCTTCATCATCTGGAACGATTCCTCTTGTTCCTTGCTCCACTCCCACGGAGAGTCCTTAGACTTGCCCTTCTTGGGCTGGCCGACTAGAGTGTTTTGCAGGGGAGCAGCCTTCTTGGTGTACACCTTTATGAACCTCCTATAGTAGCCCACCAGTCCCAGGAATTGACGTACTTCCTTCAGGGTCTTGGGTTCTGGCCACTCCTTGATAGCTGTCACCTTGTCTGGATCAGGGGCCATGCTTCTGTACTAACTATGTGTCCAGGTACTGTACTCTTGGCTTTAACAGGTGGCATTTGGATGGTTTTAGCTTCATCCCATATTTGGCCAGAGCTTCAAACACCTCTGCTAGATGGTTACATGTTCCTCATAGGTCTTAGAGTACACGATCACATCATCCAGGTAGAGCAGTACCGTCTCGAAGTTCTTATGTCCCGGGAACTCTCCATCAACCTCTGGAAGGTTCCTGGTGCATTACATAGTCCAAATAGCATGCTGTTAAATTCACACAAGCCCATAGGTGTTGTGAATGCCATCTTCTCGCGGTCTTCCTCGGCTAAGGACACCTGCCAATACCCACTAGTGAGATCTAAGGTGGAAAAGTAATTGGCAGACTTCAACACAGCTAAGGATTCCTCTATATGAGGTAACAGGTAAGGATCCTTGTGTGTTATGCGGTTTATTTGCTTATAGTCTACACACATTCTCATACTGCCATCCTTCTTCCTAACTAGGGCTCCCAGGGACTACAGCTATCTCGTGTAACCCCTGCATTCTCCATGTCCCGTAACATTTCCTTGGCTTTCTGATAATGTGCAGGTGGAATAGGCCTGTACCGATCTTTGATTGGTGGATGTGTACCTGTGGGGATATGATGTTGCACCCCTTTTATCCTATCAAAGTCAAGTGAATGCTTACTAAAGACTTGTTCAAACTCTTTGACTACCCAGTAAACACCTTGCTTTTCATACCAGGAGTGGTGTCAGTTCCGACATGGAGCTGTTGACACCAGTCCTCCAGTGGCCTCGTTTTTACTATCAGGTTTTGCCCCTTTGGTATGGGGTAAGGGCCCCACTGCTTTGATCTCGTTATTGGTTACCGTGTACAATTTAGCAACGGTTGCATACCTGGGTAACTTAACCTCTTCACTGCCACAATTTAAGATGCAAACTGGTACTCTCCCATTATGTGCATCAACCACCCCCCTGGCTGTCAAGAGTGTAGGTCTGTGCTATGTGCTGATGGGCTCCACTAAGCCTGGTAGTCCTGCCCTCTCAGACCTATAGCTGCTTCACACCAAATCATCATTTCACTCATTGGGGGAATCACAATAGGAAACGGGTTGTCACCCGTGCAGTACCAATTTCACCACCTATAATTGTTACCTGTTGATGGTGCAGGAGGGCTCTTATTTCACACTGAAGGACCTTCCTCTGACCAGGTTTGGCAATATCTGCAATCTGTTGAAACAAAGACAATACTTCCCCCATGCAATTGCTAACAAAATTTGTACCAAGTATTATATACGGGTAATTTGCATTACTTCTGCTACTTCTAGAACGCCTTGGTTTTGCAATTCCACCCTCCCCACCTTTATTGGTACTTCTCTAACCCCAATTACAGTAATCGGTTCACCATTACATGCGTTGTTTATGGCATGCTGTTTCAGCTCTGCATCAGCCCAGTACTTTTTGTAAAGGATATAGGGGATGGTGGTCACCTGTGACCCGGTGTCCAGCAGAGCAGGTGTCGGAATGCCATCTAGTACAATTGACAGGAACGGCCTCTGTCCGATGAAGGTCTTGTACCAGGTGGCTGGGCATTGTTGAGTTACTCCTGAGGTTTGGCCCCGGCCCCCAGGGTCTGCCCATCTAAAGGACAGCTCCTGGCGATGTGGCCGGTTCGGTTACAGCGGTGGCAGATGGGCTTCCCAGTGGAGCTGTAGCAGTCGGTGGTTCTCCCTCGGTACGCTGTGGCTTGCTTCGCTCTCATCCAGGGTACATCCTCCGGACTGTCAGCAAGTTGAATCAGCAGTTGAGGTCGGGGCTTGGGTCTTGGTGCTGGCTGGTGGCTCTGCTGCAGCTATAGAGCTTCCATCACCTTGGTTATGTTTTTGCTCATTTGGCGCATTTCAGCACGCATCTTAGCACGCAGAGAGTCATACTTGTCAAGCTGAGCAGATTGTACATTGTGCGTGGCTGCAGACACGGGTACTGGTTTCGGGGTAGCCTGCGCCTCACCACTGCACCACCATTTGATGGCAGCTTCATGGGTCTCAACTGGCCACAACCCTTTTATGGCCATGTCCTTTAGGGTATTAAAGTCAGCTTCCAGGTTGTTCAGTGACCACCAATGCACAGTCTTATTGTCCTTGGGAGATAGCAGTCCCCAGGTTAATTGTTCAATTAAGAGTTTATTTTCATCAGGTACACTGGCAGGGCTGACTTGCTTAAGGGCTCACAATGCTTCCTCTAGGCGCCAGGCATAAGCTCTGATATAATCTCCTGGCCTCTAGTAGCAGTGATGGAAGCGCATGCGTATATCAGCTTCATTGCACTCCTCAAAAGTAGCTCTCAATTTGTCAAATATAGTGGCCGCTGATCTCCGTGCAGCATCAGACCAGGACTCACTCTCTTTCTCTGCTGCGTCAGTTAACTGTCTGAGTACCACAGCAGCGCGCTGCTGACCGGTCATCGCATACATGTCCAGGACACTAGTGATTTTTCTCCTAAAAACATCCAACATATCAGGACATTTGGTAAATTCAAAAAAGTTTATTTTTATCTCATTAATGTACGCTCTGTACCCCATCTTGACTGGAAAAAAACAGAAATATAGAAATTCTTTTAAAGTAATTAAAAAAGAAAAACTGAAATATCACATGGTCATAAGTATTTAGACCCTTTGCCCAGATATTCATATTTAAGTCACATGTTGTCTATTTCCTTGTGATCCTCCTTGAGATGGTTCTACTCCTTCATTGGAGTCCAGCTGTGTTTAATTAAACTGATAGGACTTGATTTGGAAAGGCACACACCTGTCTATATAAGACCTCACAGCTCACAGTGCATGTCAGATCAAATGTGAATTATGAGTTCAAAGGAACTGCCCAAGGAGCTCAGAGGCAGAATTGTGGCAAGACACAAATCTGTCCAAGGTTACAAAATAATTTTTGCAGCACCCAAGGCTCCTAAGAACACAGTGGCCTCCATAATCCTTAAATGGAAGAAGTTTGGGACCACCACAAGTATCCTAGACCTGGTCGTCCAGCCAAACTGAGCAGTTGTGTGAGAAGAGCCTTGGTGAGAGAGGTAAAGAAGAACCCCAAGATCACTGTGGCTGAGCTCCAGAGATGCAGAAGGGTGATGGGAGAAAGTTCTCCAAAGTCTATTATCACTGCAGCTCTCCACCAGTCGGGCTTTTATGGCAGAGCGGCACGACGGAAACATCTCTTCAGTGCACGACATATGAAAGCCTGCATAGAGTTTGCAAAAAAAAAAAAAAAAACATGAAGGACTGCCAGACTATGAGAAATAAGATTCTCTGGTCTGATGAGATGAAGATAGAACTTTTTGGTGATCATTTTAAGTGGTATGTGTGGGGAAAATCAGACACTGCTCATCACCTGCCCAATGCAATTCCAGCAATGAAACATAGTGGTGGAAGCAGGACGACTGGTTGAAATTGAAGGAAACATGAATGCAGCCAATTACAGAGATTTCCTGGATGAATACCTCTTCGAGAGTTCTATAGACCTCAGACTTGGCTGAAGGTTTACCTTCCAACAAGACAATGACCCTAAGCACATAGTAAAAAAACAAAGGAGTGGCTTCAGAACAACTCAGTGACCATTCTTGACTGGCCCAGCAAGAGCCTTGGCCTAAACCCCATTGAGCATCTCTGGAGAGACCTGAAAATGGTTGCCCACAAACGTTCACCATCCAAACTGATGGAACTGGAGAGGATCTGCAAGGAAGAATGGCAGAGGATCCCCAAATCCAGGGGTGAAAAACTTGTTGCATCATTCCCAAGAAGACTCATGGCTGTACTAGCTCAAAAGGATGCTTCTACTCAATACTGAGCAAAGGGTCTGAATACTTATGACCATGTGATATTTCAGTTTTTCTTTTTAATAAATTTACACAAATATCTATATTTCTGTTTTTTCAGTCAAGATGGGGTTCAGAGTGGACATTAATGAGAAAAAAAAGAACTTTTTTGCATTTACCAAATGGCTGCAATTAAACAAAAAGTGAAATATTTAAAGGGGTCTGAATACTTTCCGTACCCACTGTATATACAGTGCTCAAGTTAAATTCCAGGCCCCTTTTCCTTCAAATCAAGCAGGAAAATGTGCCTGTCAGTGGAGGTTTTCTGTTCTCAAGTGTATTTTTCTTTTGAAGTTGCACGTTTACCATGGGAAAAGTATTGGATCTAAAGCTATAACAAATGTTATCTTTACATGTAATGCAATTGCAATGCCATGATGAAGCAACCTTAAAAGGGTTTCTCAGACATAGAGAAAAAATAACTAAAGTAAATGTACTTATAAATTCCTAACTTCTTTTAAATAGCAAATCACAATCAATTTGTTTAGAGATCATTGTGGTCCTTCTGCCCCCAGTAATTTTTAGGGCCACACTTTGCTTGGCCTGTGCCAAAAAGTCCAAAATATTAATAGTGTTCTAGTGAGTAATTGAAATCCTGTCAAATAGAGTACCTGCATTTTATGTTCTCCTTTCAAAAGCTCTGGTCCTTCTGCCACCAGCAATTTTTGGGGGTCACATTTTGCTTCGCCTGTGCCCAAAAGTCCCAAATATTAAGTGTTCTACTGAGGTATTTAAATAGTGTCAAGCAGAGTAGTTCCATTTTCTAGGATCCATTAAAAAATACTGGGCTTTCTGCCACCTCTAATTTTTGGGGTCAAATTTGGCTTGCCTCCAGAAGTGTATATGAGATACGTCAAATGTTCAATGCTAAATGTTTGTTGTGTATGTTCAACTGCAGGTTGTGTACAGGAGACATCAGTGCCTGCTTCGTCGACCACATATTGGGAAGTAGGTAACACAAGGGATGACCCAGTGGTTTCTTACTCAGACTCAATTTTGTTCCTAGTTGTTTTAACTACCTACTGGGGAATTGCATATGTCAGCAGTATTTGGAGAATGTTAACAGAGGTACTACGGTATGTAGAATTTTGCTTTTTATTCTGAGTCAATTGATGCCACTTTGGTGGTATCTAGGCATAATTTTTTTAAATGTGAAGACTCTTCTTGTGGTGTTTTTGTTGTGTATTTTGTTAATTTTAGCAGGGCACTCTGAGCACCACACCTACCCCTGTCACTCATCCCTGTTCCTGATCAATGCTGAAGCTTCAAATACTGGGCCAGAACTTGTCCCATGCATCCATACTGCACAATGATAAGAAATGTTAATTCTGAGGAATAAATTGCACTTTTCCTAGTGTCTGTCCCTAAGGGCCCTTTCACATCAGCGTTTTTTGAAAATCGCGGCAGATGCGGTGAAAAAAACCGCATCTGCCGCGATTACCGCATACCGGCTGCACTTGCGGCGCGGTTGCGGTTTTTGCCATGCAAAGTATAGGCGTACTTGCGGCAGGTGCGGCAAGTGCGGTTTTGCACTTGCGGCAGGTGCGGCCGTGAAAAAAAACGCGGTCAGCCGCGGTGAAAAAACCACATCTGCCGCGATTTTCAAAAAACGCTGATGTGAAAGGGCCCTAATTTGAGCTATTTTGGCAGCTTTTGTGCCCCTTTGAAGGTGATTTGTAGGCCTTTGATTTTGCCTCCCATTGATTTCAGTAGGGTTGGTAGTTCGGTGAACCATTTGATGATCTAGTCGGTGAAAATTTACCTCTTCGACAAACCGAATCAAAACTAAAAGCTTTCCTCATCTCTCGTTAAGATAACTTGCAGAAATCAAAATTTTGGGTGAATTTAGGTTACGTTCTTGTCATCTGGAGGGCACACAAAGTCTGGAGAAACCCATCCCTCCTTGAATTTTATGAGAGTAAGCTTGTCTGCATTTTCCATTGACAGGTAAGAGCGGCTATGCATTATGATTGCCCAACAGGCAGAACTAAAAACCTGTAGAAACAACACACTAGCAGCAAGGCAGGCCATCACCTCCAAAGCATACAAGTAGAGGTTGGGCCAAGTGTGGAGTTTGGACACCCAATAGTTATTAAGCATTGAAGCATCAGGAAAGACACTGGTATGGTCACTTTAGTACCTTGCTGAAGTGATGGCTTTAAAACTGGCCCAGTTTTGACACATTTTTCACCCGTTTGTGTTGCATCTAGTGTGTGGGTCCCTACCCCGTAATTCTTGGTGTTGAAGAAAGGTGGTACCTCTGCGGCCAGTGTTATCTGAGAGTGATATATTCATCAACTAATCTACAATGACCCTCTTGAATAATTTAATTTTGTAACCCTTTTCTGACTCCTTATAGATGATGGACACTGGAGCTAGCTTGAGGTATGTGGTTAGTAATGGGTTACAGGGACCCCTTACTGATTGTGTTGCTGCTAGAAGGTCTTTGATGGATACCATGTATGAAACTGCCTAATAGTTTAATCCAGGAAATTACGTATAGTGTAGGACCCAGTGTTATACTGTCCCCTGTTAGTTCATACTGATGATGATACTAGTTTAAAAAATTTTACCCATATTTCACCGAGATGTTTATTGCCATTTAATAAAATCTATGAAATTCTTATATAATTTACAAAATAAAAAACAATGTTATAAACATACTAAAATACATGTTATGTTCTATGTTTTTGAAGTTTAAATTTACTGATGAAGGCTGTTTAGCTGTTTTAGTTTATGTAGTTTTCAGCTTCTCCTTAACTTTTGAGGGATAATGAGATATTTGTTTAGGAGCTAAGTTTGATAAAACATCAGTTTATTAAGCTACTGTATATGGTAGTTTCTGCTAGGTTACCATTTTCCGTTGCTATAGATGTTATTATTGGTGAAGGGTTGGCTAGGGTTCTGTATCTGTTACGCCAACAAGGGGTCTTGCTGTTCTGTATAACATAATTAGGTACTATTTAGTATAAACAATTTGGTTGTTTTGTTAAAGTGTACTTTGTGTGAAATAGGTTTACCTGTTGAATATAATAACAGGATTTTCTCTAAGGTGTATGGAGATCTTCTTGCCCTTGCTGATTAATGTACGCTGTGTAGTCTTTAGTAGTTTCTTTGAAGGGCTTAATCAGGGTTAGACTTATTTTGTGCTTTGTCTGGTAATTCTCTAAGTGAACTATCTTTAAGACGCTGTGTATCATACTATCCATGGGAACTTTTTAATATGCAGTGATTGTGTTGCTTGTGTCTTAATGCTTGTATTTAGGGGCTAATCCATGGCGCCCTTCTACCATTCATGGATGATTTTCCCTATTGCTGGCTCTGCTGTTGAGGGGGAATAGAGCTTGATTCGCTGAAATCACAGGGCTGCAGATGGAGGGATCGGGAAAGACATACACCATGGCCAGTGGCACGGTACTTCTGGATTCCCCTAGAGTCAGCTGATGTCTGACATCACAGTCTTGTCAGAGTCATGTGCTTGTATGGGTGGGAGAAAGCACGGAGGATAGGGGAAGGATTGCATGGAAGTGTTGACTGTCAGCTGTCATCCAACGCATTTCAACGGAAATGCGTCATTCTTCATCAGCCTGCTCTCCCCCACCCAGACAAGGACATGACTCTGATGAGACTGTGACTTCAGATGTCAGCTGACTCTAGGGGAATCCGGAAGTAAACATCCTGGTGAAATACGGGTAACATTTTTTAAACTAGTGTCCTCATCACTATGAACTAATAGGGGAGAGTGTTACGCTGGGTCCCACACTATACATAATTTCCTTGTCTGACTTTGGAATAAGAGAAGAAAATTTCTCCTTGTTCTGTGGGTTGAGAAAAGTGTACAATCAGTATTTGCTGTTGGCCAAAATGTCTATCACGCATGGGTATTGGAAAACTCAGTTGGACATGAACTATGCCATGTACGGCAAATTACAGAAAGCCAAAGGTTCAGTGTCACAACTAGGACAATCAGTAACTATCCTCTCCTCCTCACACCACCTCGCCTCCTCCTCCTCTTGCTTTTCCTTTTCAGGCCATCCATGCTGGACAGACACAAAGCTAGGGTTAATAGTTCCCTCTGTAGTGCAGATAAACAGGTCTTCTTCCTCCTCCTCTTCCTTATCATCACCCAATGTGGCCTGAGACTATTGACTGAGGCTGGGCTGGGTAGAATCATTCATTGGAAAATCTTGCTCTATAGCCACCAGCTGGGCATTTCAAGCTTCCTCTTTCATGTTGTACAGCAAGCTTTTTAATTGACAGACCAGCGTGATGGTTATGCTGATATTAGCATCATCTTGCCTTGTCTTGTTCATAATTATTTTACTTGTCTACGTATGCTTTTTTCACATATAAAGCGGCGGCACGGAAAAAATAGCATTATAATAATAAGTAACACAAAAAAAAAATTCACCGGTCAGATTGGCATCCTCCTTGCCTCTGCTCAGCTTGGCATGGAAGATGCTACAAATAACACTATTTTTCTCTGAAGGACTAGTGTATCATAAAATAATGCCATACAGTGGAAGAATGCCCCCATGCTCTGTGATCTGGCTGAGTGGGGGTGCTGTTGGGAACAGTTCTTATTCTAATCAAAACCACTACCTTTTACTGCCTGTTTTTGTGCTACATATCCATCCACCTTTGCTCTGCCTTGCTTGTTTTATGTGCTACTGGTCCAGGCTCGATCAGTGGCCTCATCATTGACCACCTCATATTCTAATTCCTAAATCTGATCCTTTAACCTGGCAACTGTGTCTCCTCATCATCCTCCTCCACCTCTTGAGACAGTAATTGATGTTTCCCAATGTGGCTCTTTTCTGACCTTGGGTGCTCAAATATATGGGCTTCTCCACACTCCACTATCTCATGTCCCTCATGAATGTTGCACAATGAGAGTCCAGAATGAATAAAAGGGAATGTAAAGAGCTCCTTGTAGTGCACAAGTTTGGTGGCATATGTATCCTATGACTCGTGATGGGGATAGGAAAAAGAACCAGGTTGAGGATTGTCCGGCCCATTCTCTTGGATACTAAAACTGAACCCTGTGTAATATTTGATGGTGCTACTTGTCAATAGACTGGATGCATTGTCTGCCAAATCATAACCTGAGGGTAATTCAGACTGCACTGTGGACGGACCTAGAGGAGGAGGGGGCACAATTTATTGTAGAGGGCCCGCTGTGTGCCCCGCCAAATGAGTGAATGAAGGCCTTGCAATGTGAATAAGTGAGATCAAGTCACATAGATATATTAGTAGAGATAGTACGTATATTATAGATATCTTAATATATATTAGTATAGATAGTAAAGAGGAGAGTCCTCACAAATAAATAGAGGAGGGCCCTCCCAAATGTATAGAGGAGGGCCCTCCCAAATGTATAGAGGAGGGCCTTCCCAAATGTTTAGAGGATGTCACACCTAAATTTATAGAGGGGGGCCCTCCCAAACATATGTTACAGACCCATCTGATACCCCTCACCAAACTCAGGTTTCCTTACACCTGCTGGGCATCTGAAATCTTGAATTGAAGGCCACAGAATGACATGGAGGTGGTGTTGCAGGAGGAGGAAGAGGGTAAAGCCCAACAGACCAATGGGCACACTGTAGATGGCATAGTAAAGTGCTATGGAATATGCATTCTGCTATCTCAGTATCAATGAGGGAGGGATCACCGAAATGTTTGACTAAGAGCAGTCTCCCCCAAGCGTACAGTAAAGGGTCACCTGAGACCCCCACAAAACTCAGGTTTCCTTACGCCTGCTGGCCCACTGAAAAATTGAATTGAGGGCACCAGAATGACATGGAGTGGAGTTGCAAGAGGAGCAGCAGGATAAAGCCCACTACACAAAATGGGCACAATGGAGCTGGCATTGTAAAGTGCTATGAAATATGTTTTCCACCATCTCAGTGTCAATGAGGGAGGGACCGCCCAAATAAATGAGTAAGAGCATATCATACAGGGCCAACTGAGGCCCCTCAGGGCAAAGCTGAACATACCAATGGGCACATTGTAGCTGGCCGTGTAAAGTGCTGAGAAATATATAAAAAATATCTATTAGGGGGGACTTAGAAAAGACATAAGTCAGGGCCCTCCCAAGAATAAAAAAAAAGCAAAAACGTTACATGAGAACATGCAGTAAAGGGATATTTTTTTCTCTTCTTTATTTTGTCTTATATACAAATGATTATGCAGGAAAAATGTTTCTGAACATTTCTGCCTGTAAAATGCCATTTAGGTCAGGTTTGGTAGTTGTTCTTGTGAATCTGTAAAATGTGCGTAATACTCTGACAACATTATTCTCAGAAAACATATGTGAGCCAGAAATGCATGCAGGCTCTTCCCATTCCGTTTCATCACTTTCCCACCCCTTCCAGCCTTTTTCTCAGGCCACCAGACCCCTTCATTGGGTCCAGCAGATAATTACTCGCGTTTCTCATTGAATTACATTGGAGTCGCTATTTGGTACGAATACGCGATTATTACAAACTACAGTACTAGTTACAATTCTCCCAAAACCGAGTATTTCACTATTCGCTCATTACTACTTCTTATTCTCAGTCACCTGCCCTAACATAATAGGACAATTTTTTTGGCAGCTGCATTTTAATTTTATAGTAATTACCTTCCTAGACAAAACAATTATGCTCTACAAACTTAATTTACGTAGGTGCGTACAATGACATTTCCTTTATTTTTTTTTTCTGGATAACCCTTTTAGGGTGCCATTACACTAGCGTCAAACTCATATTGCACTCGGACCAATGTCAAACCATCAGTCAGGTCATATTGTTACTTTTTTCCTCTGCTGAACTCGCATTGCGTGTCAAATTGCAGCATGCTCAATTGCACATGTATCTCACTTGCGAGTAGCCAATAAAAGTCTATGGGTGCACAAAATAAACGCACACAGACAGCACACTAAGCATTTGCAGCATGGTCTTTCCCATGCTGGTAAAAGTTAGGGCCACTTTACACACACCAACTTCTGTGACCAACTTCTGAACAGATCTCTGGTTGCAGTGAAATCATGGACACATTGTTCCTTTTTGTGGCTGTGTACAAATGGAGCAATGTGTCCATGATTTCACTGCAACCAGAGATCTGTTCAGAAGTTGGTCACAGAAGTGGGTGTGTGTAAAGCGGCCCTTAGAATAGACAGATAGATTGGATAGATAGACAGACAGACAGATAAATAGATAGATAGATAGATAGATAGATAGATAGATAGATAGATAGATAGATAGATAGATAGATAGATAGATCATCCTACCAGTCTCCCCCTGCCACTTCCAGGTCTGCCTATTAAGATACCTGCATATTCACTGCACTGTTTGGTAAACAGCCAATCACAGATGCTCACACTCTGTGATTGGCTGTTGCAGTTATACTGCATTTCCTCAATCTGGACGGTGTCCTTGGGTCACCTCGGTTAAATCCCTGCTTACCTTGCCGCTATTCCCATGGCCCATCCGGGAGTATGTATTCATTTCTGATCTGTTTCTGATCCGTTTCTGATCCGATTTTTCTGGTGCATTCTTTTTCCGCCATATACAATGGTTTCAATTGGAAAAGCGAATCCGAAAAACGTCACAAAAACCTACATGTCCATTCTTTTTGAGGATCACTTTTCAAAAATACACAGCACGTATTAAATGCCCAGTTAGAACAGCAAAACATTGACTTTTCTTGGATACCATTTAAGCGATGCGTTCACTGCATTTTCACTGCAAAAAGTGATAAAAAAAAAACGGATAAAAAAAACGCATGTTCACAGTGTGAACATAGCCTTAAGGAAAAGCTTGGCTGTGAACACGTCAAAACTGAGAAGAGAAATTGGATGCACCATTAAACTATTTAAGTAGCGTGAGCACTATTTAAAAAAAAAAAAAAAATACAAAAAAATAAACCAATAGGTTTGCTGACTCATAGTTTGTAAAGTGTTAATTGTTGTACTAACATTTGTTATATTTGTAAAATATAATGAACTTTAGAATTTGAAACCATAGTATAAAATAAGAAAAAACAATTTAATATTTCGAGCTTGAGTGACAGATATTAAACAAGTGTGACTGATCAAGAAAAGGCGTTAAGATGCTTGTGACAACCCTAAACAATCTGAAATGCAATCATTTTCTGACAGCGTCTCTGTTGCCTTGTCATGTTATCAGGATAAAAGATTTGATGGATTTGAATTTTTGAACTTTGAGAAATTCACATCTCAACCTGCAAAAGAAAAAATCTCAGCAAAATTAGGCTGGCTTCACACTTGCGTTTGTGTCTGTATGCGTATGGCATGCAGACGCAAATGCAGCCATATTAATGTGAACGCAGCGGAGAATCTCCGCATGCGTTCACATAAGTATGCACCCTGGCCAGCCAATAAGTTGTCTCTGGGGCGGCCGGGAGGAGGAGATCAGCAGCAGAGATCTCCTCCTCCCGGCCACAGCTGATCTCCCGCCGGTGTCAGCATGGGAGATTTGAAGACACTGCTGATCTGACAGCTGTTTAAATCTCCCGCACCGACACCAAATAGGTGGTATCGGTGCAGGAGAGAAGAAACAGCTGATCATTGCTTCAAATAACCCTCGCCGACCTCACCTATTCGGTGTCGGCCCGGAGATTTAATCAGCTGTCAGATCAACTGTGTCTTCAAATCTCCCATACTGACACTGGCGGGAGATCAGTGGAGGCTGTAGTTGATCTCCCGGTGGCCCGCGCTGATCACCGGCGGCCACCGGGAGAGATTTCAATGAGATCCGCAGCGATCTCCTGCGCTGTCATGCGGAAGACAGTGCGGATCCATTGACTTTCAATGCATTGTTAGTGCGCTTGCGGACGCTTGCAGATAAGACAAACGCCCACGAACGCACAAAAGATGCAACATAATGCGTTCGGAAGCCGCTCGGAGGGTGCAAAAATTATGTGCATCCGAGCGCAGCCATATGCAGGCACATGCGTTCCCATGTTAAACATAGGAACGCATTTGCGCAAGCGTTTTGCTGCGTTCGGTGCGCTGCGTTCCAAACGCAAATGTGAAGGCACCCTTACAGTGCCTTGGAAGTGAATTTATTATCAGATGCATGCTATATTTAATCCAAAGATTGCAACTTTTTGTGCTATTTATACCTTTTAGAATACGGATTAAGGCTTTGCTCAAATCTAAATACGGTGAGTGCAATCCAATAAAGAATTGGATTGCACTGATATCAATATTTAGCAAAAAGACAGTACTGATTTGCAAATTATTCTTCAGCTTGAATCTGGCTGAGACAAATATAGCAGCATGATGTGTATGGCTACATAAACCAGCCGAGATGTGTCAAAGCAGGTTTATGGGTGCAAGAAAAAAAACAGGGTACACACTGACCATGAATATGCCGTCCTTTTTTTATGCACACTTCTTCAAGAAATTGCATCAGCCAATATAGATAGATAATACAAAATATATCTAAAATAGATAATAGGATAGATATATAGATAGCCTGCAAAGCCTGATTATATGGACTTGATTCACAGCCAAAGGCATTGGATATTTGACCAGGGTCAATGGTGGTCTCAATTCTGAGCTATATGTGAGTATCCTACAAGATGAGTTACTTTGTACACTCGGGTACCATGGATATGAAAAGAACGACAGTGTTCCAGCAGGACAATGACCTGAAACATACATCGAGATTGGTGAAGAAATGGTTTAATGGCAATGAATTAGAGGTGGTGGATTGGCCCCCACAGTCCCCAGACCTCACCCCAAACCTATAATTGTGGGTTGAGTTGAAGAAAAAGCAGTTAACATACCCATGTAAGTCGACCAGTATGCACCAAAATTGGGAACGTGTAGAAGAGACATAGGATGAGATTTCAGTCATGCTTGAATCTGATCAAGAGCATGCCCAGAAGGATTCAGGCAGTGTTGAAAGCAAAAGTTGACTTTACAAAATAAAAATTGAAACGTAGATTTTTTAGGAGCAAAACAGTAACAATGCAGTGACATTGCAAGAATCTGCACAAGTTATCTTATGCTAAACAATTGGAAGTCAAACATTTGTATGATATAGTCAACATTATTGTCAGTAAAATTAAGGTAGTCTTACGCTCAAAGCTGCAGTGGATGGTGAGATGTGAAGCCTGAAATTCAAAAGTTTAAAATAGTGTTACCCTCTTGCTCGTCCATGTACATTATCCTCAACATATCATGTATATACGTTCATACAAAATTATAAATCCCTAAGATATCTCCACATCCATACATTCAACCAACACACTGAAAACATAGAATCAATTGTAAATGGTGAGGTGAGAACGTTGATTAAGTAGAAGGAGTCTTCATTGCAGCAGATGACCCTCTGCTGGGGCAAAGCAATTACAGCAGGAAGATTTATTGTAAAAAAGATGGAGAGACTGTAGTGTGTGTACTCAGGGCCTGGCAAGTACATTTTTCAGGAATGAATCAGAGAAGATCAGCAGACAGACAGACTCCAGTGGAAAGTTAGAAATATTGTGGTGTGCATAGCTCACACAAATATGGGTGCCATATTTTCAGCCTCAGGTTACCAGAAGGAACATATAAATATTTTCCCTTAAACTGTGCAATGTGCCTATCAGCTCCATATTAATATTTAGCAGCTGGAAGACAATACATATATCATGTTTTCCATCTATGAACATGTAAATTCATAATGGGAGAAATTACAGAAATATCTTCACCTGGAACACCCAGTTTCAAAGATATGCAGAAAGCTGGGGTTTTATAATTCTCTGTAGTACTGAGCCCAGCCCATAGCTTATTCCTAAAGACAACAAAAATTTGATTCTGTGGCTACTGAGCTCAATTTTCCAGGTTTCACAACGGCATGACTGCACATGATAGAGGCTCTTGCTTTCCATAGTTTATTCTTAGTGGACAAAAATTTGACTCTGTTACTTCAGTTTCTTGAAACAGGTTTTACGTCGGCATAACTGGCCATGATACATACTTGCTCTCCATTGCTCATTTTATAGAGGACAAAATTTTGATTCTGTGGTCTCTAAACAAAATTTTACTGATACTGGTTACACTTGGTCATGACTAGATATGATACAGGCCGTTGGTTTCCAAAGCTTATTCTTATAGTGGAGTAAAATTGATTGTGTTGCTTCTGAGCTCAATTTTCCTGACACAGGTTTCACGCTGGCACAATTGGCCCAGATAGAGGCTCTAGCTTTTTGTAACTTATTCCTAAAGAAGTGAAAAATTGATTCTGTGACTCCTGAGCTCCGTTTTCCTGCTAAACGCAGATGTGAGCAAGGCCTTAATCCGTATTCCAATAGGTATAAATAGCATAAAAAGTTGCAATCTTAGGATTAAATATAGCATGCATCTGATTACACTCAGATCTACCTCTTTGGCTCAGACATCACCTCTCTGCAGTACAGAATTCCAGAGTGTCTATCAGCCATATCCTCCTTTTTCATCTCCCGCTTCCTAAAACTCAATGTAGGCAAAACCAAACGCATCATGTTTCCTCCATCTCATGTATCTTCCCTACCTGATGTATCTATTATAGTAAATGGCATAACATTCTCTTCCATACCTGAAATTAGCTGCTTCGGAGTAATTCTCGACTCTGCCCTGTCCAGGGACTAGCTGGAAAATTTCGGCCTGGTGGGCAAGCACACTGCAGTGGCCCATGAACATTGAGCTCAGACCAACATGACAGATAGCCGAGCGGCCCCAAAACTGCTGCTTGATCACTGGCCTGGGGGGCATCTGCCCTCCTGCCCCCTGCGCCAGCCAGCCCCTGGCCCTGTCCTTCAAACCCCACATTAAATCTCTTGCCGCCTCCTGTTTCCTCCAGCTCAAAAATATTTCCAGAGTTCGACCCTTCCTCAGTCCTCAATCTACTAAAACTCTTGCACACGCTCTCATCATCTCCCGCCTCGATTATTGCAACATTCCCCTCTGTGGCCTCCCTGCTAACTCTTGCACCATTCCAGTCTGTTCTCAACTCTGGTGCCCAGCTAATCCTCCTCTCTCCTCACTACTCCCCTGTTTCTCCTCTCTGCAAATCTCTTCACTGGCTCCAATTCCACAACGAATCAAGTTGAAGCTGCTAACACTGACCTACAAATTCATCCATGACCTGTCTCCACCCTATATTTCCGAACTAATCTACCACTATCTTACCTCACTTAATCTTTGATCCTCCCAATACCTCCTTCTCTCCTCCACACTTATTCATTCTTCACACAACCGCCTCCAAGATTTATCCCGAATATCCCCCATCCTTTGGAATTCTGCACCCCAACACGTCCAATTATCCATGCTCGGATTCTTCAGATGGAATCTGAAAACCCATCTCTTTAGGAAAGCTTAAAGCCTGCAACGACCATGGTGCCTCACCTCCACCAGAGCTGTTGCATCCCTGACCTTCTGTCTCCTCCCCAATATCCAGTAGAATGTAAGCTCGCAAGGGCAGGATCCTATCCCCTCAGTACCAGTCTGTCCATGTTAATTTGTTTACTGCAAACTATATCTATAACTTTGTATCTAACCCCTTCTCATGTACAGCACCATGAAATTGATGGTGCTATATAAATAAATAATAATAATAAGCATGTTAGTTTCACAGTCCCTCCTTCATAAATGAAACAGTAGATGTCTGACCATGTCACCCACACCACATGCCCAGATAAGGTAGTAAAATTTTAAAAGCACTTTTACCTGGGATTTTTTTTTCAGCACTGAAAGCAATGAGACAAACTAAAACAGCATGTAAACATCGGCTAAAAGAGAGGGGGCTTTATTTTTTTATTTTTTGTTCTTTTGCCTCTTGAACAAGTCTAAGGGGTACTTCACACACTGCAACATCACTAGCGACGTTGCTGAAATGACACAGGTTTTGTGACGTAACAGCGACCTCTCCAGCGATGTCACAGTGTGTGACACGCATCTGCGACCTGGCCCCTGCTGTGAGGTCGCTGATCGCTGCAAATCGTTCAGGACCATTTTTTGGTCCTTGGTCTCCCGCTGGTCAGCATCACTGTGTGTGACAGCAAGAGACCATTGATCAGCGACATTAGACATTGGCCACTGGTAACCAGGGTAAACACCGGGTAGTTAAGTGGTTTTGGGCCCCAGGGACACTCACAAGAAAAAATCTATATATTTTTTTATAGATTTTTATGGAAAAAAAATATCTTTTTCTTCACTACTTAGATATAGGGACGTAGAAATAGAGTGCTATGCTCAAGCTTCAATGTTATCAAATTCTCCTTTTATATTTATTGTAGGCTGTGGCTCATAGCTAGAGCTACTGCCTACAACATGGAAATTGTGAGTTTAACTTTCAGGGAGTCCAGATCAGAAGGGAATTAGGCTAGCGTCACACTCGAGTTGTGCCATCCACAGAGAGGATGCCTTAAAAGGATAGTTTTTTTTCCCTGGCATTCACATGACATGTGTGTACATTTTTGACACATGCATTAACGCATGCGTTATTGTAAGGTACATGCATTAACAGATATGTTTGCCATAGACTCCAATGTTAAATTAACGCATCAGTTTCCCAAAGTGGCTCAAAAAACATTGAAAACCGCAATTTGGCCATGCGTTTTTTTTGTATTGGAGGCTATGGGTGCGTTAACGCATCTGTTTGCAGAAATTAAAAGATGGAAAAAACGCATTCTTTTAGTGGATGCTTGACGCTAGTGTGACCCTAGCTTTAGGGAGTATAATAAATTTATGTACATGCAGAGAAATGCCGGCCCAGCCCTTCAAGGTGAAGAGAGCGAGTGGAAGTGGGGACAAAGCCCTCATATTTCAGGACAGTGGGATTTTGGCTATGTTCACTCTGGACATTTTTGGTGCAGCATTTTTTATTTATTTTTTTTAAACTGCACCGAAAATAGATCAGTTGAAACATCTGTTAGCTAAGTGAATGGGATTTTCAGTTTGCTATGCAGACATCAGTGTTTTTAACTGCTGCGTTAGTGGTGCAGAAAGCGCATCCAGAAAATAATGAGCATGTCAATTATTGCTCCATTTTTCTGCTGTGCTTTCTGCACCACTAACGTCCAATTACTTACCCTTCCCAGCGTTCCCACAGTGAACCCTGGTGATGTCTTCTTCCCGGGCATCAACAGGACCTGTGGGCAGGGCCTGCCCATGTGACTCAGCCTGAGAGTCATGAGGCCAAGATCCTGTAAGTACTTGTTACTACTGACAGGTCCTGCTAATGTCTGGAAGGAAGACATCATCGGGGCTCACCGTGGGATCGCCGGGGAGGGTAAGAAAGTGTGTCTCTGTCTATGTGTCTCTCTGTGTTCCCGAAAATGGAGCAAAAAAGCAACACAAACAGATCACGCATTTGTGATCCTTTTTTGCAAAAAACGGATCAACAAAAAACGGAGCACAAATGCTTTGTGTGAATGAAGCCTTTCCCCTCAGATTGGCACAGTCATGACAAATCCCGAATGTTTGTGAGCTATGTACATGCGGGTGAACATACCACGTCACGCGCGTTGTGATGCGCTTGGAAATAGCACGAAAATTCAAGCTCTGGCACTTACATGCCGGTGTTTTAATTGCGCTCGATGTTCCATCACCATAGCAGTGAATTGACAGTGGTAATGCAGTCTTACCTTTCCGGTAACACTGCGTGAATTCTGACAAATTCTATGTTTTAAATGGAATTCTCCTGAACACAGCTCATAACGCTGGTGTGGCCCTAGCCTAAGAGGAGCTACATGCTATATAGTAAAACCACTGAAAGGTGAGCAGAACCTACTTATACCCAAATTCTACAATATTATACTTCTACACTTAGATCTGCGCCCCGCTCTCTTTTGTCTCCCCTCCCCAGACCCCATATATATATATATATAAGGGCCCTATTAGGCTAGGGTCAAACCTCCGTCAGCCTCAGGCTGATGATTCAGTTTAAAACTTAGTTTTCGTCAGCCTGAGCGCATAGCGTTAATGGCATGTAACGCTATGTGCCGGCTACTAGGGATGAGCGAGTCCTAAATTACTCGGAATCGCTAGACCCACACGAGTCCGAGCCCAGGACTCGCTACTCGTTGCGAGTCTAGCGAGTCCAATGTTAATGAATAGGGAACCGAGTAATAACGAATAATGCTATTTCCAAATCGCTGATGTGTCTCTGAAAGTGTGCGAGTCCAAACTCGCAGGTTTTTCTCTTATTTGGAGCCGAGCTGCAGGCAGGACACCGTACAGCAACGCACTGGCACAGGAAAAAATTGTTTAGTACGCAGAACCAGGCACTGTTAGGGCTCCTTCACATTTGCGTATGGTAACGCAGCGTATGCTGCGTTCCCATACGCATCCAAACGCATGCGCACTGCGTTCCTATGTTTAACATAGGAACGCATAGTGCCTGCGTTTGGCAGCGTTTGCTGCGTTCGGGTTCGGATGCGGACGATATCTGCTCTCTTCAGGGTCCAGCGTCCGCACCCGGGACGCAGCATGTTGCATTTTTTGGGCGCTCGGGGACCTTGGAAGATCAGCAAGCGTCCCCAAGCGCACAAAACCTGCATTGTCTTCAATGGGTCCGCAGTGTTCTACGCTTGACAGCGCAGGAGAACGCTGCGGACCCATTGAAAAATCTCCCGGTGGCCGCCGGTGATGTCACAGGAGCTCACCGACGGCCACCGGGAGATCAGCTCAGCCTCTGCTTCTTCTCTTCTTCTTCCCTTCTTCTTGTCTTCTTCCCCGCCGGCGGTAATCTCCTAGCGATGTCGGCGGGGAGAACAGCTGATTTGACAGCTGTTTGAATCTTCCCGCGCCGACATCTCCTCTCGGTGTCGGCGCGGGAAGATTCAAACAGCTGTCAAATCAGCTGTTCTCCCCGCCGACAGTCCCGGAGCTTACCGGCGGCCGGGGGGCGGAGATCTCCGGCGCTGATCTACGCCCCGGCCCGCCCCCGGACAAAGCCGATTGGCTGGCCGGGCTCCCTAGTGATGTGTCCGCAGGCGGACATTATCCGCTGCGGACACATCAAAAGACCATGCTTTTGACAGCGTTTGTGTCTGCATGCCATCAGCATGCAGACACAAACGCAAATGTGAAGGTAGCCTTAGGCTGCGGTGCTGGCTGCGTGCAAGTTTACAAGTACTGTGCGAGCTGCAGGCAGGACACCGTACAGCAACGCACTGGCACAGGAAATGTTTTGTGGAAAAATGGCACCAAAATTATTTGGTAGACTAGTGCCAAAAATAAAAAAAAGCTTAGGATTACAGCTCTGCGGAAAGCTGGGTGAACTAAGCTCTGAGGATGGTGCTGGATTCACTGTAAGGCTGCTCCTATCTCCCCTTCCTTACAGTCCTGTACAGCAATCCTCCGTCCTGGTAGTTCTGAAAAGAACTTTTGGGTTATGTGTGAGGAATCTTGACTCCTACACTCCGTCCTGTTAGTTCTGAAAAGAACTTTTGGGTTATGTGTGACTCCTACACTGCCTAACTGTCCCTAGATCTGCTCCAAGTCTCCCTGCACTAGGTCAGCTCTTCTCAGGAATGTGCCCAAAATGGCGGGGGCAAGCCTTATATACTGCCTTGCCTGTCATAGATGACATAGGCATCACGATGGACAGCAGCCAATCATAGTCCTGACACAACCAAAGCTGCTATGGCATTACTGCCTATGATTGGCTAAGATGCTTGTCCTTCTTCACAAGTTTTCTGACCTAACACGCAATGCTGACTAGTAACATAAAAGATTCTGGATTCGCGAGTCCCGAATAGAGAATACAGGACTCGGAATCGCAGACTCGCTAGGATTCGGACTCGTAGACTCGCTCAGACTCGCTGCTGTTTGGGGAGATTCAAGCTATATAGTGATGTGATAGAGCGAGTCTAGCGAGTCTAGCGAGTGAGATAAAGTAAACTCTGACAAAACTAAGATTGCTATTGACTTGCATTGGACTCGTTACTGAGCGAGTATTCGCTAAAAGACTCGCCGATTACCGAGTCCAGCGAGTCCCTTAAGAATCGCCGAGTAACGAGTCCTAGCGAGTAGACTCGCTCATCCCTACCGGCTACCTATTTATCACTATGGATACCTGATGCTTCGCGCAGCCACCGGCTCCACACACAAGGACCGAATATGCGCTTTTGCAGAGCGCACAGGGAAACGCTGCAAACCGCGTTATCTGTGCGCTCTGCAGTAGTGCATATCCTGTCCTTGTGTGTGGAGCCAGCGGCTGCGCGAAGCATCAGGTATCCATAGTGATAAATAGGCAGCCAGCGCATAGCATTACATGCCGTTACCGCTATGCGCTCAAGCTGAGAAAAACTAAGTTTTAAACTGAATTGTCAACCTCAGGGTTGACGCAGCTCTTACCCTAGCCTCACACAGACAAAAGAAATGGTGTCATTTTCGACACTTTTCTTTATGAATAAAGTGCTTGTATGCATCTTATTATTGTATGCGTCTTTTATGACCTAAAATAAATAGTTCATACATTATGTTTTACCAAGGAATTGTAAGAACTTGTAATTGAGGAAGAGGGGATCACATGTAAAATCAGAGATGATTTAGGATTGAAGGTCATTAACCAAAGACCTGGATGAATATAGAAGGTAAGTGCGATGGATAATAGTAAAAGGAATAAGATATTGTCTCGGTGTGATTCAGGTAAAAGAAAAGCATATTTGGTTTACAAGAGGAACATGAGCTCCTGGCACCAGAGTCTCTGTGAGGTATTTCATTTTTATAGGAAAAGAAAAAATGAGCTCTTCTTGACTTAAGCAGCAGGATAAATCTGTTACTAGGGAGTACTCGAAACGGAGCGAGGTCTCCAGACTGTGCTCTAGTGAGGTGATTAGTCAGGACAGCTCCATAAAACACCGGCAGGTTGAAGTCTGCTTACAATGCATGCTGGGATAGTGTCACATGAAAATGCGAGAAGATGAGGTCTCCCGAGAATGGTCAGGAACAGACACACTTATCACATACAACACATCTTTTATCACTTCTTTTGCCATCACTGTTACTGTTCATACTAACAGCCTATATACCTAGGTCAACAAATGTTAAGAGACCCTATGTAAGAAAAATATGTAAAATACAGTCATATAAAATGTTATTTAAAGCTTCTATTAGGCATAATATAACCTATGAACACACATAATGTATAGGCAGACTGCAGTAAGTAAATATATGGTACCACATGTAAAAACATAGGGTACTTAACATTTTTTTAAACAAAGCATAAAAGCTATCCAACCGCAACAAGGTGTACCCAATCAGGATGTCCCTAACTCTAGTAACACACCTCTTTATGTACCAAACAGGACCTTAAAATTCATGAATGCACAGCAGGATTAGTGCCCGACTACAATATTTAACCCCTTCACCCCCAGATGATTTTCCATTTTCGATTTTTCCCTGCCCTTCTTCCAAGAGCCATAACTTTTTTTATTTATGTCAATAAAGACATATGAGGGCTTGTGTGGCGCCCTGCTCACACAGGTAACTACAGACTCACCTACAGCATGGATGGGTTTCCACAGTGGGTACACAAGCACAAACAACACCTTCCACCCCAACCCAGTAGGGGGAGCTCAACTTGCTGCTCTTAGGCAAGATCCCCTATAAATACTGGTGCTGGGGTCGGAGTTAAACAGAGTGTGCCGTCGCTAGGAGAACTGTGAAGACGTCCTGGTGGTCGGAGCTGCGCTAGGCCCGAGCCAGAGACAGCTGAACAGCCATCAGTCTAGCTATTGCAGGGACCCAAGAGTAGGGTCGAAGGCGAGACTTAGGAACCAAAGAGAGTAGCAGCCTGGGGACCGAGGAGCCGTCTTGCTTCACTAGAGAAAGCACCCCGGACACCAGAGTCCGAGTCTCCAGGAGAGCACCCAGCCCAGCAGAGAATACCAGTTTTCCGTGGAGACTTCAGTCTTACGGGCATCTGTGCAACCACCAACAAGGGAGCCAGACACTGCAAGAGAGTATATAGCGGCAGTCTAACGAGGGTTACCCAACACAGCACAGGTGAGAGGAGAGCAGAGGAGGCCAGCCAAGTTCCATACAGGGCATGGGCTTCACACAAGGGAAAAGAGACGAGGAGGCCTTATACCCACTCACTGTGGAGATGCAGAGGTGCTACCCAAACACCTGGCAGTGTACTGGACTTTTACCTGCAATTCCATCAGTAAAAGCTAAAGAAACAATCTCCGATGTGTGTGTCTATTCCTCTACCCCTGACCCTGCTTTCATCCCTAACCATCAACTACCAGAGCCCCGGGGACTGAGCTCCGCCTGTGGGGAGCTTCAACACCTAGCTGCCCGTACATCATCCCTAGACGCCCAAAGCAGCGCTGATAAAATCACCAGAAGCCACAGGTGGCGTCACGACAAACTTTTATTCTCTTTACTACCATTCCCTAACTCCTTTACCAGTTGACCATCAGGGCCACGGGTCTGGGCAGGCCACCAGTGACATCCCAACCACAGCAGGGCCCCATAGGCCCCTGGGTTAGTCACTTGTTTTTTGTGGGACAAGTTGTACTTTCAGATAGAATCATTTATTTTGCAATATAGTGTACAGGAAAATGGGGAAAAAAATCCAAGTACGGTGAAATTGCAAAAAACGTGCAATTACATATTTATTTTTTGGTTTTTTTATTCACCATGTTCATTATATGGTAAAACTGACATGTCAGTATGATGCCTCAGGTTGGTACAAGTTTGTAGATACCAAGCATGTATACTTTTATCTAAGTGGAAACAAATTCACAAGTTTTTAAAGAAAAATATTTGCACTTTTGCGCCACTTTCCGTCAACCGTAGCGTTCTGATTTTTCAGGATCTAGGGCTGTGTGATAGATTATTTTTTGCAGCTTGAGCTGGCGTTTCTAATGATGCAATTTTTGGGTAGATGCACTGTTTTGATCACCTGTTATTGTATTTTATTGCAATGTTGTGGCGACCAAAAAACTTAATTTTCCTATATAGGGAAGATGGTGTGTCACAGTCTGCGCTGCTGTCTCAATGGAATCACAAGGGATGGATGTCTCCAAGAAGCCACAAGAAAGGCAGGTGCCAGGATAGGTGCTGAAATGTGTTGGTGAATAAAGGAGATCATTACTTTGGAACCTTGCCTTCCTTGTGGCTTCTTGGAGACATCCATCCCTTGTGATTCCATTGAGACAGCAGCGCGGACCTTGACACACCATCTTCCCTATATAAGAGCGTTTTTCCACGTACGAGTGGTTGGTGGAGGTCCTGCAGCAGCTATAAACCGAATGCTTATAAACCAGTTGTGGGTTGCACAACTGGATCAGGTGAGTGTACACCTATTGATATACTCACACAAACAGTGTTACTAGTGATAGGGCACTATTGCGCCTCTTGTCTCTCCCCCCTTTTTTGTATTTATACAGTTAAAAACTTAATTTTGGCATTTATACTTTTGTTCTGTTACACAGTTTACCAGTCTAATTAATTGATTTTATATTTTGATAGATATCTGAACACAGCAATACCAAATATGATAGATTTCTGAACACAGCAATACCAAATGTGTATTTTTACATTTTTTTTAATAGTTTTATTTTCAATGCAGCAAAAGGGGGAAGATTTGAACTTTTGCATTTTTTCCACACTTTAAAATGTTTTTTTTTTAAAAATATTTTACTTGGCCTACTAGGAGGCCTCAGTGCTCCACTATCTGATTGCTACTCTTACCTTCAGATGTAGCATCTGAAGACATGGGAAGTAGTGATGGGCGAATCCTAAATTACTCGGAATCGCTTGACTCTAGCGAGTCCGAGCACAGGACTCGCTACTCGTTGCGAGTCTAGCGAGTCCAATGTTAATGAATGGGGAAGCGAGTAATAGCGAGTAGTGTGAGATTTACAAATCGCAGATGTGTCTCGGAAGCTTCAGCCTGAAGCAATCCTAGTTTTGCCATTTATTTGCATTGGACTCGTTTACTTTGCAAGTAATCGCTGGGAAACTCGCACAGATAAGAGTCCTGTCTGCTCTGTGTGCTGGCTGCCGCAGCTCCAGGGTCCTAGAACCTGCCTGCTGCCTGATGTAGCAGAGCTGAGATTGTTCTCAGTCTGCTCATTCCCTGTGCATAGACATCTATATCTATGCACAGGGATGAGCAGAGAGGACATCGCGTTTTGGACTACGTCGGACGGAAGAGGATTTTTTTAATTAAAGATGGAGTCCCTAATGGCTTTTTTTTTTATTTCTAATAAAAAATTTTCTCTGCGTTGTGTTTTTTTTAAAACAATTTAATAGAAATTCATGGCGGTCATGTCTAATATTGGCGTGACCGCCAAAAATTTCGGGCTTAGGGCCAGCTGATAATACAAAGCTGGCCCTAACCTCTTTATTACCCAGCGTGCCACCGCCACCAGGGCCGCTGGAAGAGCGGGGTTCAGAGCCAGAGGATGGCGCTTCAATGAACGCGCCATCTTCTGGGGCGGCTGCGGGCTGCAATTTGCAGCGGGGGGTGCCCAGAAAGCTTGGGCATCCCTGCGCTGCGGATTCCAGCCCCCAGCTGCTTAGCTGTACCTGGCTAGACATAGAAATTGCGCGGAGCCCCACGCATTTTTTTTTAAATTATTTCATGAAATTCTGAGACTCTGACTCTGAGACTCTGACTCTGAGACTCTGACTCTGAGACTCTGACTCTGAGACTCTGGCTCTGAGACTCTGGCTCTGAGGGTGAGACTCTGACTCTGAGACACTGAGACTCTGACTCTGAGACTCTGACTCTGAGACTCTGACTCTGAGACTCTGACTCTGAGACTCTGACTCTGAGACTCTGGCTCTGAGACTCTGGCTCTGAGGGTGAGACTCTGACTCTGAGACACTGAGACTCTGACTCTGAGACTCTGACTCTGAGACTCTGACTCTGAGACTCTGAGACTCTGACTCTGAGACTCTGACTCTGACTCTGAGACTCTGACTCTGACTCTGAGACTCTGACTCTGAGACTCTGACTCTGACTCTGAGACTCTGACTCTGAGACTCTGACTCTGAGACTCTGACTCTGAAATTCATGAAATAATAAAAAAAAAATGCGTGGGGGCTCCGCGCAATTTCTATGTCTAGCCAGGTACAGCTAAGCAGCTGGGGGCTGGAATCCGCAGCGCAGGGATGCCCAAGCTTTCTGGGCACCCCCCGCTGCAAATTGCAGCCCGCAGCCGCCCCAGAAGATGGCGCGTTCATTGAAGCGCCATCCTCTGGCGCTGAACCCCGCTCTTCCAGCGGCCCTCGTGGCGGTGGCACGCTGGGTAATAAAGGGGTTAATACCAGCTTTGTTATACAAGCTGGTATTAAGCCCGAGATTCTTAATGCCAGGCCACGTTTGACCCAGCCACTAAGAATCTCCAATAAAGGGTTAAAAAAACACAACATAGAGAAAATTTTTTATTTGAAATTAAAAAAAAGCCATTAGGGACTCCATCTTTAATTAAAAAAATCCTCTTCCGTCCGACGTAGTCCAAAACGCGATGTCCTCTCTGCTACATCCCCTGGGCATAGATATAGATGTCTATGCACAGGGAATTAGCAGACTGAGAACAATCTCAGCTCTGCTACATCATCTCTGTGAGCAGGCGGGCTCTAGGACCCTGGAGCTACACAAAGAAGACAGCTGGACTCGGCTCGCAAAGTAACAGCAGTTACTTTGCCGAGTTTCCCTGCTATCACTGGCACAGTAGCCGAGTCTAATGCAATCAAAGGCAATCCTAGTTTTGTCAGCGTTTGCCATTGATTTGCATTGGACTCGTGCGAGTAAACGCTGGGAAACTCACAGAGTAGCGAGTCCTGCGAGTCCCTTACTACTCGCCGAGTAACGAGTCCTAGCGAGTAGATTCGCCCATCCCTAATGGGAAGTGATTACTTTCTGCTGGTGATGTCACTGGGTCATTGCCAGCAGGAAGTGAATCAAGACAGCTTCTGGGGTTATCAGAGGATCCCAGGCTGTCCAGGTTACAGCAGAAGTCCTGTGATTCACTTCAGTGAATGAAGGGGTAGTCCAAAGGGGTAACAGCGCCGATCAAATCACGGATCATTATCAGCCCTGCTGGATGCGAGGCAACCTATGATGTACATATACATGTGTACTAAGTGCTAGGAGCTACAGGCCCAGATAATCAGAAAAAGTTCACCGTGGCCAAGCAGGCCCAACCACAAGGAGACTGATGGTATAAAACACGTATGGCAAATGTGTGTCTGCAATTTCTCCCTCCAAAGCTCCTAATTGAAACTGAAACCAGACAAGCAGAAAGAGCAAATGGAGGAGGAAGGAGTGAGCTGTTGAGAAGGAGTGCATAATTAAATGATACAGTTTAACACAGCTGGACTATTCCTCTGTGAACATGATGGAAAGGACAAATGCAGCAGCTACCTGTAGGGTCTGAAAATGCTTATAACTACAAAACTCCAAATGGTACAGTAATTATTTTACATGTTTTTAAAAGGTCTGCTCAGGCACTATTAGTATCACACTGGAAAACAACCTCACAGTGTCCCTTTAAGGTCAGTGTTCATGGCTCTACCATAAGAAAGAGACTGGGAAAAATGGCCTGCATGGCAGAGTTCCAAGATGAAAATCACTGCTGAGCAAAAACAAGATAAAGGCTCATTTCAGTTTTGCCAGAAAACAGCTGATGAACCAACTGATCAGAGATGAGCGAACATTTTAAAGTTCACCGGAGTCCGATTCTGCTAATAATCTAAGTGTAGCAGAGAAAGCCCGGACAGACCAGGAGGATCCAATCCCCCTGAGGTAAAGAAGAGAAGACATTCAAACCTGACCAAGTACAGAACCAGGGACCTAAGCAGAGAATAGGGATTCCACAGAAAGGTCCTCATTGTCAGTTATGGAGTAGTACCCTGAGAGGGAGAGGGAGCGGCAAGTTCAGTTTCAGGCAGGACTTACCACAATCACTGCACACAATAACAGAGGAGGCCTCACAACTTTCCAAGGTGAACGTCGCAAATTGCACCGGAAACCTGGTTACTCTCCTGGACTGTACCTGTTACCGGACATCAGTAAAAAGGTACCGAAACAGAGACTATTGTGTGTGTGAGTGCTTGCTTCACCATCGCTGCCCGCAGCGTTCACTGCAGAGGCGCTACAATGACTCCCCTCATACAACCCCGCTGCCCTGACGTAAAGCACTACCTGTGGGGAGCTGTACTACTCTGACCTGCACCTCCATCACCTCAGCGGCCGGCTGCAGCTCTGGTATCCACGTTACCAGGTACCACAGGTGGCGATACAATAACCATTCCCCCATCCATCATCATCATCCCCCACCATCCCCGCCATTGAGGGTCCAGGGCACGTAACTGGGAACCGACCAGCCGTGATCCCCCATCAAAGCGACCATCTGTCCCGGTATCCGAGTAACCCTTACCCTGTCGACTGACTCACATTGTTCTGAGTGAGCCCTACTTAATTCAGAAAACATACTCCAATAACAGGGTCCACATTTAAAAAAATTAGGGACAGACACCACAAGAGGGGCATCAATTGCTCCAGAGTAGAAATTGTATAATGGCGCAGCTTGGATGGTGGTACATACAGACGTTTGTTCCAAAAGTCTTGCTGATTGTAAAACATGTGGAGCAGGCTTTTCCCCGCTTGGCCCCGCAGTCACCAGAGTCACCCAGTGCCTAGTCAACGAGATATCATGCCCCTGGCCATGTTTTTACGTCAAAGTGTCCAGATGTCAGTGGTGAAATGCTCTCTGCACCCTTGATATGCTGTGGCATGACCTTAGAAAGGCGATTCATTCTCGGAAATCACACAATGTGGCTGAATTGTATCAGTCCAGCAAAGATGAGTGGGCTAAAATTCCTCCAGAGTGTTGTAAAAGACTCATTGCCAGTTATCGCAAATGCTTGATTGCAGTTGTTGCTGCTAAGGGTGGCCCAACCGTTAGTATGTTTAGGGGAAATCACTTTTTCACACTGGGCTCTTTGGGTTTTGATTTCTTTTTTGATAAATAATAAAGAGCTTTATTTATAAACTGCATTTTGTGCTTGCCTATTTTATCTTTGTCTAATTTTACATTTGTTTGGTGGTCTGAAACATTTAAGTGTTACAAAAATGAAAAAAAAAAAAAATGAAATCAGGAAAGGGGCAAACACTTTTACACACTACTGTACTCAGTATATCATTGTAATATCGACTAATACCTCTGTAAACCATAAACAGTTCTGAACTTTTTAGGAACAAGTTTCTGTATTCTAAATGTAAATGTAATCAAGTCTCAAGTTTTTAATAAACCTAAAGCAGCTAGAAGGAGACTACCGCAACATGTGCATGTCCCTAAAAGTAACTCTGATAGACTGAAATGAGATCCTTAGAGAACATACACAAATATTAAATGTGATTTACTGGTAAGTGATATTCCCCGACAGACTATGAAATACAAAATTAGACCTTGTGGGCCATTGAGAGAACTCTAGTAGAAAGCCCAGGGGCCAACACTGTACTATAAAAGTAAATATTCTTTTATATAGTAAGAAAAGCCACATACCTTGCTGACTTTCTTATGGATTTGTAGGAGATTGAGGCTATAATGCTGTAAATCTCTAAAATAATTTGTGTACATAAATGAGATTAATTATGCACAACAAATAAATCTATGGTTATTTCTAAAGCTACTTCTCTGGCTGGGGAAAATGTAATTCTTTTGATAGTGTAGGAGATTTTAGAGTTTTAACTTTTTAACAATGTCCACAAAGACTACAAAATAATGGATTATATTTAGTGCTACATTCAGGTCATAGTAAATAGGACTATAGTCCATGCATTTAACATTCATTTATATCCATTTCTCTTTGAGATTGGATTGATCAGAACTGTTTTTTTACCTTTTCTTCCCTTAATTTTAACAGTTTCTACAGTATTCAAATAATATTACCATACAGTGCCCTGGTAAAATTCAATGGCTTATATGGTCTATTGTGATCAGTTGCTCTATTGAAACAAATAATTGCACCTACCTTTAAAGGGTTGTCCACTACTCGATCAACCCCTTTACAATCATTATGATCCTGTAAGTAAAATAATAACAGCTATACTCATCTCTGATGCTGGCTACATTCTTCCAGCAATGTTGATGTTGGCTCTTCTGGGGCTCTCGTGACATTGTTATGTTATGCCATCCTTGTGGCCAATCAACAGCTGCTTAACTTTCCCATCCTGGGGACAAATCTGACATACGTAAGAAGCAAGAGAGCAACAGCAGCATTCACTTCCTCTGAACATCAGATTTGTCCAAAAGAGGGGTCAGTGAAGTGTCCGCTGATTGGCTGCAGGGATTGCATAACATAACAATGTCACGACAGCCCCAGGAGAGCCAGTGGCAACATTGCTGAAATGGGGTAAGTTTTGGATGTGGGGTCTATGACTTTTTCTACAGCTATGTTTTAATGATTCGACTCAGCTTGCTACTTGACTTTTTCCTGCTGACCAGGAGACCATTTTTTTTGCTATTTTACTCCATGGTGTTTAGGAACCTGTGCTTCTGCTAATTTGAGACCCTCCTCAACATGATCGTACTTTTTCATTTTTGTGATTTATTTACTTAGATACTTAGGCATCGAGATCACCAAATGCTAGGAATTTAAATGAATGATTTGTAAGAAAACCTATAAACATGGGTGAGTAGTATTAGAGTATAGAGTAGAGTATAATGTTAGATGAAAGTGATAAAATGCTTTTGCATAGAGTACAAGGTTACAGTACTGTGGACTCCTTAAAGTATAATTTACATTTATAGCAGAAAAGACTATATATCATAAATACATTTTCAAAATAACCAAATTATTAACACAAACCTGAGAACAACTGCTAACAAGATCCTCTAAGGATGAGTGCATACGATAAGTGTTAGCAGTGTATTAGACACCGTGTGATCTCGTTACGTCCAAAATGCTGCATTGTATAGTACAAGCACATTTGATGGGATTTATAGAAATCCCATACTTACTATGTTTCCTTTTAACACAGCATAAACTGACCTGGTGCGGCTTTTGAGCTGCAGCATCTCAATTTAATTTTCCAGAGATGCTGGTGTTCTGATTGAGATAACACAGCAAAATCCCCTGCACCCAGAATCCTGATTGAGGACATGGACACGCATTCTCCCACAAAGAACGCTAGCGTCTCTGTAAGAGAAAACACACTGCATCCAGAACGTTGGCACTCCTTATCGTGTGTACATACTATAAGGTTCAAAACCACATATTACCTCGATTCCTAATCTCTTGGACCATAAAGTTCTCTCTGCTCAGTCTGTACAAATTGATATATCAGCTGGTTTGAGGTATTCACTATTAGCATCTAGTGGTCTGCACTATCCTATTGATTGTTTTATAGCAAACTAAGTTCACACTGATTAACCCATGTCTCAACTAAGATGAGCAAACTTTCCTTGAACATGTTCGTCAGTTTCAAATTCGGCACAAACATTACAGATTCAATTCATGATCCGAAGCCTGATCAATTTATTAAAAAAATCAGCGAACACGGCATTTTCGGGAAAAAGTTTGAAACTTAAAATAGCCCTTACCAATCTTTGGGGTCAAAATGCTCACTGGAAAGCCTTCTGGCCTGGAACAACACCTAACCTTACAGTTAGGAGTGTTCCCAGCCCATCGGGTCCACCGTTTTCTTTCAACCTGTAGAATTTAATGGAGTTTTAAAAAAAAAAAAAATTTTAAGCTTCCTTGAGTTTGCAGGTGTGGGGAATTATCGTTTTTTTTCAGATAGCAAACCTTTATTATTGCAGAGGGTCAGTAGCGTACAAAGCCACCTCTTGTACACTTATCTGCTAGCACTTCAGATAAAAATAGCATATGTCCATTATATGCTTAACATATATGGTCTTATAGGTCTGCTCACTTTCACAGTCATAAAACACAATACTATGAATGCTGCTCCTTGAAAGTGTACAATCCCTTTATTACCATTCCTTGCATACGTTTAGAATACAGATTTTTGTCATGTGCTCAAGTGTGTTATATGTATCTTTAATCTTGGACTTGCCCATGCATTCCTGCATACTAGATTTATTCAACATTCCAGATAAATCGGAAGTGAGCTGAAAATAAAATATTTTCATCCATACATGTTAGGCTTCAATAATCTTTCCCCCCAACTGCAAGCTCAGGTGTTACCTGTGGCATGGAGAATGGTATTTGTAAGTCAGATGCCTTCTGCAGCCCACCCCATGGAGGGGTTAATGAGGAGCTAGGCAACAAGATTGGGCAAACAATAATATCCTGTAAGCAATTCGGCCCTGGCACTGGAAGAGGTGGACCCCTAGGAAAAATAAAGGTGTTTCACTGAAGAGGGTGGCCCCATTACTTCACATACATATGTGAGCTGGAGTACGAACGCGCTACCAGCATTGTGCCTGATATGCAGCAAGGTCAGAATCCAGTGCTATGCCCCCATGCCAGAACATGAGGAGCCACTGGAATGTAGCTTTGAGTCAGGAGGTCAGCTGTTCCGTATGACCGCCGAGACCAGCACAGATCAGAGTCAGGATCTTGCAGTGTGCCTGGCCTGCCGGTGCTGCAGCCAGTGGATCTTCAAATCCAGATGAAGGTGACAGTTGCAGAAGCCCCTGTATCCCTGTCTTGTGTAGCACCACCGCTATAGGCCTTCAACTGGGAGAATGCCATGTGGGAACCCCTACTCTCCCAGCAACTATCCTAATATACCTGAACCTCCCCGTCCCATCTCATTTCTGGAACAAATCAAGCTCTCTGATGCCATTGCTTGAAAGTAGTTGCATGGGCCTAAGGCTAATGCCTTTGATGAGCAATGAACCCAGGGCCAGGTGGCAACTTTCTTCCAGAAGAGGAGGTTTGGGTTTCTAGCCGAAGACAGGTGCTACGGGTACCACTCCACACAGCTGCGTGAGCATCTACCTTCACGACTCCTCACCCTGACTGTTGGGGAGGTGGTCACTTTCCTGAAAGTGAAGGGTAGGTCTGGGTGGTATCTAGTAGGTGTAAGTTAGGTCACCACCACATACAAATTCCAAGACTAGCAGCAGGAGGCCAACATGGAGAGGATGCTGCGTCGGCTGGAGGCCGGGGCTGATCTTGTTAGCCAGCCAGCTGCAAAGAAACCCACAAGGACCAGATATCCTGAAGGGCCTTTCGGGATTGCCCAGGTTCCTCTTGTGTCTCCTTGTCGCAAAATCTGCATGTCTATCGTGAGACCTGAAAATTCTATGACAGTTCAGAAGTGCTATGACCATGTTGCTTTTTTAGTTACTTTCAGATGTGGTTCAGATTTCTTTTTTCTGCCCCAAAATCTGCATCAAATCTACAAAAAATGTTTGGGACAGCACTTCTGAGCTCTCATTAATTTTGCTGGCTTTAGATAAATATGCACATTTTGACGCAGATTCTCAAAATCTGTTTCAAAAGAAGCATCAAACAATGCACAGTGGGCGCAGGGCATTAAAAGCATATGGGGGTCATGTTCACAGAAAACATCCCCTTATTGTGACAGTGTGACAAACATTACTGCAGTTCAGGCTCAAGACGTCATGCAGGGGTTATCCCGCAAGTTTGAACTGCACTGCTCTCCCTGACATCACCGCTCCTCACACATGCTGTCTCACAATACTGGCGAGATGTACCCACTACATCTCGTGCATTATCATGGCTCTTGTGAGTCAGTGTGTGTTACAACTGAGGGTATCTTAGCTCACACAGCAGGATTCTCTGCTGTGTGATACCCGCTGTCAGAGACAACCTCAAGGAAATCAGGTCTTGCCGCACTGCCGGAAAGCTGTGCAATGCCTGCTGTCCCACTATATGGGGGATGCAGGCACTGATCTTGCTCCTCATATGCTGGGACTACTTCAGAATTTATTTGGGTTTAATTTTTTTTGTTTTTTTCTAATTATTTTTTACATCCTTTTTTAGGTGGAATAGGAGACTTTAAAAAATGAATTTTAATGTAAAAATATATTGAAAGAGGAATGTCTTGGGGTTAATTTTCACATAAATATTTATTGATGTGGTTATTTGTGTCCTTACTGACTTGGTTAGTAATATGGGGAATGTGAATTACGCCTCAACATTACTGACTTCTGGGTTTTCTGTTAGCTGACATTAACCCCTAATTACCCAGTCAATCACTGGCAACAGGGCAACTGGAAGAGTGTGGTAACCGCCAATTTTGGTGTCTCTCATGGAGGCACCAATTCTAGGGAGACTGTAGATTGCAATTTTCAGCATGGGGTGCCCAGAACACTTTGGCCTCAAAAATAGCTTCCAGCTGCCTCGGTTGCCTTGGTTGGCAATCAAAAATACGGCAAAGCGCACTCCCATTTTGACAAGTATTTATTTAGTTTTACAGCAATTTGACTCCAGTTTGGTTTCCATCCTGGCAACAAATCACAGACGCCGACAGAGAGGGTAGGGGGATTAAGTCTGACTTTATGTCTGATGTTCATGAGTGGGCCCAGAAGCAGGGTAATAGTGACACTAAAGCTGAGTAAGTCATAGTTTAGTGAGGTAATTTCTGTGCCAAAAGAGTGGCATTGTAAAATGATTTATGTTGTGTTTGGTAGCTTTTGGACTCCTTTGAAGGTATTGTCCAGGCACTTGATTTTGCCTTCCATTGATTTGAATGGGGTTCAGAAGTTTCGCGAACTGTTCGCCTATCTATTCAGTGAACATATGCCTTTGACAAACAGAGTCGAACCCGAACTACAAAAGGTTCAGTCATCTCTAGTCCCAACCCTGTATACTGGGGACATAAGACGTTCTTGTAATATCTGTAACAGAGCCCCAAACCTACCTGTAGTTAAGACACCCACAATCACCAGAGCTCGAAAGGCCTGATTCTTCTGCACCACTTCTAGCTGTGCTCCTGCTGTCTGTAAATATTGTGCTGCAACTTTCATTGCATTTATAATTTATCAAAATAAAGGACAGATTCTTTGTGAAATCTACCAATTATGGTTTTGTAACCATATTGCTGCTCAATCCATAAGAGTAATGTATAATTGGTAATGAAATTATATGTACATTTTGTAACTCTAATAAAATTAATAATAAGATAATAAACAGTTATGGAGATGACTGGAAACTGCAGAGAGACCAGAAGCCGAGCACGCAGCAACTATAATCTCTGCACTCCAGGCACTGAGTACCGGCCTGTATCATCTGGAATTTGTGTCAATATTTTGCCAGGCACGTTTCAAAAAAATGTAGCGAGCCCTAATGTGTTTTATCTGTAACTATTCATCTCCTGGAGGATCATGGTTATCGTTCATCTGTCTAAATGAAAAAATCAATGGTCAGAAGGAAAAGATGCAGACAAGTAAAAAATGGTTCTGTCTGAATGATGCTCATGGTACTGAGGCAGGAGGATTGTGAAATCTGTTATCTTGTCCGACCCGTAACAGAAATAAATTGTTTCACACTTTCTTACCATTATTCCAGTGGCGGAAAATGACATGAACATGACAGATGAACGCAGCTCTGAGCCCATATACTGTATACACATGTCTAAATATATAACCAAACTTGTTGCATCCAAATTGTGCATTGCATTTTTCGTGGAACATGTTTATTGCTCCTGGTTGTGTGAATTAGACATCATGAGGAATTACCGTTCTCTTTCTGTAAAGCAACACTAAATGTAGAAATTAGTGATAAAAGAATGGCCGGTTTCATAGGGATGGAAGACACGGTCCATGCTCGAATGGGAATAACTGGCCTGACTGTCTGGACTCTGACCTGAGCTAACTGACTCATAGGCATTGTTCACACACAATTTGCGTTTTTTTCAGCACTCCTAAAATCACATGCGTTTTTTTAAGAGTGCCAAAAAGTGTCCCTTGAGAGTCTGAAAGGATTAGAATCCTTTTTGGACTTTGTCATTTTTTCATCAAAAACGCAGGCAAAAACGCTAGCGTTAACGCAGGGTGCCTATATGTGCCCTGCATTAATACATGCGTTTCCCATAGGACCCCATGTTAAAAAAACGCATGCGTTTTTGGAAACAACCCCTGCGTTTTTTTCTAGCACCCAAAAAATGCTGCATGTAGCGTTTTTTGGACTGGGGGAAAAAAACGCAAGTGGAGCTGAAAAACGCATGTACACTCAAATGCACCCTGCGTTAACGCATCTGCGTTTTTTTTAACAGCCCAAAAATCGCAGAGATGGTCAAAAAAGCTGATATGTGTGAACAAGGCCATAGGCTGATAATTTGGGCTATATTAACCCCTTCCCGACCCCTGACGTAATACAACGTGAAGGGTCGGGTCCCGGTGTTTGATGTGAGCTCCAGTGCGGTGCTCACATCAAACACCCAACATCTCAGCTGATCTAATCAGCTGAGATGTCGGGCTTGCAGCACCAATCGTATCCGGCATCGATCAGTGATGTAAACCCCTTGGATCCCGCTGTCATTCACTGACAGTGGGATCCAAAACCGTTGTGGTGGGCAACGTGCTCTTCCGCCCTTCAACGGAGATTCCGTGATAATAACGTGAGATCTTTAATGCTCACATCATAGCCTGGGGTCCGGCTGAGACCCTGGAAGCTATCAGGGACCGCCTCCTGTGAGTGGTTCGCAAGTGCTGCCAACCATTCACAGTACGCATTTGTGACAGATCCCGATGTGCTGCAGCTCATCCGGACCTGTCACAAGCAATTAGATTGTGCAGACGTGTGTCTCCCTATGGGGGTGTGTAAAATGAAGAATCAGTTAATAAATAAAGTTTTTGCAAACATGAAAAAAAATAAAAGTTCAAATTACCCCCTTTTCCCCCATTCAAAATAAAAGTATTAAAAAAATTAAAAAAACACATATTTGGTATCGCCGCATTCAGAATCGCCTGATCTATGAAGATATAAAATCAATTAATGAGAGCCGTAAACTGTATAACGAAAAAAAAGGTCTAAGCGCCAAAATTAAGTTTTCTTGGTCGTTGCAAATATTTTTCTTTCAAAACCTGCAAATTTGTTTTCACTTTGATACTAGTAAAAGTATACTTGTTTGGCATCTACGAACTTGTACCGACCTGAGGCATCACACCATCATATCAGTTCTACTATATAGTGAACATTGCATAACATAGATAAGGAGTATAGACTAGAATATATCATGAAAAAATATCAAATTTATTTAATATGACAAGCAAAGACAAGGAGGGGAAGATCACAAAGTGCTCCATGCAGGTAGCCACAATACGGTCTACATATATTGCACTGTATCAGACACACAGACCATGTCTGTCCATATATCAAAACAGAAAACTGGCGTCTGCGCAGAGACCCATATACAGGGTCCCTGATGAAGTGACCTACATACTGTGGTCACAAAACGCGTTGGGGTCCCCTGGTCCGGACCACCCCTCACCCCTGCTGCCCCATGCGAGATGGCCAGTGACGGTTCTGGTAACTATGCCTCTTAGCTACATGACACACTGAGACTGCCTGTCAGTAACACTCCTAGGTGTAGCGCTCTGTTCCCATGGTATGGGTATGATATATGGGTATACCTCTTCTGTCCTGACCCACAAATACCACAAAGGATATATGTATGGAACATGCTTAATGTCAGTATAAACCTTTATTCATATGGTTATGTAGGTGATGATGTATTAGGTGCCCACATAATGAACCACTGTATATGGGTCTCTGCGCAGACGCCAGTTTTCTGTTTTGATATATGGACAGACATGGTCTGTGTGTCTGATACAGTGCAATATATGTAGACCGTATTGTGGCTACCTGCATGGAGCACTTTGTGATCTTCCCCTCCTTGTCTTTGCTTGTCATATTAAATAAATTTGATATTTTTTCATGATATATTCTAGTCTATACTCCTTATCTATGTTATGCAATCTTTTTGGAGTAACTTTTGAAGTATGCCCCCTAACTTTAGTGTGGCCTACTTCTTATTATGGAATTCTGCTTGTTATTTATATAGTGAACATGACGACTAAAAACCCAAAAAATAAACATGTAATTGCACTTTTTTTGCAATTTCACTGCACTTGGAATTTTTTTTCCATTTCCCTGAACACTATATGGTAAAATAAATGATTGCATCTGAAAGTACAAATTGTCCCTCAAAAAACAAGCCCCTCATATGTCTATATTGACAGAAAAATAAAAAGTTATAAAAATGAAAAACAAAAAATTGCCAGGTGGTGAAGGGGTTAAACTGGACTAAACAGTCTACACTCTTGCCTCTTTTCTACGTGTTCCTTTTCATGTTCTTCCATAAGCCATACCTTTTTTTAGCTGTATGACAGATTGTTTTTTGTGGGACAAGTTGTACTTTTGAATGATGACATTCATCTTACCATATAATGTACTGGAAAATGAGGGGAAAAATCCAAGTGCGGTAAAATTGCAAAAAAGGTGCAATTCTACAATGTTTTTTTCATTTTTCATTTATGTTCAATATATGGTAATAACCTGGCTGTATGATTCCCCAGGTCAGTAAAAATTTGTAGATACCAAACATGGATAGCTTTTTATTATTTTTTTATTATTTAACTAATGAAAACATTTTGGAATGTGTTAAAAAAAATGTACATGTCACCATTTTCCAAGACCCAAAATGTTCTCACTTTTCTGGATCTGGGGCTCTGTGATGGCTTATTTTTTGCATCCTGGGCAGACATTTTTAATTATAAAAGTTTGGGTTTGATACAATGTTTTAATAGCATCTTAATGCATTTTATCTTACTGTTGCATCTACCAAAAAATGTAATTCTGATGTTTTGAATTTTTTTACATAGTTCACTAATCTGATTAATTTATTTTCTATTTTAGTAGATTGGACATTTCTAAATGTGGTGAAACCAAATATGTGTTTTTTATATTGTTTGATTTTTAATGGGGCAAAAAGGGGGTGATTTGAACTCTTTTACTTTTTATTGTCTTACTAAACCACTTGGGGGACTTGAAGATGCCACTGTCCAATTGCTTGTGCTCTACAGAGCAAGCCCAAATGTTAGTAATCTTAGTAATACTTCAACACTACTCTGTACAGCGCTCTTCCAGTTGCCTTGGTGCCGGTGGCAGACTGGGTAATAAGGGGTTGATGTCAGCTGACAGCAAGCCCAGAGGTTAGTAATGATAGTAATGCTTCAGCACCACTCTGTACAGCACAAATGATCATCTCCTGTGAACGCTGGTGCTTAAGACACCAACTCTTGGCTGTTATAACAACCAATCAGTGCCCCAAGATCACATCATGGGGCCACTGATGGTAGTGAGCAATAGTGCAGTCCCTGCCAGTGTGTTAAATCATAATATCAAAGATTAACATTTAACTAGTAAACAGGTGCGAGCGGATATCTGTTCCAGCCGTGCCTGTTAGTCTTCCACCTTGACTGATCAAATCAGCCAACATGGGCACGGAGAGATTTGTGCATCAATCCAAGGGACATGACCAAATACCGTATATACTCGTGTATAAGCCGAGTTTTTCAGCCCAAAATTTGGGCTGAAAAGTCCCCCCCTCGGCTTATACACGAGTCATATACGGGGGGGCTGTGTCCCGGGGGCTGTGGAGGCTGGAGGAGGCGGGGGGGGGCTGCTGTATGAGCGGCCCCGTCAAGTGGGGCCGCTCATTATATATGCACTGCTTCCCCCTGTCAATCAGCGGCAGGGGGAAGCAGTGCATATGGCCCCCCCAAAAGCTGGCACTGTCCCCCCTTGTAAGGCCCCCCCCCCGCTGCTTATACATTACCATCCCGGTGTTCTGATCGGCGCCGCTCCTCGGTGCTGCGTCTTCATCCTCCCGTCTGCGCTCGCTGCATCCATCCGGGTTTTCCGGCTGTCGCAGCGATATGACGTCATCACGCGACCGCCGGAGATCCTGGATGCAGCGAGCGAGGACGGGAGGATGAAGAAGAAGCACCGAGGAACGGCGCCGATCAGAACACCGGGATGGTAATGTATAAGCAGCGGGGGGGAGGCCTTACAAGGGGGGACAGTGCCAGCTTTTGGGGGCTGTTGGTACCCCCAGGGGGCTGCTGGGTACCCCCTGGGGGTTGCTGGGTACCCCCTGGGGGCAGTTGGTACCCCCTGGGGGCTGTTGGTAACCCCAGGGGGCTGTTGGTACCCCCTGGGGGCTGTTGGTACCCCCAGGGGGCTGCTGGTACCCCCAGGGGGCTGCTGGGTACCCCCTGGGGGCTGTTGGTACCCCCTGGGGGCTGTTGGTACCCCCTGGGGGCTGTTGGTACCCCCAGGGGGCTGCTGGTACCCCCAGGGGGCTGCTGGGTACCCCCTGGGGGCTGTTGGTCCCCCCTGGGGGCTGTTGGTACCCCCAGGGGGCTGTTGGTACCCCCAGGGGGCTGATGGGTACCCCCAGGGGGCTGCTGGGTACCCCCTGGGGGCTGCTATATGTACCCCTGGGGGCCTGCTGTATACCACTGGGGCTGCTGTATACTACCACTGGGGCTGCTGGGGCTCCTGTATACTACCACTGGGGCTGCTGGGGCTCCTGTATACTACCACTGGGGCTGCTGGGGCTCCTGTATACTACCACTGGGGCTGCTGGGGCTCCTGTATACTACCACTGGGGCTGCTGTATACTACCACTGGGGCTGCTGGGGCTCCTGTATACTACCACTGGGGCTGCTGGGGAATCTGTATACTACCACTGGGGCTGCTGGGGCTCCTGTATACTACCACTGGGGCTGCTGGGGAATCTGTATACTACCACTGGGGCTGCTGGGGAATCTGTATACTACCACTGGGGCTGCTGTATACTACCACTGGGGGGCCTGTATACCACACTGCTGGGGGCTGTATACCTGTGCTGGGGTCCACCCTCAGCTTATACATGAGTCAATAGGTTTTTCCAGATTTTTGGGGCAAAAGTAGGGGGGTCGGCTTATACACGGGTCGGCTTATACACGAGTATATACGGTACATCATTAGTTGTGAAGGGATAAATGGTTTTGTAGAAATTCTGTAGAGAACAATTGGGTTAATTTCTTACTAATTTGTTTCAGTTTTGGCTGAGAGAAAAGTTGTTACAAAGTTGTTAGGCCTAATATTCTTCTTACTTTACTTTAAGTGATGTAAAGCTGAAGGCTGGTGTTGCTGCTATTAGTCCGACAGAGACAGACAAAAGATAATTAGAAGGTGAAGAGGGTGAATAAATGATCACAAAACCATTAAACAAAAGCAAATAATACACCAAAAACCTCCTCCCCACCAGAAGTTATTCTAACTCTGCCCCAATAACTCAAAGACAGGTATATAATGTACTGTATATTAAAATAAATGGTAGATGATGACGAGTATAAATTAAATAAGGTTAGGGGAGGGCACCACTAATTATAAATATCTCACAAAGGGGATCGCTTAGACCAACAAGGGTACATAGAGCAAAGATAGAAAGGTCTCAAACAGCAATACTGCCCAAAAATAATTTCCAGTACAAATTTTAAATACAAATTTTAACAAAGTTTATTGGAGTACAAACAACAGGACAAAAATCACAAAAACATTAAAAACTATTAAAAATGCCTGAAGTCAGCTTTTACAACCCACTTAGGATGAAATAACCCAAGGGAACCTTCCTACCAATTGCGAACAAAGGATAAACAGTCCAATTTTGAGTAGATGGAACCAGGTAACAATTATTCAACCATATAAACTGCAGCATCAGAGGTCATTAAACATGAGTATACAGATCATAATATATCAACAACCAGGTTAATGCAATGTATTTCAAAGGTATATGTTGTCTTTAATAATGGTGTTATATAGAGGTAGACACTTTTAACACTACAGTATATATATTACCAACCTTCACAAAGTGAATACAGAGGGGATAGATTCAGACATATGCAGGTACATCTATAGTCTGGTATAGACGGTGTAGAGAGGAGTTTTACCTACTCAAGGGGAGTTGAAGTGTTAATTAATTGGAAGCATAGATGAGCCCAAGCAGTGGCCCCTAAATACACTTTAATTCATACATCAGTCTGTTTACACAGGGGCATAGAAAATAAGCCCACTGAGATGCCCCTGATAGTTACCCTAGGTAGATCAATATATATAACACAAAGTTAAATAACAACCATATACTCCAATATCATTTATGAATAAGACATTACTGATTTAGGTTCTATTCCCTCCCAAGATATATAGCAAAAGAGGAGAGCCAGCAATATACACCTGGTTAGTAATTAGTCCCAAAGAGTACCTAGGGTACATTTTCCCCTGTAGTTTAATAGTGTTTTCAATAAGAAATTCCCATATTTTTAACCCTCATAGCTGCTGTAAATACACCTAAGTACTGTTTAGGAAAATAAGGAATTAATACCAGTGAGGACTGGTTTTACCAAGGTATCAGAGGCATATTGGTAGGTGGTGTGGCGCTGTCCTAATTCATTCTATTTCAGGGTAACTCTAAATGATTTCCAAAATAAAGTACAAGAATGTAGAAATGTGATTTGTGCCTAATAAATCATTGTTGTGTCACCACTGTATTACTTTTTTCCTGCATCAATGCAACCTGCTCATATCCACCCAATTTACCGTAATTCACAAACGGGCTGAGTGTAGAATGCAAATAAAAAAAACACATATAGTAAAATTCGGACTATAAGGCTACTTCACACATATAGCGTTTTTGATTCGTTCTTTGAAGATCTGTTTTTCAGCTGCAAACTGGATCAGCTTTTCAAAAACACATAAAAATATATATGATCTGTTTTTGATCCGTTTTTAATACATTTTAGACTGTTGTGTTTTTATAAGCTGATAGGCTAGGGTCAGACCAGTGTCAGCCACCAGGACTGACGAATCTGTTTAAAACTTAGGCCCCTTTCACACCACCCGGCATCCAGCTCCCAGATCCGATTTTATCTCTGATCCGGGCGATCCGGCACCATAGACTCCCATATTAGGGAGCGCCGGATCCATGACCATCCGGGAGCATCCGTTTTTGAGCGGTTTTCCCCACACTCAAAGTGCTGCTTGTTCTGATTTTGTGTACAGCGCCAAAAAACAAAAGCTGCCGGAACCTCCTGGACAGCACAAAACCGGATGGCAAAACACTGCCATCCTGTGCAATCCGGCCCCATAGAATGCATGGACGAAACCGGATCCGGACTGTCCGTTTTACACTGGACAGTCCCGGTTTCTGAAAATCGTGGTGTGAAGGGGGCCTTAGGTGTTGGCAGTCTGAGCGCATAGCGTTAACGTAATGTAATGCTGTGTTTCAGGCTGTGTATGCATCTCTATGGTTACCAGTAAACAAGCGCAGCCGCAGCTTCACTCCTAAGGACCAGATATGCTCTTTTGCTGAGCGCACAGGAAACGCGGTTTGCAGCGTTTTCCTGTGCGCTCGGCAAAAACGCATATCCGATCTTTCGGAGTGAAGATGCCGGCTGTGCTTGTTTACCGGTAACCATAGAGATGCATACACAGCCTGAACACAGCATTACATTACGTTAACGCTATGCTCTCAGGCTGCCAAAACCTACGTTTTAAACGTATTCGTCAGCCTAGTGGCTGAGGCTGGTCTGACCTTAGCCATGAACAATGGTTTCAATGGAAAAGGTGAGTCAGAAAAACCCCATAAAATTGACATGATCATTCTTTTTGAGGATGCATTTTTGAGCCAAAAAACACACCACTGCAAAAGGTTGTATCTGAATAACAAATCTTGAAAACACATTGACTTTTCTGGGAAGCTCAGAAATTCATCCCTTTCGAATGGCGCAAACCATAGCTGCATCTCCCCACACTTACTTACTTTATTATGTTTAGAGATGCTGTTCAGCTTTTTGTATTAACTTAATGAAGGGCTGTGACTACCTCCTTTTCTAAATAAGTGTCCTCTCATAAGACTAAGGCCATTTGATTAATACTGGATCCTACTTGCTCCTTAAGGTACCGTCACACGTAGCAATATGTCGCCATATGGCTGGCAATTTGACGTGAGCACGCAAGTTCTGGGCACTTTTTTGCACATTGCCGTCACCCTGTCACACATAGAGATCTCGCCTGCGATGTTCGGCGATCTTGCGTTCCGGAAATCGCCTTGCGCAGACCGAAAGCAATTTGACATTCCCACTTCGCTGCCAAATCGATGCGTCACACGCCACCACCGCATCAGTGATGTGGGCATAGAGTGTGAGCGCGGCGAGGAGACAGGTGTGCCAGAGTGTTGTACACCACGCCCCTACCACTCCGATTGGCGCTGCCATTGGTCAGCCTTGTCAGGAAGTCTGCCCACTTCATGACGCATGTGTCCTTTCTACTATATCGCTATTCAAATATGGTGCCATGGTCAGCAAATGGGAATGCAGGAGCGACCACCAATCGCAGCAGACAGGGCGCGCCAAACAGAAAACTCAGGCACGCCTCTGGAATTGCTTCCAGATGGTCTGAGCTCGCTTTCTACATCGCTACCGCCCAGTCACATGCCATGATGCACAGAAATCGCTGGTGGAAATCGCCTGATTTCTCAGCAGAGCAGGGCGATTAGCGACACACCACCGGCAATATCTCGCCGTAATATCGCCCTGTCACACGCCACAACGCACAGGCCATGTGGTAGCGATATCGCCGCATTCGGAGATTGCTTAGCAAGTCTCCCGGCGATATCTCCATGTGTGACGGTACCTTTAGAGTCATGGCCAAAAGTGTGGCACCCTTGAAATTGTTCCAGGAAATAAAGTATTGCTACCAGTAAATTATTGTAATTACACATTTTGCTATACACATGTTTATTTTCTTTGTATGTAATTGAACAAAATGTAAAAAAAAACTGAGAAAAAAAGGTAATTTGGACATAATTTTATAATTTCACACAAAATGTCAAAAATGAGCCAGATAAAATTGATTTCACACTCAACTTAATATTTGGTTGACACTATTTAGAATAACTGATTGCAATAATCGCTTTCAATATAAATATTAGCAAGCTTTTTACACCTCTTAACTGGAATTTTGGGCCTTTTTTTTTGCAAACTGCTCCAGGTCTCTCATATTTGAAGGGCGCCATCTCCCAACAGCAATTTTAAGATGTCTCCACAGATATTCAATGGGAATTAGACACGGGCTCATTACTGCACTGCAGAACTCTAGCTCTTTTTTGCAACCATTTATGTGTGATTCTTGAAATATGTTTGAGGGCATTGTCCTGCTGCCAGTAAAACAACCCCAAAACTTGGTTGAACCTACACCATATGTGGCTGTAGGTACAGTGTTCTTTTCTTTGTAGGCCTCATTTCATTTTCAGTAAACACTAGAATGATGTGCTTTACCAAGACACTCTATCTTGGTCTCATCTGTCCAAAATATGCTTTTCCAGAAGGACTTTGCTCTACTCACGTACATTTTGGCAAATTGCGGTCTAACTTTTTTATGTTTCTGTGTCAGAAGTGGGTCCTCCTGTCCTGGGTCTTCTGCCATAGCCTTTCATTTCATTCAAATGTTAACAGATAGTATGCACAGACACTGATGCATCCTGAGCCTGCAGGACAGCTTAAATTTCTTTGAAACTTGATTAGGGCTGCTTATCCACCATCTGGATTATCTTGTGTTCCAACTTTTCATCAATTTTTCTCTGTTATTGAAGTCCAAGGAGATTAGCTACAGCATTTATTGTAAACTTCTTAATTTTGTTGCGCACTAAGGACAAAGAAACATTATAATCTCTTTAAATAAACTTGAGATTGTTGATATTTTTAAAAAATGTTGGTTCTAAAGTCCTCAGTCAGTTCTTTTCTCTTCTCTCTGTTCTTCTTGATTAGTGTGGCACACATAGACAAACAATGCAAAGGTTGAGTCAACTTCTCTAACTTTTGTCTGGTTTCAAAAGTGAGTGTGAACGAGCATAACAAGCTTGAAACAAAGTTTTAATGTAGGAAAGATGCCAATGATTTTGTCCAGACCATTTTTTTGATTTTGGGTAAAAATATGTCCATTTTGCCTATTTTTCTCCGTTTTTTTTTGTGTTCTTCCAATGCACAGAAATAAGATAAACAAGTGTATGGCACATTTTCAAAATAAATATATCATTTTTAAAACAATTTCATGGATGTGAATACTTTTGGTCCTGACTATACATTTTAAGGATCTTAGGCCATGAGAAGCATGCTATTAAGTTCGGGTCCCATTGAAAAAGGACGCTTTGCTGTGGCTGATGGACTCTCATGATTTGGCTAATATTTGTGCTAAATACCTTCATTTTTAAAAGCATATTCCATATAACAGTAATGCAATTCAAATTTCCTTTGTTCAATGTTCATATACAGTATTTTTGGACTATAAAATGCACTTTTTATTCCCCAAATTTTGGGGCAAAGTGGAAGGTGAGTCTTATAGTCTGAATATATGGATTATGTGACTGTAATGCTGTGCTGGGGGAAGCTACGGCTCTGGAATGAGCTGGGAGCAGGAAGTGGGGGGCTGCTGAGACAGTGGGAGGTCATGTGCTCCCACTCATTTTGCTCATTTAATATGCACTGCACCTGCAGCTGTCCTCTCAGTGCTGAAACCATGCTGAGAGATGGGCAAACAGATGCAGGGTATATTAATTTAGAGGAAGTGTACACCTCCCCATCACTGGAGATGGCTCCCCCCCATTGTGGTACATGACCCTCTCATTTTGAATATGCCCCCCTCATCCTGGATATAACCCCCCATGGGGAGGTCATATGGGGGCTATATCCCAGGATGGGGGGCCATATCCAGGATGGGGGGCCATATCCAGGATGGAGGCTGTATACCAGGATGGGGGCTGTATATCAGGACAGGGCTACATCTCAAGATGGGGGGCTGTATCTCAGGAAGGGGAGCTGTATACCAGGATGTGAGGCTATATCCCAGGATGGGAAGCTATATCCCAGGATGGGGGTCTATATCCAGGATGAAGGGCTATATACCACGATTGGGGGCCATAGCCAGGATGGGGATTATATACCATGATGGAGGAGCCATATGTTACCTGGAAGGGGCCTAGGATGGGGACATAAGTGTCAGCAGCACATCCCCCATAATAGTGCATTATAACTTAAATTTTTTTGCTTAATGTTTTTTTTTCTCTATTTTCCTCCTCTAAAATCTGGGTGCGTCTTATAGTCTGAAAAATATGGTATATCTTGTTGTATAAAGAGTGCTGCTGTATTCTTTTATTTATGTATTATGCAGTCTTAGCAGCTTACACCTGTTCACACTTGCTTTCTTTGTTTTTTTTTAATCTATCTGTCTGTCTGTCAGTCTGTCTATCTAGCTAGCTATCCTATTCATCTGTTAATTTAAATAGTTACAGTATTTATTCTTGTAGTGATCTGAAAAAATAAATACACTTGCTCTAGAAAGCAATGTGTTAATTTACAAAGTTGACTCTTATAATCTGTGCACAAAATGGGGCATTTATATTAGATTTCATCCAATCAATTTTGCACAAGGACTAGCAGTTCCCATTTTTAAAAGGCCCATACTACCCCGGGAAATAGAAGTGGCTCAGAGGAACACAGAGGTCATAGTAGAAGCGTATTAATGAATAAAGATGAGGACTGAAAGCTCCAGGGGGAGAAGGGGCACAGGGAGGGCTCACTAAATAGGTTATTATTCAGGCCTGTCAGTACAGTAAATATCAAGACAGGGAGTGGGATTGCGGATGGACCAGACATTACATGAACATTCAAAGTAGGGTAAAGTCTTAAACAGGATTTGTTATGCAGATTTATTATTCTCACTGCACTAACGGTAAATAGTCATTTAACATTACAGAGTCCTATGTATGAATGTTGATTAATACTCCAAGGAGCTAACTTGTCAGGGTGTCATGACGCTTTCATTACAAGAGGCTCATGTGCCATTTACACATCAGGCTGTTTTAAGCTGAATATTTGCTTGATACAAATCACTTGAACATTTTGATTTACTTCACATCAGGCAGGGCACAATTATAAGATACTAGCTGTGAGCCCGATGCAAATGCATCGGGTGTCTAGAATATTTTAAATTTTTTTTAAGATTTTCGCGGCCGCACTTGCCGCAAGTGCAAAACCGCACTTGCCGCACCTGCCGCAAGTCCCCCTATACTTTCTATGGAGATTACCGCAACCGCGCCGCAAGTGTAACCGCATCTGCCGCGTTTGCCGCATAACCGTTACACTTGCGGCGCGGTTGCGGTAATCCCCATAGAAAGTATAGGGGGACTTGCGGCAGGTGCGGCAAATGCGGTTTTGCACTTGGGGCAGGTGCGGCCGCGAAAAAAACCGCGGCTGACTGCGGTTTTTTTCGCGGCCGCACTTGCTGCAAGTGCAAAACCGCACTTGCCGCACCTGCTGCAAGTCCCCCTATACTTTCTATGGGGATTACCGCAACCGCGCCGCAACCGTTACACTTGCGGCGCGGTTGCGGGAATCCCCATAGAAAGTATAGGGGTACTTGCGGCAGGTGCGGCGGCTGAGGTAGCAACTCGCAATGGCCTCGCGGCCATTGCTCGCGCTACCTCAGCGGTAAATCGCTAAGTTTGTGGCCGAGCCTCTGGTTCTATTTTCGGCCAGCGACTCGCTGAGTAAAACAGCTGAGTGTGAGTGCTGAAGATCCGATACATTCATGAGCCTAATGAGCGGCTGAACCTGTGAGGATGAGTGCTTTGCTGGGCTAAACCTGAATGGTGCACAGGGGGTTAATCACATGTCAGGTCTGTGTGTGAGTGAAGATGTGCTGATTGACTCACTGGGTTGCAGCTGGGAGTGAGTAGGCTGGATAGGAACCTGCCAGGTGTCTGAGTGAGGAGAGGACGATTCAGAAGTTCAGAGCACTGCCATGTGAAGAGGTGCTGGAAGTGATCCGTCCTCAGTGGGTAAGTGATGGGAGCCTACCAGCTGATGTGTGCATGGCAGCCAGTTTCCAAGGGCCAGGCGGTCACAGCTGACTTTGGGACATTGAGGGGGGGGGGCTGTGCGGCCATTGAGGGGGGGGGGGTCTGTGCAGCCATTGAGGGGGGGTCTGTGCGGCCATTGAGGGGGGGTCTGTGCGGCCATTGAGGGGGGGTCTGTGCGGCCATTGAGGGGGAGTAGTAGTAGTAGTAGTAGTAGTAGTAGTAGTAGTAGTAGTAGCGACTCGCAATGGCCTCCCGGCCATTGCTCGCACTACACAGCGACTCGCATGGATCCCCATTCAAAGTATAAGGGGACCTGCGGCGGCTGACGTAGCGACTCGCAATGGCCTCGCGGCCATTGCTCGCGCTACCTCAGCGGTAAATCGCTAACTGTGTAGCCGGGCCTCTGCGGCTGAGGTAGCGACTCGCAATGGCCTCGCGGCCATTGCTCGCGCTACCTCAGTGGTAAATCGCTAAGTTTGTGGCCGAGCCTCTGGTTCTATTTTCGGCCAGCGACTCGCAATGGCCGCTTTGCGGCCATTGCTCGCGCGTGGTGACGTCACATAGTGACATAGCCAGGGCGTTTTCGGGGTCCGACACGATTTTGCCTACGGCAATTATAGAGTATTATAAGATATGTTATGTAACCGTGTCATGCAATAATTAGTGATGAACAATCACTAAAAGGCTCGAGTGCTTGGTACAGACATCGAGCAGGTTGGATGCTGTGCTCAAATGGGCTAGACTCAAGTACTGAATATAATTGAAGTCAATGGAAAATTCGAGCATGTTTCCAGAAGGTCCTAACAGGAGGACTACGGAGTGGAGATAACTGAATTTTCCCCAAACATGTTCGCCAAATTCGGCACAAACGATGACCATTCAGTTCATAATCGGGAAAACCCAAGCAATTTACTAAAAATCACAAAATGTGGCTTTGTTCATGGAAAAAGTTAAAAATTTTAATATGGCCCTTTAACTTTCCTTGAAGGTTTGGGGCCAAAATGAGCATCGGAAGACCTGGGGGATGAGAACACCTCTAACCAAAGGCTGGGTGTTGTTCACAGCCGTCTAGTCTACTGGTTTCTTTCAACCTGTACAATTTATTGGAACTTTAAAAGCTTTTAAACCTTCCTTGAATTTGCAGATGTTGGGAAACCTGCAAGCAACTAATTTTTGGAACAATGCCAGATGTTGCAGCAGCTGTGAAATCCAGGAACCTTTAAATCTCTTCTAAACATACCTTTAAGAGAGCTTTTAATTTTTTGTAAAACATTTTCTAATTATTATTTCATATACCGTATATACTCGAGTATAAGCCGACCCGAGTATAAGCCGAGGCCCTAATTTTACCCTCCAAAACTAGGGAAATGTATTGACTCCAGTATAAGCCTAGGCTGAGAAATGCAGCAGACCCCCATCCTGTTATATATCCCCTCATACCAGTATATAGCACCCCCAGCAGTGGTATACAGGCCCCCAGCAGTAGTATACAAGCCCCCAGCAGTAGTATACAGGCCCCCAACAGTAGTATACAGGTCCCCAGCGTAGTATACAGGCCCCCAGCAGTAGTATACAGGCCCCCAGCAGTAGTATACAGGCCCCAAGCAGTAGTATACAGGCCCCCAGCAGTACTATACAGGCCCCCAGCAGTAGTATACAGGCCCCCTCCTTAGAATTCTGGACCCCATCAGTGTATATACAGCTCCCACTCCTTAGTATCTGGCCCCCATGCTGCGGCACACATTAAAATCACAAACATTTTATACATTACCTTTCCGGCGACTCCTTGCTGGCAGCGCCGCGTCCTCCGGTCTCCATGCTTCTTCCTGCTTGTGTCAGCTTCTATTCCTGTGGCTGACGCAGCAGCGATGATGTCATCGCTGCTGCGCCGGTCACATGACCCCGGCAGAAGCAGGAAGAAGCAGGGAGACTGGAGGACGTGGCGGTGCCTGCAAGGAGTCACCAGAAAGGTAATGTATAAAATGTTTGTTATTTTAACAGGTGCCGCAGCCTGGGGGACAGCTACTAAGGAGGTGGGGCTGTATATCACTGCTAGGGGCCAGTGTAGTGCAATATACACCGCTCCCCCCGCCGATGATGGCCGAGGGGATGCAGTGCATATTCATTACACTAATGGGCTGCCCCACGTGACTGCCCGCGGTCACTGCGGCCCCCTCCTGCCTCCTCCAGCCCCCAGTCATAGCCTCCCCCGCAGCAAATACCAAGTGACTCGAGTATAAGCCGAGGGGTTCACTTTTCAGCACAAAAATTGTGCTGAAAAACTCGGCTTATACTCGAGTATATACGGTGTGTATATATATATATATATATATATATATATATATATATATGTATACTTTTTTGTAAGGTGAGCAAGCCTTTATTATTACAGAGAGTCAGCAGCGTGTGCGGCCATCTCTTCTACACTTATCGTCTAGCACCTCAGATAACAATAGTATATGTCTATTCTATGCTTAACATATATGGTCTCATAGGTCTGCTCTCAGACATGAAACACCATAATATGAATATTGCTTCTTGAAAATGTGCAATCTCTTTATTTCATTTCATTCCATACTTTTAGAAAATATTTTTGGAATGTCTGTTATTATAGCATTCATCTTGGACCTGTTCATACTTTGCTCACTAGTCTTATTCAACATTCCTTATTCAACATTTCAACGACTGCACACTCTCACCTGTCCCCCACGTCAAGTGCCTTGGTGTAATCCTTGACTCTGCCCTCTCCTTCAAGCCACACATCCAGGCCCTCACCACCTCCTGCCACCTCCAGCTTAAAAACATCTCACGGATCCACTCCTTCCTTGACCATGACACTGCCAAAATGCTTGTCTGTGCCCTCATTATCTCCTGCCTCGACTACTGCAACCTCCTGTTCACCGGCCTCCCCTCTTCCTCCCTTGCACCCCTCCGAACCATCCTCAATTCCGCTACCCGACTCATCCACCTGTCGCCACGTTACTCCCCCATCTCCCCCCTCTGCCAAGCCCTCCACTGGCTCCCTACTTCCTAGAGATCCAAGTTCAAACCCCTAACCCTAACATACATGGCCATCCACAACCTGTCCTCCCCATACATCTCTGACTTGGTCTCCAGATACCATCCCTGCGCTCCTCTCAAGTACTCCTTCCCTTCTGCACCCGCATCTCCACCTCCCACAACCGCATACAAGACTTCTCTCATGTATCCACCATACTCTGGAACTCTCTTCCACACCACATCAGATACTCCCCTACCCTGGGAACCTTCAAGAAAAACCTGAAGACCCACCTCTTCCTTCAAGCCTATAACCACACTGTACCTAATCCGCTGCACAATCTCACCTCTATCCCTCCTACTGTCTCCGACCCATCCCTAATTTACCTATATGATTTAGTCGTTGTTACTTATGTTCTCATCCTTGTTCTGCCCTTACACATGTAAAGCGCCATGGAACCAATGGCGCTATATAAATAAATAATAATAATAATTGGAGGTGAGCTGAAAAATATATTTTCTTTTTCTTATTTCTCCTCCAAATATGTCAGGCTTTAATAATCACTCCCCACAAGTTCAGGTATTACCTGTGGCATGTGGAATGGGATTTGTAAATCAGGAAACCCATCCCATGGATTTAATGAGAAGCGAGGCAACAAGATTGGGCAAACAATAATATCCTGTAAGCAATTGGGTCCTAGCACTGGAATAGGCAGTCCTCTAGGCAAAGAAAAGACACTTCACTGCGGACGCCGGCGCCATCTTGGGATTGCCATACAACACAGCAACACTGTGCTACCCTTTGACTGAAGTCCGCAGTTTGGAGATATCAAGGATCTACCACAAAAAATGCCTGCTTTGGAGGATGTTATCTTCCTCACTATCCCAGGTGCTGAGGGGGCTTCATCAGAACAGGAGCAGCCCGCAGAGGAGATGTCTACATCTACATAGGTGAGATGGAGAAAATTCAGTGCTATTACCGCATGTTTTAACAGGTCCTACCAGAACGCAGCTCAGAGTCAGGAGCTGAGCTGTTCTGTATGCCAGTCGGGACCACCACATGTCTGAGTCAGGATCTGCAACATGCCTGGCCTTATTAAACCTACAGTCAGTGGATCGGCAAATCCAGGAGGATGAGGAGGGTGAGGAAGACAAGGTGGATGAGGAGGAGGTAGTTGTGGCAGAAACCTCTGTTTCCCTATCAATGTTGCGGATACCATCATCAGAAGGTGGTTGCAGGGGCCTAAGTGTAAAGCCTTTGAGGAGAAATGTATCCAGGATGAGGTGCCAACATTCTTCCAGAAGAGAGTGTTTGCATTCCTAGCCAAAGATGGGACTGATGACAGGTGCTACGTAAAGTGGTCCACCCTGCTGCATGACGATCTGCCTTCACGACTTCGAACCCTCTATGATGTTGAGGAAGTGGTCACCTTCAGGAAGGTGAAGGGCAGCAAAGGGTAAAATGTGGTAGGCATAAGTCGGGTCACCAACACAGAGGAATTCCAGCAGTATCAAGACATCCAGAGGATGGAGCATCAGCTGTCTAAAACAGAGGTTCCCAACTCCAGTCCTCAAGGCACACCAACAGTGCAGGTTTTCAGGATTTCCTTAGAAATTGGAATCATCCCCAGTGCAGGTGAATCAATTATCACCTGTGCAATACTAAGGAAACCCTGAAAACCTACACTGTTGGTGTGCCTTGAGGACTGGAGTTGGGAACCTCTGGTCTAAACTGTGCCCCATTATCTTGATGGCCTGTACCTCATTATAATGGAGTCTGCTGATCCTTGTGGGACTTTATATACTGTGCATACTAATATATGTGTACATTTTATACTTATTATAGCATGGGCTATGTGTGAGGCGCCCCGCACCGAGTGCGTCACAGGAGGGTATTGCAGCCATGAATGCAGCAGCAATATTCTCTGACCCAGCAATCACACAGTTAACTCAGAGATCCATACCCTACATGCATCACCTTGCATAGAGGGCCAATCAGGTCCTGGTGGGCGGAGTGTAAGGGTAGTGTGTAGTGGAAAGTTTAGGACAATTAGAAAAGAGAGTCGGATAGTGTAACAGCAACGCAGAAGACCTCTGCAGATTCCCAGCTCTGCAACCTAGGAGAGGGGGTTGCACAGTTTCGTGCGGCCCCCTGGCCACCTTCTACCGGCCATCTCCCTACCGTCACCACGGTTGAGCACCATTACTCCCGGTGCATTACCAACCGAACTACGGGCATCAAAATGCGGGTCCAAAATCATCCCGTGCCCATCTACAGCCGGTTTGCTGGTACCGAAGCTACCAGTAGTCCAGCTCTGCTATGCGAACCAGAGGAGTGGAGGGATCGCTTTACAGGAGCACCCCACCATCGCCAAATCCAGTCGTCTAACCAGCGGTGTACCCACCAAGGAACCCAAGGCTCCCCAAAGCATCCGGAACGTATACCCCGGATAGGGCATTCAAGCAGCCTCCCTGTACCCGATCTGGTATTCCTGGGCGACAACGGCACAGTACTTAGATAGAATGGAGGAACACCGCGGATCTCTGAGAACACACTGGTCATTGCTGAGTCTACCCGGTCCACTACCTACAAACTGTATACCATGTATTGCCTGCTGGTTACAGTAAGGAACCCGTTACAGAGACTTACAGTGTCCGTGCCTTCTTATGAACTGTTTATCCGCATGTCAAGGTAACCGCAGCTGCCTCATAACATCTTGCGCAGCTCCTGGCTCCGGGGATCACCGCTCAGCCTGTGGGGAGCGTTCCATCTTGCTGCATTCCATCCCCCGGAGGCCTGCAGCGTCGGTAAAGTTACCGAATCTCTCATAGATGGCGTCACGACAAATTAACCCCTTAATCTGTTCCACTAAAGACGTCTTCACTTTTTGATCTGCACCACTGGGCCCCACTACTGGCAGGCGCGGTCCACCCGTGACAAGGAGGAAGAAGCAAACGCCTGTCTAAACCGGAGTCCCGGCCACGGTGAGTCAGAAAATGGCGTCACGAACAGGATACGAGTAGGCCCGTTCCCTAACGGGTATTATGTGCTTAAAAAGACTTTATTTCAACAATTTGGACTTTGTTCGTCCCTAAAAGAACTTTTCCCGCCTTTTCACCGTTGGGCCAAGATGGCGCCCAAGATGGCGTCCCCGCCATGAGGATCCGCCACGTGCAAGCCCAGGGGTGAGCCACCGCCCCTCTTCGTGGGAGGGCTAAAGGCAAAGGCGCCAAAATCATTGTCCGCCCTGATTGCTCGAATCAACCATGGGGGCGGACCAAAGACTTTTTCCCACCATTGGACTACAAAAGCCCCCAAGGAAGTGAGAGTGCCGAGACCATTCTTCACCAGCTCTTCACCAGAACAGTTACCGGGTCGAGACTGGTGTGGCTCCTCCAAGAAAATGACCAGTACCAGACTCCATGACCTGATGCGAGAAGTGGAAGCCGAGGCCAGAGCAGCAATAGGCCATCCGGGTCCGGGTCCTGTCCCCAACATAGACGGCAGCCCCGACTTCTGGCAAGCAGCTCTACAAGACCTCCGGGTGCAGCCCCTTGAAACCGTTGAATGGACGATCCGCAGCTTGGGCAGCAGACTACATCGTGCGATGCAGCAGAGCCGCTCGGTTGCAACCACTCCAGGACCGGACGACATCTCGAGTTTCAGCACCGCCTCGCCCACGCTGACCACCTGTCCCACCTAGTCTCCGGAGCCGATAGACTGCATCATCCCGGTAGAAACCACAGCTCATCCCGCTCCAGAGCCTGGAACTGGAACCGTGTTTGAGCCGGAGCTCGCAACTCGCTCCAAAGAAGAAATAGACATTCACCTGGTTCCCCTTGAGGAACCCACGACTAGTTTCACCACTACCGAGACTGTCGCCTGTTTCTTCCCCAAACGGAGGCTTCCTCTGCTATTACCAAGGCCTACCTGGTTACCGGGATTGAAGCACCACTACCAGCTGCAACAGAAGAAGAGGCAGGCAACCTGGAAGCCATGCAAGATGACCTCGAGGAGAATTATGCAGCGCAGCCGCCCATCGACCCAGAGGACCTCATTCCAACATCTCCGTATGCCGAGCAGCCCGATGTGATCGTTGAGGGAGAGGAGGATGATGACGACGACGAGACCCACAGCACCGCTGAGGACCTCCACACCGGGTTCGCCTGGGGAGATACCGTGGATCCTTCTGCCGAGCAATCCGCTCAGGTACGCTGGTCCGGAGCCATTGCAACACCTTCTCCAGTGCCGTTCAACCAGGTTCCACTCCAGACTGCCCACCAAACGCAAGCCGTTCAACATTCGACAGGCCATAGTGACTTTATCCACACTCCGTACCGCTCCGACAAAGATGTACGTCGCATCCGAAGGGAGGAGTGGCAGGCTCGTCTGCGCGCTAACATGCAGGCTCGCGCTGAAGCCCGTCGCCAATCTCCATTGCCTGATGAACTCCGCATGACCGGACGGATGAGCACATTCAACCTTTCCACCGGGTGGGGTTTCATAAGGGAGGAAGGTGTATGTACGGAAGTGTTTGTGGGGCGCCGTGATGTGGAGTCGTACCTACCAAGAGGGCATCCAAACAGAGACTTGTATAGAAGGGACATTGTAACCTATGAGCGATATGTATGCTGTGGTGGGTGGTTCGCTATACAGGTCCGGAACCCTGCCCTCCATAAGTGACTCTGTTGTTTGAACTTTGCAAGAGACTTCTTCCTGTTTGGTAAATAACACCGCAACTTGGCGGCTATAGCCTGAACTCTTACTAAGGACAGCCGACCGCCCGCCGGGCCCGCGCAAAGTGTTTCCCTGTTTATTTTGCTTGCAACACCTCAGCAAATCTTTACCTGTTAATAAAAGTGTATCTTTTATGCCTGTTATAAAATATAAAAATCCTCTGTAATGTTGGGTAGCGCGACACTTGTGGACAAGCGTATTTCACCAAGGGGGAGTGTGGCGCCCCGCACCGAGTGCGTCACAGGAGGGTATTGCAGCCATAAATGCAGCAGCAATATTCTCTGACCCAGCAATCACACAGTTAACTCAGAGATCCATACCCTACATGCATCACCTTGCATAGAGGGCCAATCAGGTCCTGGTGGGCGGAGTGTAAGGGTAGTGTGTAGTGGAAAGTTTAGGACAATTAGAAAAGAGAGTCGGAGAGTGTAACAGCAACGTAGAAGACCTCTGCAGATTCCCAGCTCTGCAACTTAGGAGAGGGGGTTGCACAGTTTCGTGCGGCCCCCTTGCCACCTTCTACCGGCCATCTCCCTACCATCACCACGGTTGAGCACCATTACTCCCGGTGCATTACCAACCGAACTACGGGCATCAAAATGCGGGTCCAAAATCATCCCGTGCCCATCTACAGCCGGTTTGCTGGTACCGAAGCTACCAGTAGTCCAGCTCTGCTATGTGAACCAGAGGAGTGGAGGGATCGCTTTACAGGAGCACCCCACCATCGTCAAATCCAGTCGTCTAACCAGCGGTGTACCCACCAAGGGACCCAAGGCTCCCCAAAGCATCCGGAACGTATACCCCGGATAGGGCATTCAAGCAGCCTCCCTGTACCCGATCTGGTATTCCTGGGCGACAACGGCACAGTACTTAGATAGAATGGAGGAACACCGCGGATCTCTGAGAACACACTTGTCATTGCTGAGTCTACCCGGTCCACTACCTACAAACTATATACCATGTATTGCCTGCTGGTTACAGTAAAGAACCCGTTACAGAGACTTACAGTGTCCGTGACTTCTTATGAACTGTTTATCCGCATGTCAAGGTAACCGCAGCTGCCTCACAACATCTTGCGCAGCTTCTGGCTCCGGGGATCACCGCTCAGCCTGTGGGGAGCGTTCCATCTTGCTGTATTCCATCCCCCGGAGGCCCGCAGCGTCGGTAAAGTTACCCAATCTCTCATAGGTGGCGTCACGACAAATTAACCCCTTAATCTGTTCCACTAAAGACGTCTTCACTTTTTGATCTGCACCACCGGGCCCCACTACCGGCAGGCGCGGTCCACCCGTGACAAGGAGGAAGAAGCAAACGCCTGTCTAAACCGGAGTCCCGGCCACGGTGAGTCAGAAAATGGCGTCATGAACAGGATACGAGCAGGCCCGTTCCAGCCACGGTAAGTCAAGTGCATATTTTAAAATAATCCCTGTGTTATATAAATGGGAAAAATACCATTATGTACCAGCATGTGCCTTTTTAAAAAGTAGGTACAGTAAAGCTTTTTTAGTTAACGCAAACTAAGAGGTGCTTTGATACTGCCCTACAGATGCTGGCAAACAAGCCACAGGCTTGTGGCCTGAAGGTATGGAAATGCAAGACACTACACACACTCCTGAAAAATAGGTCTTGGCAACGCCAGTCCTCATGGACCGCAATCAGTGCATGTTTACAGGATTACCTTAGTTTTTCACAAGGTGCTTTAATCATCACCTCTGCAGTGATTAAATTGCCACCTGTTCAATGCTAAGGAAATCCTGAAAACCTGCACTGTTTGAGGTCCTTGTGAACTGCAGTTGCCCACCCCTGCCCTAGAAGTCTCTGTGGAGGTTGCCGGGGCAAGAGGAATCCTCAAGCCCTTCCACCACAACTGGGCCCTCTTAGGCCCTGTACCCACTGTGCTTTGATGCTTTTTTTGCTATCTTGAAGCTAGCAAAGTCTATGAGAGTTCAGAAGTGCTTTTTGTTCCTTGCAGATTTGGTGCAGATTTCTTTTTTCTGCCCCCAAATCTGCACCAAATCTGCAAGGAAAAAAACAATGTTAGCACAGCACTTCTGAACTCTCTTTGACTTTGCTGGCTTCAGGATAGACATGCAGATTTTGATGCAGATTCTCAAAATCAGGTTTGAAAAAAGCATCAAACAATGCATCATTTGCACAGGGCCTTACATGGACCTTTGATAGTGTTCCCCTGCCTATTTTGAACTTTGTGTATTTCTCCCTTGTCTCTCGTCCTTGATTGTCCAAGTAACTATGACTTCTGCCACCAGCAATGTAAGATGAGAATTTTTACACTAATTGTTTGATTGGGGCCTTTTGGTATTCTGCCATTTTACTAGCCCTCTCCACTGCAAGAAGGAGAGATATAAAGTTCTTGTAGTGCGGGTCAAGAAGAGAGAACAACCAGTAAACAGTGTGGGCAAAATGTGTATAATGCGAGGGGCACAGTCAAGGCAGCAGAACATAAAGTCAACCATGTATGCCAGACTCCCAACAGGCAAGACTTCCCTATCTCCACCAAGTGGATGACACCCCATTTCCTTCTCCTCCTCCTCCATCTTTTCCTCCTCTTTAGCCTGTTCATGCTGAACAGACAGGAAGAACCATCTGATGTTCCTTGTCCTCCTATTTATCACTTAATCCATGCTGAGAAGATTTGATGAGGCAGGATTCTATACTATCACCATGTATATTTTTCTTCTCCATTTCCACATGGTCTACATGCAAAAACTCCTCTTTATCTTTAAATAGCGTGCATTTGAGTTGAAACAGAAGCAAGATGGTTATGTTGATTATGGCATAATCACCATTTATAATCTTGGTTGACTTCTCAAATTTTTGTAGTCAGATATGCATGCCCACTCAACGGTTCTTATGTGCAGAAGCTGACCATAATACCTACGAGCATGTTGTAGCTGGTATTCAACCACTACTCTCTGCTGCTCACAAATTCTTGCCAACCTGTGTAATGTGGAGTGTGAGGATCTGAAGATGTAAGTTGTAATAACCACACAGGATAACAATGCAATACGTTCTATTTGTATCCATGCATGGTATTACAGCAACTCCGGGTAGATGGCCACAATGCTATGCCCCCAGTACACAATATCAGAAACCAACCGGCAACAATAGTCCTTAAGTGTATCCAGATGGCGGATATAATAACCATAGCACATGTATCCAGCTCCATAGTAGTCCTTAGGATAGATTCTCAAATGTATCCAACTCCCAACTGTTTAGTCCATCCATAAGCTTAGGACCTGGCCTCAGCACAGATCCTTTGGCTTCCACTCCACAGCACCAATTAACCTCACCCAACAATGTCTCTTCTTCTTTTTTGCCCTTTCTTAGAATCAGTCTCCTAGTTGGGCATAGTTAAGCACACCCAACCCCCTTAACTATCAGGAACATTCAATTCAAAGAGTAAAAAAAAAAATCAATGTAGTCTCCAGCCATTCTGCAAAGGTGTGTATCCATGAGACCCCCTGCAGTGAGGAACAAAGACACAGATTCCCCCACCAGATGCAGGACAATAAATGCTAATATAGGCATTATTTTGTTATGGCCATGGAGACTGACTATTAATATTTATAGATTCTAAAAGAATTTTTGTATTAAATATATTTCTTATTTATTTTAATTTGATGAATTAATTCAATCTACTATATAATCATTAATAATGTGTGTCACAGACGTCCAACGCTTAAGTCGCTATCCCACAATGCATTGCGGCACCATTGTGAGATAGCGACACAGGCGCCAGAAGTGTAAGTGACAAAGACACCACCGCTACCGTCAGGAGATCGGCGGCACTAGCCGCTGATCTCCTGAAGGTAGCCGCCGCTCATCTCCCGCCGCACGGAGGTCAGCGGCAATGCAACCGGGAGATGAGCGGCGTCCGCGCAAGTGGAAGTATGCTGGCTGCCATATTAGAACACCCAAGTTATGGGTATTCCCATATGGCGGCCAGTAGCGGTGCTGCTGCCCACTCATCCAGCTGCTCGTTCTCCCTTCTTCTCCATCCGGCCGCTCCGTTCTCTCCCCTCACCGCTCTGTTCTCACCCTCCACCAGCGTTACCATTGCATGCTGACGGCTGAAGGAAGACAATCTGTTTGGAGCCAGACATGTGACAAGCCTTCAGTGACATCACATCAGCCCGCCCTGTCACATGACCAGCTTCACACTGATTCTTTTCCTGCAGACTTCAGCCTACAATGGTAACGCCGGTGGAAAGGAGAGAGCAGAGGCAGAGGACAGGGGGACAAGGATACACAGGACAGGGGCACACAGGACAAGGGCAAACCGGACAGGGGGACACAGGACAGGGGGACACAGGACATGGGCACACAGGACAAAGACACACAGGACAGGGGCACACAGGACAGGGGCACACAGGAAAGGGGCACACAGGAAAGGGGGACACAGGGGCACACAGGACATGGGCTCACAGGACAGGGGGACAGGGCCACACAGGACAGGGGCACACAGGACAAGGGCACATATGACAGGGGGACACAGAACAGGGGCACACAGGACAGGGGGACACAGGACATGGGCACACAGGACATGGGCACACAGGACAGGGGCACACAGGAAAGGGGCACAAAGGGGCAGACAGGACAGGGGCACACAGGACAGGGGGATACAGGGGCACACAGGACAGGGGCACACAGGGGCATACAGGACAAGGGGAAACAGGACATGGGGACACAGGGGCACACAGGACAGGGGCACACAGGACATGGGCACAGGAAAGGGGGACACAGGATAGGGGGACACAGGATAGGGGGACACAGGGGCACACAGGACAGGGGAACACAAGACAGGGGCACAAAGGACAAGGGCACATAGGACAGGGGCACACAGGACAAGGGCACACAGTACATAGGAACACAGGACAGGGGCACACAGGATGGGCACACAGGATATGGGCACACAGGACAGGGGGACACAAGGGCACACAAGACAGGGAAACACAGGACTGGGGCAAACAGGGCAAGGCAACACAGGACATGCTCACACAGGACAGGGCGACACAGGACAGGGGCACACAGGACAGGGGCACACAGGACATGAGCACACAGGACATGAGCACACAGGACAGGGGCACACAGGACAAGGGCACACAGTACATAGGAACACAGGACAGGGGCACACAGGGGCACACAGGATGGGCACACAGGATATGGGCACACAGGACAGGGGGACCCAAGATGGGCACATAGGACAGGGGCACACCGGACATGGGTACACAGGACAGGGGCACACAGGAGAAGGGGACACAGCGGCACACTGGACATGGGCATACAGGACAGGGGCACACAGGACATGGGCACACAGGACAGGGGGACAGGACACACAGGACAGGGGCACACAGGACATGCCGAGACAGGACAGGGGCACACAGGTGCACACAGGACAGGGGCACACAGGACAGGGCCACACAGGACGGGGCCACACAGGGCAGGGCCACACAGGACAGGGGCACACAGGACAGGGGCACACCGGACAGGGGCACACAGGACAAGGGCACACAGGACAGGGGGACACGGGCACACAGGACAGGGGCACACAGGATGACGACACAGGATGGGCACACAGGACAGGGGCACACAGGACAGGGGGACACAGGGGCATACAGAACAAGGGCACACAGGGGTACACAGGACATGGGCACATAGGACATGGGCACACAGGACAGGGGCGCACAGGATGAGCACACAGGATGGGCACACAGGACAGGGGCACACAGGACAGGGGGACACAGGGGCACACAGGACAGGGGCAAACAGGACAGGGGCACATAGGACAGGGGAACACAGGGGCACACAGGACATGGGCACACAGGACAGCGGAACACAGGGGCACACAGGACGGGGGCACACAGGATGAGCACACAGGATGGGCACACAGGACGGGCACACAGGACAGGGGGACACCGGATAGAGGGACACAGGACAGGGGGACACCGGAAAGGGGGACACAGGACAGGGGGACACAGGGGCACACAGGACAGGGGCACACAGGACAGGCACACAGGACAGGGCCACACAGGACAGGGGGACACAGAACAGGGGCACACAGGACAGGCACACAGGACAGGGCCCCACAGGACAGGGGGACACAGAACAGGGGCAGAGGACAGGGAAGATGGGGCAGAGAACAGGAGGAGACAGCTAACAGCTAACCACTGAGCCACCATATACAGTGCTAACCACTGAGCCACTGTATACAGTCCTAACCACTGATCCACCATATACAGTGCTATCCACTGAGCCACCATATACTGTGCTAACCACTGAGCCACTATATATAGTGCTAACCACTGAGCCACCATACAGTCCTAACCACTGACCCTTCATATACTGTCCTAACCACTGAGCCACCATATACTGTGCTAACCACTGAGTCGCCGTATACAGTGCTAACCACTGAGCTACCATACAGTGCTAACCACTGAGCTACCATATACACCATATAAATCCCGCAACAGCAGTGTACTTTCTGTAGAGAGGACTGTACTATTCAGCGGCTATTTCTACGGCACCTGTTCATTTCACCGCACTCCCGATGCAATAACATTGGGCCTATTTCTAGTAAATATATATTTCTTAATCTGTGAGCCCTTGTGGACAGGGTCCCCTCCCCTCCTGTACCTATATGTCCAGATTGTCTAGAGTTATTGTAATTGTGCTTGTCTCCCCTATCCTCATGTAAAGCGCCATGGAACTTAATGGCGCTATATAAATAAGTAATAATAATAATAATAATTAATCTTACATTAATTAATTAATTAACATATTTATTTATATAATGCACCTTTGCATTCAATATGTAATATTTCCCCATCCCATGTAGCCACAGATATGAATACATTATACTTGTATATTGAATCCATGTATTTATTTTGTTCACTCTGATAATTGGTTGTTTTATTTATGTTTTAATACTTATTATTGTATTACATATATTTTTATGTTTGTTTTTTCACCTTAAAAATTTAGATTCAATCATTGGTAATGAAGCAGGTGTTAATGTTTTCACCAACGGGTATGTAAGAACAGTGTCTAGTGTACTCTGTCGTGCCTATGACTAAGAACTTGACGTTCGAAACGCGTCAGGCTCTAGCGGCTGTGTCCCTGACTTGATTTTTATATTTTGATGACACAAATCTTTATATTGGAAGATTTTAAAGGAAAAAGCCTGGTGCCGGAATATTTCCTGTTATTGATCATTTAGGCACACCAGTGCTTATTCTAAAACTTAAAGACGGTATATGCAAAAGCAGAACATCTGTGTGGTGTCCAATACAAAGTACAAAACAATATAATGGTTAAAATATTGTTTAGAAATCTTTGCTAAGATGTGATTTATAGAAAATCCCTGAAACAAGTAGACTACTTATTTAAACAGTGCTGAGGGGCTTCCCCAAGCAAACTTGCCACCCATAATTCTACCCTGCAGCCAGGTGTCAATCAGACACTGCCAATTCTCTGACTGCATCTTAATCCTTTCTCTGCCAGAGGGGTCTTTGAGAAACCTGAAGCAAACTGTAATGCATTGTGTTGTGCTTCTTGTCAAACTGAGTAACCAGTGCTCACACGGCTACAAATATTCTAGAACCTGTGGTGTCCTTTAAATATCTCTTATCCTATGAATAAGCACTGAAGCTGGAAAAGGGCAATTTTTTCATAATCTTTTTAATGTGGTAATTGGGACACGAGTGATGGAAGAGAGAAAGGGCATTTACATCCTGTATCTGAGATGCTCTCATTTAATTGCTGTCTTTAACTTTCTATTTTTCTCTGGGATATTTACTGAGGGCATATGATGCAACATTTTTTACTACAATTATTTATTTATAATAATATTTGCACCATAAACCACCATGATAGCAAGTTTTCAGACAGAGGAGTGAAAAGAATTATCAGAAGAGACATACAAGAATCAAGGACTATCTTTGGAGAGCTACAGAAAGATGTAGAATCAGCAGGTACAATTGTTTATAAAAAAAAACAATAAGGCTAGGGTCACATTTACGTTTTGACCCTCGCCTACCGGATTGCACTTTTATCTTAGTACTTTTCCCAGCACTGCATAGTGCTACGGCTATGCGGTGCTGGATAACGCTGCCCCTAGTTACCCGATATTTACCTTCCCAATCAGTCACACAGGAAGCTGCTGGGAGTGCGCTTTAGAGCGCCGCACAGGAAACGCTGTCTGCTGGGGCCTCTGACCCCGGGTGGCAGTTTGACTGTCAACCCTGATTTGAGGACTGGGGGGGCTTGTGCTGGAATTTTTGAGGACCGGGGGGGTGCTATCAGGAATTTTTGAGGACCGGGGAAGGGGGGGTGCGATCAGGAATTTTTGAGGACCCGGGGGGGGTGCTATCAGCTATCAGCACTCTTACCAGCTCCGACGCCATGTGCCGCCAAGTCGGCGGTGCGTCATAGCGTCGCATCATGGGGAGGCGGAGCCAGGTCACATGGTCCCAAGCTCCCGCCTCTCCATGGAGACAACGACGCCATGAGCACACGCCAGAGACGGCGGAAGCGCTCGTGCAGATCCACACATGCCCATGCTGACCAGCAATCATGAAGTGTAGTAGTATATACTGATTTGTTGTGGAGTAGCTAGGAGATTATTGATAAGCTACACAAAGATAGAAAATGAATTCCCTATATCTATCTGTATATATCAGAGTAAATATTAGAATAAATATTATTTATACCCCAAAAAAGCTCTTCCTCAATATAGGGAATATCATATTATATATCCAGTGCAACTTAAAACATAGCCAAAGAACAGGTATATATATGCAGGCATGTGCATCAAGCAGCCCCATTAGTCTAATCAGACACCTACATCAGTAGCATGGAGGGCACAAATATATATGGCTGGCCAAGATATCATACGGTAGTACATATAAGGAGATATACATAAATGTTTTTTTGTGTCCATATAACAGAGACATGTGACAACAGGTGCATAAGAAAGTTATTAATAATGAATAGATACACAATGAAAAATAACACTGCAATGCTTTCTTCAGTACAACATAGTCTTGATGTTTTCATGTCAGATATGTACATCTCCTCCAATCAATGTGTTTAGACAGGCACTGAATACCATAATTAAGGCGGCACTATAAAGGATAAATTTAAAAATAGTTAAAATATGTACAAGAAAAACATCCTCTACATAGAAGTGTATATATAGGACAGGTTACAAAAAAGACGAGTAACTAATACTCTCATTGAGACCGCGTGGATGTACAGTTTTTAAGGTCCATATCCACCTCGCCTCGAGCTGCGCAAGTCTGCGTGTCATTGAGCCACCTCTCGTATCGATGGATATCAAATCAATACCCCTGAACTTTATTTTGGTACTGTCACAGTCGTGGTAAGTTTTAAAATACCTGGGGATAGTTTTAAGGGTGCCGATGTCAATGACATCCTTGGCTGCCTCAATCCCCAGAACATGTTCTCTTATACGTATTTTCAATTGCCGGCTTGTCAGTCCAACATAAATTTTATAACATGGACACATAGCATAGTAGATAACATCTACTCTCACATGTAATCCGCTTTTTTATCTCATATGTCCTTCGTCCATCAGAGTCGGCAAAAGAAAAACTTCTCTCCATGTTTGGACAGGCGACACATTTCCCGCAGGGTATGCAGCCCGATGGCGGGATGGCCTGGTTCAAAAAAGTCTTTACATTTTTATTTTTATTCTCATAGTGACTACGAATATGTATGTCTTTTAGATTACGACCTCTCCGTATTGACATATATGGACGATCAGGTAAAATCTTTTCTAGGAAAGGATCGGCCTTGAGGATATGCCATGATCTTTCAATTGCCCTCCTTATTTCCAAAAAGGAATTACGAATTACGTTACAAATCTAACCTTGTTGTCAGATACTCCCTTATTGGAACTCTAAAGAAGGTTGTCTCGGTCCTGATAACGGGCTCTATTATAAGCACGTTTTATGGACCTCCTGCTATATCCTCTCTCGAGAAACCTGTTCATTAATATTAGTGATTGTTTCTCGAAATCCTCCTTCCTCGAGCAGACCCTCCTTAGTCTAAGGAATTGTCCAACCGGTACGGAATTAACCATATATCTTGGGTGCGCGGATGTTCAATGTAATAGTATATTGGTGGACGTAGGTTTATGGTAAAGGGTTGACTGCAAGACGCCACCTTCATCCAAGAAAAGCGTCACATCTAAAAAATCAATGGAGGTCTCAGACCACTGATATGTAAGGAAGATGTTCTGATCATTTGAGTTTAACCTTGACATAAACAACTCCAAAGCATCCACAGAGTCCTGCCAGATAAGGAGAATATCGTCGATGTAACGTGCCCATAATGGGACGCGGTCCATCGATGACTCCCCATCTGCCAGGAGAAGGTCCCTCTCCCACAGCCCCAGGAAAAGATTAGCATAAGCTGGCGCAAAAGACGCCCCCATAGCAGTTCCCTGGAGCTGTAGGTAGAAGGACCCATTAAAAGTGGAAAAATTATGCGTCAAGGCAAACTCTAACATGGTCAGAACAAATTCAATAAAATCCACTGGAAGATGTGAATCCCTTAGGAAGAAGGAGGCGGCTCGCAATCCATCCACATGTCTTATATTAGTATAAAGCGATTCAACGTCCGCGCACACCATGATAGAACCCTTATCCATAAAGATACCATCAACCTTTATCAAAAGGTCACCTGTATCCTTAACAAAGGAAGGGAGGGATATGACCAAAGGCTGTAGAATATGGTCTATCCACTTGTTTATGTTTTCGAGAAAATTATTGTTGCCCGAGATAATAGCTCTCCCTGGGGGGGGGGGCCTCTTTATGTATCTTCAGCAATAAATATAGCGTAGATACCGATGTCTCTACCACTTGTAATGCCGAAGCCAGGTCGCGGGTGATAACGCCGCCATCAACTGCAGCCTCCAATAGAACATATAATTCATCGATGTATTTCAACAGAGGATTAAAGGTCAATTTTTTGTAACATATTTTGTTACGAAGTTGTTTAGATGCCTCTGCTTCATACATCGATGTAGGCCAGACGACGACGTTACCACCCTTATCGGCTGGCTTCAGCACCACATCTGGGAGTTTCCTTAACTCAGACAACCTTTCTCTTTCCTTAAATCTTAGATTGTGACCCTTAGGGTAACCAGAGATGGATTCAAAGTCTTTTGACACAACCTGTACAAATAACTCAAGATTGGAGCAGGATGAAAACGGTGGAAATCTCTTTGAACGTGGTTTTATAGCCAAAGGTATCCTACCTCTTAAGGAGGTCCTATGTTCTGAAGAAAGATCATCGAGTGTTCTTAAGGTTATTTGTTCTTCCTCTGTTGGAAGAGCAGAATGTTCATCAGTTTAAAAAAAGTGTCTTTTAAAACAGTGATCTAGCAAATAAATTAAGATCTTTTATCACCTGAAAAGCATCAAAACCAGATGTAGGGACAAAGGTTAAGCCTTTAGATAATAGGGTTAAATCAGAACTACTCAATTGTTAGAGCTCAAGTTAATTACTTTATTTTTATTACTGTTCCCATTATCATCTTTGGGAGACCTCGATTTATTTTTTTCTCTTCCTTCCATTAGGTTGAGGGGCATTTATTGGTCTTGTTTGGCCAAACCTTCTATCCTTATTTGTTTCAGGGGCCACATCAGATGTTTGTCCACCCGTTTCCGACTGGTCACTCAATGAGGTCACTGAAGAATGTGATGGTCGCCTATCCTCATTCTTTGGCATCTTTGGTTTTCGCCATATGAACACTCTGCCCTCCGCATCGTCTTTCACATCTCTTTTAAATTTGCCTAGATGAACATCTCGGATCTTTTTAACACATGAATCCAACCATTTTTCCAGCTTCATATCATATTCTTTCAATTTTTCAGGCATACACATGTCCTTAAACTCCTCATGTTTACCATCCAGGTCACAATCTATATCATCTATTGCATTGGAATTCAGGCCAATTAGTACAGTCATGGCCAAAAGTTTTGAGAATGACACCAAAATGATATTTTCACATGATCTGCTGCCCTCTGGTTTTTATTTGTGTTTGTCTCATGTTTATATCACATACAGAAATATAATTGCAATCATATTATGAGTACCAAAAGGTTATATTGACAGTTAGAATGAGTTAATGCAGCAAGTCAATATTTGCAGTGTTGACCCTTCTTCTTCATGACCTCTGCAATTCTCCCTGGCATGCTCTCAATCAACTTCTGGAGAAATCCTGACTGATAGCAGACAGTCCATTCTTGCATAATCAATGCTTGCATTTTGGTAGAATTTGTTGGTTTTTGTTTGTTCACCCGTCTCTTGATGATTGACCAGAAGTTCTCAATGGGATTCAAATCTGGGGAGTTTCCAGGCCATGGACTCAAAATCTCTATGTTTTGTTCCCTGAGCCATTTAGTTATCACCTTTGCTTTATGGCAAGGTGCTCCATCATGCTGGAAAAGGCATTGTTTGGTGCCAAACTGCTCTTGGACGGTTGGGAGAAGTTGCTCTTGGAGGACATTCTGGTACCATTCTTTATTCATGGCTGTGTTTTTAGGCAAGACTGTGAGTGAGCTGATTCCCTTGGCTGAGAAGCAACCCCACACATGAAGGGGATTCATCATAGAAAATGACTTTACCCCAGTCCTCATCAGTCCACTCCCTGTACCTTTTGCAGAATATCAGTCGGTCCCTGATGTTTTTTCTGGAGAGAAGTGGCTTCTTTACTGCCCTCCTTGAAACCAGGCCTTGCTCAAAGAGTCTCCGCCTCACAGTGCGTACAGAAGCACTCACACCAGCCTGCTGCCATTCCTGAGCAAGCTCGGCACTGCTGGTAGTCCGATCCCGCAGCTGAAACAGTTTTAAGATATGGTCCTGGCGCTTACTAGTCTTTCTTGGGCGCCCTGGAGCCTTTTTGACAACAATGGAAGCTATCTCCTTGAAGTTCTTGATGATGCGATAGATTGTTGACTGAGGTGCAATCTTTCTTGCTGCGATACTCTTCCCTGTTAGGCCATTTTTGTGCAGTGCAATGATGGCTGCACGTGTTCCTTTAGAGATAACTATGGTTAACTGAAGAGAAACAATGATACCAAGCACCAGCCTCCTTTTAAAGTGTCCAGTGGTGTCATTCTTACTTAATCATGACTGATTGTTCGCCAGCCCTGTCCTCATCAACACCCACACCTGTGTTAATGGAACAATCACTAAAAAGATGTTAGCTGCTCCTTTTAAGGCAGGACTGCAATGATATTGAAATGTGTTTTGGGGGTTAAAGTTCATTTTCTAGGCAAATATTTACTTTGCAAGTAATTGCTGTTAAGCTGATCACTCTTTATGACATTCTGGAGTATATGCAAATTGCCATTAGAAAAACTGAAGCAGTAGACTTTGTTAAAATTAATATTTTTATCATTCTCAAAACTTTTGGCCATGACTGTATTTTCATCAGTGCAAAGGAGCAGGTGTTACACGTTTCCTCCCAATTGGCAATAAACTCATCATCGTCCACCGGAAAGCCGGAGTCACCTTAACTCGCAATCCACGCGGTATCAATTTTTTCTCTTGATACTTGGTTAGGAGAACACGGTTCCACCATAACCGACTCCTCTTTGTAGTTAAGTGTGTAATCTCTGAAAATAATTTCTCTAGATTAGAAGTCCTATCTGGTTGTATACCAGACGATGTTCCGCCAAATACCTTATCAGCATCATCTTGCCAAACTTTTTCTTGGCTTTATAATCCATATTGCCTGTGAGAAAAACTGTGCATAACACAGAAAAAATTGTAATTGAAAATATCACGAGCAAAAGAACCCACTTCATGTTCCACAGATACATGGAGAAAAGATGAAATATCAGTGGGATATAACAGGATTATTATCGAGACCCATTGCAGTAATAAATTGAAAAAGAAGAAGAAGAGAGCGACTATAGGGTAGGGATGGGCGAGTCTACTCGCTAGGACTCGGGACTCGGCGATTCTGAAGGTACTCGCAGGACTCGTTACTCGGCGAATCTCCCAGCTTGGACTCGCACAGTGACGAGTCCAATGGAATTCAATGGCAATAAGCTTGACTCGTCACAGATACCCGCTGTCAGCAGCGAGTCTGAGCGAGTCTACGATTCCGAGTCCTACGAGTCTACGAATCCGAGTCCTGTATACTGTATTCGGGATTCGGACTGTGGAATACAGAATCTGTTATGTTGCGAGTCAGCACAGCGTGCGTGTTAGGTCAGAAAACTTGTGAAGATAGCCAATCATAGTCAGTAATGGCATAGCAAAGTTGGTTGTGTCAGGACTATGATTGGCTGCTGTCCATCGTCATGCCTATGTCATCTATGACAGGCAAGGCAGTATATAAGGCTTGTCCCCGCCATTTTGGGCACATTCCTGAGACGATCTGACCTAGTATAGGGAGAGAGAGATATATGCTGGAGCAGATCAGGGATTGTCAGTGTAGGGAAGATTCCTTATATTAACCCAAAAAGCTCTTCTGAGAGCTAGGAGGAGGACGGAGTAGTGCTGTGTAGGCAGGCAGGCAGGGAGGGAAGGAAGGAGAAGCCTTAGTGCACACAGGACGGACCTCATAGCTTAGCTTACTCACTCAGCTTTGCTAACAGCTGCAGTCAGAGGCTTAGCTGAGGTGCTGTTTCATTTTTGTTTTTGCACCAGATCGATTTTTGTTCCTAATAAGCCATAGAGCGTTATTTTTTCTGTGGCAGACCAGTGCGTTGCTGCTAGCACGTACTCCACCTTAGGGAGTGTAGTGTGCGGCTTCACTGCCAAGTGTGAGTGCGCACACTTACCCCGCCAGCAAGTGACGCATTCAGCTAACCTAACCACATCTCGGTGGCTGTGCGCACTTGAAACTAATTTTTTTAGGGAGTGTAGTGTGCGGCTTCACTGCCAAGTGTGACAGCGCACACTTACCCCGCCAGCAAGTGACGCATTCAGCTAACCTAACCACATCTCGGTGGCTGTGCGCACTTGAAACTAATTTTTTTAGGGAGTGTAGTGTGCGGCTTCACTGCCAAGTGTGACAGCGCACACTTACCCCGCCAGCAAGTGACGCATTCAGCTAACCTAACCACATCTCGGTGGCTGTGCGCACTTCAAACCAATTTTTTTAGGGAGTGTAGTGTGCGGTTTCACTGCCAAGTGTGAGAGCGCACACTTACCCCGCCAGCAAGTGACGCATTCAGCTAACCTAACCACATCTCGGTGGCTGTGCGCACTTGAAACTAATTTTTTTAGGGAGTGTAGTGTGCGGCTTCACTGCCAAGTGTGACAGCGCACACTTACCCCGCCAGCAAGTGACGCATTCAGCTAACCTAACCACATCTCGGTGGCTGTGCGCACTTGAAACTAATTTTTTTAGGGAGTGTAGTGTGCGGCTTCACTGCCAAGTGTGACAGCGCACACTTACCCCGCCAGCAAGTGACGCATTCAGCTAACCTAACCACATCTCGGTGGCTGTGCGCACTTCAAACCAATTTTTTTAGGGAGTGTAGTGTGCGGTTTCACTGCCAAGTGTGAGAGCGCACACTTACCCCGCCAGCAAGTGACGCATTCAGCTAACCTAACCACATCTCGGTGGCTGTGCGCACTTGAAACTAATTTTTTTAGGGAGTGTAGTGTGCGGCTTCACTGCCAAGTGTGACAGCGCACACTTACCCCGCCAGCAAGTGACGCATTCAGCTAACCTAACCACATCTCGGTGGCTGTGCGCACTTCAAACCAATTTTTTTAGGGAGTGTAGTGTGCGGTTTCACTGCCAAGTGTGAGAGCGCACACTTACCCCGCCAGCAAGTGACGCATTCAGCTAACCTAACCACATCTCGGTGGCTGTGCGCACTTGAAACTAATTTTTTTAGGGAGTGTAGTGTGCGGCTTCACTGCCAAGTGTGAGAGCGCACACTTACCCCGCCAGCAAGTGACGCATTCAGCTAACCTAACCACATCTCGGTGGCTGTGCGCACTTCAAACCAATTTTTTTAGGGAGTGTAGTGTGCGGTTTCACTGCCAAGTGTGAGAGCGCACACTTACCCCGCCAGCAAGTGACGCATTCAGCTAACCTAACCACATCTCGGTGGCTGTGCGCACTTGAAACTAATTTTTTTAGGGAGTGTAGTGTGCGGCTTCACTGCCAAGTGTGACAGCGCACACTTACCCCGCCAGCAAGTGACGCATTCAGCTAACCTAACCACATCTCGGTGGCTGTGCGCACTTGAAACTAATTTTTTTAGGGAGTGTAGTGTGCGGCTTCACTGCCAAGTGTGAGAGCGCACACTTACCCCGCCAGCAAGTGACGCATTCAGCTAATCTAACCACATCTCGGTGGCTGTGCGCACTTCAAACCAATTTTTTTAGGGAGTGTAGTGTGCGGCTTCACTGCCAAGTGTGCGCGCGCACACTTACCCCGCCAGCAAGTGACGCATACAGCAACACCTAACTCCAACTTGGTGACTGTGCATTCATCTACAATGTCTCAAAAAAAAACAATTACCAAAAAGGATGTTGCAAAGGGACAGGGACGAGCTCGTGGCCACAGCAGTCTTGCCCAAGAAGGCACTGGTACAAGTACACAGCCTAGGATTGATAGAACGTCCTTTTTTCTACCTAGAAAACCCAGTACTCAAAGAAAACGTGTGTTGAGGCCGGATGAGCATGACAAGATAACATCTTGGATGGCTCAGACGCCCTCGACCACTGGTTCTTGCAGTACGCAATCATCCGTGGCAAGACATTCTAGTGTCGCTACAGACAATGCAGCGCCATCCAATCCTCAAAGTCGTCATATTGCCTCAACCCATCGGCAGCCAGAGGAAAATTTGAATATGGACCTTGGTCACTCGGATGACTTATTCGGTTCTTATCAAGGGGTTTCTTTGTCACTGCCTGACGAGATACTTGAAGTAGACGAAATGTCTACTCATGGCCAAAGTTTGGAAGTAGCGCGTCCTGAGGAAAGACACTTTCACGAAATGCAAACAGTATCTCAGGAGGTGGATGATGATGAGGATGATGAGACACACATCTCATCTGGCCAGCCTGCTCAGTCAGTTTATCCAGAATCCTTTGAACTGGAAGGGGTGGATGATGACACCACAGATCCTACCTGGATTGCTGAATTGCATAGCCAAGAGAGCAGCCAGGAGGACGAAAGTGGCTATGTACCACTGGCAAAATCACAAAGGCGTACTGTCTCCAGAACACAAACTGTGAGAACAGTTGCCCAAATAGCGTCAACTGTGGCACAAACTGTGCCAACTGTTGCACAAACTGCAAACACAGTTGCCCAAAATGTGTCCACAGTTGGTGTTGAACAGAGTCATCCTCCTCTTCCTCCAATTAAAAATAAAGGACGAACAGCCAGTGTGTGGAAATTTTTTAAGGATAGCCCAACATTACCAAATATGGTTATCTGTAAGATGTGCCAGGCAAGGCTTAGCAGAGGCACGGTAAAAGGAAACCAGAGCACCAGCAGTATGCGCAAGCATATGTCTCTTAAGCACCCAATTCAGTGGGCACCCTATCAGGGTTCAAAATCAGTGCCTTCTGATCCAAACACTTCCAGGCCACCTCAGATACATCCTTCACCAGCAAGTGTTCCGGCTTCAGCTCCTGCTCAAGCGTACTCCTCCCAAGGTGCTTTACAAGACAGACATGACAGTAGTCAATCCTCTTGTCAGTCTGGTCCAAACGTGCAGTTGTCTGTGCCACAGCTGTATGAAAGACAGCGGAAGTTCCAACCGACACACCCATATTCCCAAAAAGTGACAGCGAAAATAGCCAAGTTGTTAGCTGTGGAAATGCTGCCGTTTAGGCTTGTGGGTACAGAGTCTTTTCGGGAGTTGATGGCTGAGGCAGCACCACGATACTCTGTACCCAGCCGGTACTTTTTCTCACGTAGTGCCGTTCCCGCCTTACACCAGCACGTGGTTAACAACTTAAAACGTGCTTTAACAAATGCTGTCACCGCCAAAGTCCACCTAACTACGGACACGTGGACAAGTAGTTGTGGACAGGGCAGATACATTTCACTAACGGCTCACTGGATCAACCTGGTGGAGAGTGTCCCAACTTCTAAAACTGTACCATCTGACATACTTCCAACTCCACGAATAGCGGGCCCAACATCATTCCGGGTGTCTGCCTCCTCATATATGTCCAGTGCCCAATCTGCTTCTGCCACTTCCTTGTCCACTGCTGAGCCTCAAGCACCATCACGTCCGAGTTGGGAGCTTTGCAGTACTGCTTCTGCAAGGCGACAACAGGCTCTTCTGAAGCTTATCTGCCTAGGTGACACACGTCACACTGCAACAGAGTTGTGGAAAGGTCTCAAGCAACAGACCGATGAGTGGCTGGCCCCACTGGAACTACAACCAGGTCTAGTTGTGAGCGATAATGGTGCAAACCTTGTGGCGGCAATAAAGCACGGTAAACTTGTACATGTGCCTTGCATGGCGCATGTCCTGAACCTGGTAGTTCAGAAATTCCTCAAAATATACCCAGAGTTATCTGAGCTACTGGATAAGGTGAGGCGAATTTGCGCCCACTTTAGACATTCGTCCACAGCAGCTGCAAGTCTTTCTGCCCTTCAAATCCAATTTAACTTGCCGAAACACAGGCTAATTTGCGACATGCCTACGCGATGGAACTCCACCTTCCATATGCTGGCAAGGTTTAATGAGCAGCAGAAGGCAATAGCGGAATTTCAGCTGCAACATGCCCGTCAACCTGGAAGTCATACCACACACATCGGTACTTTCGAGTGGGTCTGGATCGCTGACCTTTGCGAGTTGCTGGATAACTTCGAATACTGTACCAAACTCGTCAGTGGGGATCAGTCGATTATAAGTCTCACCATCCCCATGCTCTGCCTGCTCCAAGAATCCCTATTGAATCTCAAAACAGATGCTTTGAGAGCACAGCGGATGGCTATGGAGCCAGAATTGAACATCGCTGATCCTAGCCACCCTAGCCAATATCAGCAGGCTACATTGGTTCAGGAAGATGTTGATGAGGGTGATGATGAAGAAGATTTATTTTTCTCTGGTACTGATGTGAACCCTGATGGGACTCCCAACCCTACGTTTATGTCGGTACAGCATGGGTGGGCTGAAGAGGAGGAGGCGGACACCGATTTAGAGGCCACGACGCGTAGTGATCTTCATTCTGTTGTAACCGAGGAGATGAGTCTTTGCAGCTTAGCACACATGGCTGAAGTAATGTGTCAATGTGTCTCCAAAGATCCACGCGTCATACACATCTATGACAGCGACCTCTACTGGTTGTCAACGTTTTTGGACCCACGGTACAAAGACAAATTTCAGTCGCTGCTGTCGCACTCATCCAGGGGCTTAACGATGGATCATGTAAAGAGGGTTCTTCTTGATATTTTGCTGGCAATATCACCGTCTGAATCCGCTATACATCGAAGAACCAGCTCTTTCCAACAGCAGCCTTTGGTTGGGACACAAACGCCATCAATGACAAGAAGAGGTGGGGTAAGATGTCCGCCAACTGGGCGATGTTCAACAGACCTTCCAATCAAGAACGTAATTTGACTACGGTGACCTTGAGTAGGAGACAACAATTGTCCAACATGGTGCAGCAGTATCTCAGTGACAGTACCAGCTTCCTAACCGACCCTTCTGTACCCTTTAATTACTGGGTTTCCAAGCTGCACACTTGGACTGAGCTGTCATTGTATGCCTTGGAGGTGCTGGCATGCCCAGCTGCTAGTGTGACATCAGAGCGTGTTTTCAGTGCCGCTGGGGGTATAGTCACTGATAGAAGGTCCCGCCTCACCACAGAAAATGCCGACAGGCTCACTCTAATTAAATTCAACAAGGATTGGATATCATCACAGTTCCTAAGCCCTCCTGACGACAGTACACAATCCTAGATTAACCTAATCATAATTTATATGATTGGGATATTGCGCTGTTAACAATATGCCCATTTTGGACAGGAATTAATGACAAGTCCCGTAGCTCTGTTGATTTCATTCGGCACCCAGTCCAAGCAATAATATGCAATGGGCCAAGCGCCCTGCTTTATTTAAAAATATACTTTATTAAGCCCTTTGGGCTAATTTTTTGAGGCACCAAGCCTACCACTGCATAGTTGGCCTTGCTTCTTCTATGCTCCTAGTCCAAGCAATAATATGCAATGGGCCAAGCGCCCTGCTTTATTTAAAAATATACTTTATTAAGCCCTTTGGGCTAATTTTTTGAGGCACCAAGCCTACCACTGCATAGTTGGCCTTGCTTCTTCTATGCTCCTAGTCCAAGCAATAATATGCAATGGGCCAAGCGCCATGCTTTATTTAAAAATATACTTTATTAAGCCCTTTGGGCTAATTTTTTGAGGCACCAAGCCTACGACTGCATAGTTGGCCTTGCTTCTTCTATGCTCCGAGTCCAAGCAATAATATGCAATGGGCCAAGCGCCCTGCTTTATTTAAAAATATACTTTATTAAGCCCTTTGGGCTAATTTTTTGAGGCACCAAGCCTACCACTGCATAGTTGGCCTTGCTTCTTCTATGCTCCTAGTCCAAGCAATAATATGCAATGGGCCAAGCGCCCTGCTTTATTTAAAAATATACTTTATTAAGCCCTTTGGGCTAATTTTTTGAGGCACCAAGCCTACCACTGCATAGTTGGCCTTGCTTCTTCTATGCTCCTAGTCCAAGCAATAATATGCAATGGGCCAAGCGCCCTGCTTTATTTAAAAAAATACTTTATTAAGCCCTTTGGGCTAATTTTTTGAGGCACCAAGCCTACGACTGCATAGTTGGCCTTGCTTCTTCTATGCTCCGAGTCCAAGCAATAATATGCAATGGGCCAAGCGCCCTGCTTTATTTAAAAATATACTTTATTAAGCCCTTTGGGCTAATTTTTTGAGGCACCAAGCCTACGACTGCATAGTTGGCCTTGCTTCTTCTATGCTCCGAGTCCAAGCAATAATATGCAATGGGCCAAGCGCCCTGCTTTATTTAAAAATATACTTTATTAAGCCCTTTGGGCTAATTTTTTGAGGCACCAAGCCTACGACTGCATAGTTGGCCTTGCTTCTTCTATGCTCCGAGTCCAAGCAATAATATGCAATGGGCCAAGCGCCCTGCTTTATTTAAAAATATACTTTATTAAGCCCTTTGGGCTAATTTTTTGAGGCACCAAGCCTACCACTGCATAGTTGGCCTTGCTTCTTCTATGCTCCTAGTCCAAGCAATAATATGCAATGGGCCAAGCGCCCTGCTTTATTTAAAAATATACTTTATTAAGCCCTTTGGGCTAATTTTTTGAGGCACCAAGCCTACCACTGCATAGTTGGCCTTGCTTCTTCTATGCTCCTAGTCCAAGCAATAATATGCAATGGGCCAAGCGCCCTGCTTTATTTAAAAATATACTTTATTAAGCCCTTTGGGCTAATTTTTTGAGGCACCAAGCCTACGACTGCATAGTTGGCCTTGCTTCTTCTATGCTCCGAGTCCAAGCAATAATATGCAATGGGCCAAGCGCCCTGCTTTATTTAAAAATATACTTTATTAAGCCCTTTGGGCTAATTTTTTGAGGCACCAAGCCTACGACTGCATAGTTGGCCTTGCTTCTTCTATGCTCCGAGTCCAAGCAATAATATGCAATGGGCCAAGCGCCCTGCTTTATTTAAAAATATACTTTATTAAGCCCTTTGGGCTAATTTTTTGAGGCACCAAGCCTACCACTGCATAGTTGGCCTTGCTTCTTCTATGCTCCTAGTCCAAGCAATAATATGCAATGGGCCAAGCGCCCTGCTTTATTTAAAAATATACTTTATTAAGCCCTTTGGGCTAATTTTTTGAGGCACCAAGCCTACCACTGCATAGTTGGCCTTGCTTCTTCTATGCTCCGAGTCCAAGCAATAATATGCAATGGGCCAAGCGCCCTGCTTTATTTAAAAATATACTTTATTAAGCCCTTTGGGCTAATTTTTTGAGGCACCAAGCCTACCACTGCATAGTTGGCCTTGCTTCTTCTATGCTCCTAGTCCAAGCAATAATATGCAATGGGCCAAGCGCCCTGCTTTATTTAAAAATAAACTTTATTAAGCCCTTTGGGCTAATTTTTTGAGCCACACAGGCTAACAAGCTTATCATGGTTTGGGAGACACCCTGGCTAACAAGCTTTGTATGGCCCTTAGACCTACATGTATACCAAAAATGGGAAACAGCCCCTTGGGCTAATTTTTCGAGCCACACAGGCTAACAAGCTTATCATGGTTTGGGAGACACCCTGGCTAACAAGCTTTGTATGGCCCTTAGACCTACTTTTATACCAAAAATGGGAAACAGCCCCTTGGGCTAATTTTTTGAGCCACCCAGCCTAACAAGCTTATCATGGTTTGGGAGACACCCTGGCTAAGAAGCTTTGTATGGCCCTTAGACGTACATTTATACCAAAAATGGGAAACAGCCCCTTGGGCTAATTTTTTGAGCCACACAGGCTAACAAGCTTATCATGGTTTGGGAGACACCCTGGCTAACAAGCTTTGTATGGCCCTTAGACCTACATGTATACCAAAAATGGGAAACAGGCCCTTGGGCTAATTTTTTCAGGCACCAATCCTATGCCTGCATCGTGGGCGTTGCTTGGACTATCATCCTGCTGGAGCCTGTTGAAGGGTCCCACTGTACGCTCCATACAAAACGCGTAGACGCGATGTGTAGCATGTAGACGTCCCAGCCTCTCACATGTGTGTTCATAGTCTTGTTGCCATAGCGAGGCATAAAGTAACCCCACAAACACAGGCACTGTTTGTCAGCAACAGTTGTATGTGGAGTCATGATTTGACACTTAGTAACCAAGGTGACTTCATGCGCCATGCGGGCCGTAAAGTACTTGCTAATGATGCTCTCTCCCCTGTCCACCACGCCAACTGTCTCGGGGTAATCCTTGACTCCTCCCTCTCCTTCAAGCCCCACCTCTAGTCCCTAACCAAGTCCCTGTGACTCCAACTCAAAAATATTTAACCAATTCGGTCGTTCCTCAATCCTGACACTGCTGAAACACTCATAAATGCCCTCATCATCTCCCGCCTTGACTACTGCAACCTCCTTCGCATAGGTCTCCCTGCCAACTCTCTTGCAACTCTCCAATCTATACTAAACTCTCCTGCCCGGCTAATCCATCTGTCCTCACGCTACTCCCCTACATACCCCCTCTGCCAAGCCGTTCACTGGCCCCTACGGCCCACAGAGAGCTCACTTTAAAACACTGACCATGACATTCAAAGCCTTACACAACCTATCCCCACCATACATCTCCGACATGATCTCCCGATACCATCCCTCACGCAACCTGCGTTCATCCCAAGAAGTTGTCCTACAGTCCACCCTCATCTCCTCTTCCCACAACCGCATACAGGATTTCTCCCGGTCATCCGCCATGCTATGGAACTCCCTGCCCCACCTCATCAGTCAGTCGCCTACCCTCTGAACCTTAAAGATACTTATAAAGACTCACCTCTTCCGACAGGCCTACAACCTGCCATGAGACCCCGCTACACGCCCCACGACCGACACCTTCCCCACCCTATTGTATCCCCACCCACCCCTCGTAGAATGTGAGCCCACGCGTACAGGGTCCTCTACTATTGTACCTGTATGACCTTATTGTCTATGTTTATTGTACTTGTCCTTCTCTACCTTTTCCTCATGTACAGCGCCATGGAACCTATGGCCGCTATATAAATAAATAATTATAATAATTATGATGACTTGAAGCCCAACCAAAAAAAAAAAATCCACATTCATTCCTTGAAAAAAAGACAGACACAAAGCTTGTTTTTAAAACGGTGTTTAAAAAAAAAAAATGGCAGCACTGTTTGGACATTCCAACAAATACTACCTTTAATTAAGGTAACTACATCCAAAAAAATAAATGGAGCCCTACAGGTCCTGGTAGCTGGGCTGTCCGTCCTGCAAAAGGTCAAGGGCCCCACGGATGGCCTGGCCGAACCCTTCAGGGTGGATCATCTGAACAGGTCTAGGGAACGGTGGTAGGTCCCTGTTCGCTGGCCACTGGCAGTGAGGCAAAGCCCTGTGGGGTGGGACTTGGCTGTCCCGTGTTGTGGGCCTGCCCAGCCTGGTAGAGTTTATTTTCCAGCCATCCAAATACTGGAACACATCACCGGGGTCGTTTCCTGGCTGACAGGCTTCCAGCACTATCTGTAATGCTGACCTTGCCCGCAGTAGCCTGTCAAATGGAATATTATCCATGAATGGTATAATACTGCGGGCAAAGTCAGCATTACTTTGTTGCACACTTAATTGTGCAGACCCCGGGATGGGACCATAAGCTGGGCCTGCCGCTGGTGGTGCTGGCCCTGCCGCTGGTGGTGGCGGTGGTGGTGCTGGCCCTGCCGCTGGTGGTGGCGGTGGTGGTGCTGGCCCTGCCGCTGGTGGTGGCGGTGGTGGTGCTGGCCCTGCCGCTGGTGGTGGCGGTGGTGGTGCTGGCCCTGCCGCTGGTGGGGGCGGTGGTGGTGCGGACCCTGCCGCTGGTGGCGGTGGTGGTGGTGGTGGCGGGGACGGCGGTGGTGGTGTTGATGGGCCTGCCGCTGGTGGCGGCGGTGGTGGTGCTGGCCCGGCCGCTGGTGGCGGCGGTGGTGGTGCTGGCCCTGGCGATGCTGGTGGTGGTGGTGGTGGCGGCGGCGGCGACGGCGGTGGTGGTGGTGGCGCCGGCCGTGGTGGTGGTGGTGGGTGTTCTCCACGCCGCCTTCTGTTTGGCGGTGGAGGGTTCACAGCACGCCGCCCTCTGTAGTAAGCTTCTCTGTGGGTAAAGTAAAAAAAAATTTGGTGAATGCATTGCATTTGGAAACAAAAACATAGGTCAAACATTAAGTTGCACGCTTTTTAGACTTTGTGTATCTGTGTATTATTAATCAGATATTTGTTATTATTATGAAAGAATAACCAACTGTACATAACATAAAGGAATACGTGACTTTCTTTGCTAATTCCATACTAATACATAATCTTTCACCCCCTGATTAACACCACACCCCCCCCATCCCATCTAATCTAGACAATCGATAACACCAATGGTTCACATGAAAAAAAAAAGTCCCCCTGACTTCACTTTTTACTTGACATACTTAATTCACAAAACGTTTAGCTTATATCATCTATATAAAGCAGGGAAGGGGTTGAAAGGTATACAATATATATATATATAATCTATTTATATAATCGGGAGTTTGAAATTCCGGCACTGTAGCCTAATCCCAAACTCCTTAGCGTCACTGCGAGCGGAGACGCGTATGCGCCTTCGCGAGCCGCAGACGCTTAACTCACACAGCCGCTATAGCGTTTTCTCGAGCGGCCTCGCGCCCTCCGCTCACAGCAAGACCTGCGCCCCTCACAGCGCCCAATCCGCCCCGGCATGCTGGCATTTGTACTTCCCCCGTCTGTGCACCCACAGGTCTTAGCAGATCACTGATGCTGACAGCGGGGGGGGACAACACAGACAATCAAATCAGGAGGAGGTCAGTGTCAGGAGGAGATGACAGACGCCCGCCGGGGCCTGTGACACTGCAGAGGTCACAGCGGGGCTGTGTGTGCGGACAACGGGGAGGCCGGGGGCTACGGACGTACCGGACACGTCCTCTGCTCCTGGAGATGTGCCGCGGTTCCGCGCTCGCAGCGTATCTGACGCTGGAGCTGCGCTCACCACGCCCACACCACGCCCTCTGCCAAACAACCCACACCTCTCACTAACCTCCTGCAGCTAACCACACCCCATGTTTACCTTTGCCATGATGTCATTTAGCTGCGGCCGCTATCTTTAATAAGGTCAGAAATTATGGCAGTAATCGGATCTCTGCTCCCTCTAGCACGCCCCAACACTGTAGCACCATCTATTAACCCTATTCTCATCACCTATATACTCTGCTACCCACAGAGCCGTCTTTATACTCTGCTACCTCAGACCCGCCTGTATACTCTGCTACCCACAGACCCGCCTGTATACTCTGCTACCCACAGAGACGCCTGTATACTCTGCTACCTCAGACCCGCCTGTATACTCTGCTACCCACAGACCCGCCTGTATACTCTGCTACCTCAGACCCGCCTGTATACTCTGCTACCTCAGACCCGCCTGTATACTCTGCTACCTCAGACCCGCCTGTATACTCTGCTACCCACAGAGACGCCTGTATACTCTGCTACCTCAGACCCGCCTGTATACTCTGCTACCCACAGACCCGCCTGTATACTCTGCTACCTCAGACCCGCCTGTATACTCTGCTACCCACAGACCCGCCTGTATACTCTGCTACCCACAGAGACGCCTGTATACTCTGCTACCTCAGACCCGCCTGTATACTCTGCTACCCACAGACCCGCCTGTATACTCTGCTACCTCAGACCCGCCTGTATACTCTGCTACCTCAGACCCGCCTGTATACTCTGCTACCTCAGACCCGCCTGTATACTCTGCTACCCACAGAGACGCCTGTATACTCTGCTACCTCAGACCCGCCTGTATACTCTGCTACCCACAGACCCGCCTGTATACTCTGCTACCCCAGACCCGCCTGTATACTCTGCTACCCACAGACCCGCCTGTATACTCTGCTACCCACAGAGACGCCTGTATACTCTGCTACCTCAGACCCGCCTGTATACTCTGCTACCCACAGACCCGCCTGTATACTCTGCTACCTCAGACCCGCCTGTATACTCTGCTACCTCAGACCCGCCTGTATACTCTGCTACCTCAGACCCGCCTGTATACTCTGCTACCCACAGACCCGCCTGTATACTCTGCTACCCACAGAGACGCCTGTATACTCTGCTACCTCAGACCCGCCTGTATACTCTGCTACCCACAGACCCGCCTGTATACTCTGCTACCTCAGACCCGCCTGTATACTCTGCTACCACAGACCCGCCTGTATACTCTGCTACCCACAGAGACGCCTGTATACTCTGCTACCTCAGACCCGCCTGTATACTCTGCTACCCACAGACCGCCTGTATACTCTGCTACCTCAGACCCGCCTGTATACTCTGCTACCTCAGACCCGCCTGTATACTCTGCTACCTCAGACCCGCCTGTATACTCTGCTACCCACAGACCCGCCTGTATACTCTGCTACCCACAGAGACGCCTGTATACTCTGCTACCTCAGACCCGCCTGTATACTCTGCTACCCACAGACCCGCCTGTATACTCTGCTACCCACAGAGCCACGTGTATACTCTGCTACCCACAGACCCGAAATGGAACCTAATGTATATATTAATAAATAATACTAAATGTACACAACAGTGCTGCAGACACATACCTTGGCATACGGGCCACCGGGTGAAGGAAGGACAGCCGGTCATAAAAATGGTAGTGGTTGAGCAATGGAGCGGCTCCCGGTTGTCTCTCAGAGTACTGCCGGTACTGCTTCTTATGCTGGTCCCGGCAGCTCCTCCACCGTTTTTTAAGATGGTCAACTGTGAAATGATTTGAAACCGGCTTTAGAGATGTGTAATATTTGAAACAACAAAAGTATGTGTACAAATCAACAATAACATTTTATTCATTTTGTGTGTGTAATGTGTATACAAGGCACAGTGACACGACAGTGTGGAACATCATCAACAGCATTACGGACATTGAGCTCACGTGGCCACAATCACAAATGAGGCAGGACACATGTCAACGCATAGAGAATGTAATAGTGCGGGCACCAGACTCTGGTCATTAGTGGTATTTATATACACCCAACCCCTTGGCCGAAAGAGCCAGGAGGATCAGACATTAAACTCATTGTACTGTTGTGACCCCATCCAAATATAGGCAACTATGCGGTGGAGCATGATAACACATTCAGGGTCCTGTATACCCTGCTATGGGGGCCCTGTATTCCCACTGCTGGGGGCCCTGTAAACCCACTGGGCCACTGTCTACCCACTGCTGGGGGCCCTGTATACCCACTGCTGGGGGGGCCTGTACACACACTGAGGGCCCTGTATACAGGGACTGACTGGCACCCTACAGTTTGGGTCGCAACCCTCCCTCACTGGCCCGACACAGGTGAGGACGGGGTGTGGGGGGGGGGGTGATGACTGGCGGCCGCCTCACAGTCACCGCAGCTCCCGCATTATCCTATGGCTCGCTCCCAGCCGCAGCCTCGCGCTCCTCACAGCCGCTCGCTAACAGTCGCAGCCGCACGCCACTCACAGACGCTCACTCCCGGACGCAGCCGCGTGCTGATGACGTCATCGCGCGGCCAGGAGCTTCCGTTTCCGCCTGCTGCTTCAGGGACATGCGGATTATTCATGCTCCTGCAGCCGCATGACCCGTGGCACCTGGGCCAGTCCGCCCCTGCCTGTATACCACAATATGGGGGCATGTATACCCAGCTGGGGGCCTGTATACTCTGCAGGGGGAGGTGTATACTCTGCTGGGGGGCTGTCTACCAGTGATAGCCGCTGTATACCAGGATGGCGGTGAATATGTTTTCATAGTTTTTCGGGGCAAAAATAGGGGGGTCGGCTTATACACGGGTCGGCTTATACACGAGTATATATACAGTAAATGCAATATATAACGTGTAAACTCATTTAACTTACTTAGATTGCTCTGTTCCTCATGGTCACTCCGATGGAACGCAGGGAACATCTCTTGGGCGATCTCTCTCCAGGCTGTATTAATTAGGGTCGTATCCCCATACTCAGGATCTGTAGGGAGCCATAGAAATGGACGAGCCTCCACAAGTGCAATAAGACGCAGCGTGTTCACCATGCCACGTCCTGCTGCCATGATTGCACTGATGAATGGATCGCTCTGTGTGTGCGCCTGTCAGCGCGACTCGCTTCCTGTTTCCTTAAACCATGGTGTGTGCTGGAGAATCCCTTCCCTCGCATCATCGGCTACAAGCCTCAAAATAAGAGAAAAACCAGCGAGTTTGGACTCGCACACTTTCAGAGACACATCAGCGAGTTGTAAATGTCATTATTCGCTATTACTCGGGTCCCTATTCATTAACATTGGACTCGCTGGACTCGCAACGAGTCCCGAGTCCTTGACTCGGACTCGTTGGGGTCTTGCGATTCCGAGTCTTTTCGGACTCGCCCATCTCTACTATAGGGTACAATTTAACATATAATACTTTATTAAAGACGTGCTTGAATCAGGTACAAAAAGGGGGGACATACAATATAAAACCAAACCACTCATACAGGCTTTGGTTCCAGCAATATTCACATAGCTTAGGAAGAGGACCTAAAGTGTGATGCATATATATCTGTAATTTCAACCTTGCAGCACAGGTATCCCAAGGGATCATAAATATAACAGACGCCTTTACTCTACCTCACATAGGACAGCTATGAATATGTACTTATATTTAGGAAAATATATATGGGGGTAAGACCTTATACACAGATATCATAGGCCATACAATTATATCTGGACCCCCTAGAAATACTTCCCATTCAATTAAAGCTCCAATTGCATTATATTAGGCAAATATATAGGGGGGCAAAGACCTTATATACAGATGTCATGAGCTATACAATTATATCTAAACCCCTTACAGATATTTCCCATATATCAAAAGCTCTATGTGCATTATACTAGGTGGATATAGAGGAAACCACTTGTCATATTTACACCTAATTGTGCCAGGAATAACTTTCCAATTATAGACACCTACTCAAGGGAATCCCTATTTAGCAAGATTCAGACTTGCGCCATATGTATTTAGGTCTAAGATCTCATTACCTTGTCTTGCCTGGATTAAGCCAGCAGCGCTCCGATGCGCATTTCGGTGTGTATACCTTCGTCAGGGACGTGGTAAGGGAAGAGGAAGGGGAGCTTTTTTTGGGGGATAAATATATATTTATTTTTATATTTACTCTGATATATATATATATATATATATATATATATAGATATAAGGTATTCATTTTCTATCTTTGTGTAGCTTATCAATAGTCGCCTAGCTACTCCACAACAAATCAGTATATACTACTACACTTCAGGATTGCTGGTCAGCATGGGCATGTGTAGATCTGTACGAGCGCTTCCGCCGTCTCTGGCGTGTGCTCATGGCGTCGTTGTCTCCATGGAGAGGCGGAAGCTTGGGACCATATGACCTGGCTCCGCCTCCCCAAAACGCGACGCTATGACGCGCCGCCGATTTGATTCGGCGAAAGTGCCCGTCGCCATGGTATCATATAATGCTGGATGCTAATTGGGCGGCACTGATTTTAAAAGCTCCCCTTTCTTTGGGTTTCTATAATTGGAAAGTTATTCCTGGCACAATTAGGTGTAAATATGACAAGTGGTTTCCTCTATATCCACCTAGTATAATGCAAATAGAGCTTTTGATATATGGGAAATATCTGTAATGGCCACTTTACACGCGGCTACATTTGTAGCTTATCCACAGGTAACTTACTGGCTCCAGTGAAATCATGGAGACATTATTCCATTTGTACACAGCAACAAGATAGAACCATGTCTCCATGATTTCACTGCAGCCAGTAAGTTACCTGTGGATAAGCTAGAAATGTAGCCTCGTGTAAAGTGGCCATCAGGGGTTTAGATATAATTGTATAGCTCATGACATCTGTATATAAGGTCTTTGCCCCCCTATATATTTGTCTAATATAATGCAATTGGAGCTTTAATTGTATGGGAATTATTTCTAGGGGGTCCAGATATAATTGTATGGCCTATGATATCTGTGTATAAGGTCTTACCCCATATATATTTTCCTAAATATAAGTACATATTCATAGCTGTCCTATGTGAGGTAGAGTAAAGGAGTCTGTTATATTTATGATCCCTTGGGATACCTGTGCTGAAAGGTTGAAATTACAGATATATATGCATCACACTTTAGGTCCTCTTGCTAAGCTATGTGAATATTGCTGGAACCAAAGCCTGTATGAGTGGTTTGGTTTTATATTGTATGTCCCCCCTTTTTGTACCTGATTCAAGCACGTCTTTAATAAAGTATTATATGTTAAATTGTACCCTATAGTCGCTCTCTTCTTCTTCTTTTTCAATTAATTACTGCGATGGATGGGTCTCGATAATAATCCTGTTATATCCCACTGATATTTCATCTTTTCTCCATGTATCTGTGGAACATGAAGTGGGTTCTTTTGCTTGTGACATTTTCAATCAACATGGGGAGAGGCAGAGCTCAACATCCTGATCAGCATCTGTGACAGGATGGACTACTGGTGTAACTCCCAGCACCGGCACCCACTCCTCCATAAGCAGAGGATACTCTGCAAGGTTCAGAGAACCCTGCTGAGGAAACTGGGTGTAGAGAGGCAAGCACTTCAGACCTGGAAGAAGTTGGCGGACTTGAAGTTTAAGATGCCCGGGCGCATTGCCACCATCCGTGAAAACATACGTAGGCAACGTGGTGAGTTTTTGTGTACCCAACATACACACATGCAATTAGTGGCGACCAATCATCAAAGCGCCGCCCGGCTTAGCGGGAAATTTGAATCCCGCGCCGTGCAGCCATTGTGCACCACCGTATACAGTGCTAATTACTGAGGCACCATAAACTGTGCTAAACACTAAAGCATTGTTATGTTTATGTTAATGGGCTAGCTGGGGCAGGGGTAAAAGGGCCAGATGCCCCGCAGGCCAGTGATGAAGCAGCATTTGTTTGGGCGGCCGGTCATCAGGGCTGTCGGTTGGGAGGGGTGGCCTACCACGGCTAGCATCACAATTTTAGTGGTTTGCCATCACAGATGCTGATACAGTTTAAAGCAACGATGAAAGAGGGAGCGGATCGCTGTCCGCTTCTTCCTCCATCATTCTCAGGGCCGGCGTACACAGTGTAGCTTCCAAAGTGGTGACTGCTGGAGGACAACTGGTGACATCATGGTCACAGTATCTGTCATGTGACACATATGTGTTATCACTGTGTTCAGAAAAGTATACAAATAATTAACCCAATATGTATACAAAATAAAATCAGCCCAAAATTTATCATTTTTAATACCACAGAAAAATGTTTAATGGGTAAACAACAGCTCATATGTCCCTCAAAAAAGCAAGCCCTCGTATGTCTGTGGACAGGGAAAAAAAAAAAAGCTTTGGCTCAGGGAAGACGGGGAGGATAACACAAAAGCGCAAAATACTGAAATTGTCTGCGCCGCAAAGGGTTAATGACGACATCAGAATATATTGCTTCCTGGTGGTATATATTAGTGAGGACATTTGAATGTATTGGCTCCTGGTGGAATATAATAGTGAGGACATCAAAAGACTTTTCTTGTGACAATTGGGGCTCCAATTACAGTATCCTTCTGATACCATTCAATAACAGGATTGAGAATATGCAACCATGAAAATCTCATTATCAACCCCACAGGTAAGTGATCTAAAACATAGCAAGAAGTAGGCTTAGAGAAGTGTTTCTACTTTAAAGTGTAACCAACATTTACATTTTTATGTAATAATAAGGTAGATCAAGTGATTTTAATAAACTTTCAAATATACTTCATAAGTGAAATCTGGAAGAAAACCATTCATAAAACTTCTAGAAGATGTCCCCAATAGGGTGAGTATAAACCTCACATATAAGAGTAAGGGGACTGTCACATCGCCATCGGACTCGGTGGCCGGTGTTCCTGCCTCGGCCGCTGGGAGGAGCCGGATTCCTTCGTCTGGTGGTGCTGGTGATAGGAAGGCCTTGTCCTCATATGGACCTGCTCCAGCGACGTCTGCCTCTGTCGCTGAGCGCCGCTGTGTTTCCCCTCTGGGTGGTGTTGGTCGCAGAAGAGCGGGCCCTGCAGAGGTGTCCGTTAGGCGCAGCCTGCGTTCTTCTGTCAGAGGTGGGCTGGGTGGAGCCAGTCGTGCATCTCCATCTGGCCTGGCTCTAGGGGCGGTTCGGATGAGGTCATCAGGCTGTGAGCTCCAGCCTATGGGAGGTAACCGCGCCCTTCAAATACATTGGAGCCTGTCTTGCAGGCCGCCAGATATAGTTTTGGTTCCCCAGTGATAGTGTGTGTTTAGTTTTGTGTCTGACCTTGCCTGGATTTCTGACTCTGCCTCTGCCTATTGATTTTGTACCTCAGCTGCCCTCTTGGTTTTTGCCCTTGACCTTTGCCTGGATTTTTTGACTCTGCAACTGCCTGACGATTTTGTACCTCGCTGCCCTCTCGGTTTTGACTCGGACTCCTGACTACGTTCTTCGCTTCCTGATTTTTTCCCTTCCTAGACTACCTCCCTGCTCTGCTGCTCCCATAGGCAGCTACCCCCTGGGCTCCGCTATAATTCCAGATCCCTGTATAGGGGTTAAGGGTCTCGGGGTTTCTCGGGGTACTGCCTTACCAGCAGCTCAGCCTTACAGCGGACGGTCGTCACAGGGACGGTGCCTACACAGCGTGACTGGGTACAGATCAGTCTATTAGATTACCTCAGATAAAGGACTCCATGCTGTGAGCAGAAAGACAGGAGATCTTATCTCTTGTTACAGCTGATGGCCACCACACAGGTGTTCAGATAATAACACGGATCATGTGACTGCAGGAAGTAAGATCTCTTGTTTTTGTGCTGTCAGCCTGGAGCATCCTGTCCCTGATGTAATCTGATATCTTGATCACCTGAGAATGCTAGACAGGCACAGTGTAGGCCCTGCCCCCTCCCTTATATGGTTATTAGGCCATATTCAGTCTGTGTGAGAGGCTGAAGACAGATCTCACTGAGAATGAGCTTCAGACACAGACTAGTGGGGTCATCTCGTAGAAGGTTTATGAATGGTTTTATTTTAGATTTCACTTATGAAGTACCGTATATACTCGTGTATAAACCGACCCGTGTATAAGCCGACCCCCCTACTTTTGCCCCCAAAACCTGGGAAAACCTACTGACTCCAGTATAAGCCGAGGGTGGACCCAAGCACAGGTATACAGCCCCCAACAGTGTGGTATACAGGCCCCCCAGTGGTATACAGGCCTCCCCAGTGGTAGTATATAGCAGCCTCCCCAGTGGTAGTATATAGCAGCCTCCCCAGTGGTAGTATACAGCAGCCTCCCCAGTGGTAGTATACAGCAGCCTCCCCATTGGTATATACAGGTCCCAGCAGTATATACAGCAGCCCCAGTAGTATACAGCAGCCTCCCCAGCGGTATATACAGGCCCCAGCAGTATATACAGCAGCCTCCCCAGTGGTATATACAGGCCCCAGTGGTGTATACAGGCCCCAGTGGTATAGACAGGTCCCAGTGGTGTATACAGGCCCCAGTGGTATACAGGCGCCCCCTCCTTGCTGCCGCACACCTGTAAAGGAATAGATCATTATACTTGTCCCTGTCCTGTCGCCGCCGCCACCGCTCTGCACCGCGCTCCTCCGGGTCTTCAGGCTTCTTCCTGTTTCCTCCTCCGGCGCACAGGCAATGACGTCATTGCCTGCGCCCGCCGGTCACAGCAGGAAGAAGCATGAAGACCCGGAGGAGCGCGGTGCAGAGCGGCGGCGGCGACAGGACAGGGATAAATATAATGATCTATTCCTTTACAGGTGTGCGGCAGCAAGGGGGGGACCCTGTATACCACTGATGGGGGGGGCTGTATACTGAGTACCGTATATGACTAGTGTATAAGCCGAGGGGGAGACTTTTCAGCACATTTTTTGTGCTGAAAAACTCGGCTTATACACGAGTATATACGGTATATTTGAAAGTTTATTAAAATCACTTGCACTACATTATCACATAATAAATTAAACGGCGGTTACTCTTTAAGTGGGAAAACCACTTTTACCAGCTGCGTAAGATTCTGGATTAACAGTACAAAGTCAATGTTGACAATTTGAATGGGTCCATGAAATCTAAGTGTCCCTAATCCTAATCTCGGAACCAGTTCTTATTTGATGAAGTTGGCTGGAAACCCAGGGTCAATTAAAGCAAATGCTGATGTGGCACCCCTGCGGACTTGCAGTCTCAGAAGGTGATGCAGCTGGGACAGGTAAGCTAGTTATCCCACACCAACACACTACACATCCCCCCATCCCTAGACCTAGTACTCCATGTCAGGCAAGAGATAGAGGGGGAAGCTAGGTGAAGGATGGAGCACAGAGCGGAAAACCCGGAAAAGAGGTGGAGGAACTAGACTAAAACCCTAGGAACACTAAGTTGGGGGGCTTAGTCTGGAAGACACAGAGAGCACGGGTTCATGTTCCTGGCGTGAGTAAATAGGTGAGGAACAGAACACCCAAGCCGAGATGCCCCGAGAGCCAAAGTGTAACACCGTAAAAGAAGACCATGGACCTGGTGGCCTGTGCCGTATGGCCGGTCCGGGTTCCTGGCCGAGTACTGAGGGAGAGAAGAAGGGGTCCACGGTGGGTCCAGATGAGTCAGGACACCGGGAGGACTGGGCCGACACCAGTGCACCGGCCCTGTAGATGTGGTTGGCAGCTGCATGCCCTGGCCACAAATCAACTGACGAGGTGAAGGAACTTTATGCTCGGAATCCAACCCCCGGCACACAAAGGAAAGGCCGTCATATAGGACTAGGATTCCCAGACGGAAATGTCCATAGAAAGTCTGTGACAGCTGGCTCAGGGTAGATGCATGGGAAGGAACGAGAGACCCGAAAGTACTAGAAAGGGGGTGCCCCTAGTGAACTGTCACGGCTACAGAACCAATGGCCGGGGCCGGCTGTGTACTGTATGTAACTGGAACTGTACCAGTGAGAGTAAAAGTGCCTGGACAGACTCTGAACTGAGTGTGGGAGACTCTCCTTTGTGCGACGGTGACAATCTCCCACCTGAAGAGCAGCACACTGCCTACTGCGTGCCGGCAGGGGAGACTGCCAAAAGAGGATAAGTGCAGAGACCAGACTGCATCCCCTACTCCTGCTCTGGGGAACACCAAGCTCTGGCCGTGGAGGGCTCACCATCCCGGCTGCCGCCTTCATTATCATTCCCCGGAGGCCTCGATGGCAGCGGTGGCTTTACTAGTCACAAACCGCGGGTGGCATCACAAACTACTTCAAAACTTTATTTCTCCTTTTTCTTTAACCCCCTTTTATTGCTGCACCTGGGCATACAGAGCTGGGTCACGTCGCCGTGACATTCCCCGCAGACTGAAGAGAGGGCCCATTTCCAAGTACCCCTGCCCCGGGGTGCGACACTGTTAATGACTGATCTTGTAAAAAACTGTTTCACATTCAGTAGTACATTATCTGAGGAGCAAAAATGTACCTGCAAGTCTGGATGACCTTTTTGATAATCACCCAGATTTAGGCTTTTCCCGATGGCTTGCATACTTGAGGGTGTATCAGGCAGTCCTGGAGAAGACGTGTAGCATGACCACAGTAGACACAGAGTCCAAGATTCTGTCGACATCTTCTCTTAACATTTTGAGAGCTGGCAGCGCCAACGTCCAAGGATTTTGCTTCAGGTAAGTGGGCCAATTCATGAAAAATAGCAAAAACTGCCTGTGACTCATCATGCCTTTCCCGAATTGGTGCCCGAAGAAACAAGGCAGAGTATGAAGAGCCAGAGGGTCCTTAAGTGTATTATTACAGCCATAGTGAAACTGACATCTGAGAACAGTATCAATCTACAAAACCTCCTTGGACCACTGCCGACCGAATCTTAGTACTAGTACTTAGTACTTAGTACTCAGTGATAAGGCCCCTCCTTTGTAAAGTTCATGATGTTTGCCTCCACAACTTGTATTCTGTCAGATTCATCATAGTCTAACCACAAGGTGTTAAAAAGTATCTTCTTGTAATCTGACAAACTTGAAATTGTTGGCATCAGGGTTCTGTGGAGGCCATATCGCCAATTTCAGGGCTTAGGCTGCTTTCACATAACGATTTTAGCATTTCCGATGCTGTCCGATGAAAATCGGACAGCATCGGACCGATTTTCGGACCCCATGCAGCCCTATGGGCATCGGACCGAATCGGATGTGCACTAAATGCCATCCGATCTGGTCCGATCCGAATCTGTCCGATTTTTTTATCGGTGCAAAAATCGGAGCTTGCTCCGATTTTTGCACCGAAAATAAAATCTGACAGATTCGGATCGGACCAGATCGGATGGCATTTAGTGCACATCCGATCCGACCCGATCAATTTAACATGGGGCCCTATGGAGAAAGGTCCGAGGAAACATCTCATGTCTCCTCGGACCGATTTTAGTGTACTGAGCATGCTCAGTACACTAAAATCGCTCCAAAAGTGAATGAATGGGTTAATTAAAAATAAAAAAATCTATGCTCACCTGTCCACGAGGCCCCCGAAGTCTCCCGGCGTCTCCGGTGTCTCCAGGTATCTTGCCGTCTGTGCTGATAAGACCTGCCGTGATGTCACAATCACATGACTGCCAGGAACCAATAGCCGGCAGTCATGTGATTGTGACATCACGAGAGGTTCTGGCAGCACAGAAGACAGAACAGCAAGATACCGGAGACGCGCGGGACCGTGCAGGAGTCGTGGACAGGTGAGAAAGGAGAGGAGGAGAGGAGGGGAGGAGGGGGAGGACAAGAGGAGGAGGACAAGAGGAGAGGAGGAGGACGCATAGGAGGACCGGGGGCCAAGAGGGGAGACACAGGGGATGAGAGGACCGGGGGCCAAGAGGGGAGACACAGGACCGGGGGCCAAGAGGGGAGGACCGGGAGCCAAGAGGGGAGGACCGGGGGCCAAGAGGGGAGACACAGGGGATAAGAGGAAAGGACCGGGGGCCAAGAGGGGAGGACCGGGCGATAAGAGGAGAGGACAGGGGGCCAAGAGGGGAGACACAGGGGATAAAGAGGAGGACCGGGGGAGAGACTGACAGCTCTCAGGGAGCGATCTGACAGGAGGGCGGGCATCCTATTTTCTGTCGGAATCGGATGCCTATTTGGCACCCGATTCCAGGCATTAGAAGAATCCGATGCTGTCCGATTTATATCGGACAGCATCGGATTTTACAAAATCGTTATGTGAAAGTAGCCTTAATGGTTTCTTTACACTGAAGACAAAGTATTGGCTTTAAGCTTGGGGTTGTTGTCCTGCTGCAGAATAAATTTGAAGTTAATCCGATGTCTTTCTGATGGCATTGCATTATGAATAAGTATCAGCCTGCATGTAAGCTTTCCAGGTTTTTCATGGAATTGCTCTATCTTCTTGCCCTCATCTAAAATGGAGTCTGTGCCTTGCCTTTGAACATTTTGTCAGTCCTGCTTAAAAGTCCAGTTCAGGGCTATAATCATTTCCTAGGTATTTTATGATAGCCGGTCTTTGAGTGTCCTGGTTGCTGCTGGACTTGCTGCTGCTGGTTAGCTCTGCTCTACCTCATTACTCTCAGCTGTTTGCAGTCTATGATGCAATTATCCTGATCCTAGCTGTTGCTTCCTCCGTTCAAAACCTCTTGGAGAAGAGCTCCATGACTTCTGGACTTCCTGGGTCTTGGTTTCATTCTCCATTTAAATTATCAGTGTACTTAATCCGGAACTAAATTTGTGCAGGCTGTTTGTGCAGGACTTGAGTGGGACTTTTTCAGCCCTTAGGGCTCGGACACACTCATCCGAGTTTGACGGACAAGACTCGGAAAGGGCTGGAGCAGTGACCCTGATAAACATCTATTTTGCTGAAGACTTCACTGGATATTATGTCTGGACATTTAGGTATTCGTGCTGCTCTAACTCCTGCATATTATTTCTGGACAATTATGTTTTTGTGCTGCTCACACTCCTGCATGTTACTACTGCATATCATCAAAAAGTTAATTTATTTTGGTAATTCAGTACAAAAAGTGAAACCCACATATTATATAGAGTTGTTGCAAACAAAGTGATCTATTTCACGTGATTTTGTTCTGTTAATGTTGATGATTATGGCTTACATCTAATGAAAACCCTAAGATCATTGTTTCAGAAAATTAAATAAGGGAGGATGAAAGGTTAAAAACTGTGCTTCCGCATTCCACGAGACATCAATGGGTGAATATACTATTGATTAGCCAACTTGTTTCAGTGCTCCCAGAAACGCTCTTATGGTGGGGTTACACGTCCCGATATCGCGGCGATATCGGAGGCAACGCCGCGGGAGCGCGCATTTTTTCAGCCCTTTTCCCGATATCGCATCGGCGGTTTACACGCTGCGATATCGGGAAACAACGTCCCTCCGATGTGTACGCCCACCCACCCAGTAACGACCATTTAACATGGGAGTTAATGGGTGAGGTGCGAGTACACATCGGAGTTGGGCTGTCACACGCTGCGATGCTGCTACAACGGCCATGCGATATCGGGGAGTGGAATAGCTCGGCTATTCAACTCCGATATCGTTTTGGCATCGTTCCAGCATCGCGTTGTACGCTCAAACCGTACAACCCGCACACGATATCTGGTCCAACTCGCGAACCACGTGACTTTTTGTCGGAGTTGGGTCGGAGTTGGACGCCGATATCGCGGCGTGTAAACCCACCATTAAACATGGCAATATGATATTGATTTTTGATGATATTCTAATTCATTGAGATGCATTAGTATTTCTGGACTATTACGTATTTGTGCTGCTCACACTCCTGCATGTTATGTCTGGACTATCACGTATTTGTGCTGTTCGCATTTTATTTCTGAAAATTCATATTTTATTGCTGGTTGCACTTACGTTTAATTTTAGGATTTAGGGTACTGTTACACGTTGCGATATCGCAATGCAACATCGACAAAAAGTCATGTGGTGTGGTCGTTGCAGTTGATATCGTTCGTGCGTTGTGTCGTGTAAATGGGCAATGCGACTCGAAAAAATCGTAGGTACGATATTGCAAGAAGATTGTGCAAGCCGTTCAACCGTACAATATTGCTTATGCGATGTGGCATGATCGTGCTGTGTGACGGCGCAACTACGATCTTGTTTGCAACTTCCCCTATTCACTACAATGTTAATGCTCTGTCCCTGGGTTGCTCATACCCAGCGCACAAACGTTGAGTACAACATCCTAGTAGCGTTGCCTGCCGATATCTCCCTGTGTGACATCTCCTATGCGATCTTGGACAAGTGCCAAAAACGTGCGCACTCCCGTGAAATTGTATGCGATATCGGAACGATATTGCAACGTGTAATGTTACCCTTGGTTTCTTAGTTTCTGTTTCTTAACTGTTTGGTTATTATTATTTGCAATATAATTTATTTACTCAAAACCCTTGTCTCAGTTTTGACATTATCTCACGCTATCAGATTCCTAAGTATGTACATAATTGTTACACTGCATTTCTTAGCATTGAGGACATCAATAAGGCAGTTTCCCACTACTTATGTGACCTTCTTTCATTTGTCCTAACTATTACTATCATTTTCCTAATATACTTCTGCTACCTACCCTTATTCTGAAAGCTTATCTCTCTGCGGCATGTATATATCTTTATTGATCTTTTTACTTCAATTGTTCCAGTCTGGGGACCGGAAATGGACTAACTGACCAGGACATGTCACTGGTGGAGGCGGATTTACCTCTCTGTGAGTGACAACAGTCCAAATCACACTTCACATTCCTTTCAGCCTGGTTTATTGTGTGGTGCTTTCATTTGACAAGCGCTGCAATGTACCGATCATTAGATATCACAGGCCCTCAATAACATCAGTAAAGGTATGTATGCATGGCAGGCTTACAGGAGCAGGGTAGGTACGAGAAAAATATTAGGAAAACATTAGGAATGGTTAGGACAAATGAAAAGTGATCACATTAGTAGTGGAAAACCTCTTTAATGCAGCTCCAAACTTGCAAGGAACCTCCACTATGCTTTACTGCTGCCTACAGACACACATTATTGTATCGCTCACCAGCCCTTTGATGAACAAACTGCCTTCTGTTACTGCCAAATATTTCACATTTTGACTCTTCCATCTTTCTGCACCCACTTCATATTTTTTTATGCATAATTGTGTTCCTAGGACTTATTTCTACTGTACATTGAATACATAGCTTTTATCTTTTTGCGTACAATTCTTCCATAAAGATCATTTCTGGCCAGATTTCTCTGAACACTAGATGAATGTAGAGGTTCCCCAGTGGTTGCTGCCACATCTGATCTATGGTTCTGAAGGACATATTTGATTTTGAAGTGAAGTTTGATGTGACTTTCACCCACTACACTGTTTCTATAGCCCTCAATACTGCTAATTTCTTTTTTGCTTCTTTAACCCTATACCAACGAAGGCTAATTTCCCCTTTCTGACCAGGCCACATTTTTAAAGTCTTGTGCTTGGCACTGCTTGTTACTGGATTGAGCATTGAGGTGCTCGGACATGCTCATTAATTGTTTGAGTATCCCCGTTGCTCGAGTTACCATCCCGGATATTTCGTGGCTGTTGCATATTTCTTGGTTGATGACAGCTGTGTAATGTCAACTGCAATGAAGCTTGGGGTTAATAATGGAGTAAGGTCTATCAGACAATCACATTACTAACACAGTAAATGTAAAGTTAAAAAAAAACATATACACACAAAAACTTATTTGAATAAAGACTCCCCCATACTTTCCATTGTTCACCAATTTACTAAAAAAAAAATGTTCAAACAATGTAATCCACAATCCAGGACTGCAACTCTGGTGGCTGTGAATCGCAGTAAAGTACAACTATTGAAAGGTGCCGAGTACGACAATAATGTTTAGAGCTACTGAGATTTGCTGAGCACAGTGTTGAGCCGGTATCTCCTATGGGAGCTTGAGTCAGTAATCAGAGCCTGTGAATAACTCTACCTTACTGCTATTCACAGTTGCTGGAGCTGAAGTTGTGTATCATGGACTACACTTCATGGGAACATTTTTTTAATAAACTGATGAACCTGGGAGAGTGTAGAGGAGTTTCTATTCAAATAAACTATTTTCTTGGGTAATTTTTAAAATTTACATTTAATGGGTTAGTAATTGGGGATGTCTTATAGAACCTTTTCTTTTACTAACACCATGGTTTGATGTCAGTTTACAATTCACAGCTGACAACAACCCCATTAATCCTTACCCTGATTGCCACTGGACAAGGACAATCAGGAAGAATTGTGGCGAAGCACTAGTATTGGCACATCTAATGTTATTTTTAGGCTGTGAAGGGACAAATAACCATGGGCCTTCCCAGCCTAGTAATACCAGCCCACAGCAGTCTGTTTTACCTTGATTGGTTATCAAACATTGAGGGGACCCCACACTGTTTTTTAACTATTTATTTATAAATAAATATTCTTTTTAAAAAAATGGCAATTGGTCCCCCATATTGTTGAGAACAAGCTAAGCTAAAGCAGATGGGGCTGCTTTATCTTGGCTGGTTATCAGAAATGAGGAGTACCTCATGTTTTTTTTTTTTTTTACTTATTGATTTATTTTTACTTCATAGCAGTAACTCAGGAGTCAGAGATGTGTCCATGCATCTTCTTGGTGCTGTTCACATTACGTTACAGTGCCGCTTTCATCCATTTATGCAATTTTAGAGCCTCCAGCCCACCTACGGGGGTCTGCCAGAAAAATACTTGAGTTTCTCATAGACTTCCATTAAACTCATTACTCGAATTGAGTCCAGCCAAGCATGCAACCTGCTCGATTCGAGTAACGAGCACTTGGGCACTTTAGTGCTCGCTTCATCATTAGTGGTAATAACTCTGAAATGCTACAACTTACCTAGGTGATTCTGGAACTGTTTTTTTATGACACATTGTACTTTTCTTATATTTTGACATGTAGCAGTTGTAGAATAGAGATCAGAACTTCATCTTGTCCCACTAAAAACAAACCGCCATACAGCTCTGTCAATGGAGAAATAAAGAAGACTGTAGCTCTCAGAATACAGCAATGCAAAAACATTTTTTTTCTATAAAATTGTTTCTATTCTGTAAGAGCTGCAAAACAAAAAAAAAACAATATAAATGTTATATCACTGTATTCCTACTGATTTGAAGAAAAAAGCAGTTTTATCATTTTTACAACACGGTGAACATTATTAAAAAAAATACATTCCTGAAATGCTCCTTTTTTAAAATTTGCCTCACAAATTGCCGAAAAGAAATATTATGTAGCACAAAATGGTACCAATAAAAGCTCCAACTCATCTGGCAAAAATCAAGCCCTCACCACGTAATTCTCTTGGAAGAAAAATAGAAATACTTTAGCCTTGAAAATTTGGTGATTCAAAAAAAATCCTTAATTTTGTATAACAGTTTTCAGTGTGATAGTAGGCAAATCCAATAAATAATTATAGCTGGTATTGTCATTGTACTGACATTAGTAATAAAGCAGTCTTATCACTTATACCACAAGGTAAATGTCATAAAAAATTGTGATAAAGCCAAATCTTCAACTGCTGTTGAATTGTTCATTCTACCTCCCAAAGATTGCAGAAAGGTGTGGCTCACCTATGTCTGGCATTCTAAATGGCCGCTTACATTACAGTTTCCATGCAAATCTCTAAAAAATGTGATTCAGACAAAGTTTCCAATAGAAATTTCACTGTAATGAGGCAGATGGAATCACTTTGAGCTCTTATATGACCTGTGATCCGGCGGTGTTCATTATTTTACATATCTTTTTATGCGTGAACAAAAGTGTTGTCAACAAAAGAAGGACACCGTTGAACAGAGTCCAAACAGAGTCCAGAGTAACTCTGCTGTCTCATTAGTGAATGGATCCTTCACGTGAATCACATAGTTTGGAGATGTAGATTGAAATCCTTATGTATGTGATCAACATAGAGCACAGGATAATTGTGAACTGATCCAAAATGTTCTGTACCATAAATATCATCCAACTCAACCAAAATTAAAAGAATTCTCAGGTCCATTATCTGTCAACAGAAATATTGGGCACTTTCACATTATTGGCAGAACAAAGACTCTGTAAAAGTGCCATGGCTCCCCCCCCCCCCCCCCCCGAAACAAAAAAAAAAAGAAATTTGGCAAAATCTGCACTCCCGAATCCAAATGCCCCATCCCTTCTGAGCACCACTATACCTAAACCAAAGTTAGCATCCACATGTTTGGCATTGTTCTAGTGAGGAGAACCTGCTTAATTTACAAGATGTAGCTATAACACCTTCCCTCCCGTGACGTACGGATACATCCGGGGTCTTGAAGGGGTTAAAATTAGCTTTGTTCTTGGAAAAACTCACAAAAATATAATAACATATAACACAAATAACAGTGTCAAAAATATTGCTATAGATTAATTTTCTCAACGTAATCTCAATTCACACTGTCGATCCAGGAAATTTAATTAGAATGACAGTGTGGGTACCTTAGCCGGCACAAAAACCCTGATAAAATACGTCCTAGTGCTGCGACCCTCAGCAATAACCATTCATCTGTGTGGGGAAGCGGTAACAAATGTTTCATTTAACTGCAGCTTCACCACAGGGGAAATGTGGCATTATACTTTTTCTAAATCAGTAATCTAATCGCATAACGCATAGTTGTTCTGGGTCTAGACCCCGCTCTTCTTTCTGACTAATAGATGAGCATCCTATATAGGTAACTTGTCTCTATTAACCCCAAGATCCCATATAGCATTTGGAAAATGAGTTTCTGAACCCTTTTTATACTATTAATTCAATTGTGGCATTAACATCAGTTCATAAATCAAAGACCTACGTCATATCACAAATTTATGGGCTCCATTACCATGTTTTCCCTTTAAATACCTTGTATAGGTGTGCGCGAATGGCTATTTCCCTTCATTATATAGAATTGTCTGCTCAGTGAAAGATATGGAAACAAGGTACAGTTCAGTGGCTGCCAGTCAACGTCTGAGCTGTCTGTGGTGCTGGTTTTTATTATCTTTCATTATAAGAAAGCCGGTAACCCAGCGAATTGCCAGAGGGTGTGCTAGTCCAAGGATGGGCTATATGTAAAACAGAAGCAAGCGCTTTCAAAATATATCAAAGGCAGCGCATGATATGGTGATAAAATCACTGTAGCAGCATCTTAATGGATGTGACATGTATTATCAAGGATAGTGACATATCCTTATTTCTTTTCATTCCTGCTATTTATCATGCAGAATGAGTTGGATTGTAATTCTGCTTTATGATTATATTCTTTGGTCTTCTTGTTTTGTTGTAATTTCTAAGCACAAGTATAAGCATACATTATGTGCGCAACACATAGTGATTAATACTGACATAGCAATAGCAGCTATTTCTTTGTAGTATAGGTGCCTGTGATCTGCAGGGATTCGGCACTGAATGACCCCAATTCTAAGATTCTTGAATCGTAACAACTGTCATCTCTACATGAAGCACCATATATATACATACATATAATGGAGCTTGCTTTGACGTGCTGACAAAACAGATATGTAATCAAATGAACTGGGATTTATGTGGATTAAAGGGTTAGTCCGAGACCAGCAACTTTTTTCCTCACTTCCCATCTAATTTATCCCCATAATATAAGCTATTTTCTAATATACTTCCTTTATTAATTCCCTACAGTTCACATAAGCTGCCTGGGATACACCACTAATGCCACTTGTGGGCAGCACTTACATCATCCTGCACCGCCAATCTCCTGCATCGCCAATTTTACTCTTCAATGCAATTGCACAGGGGGAGAGACAAGGCATATGGAGAGATGGGATAGCATATTTTGGAGAGGGGGCAAGACGGGGGCTTGGTTGAGTCACGACACTGCAGGGAGGGGGGTGAGGAGGGGCTGGAGATCAATGTGAACACAAAAATGACAGCCCCGCCCCTGAAACCAGAGTCACAGTGACGCTTTGTTTCTGGGTTGGGCTGATGAAGTGCCTGTGGCCTGTCACCCTGCTTGATGACATACTGTATAAGTATCCCAGGATGCACTGGGGCACCCACACGTTAAATCATCAGACAGGATATAGGAAAAAAATCAATAGCTGTTAGATAGCATAGTTAGGGAACCATAGGAAATTATTAAAGGTAGTATATTAGAAAATAGCTTAGGTTATAGGGACCAATTAGATACGAAGTTAGGAAAAAAGTCTCAGTCTCGGACTGACCCTTTAAAGCAGGGGCGGGGAACCATTTTCCTGCTGAGGGCCATTTGGGAATTTCTACCACCCTTCGAGGGCTGCACAACATTATCAACTTGAAAATTACCCGCTATATTTGTTTAAACAATCAACTCACCCCTACTGTGGTGGCTGGAGTTGCTTCTCTTTGGTGTGGGTGACTTTGGTCATGTTGCTTCTCAACTGCTTTTCCAGGTTTGCTAGAACACTACACAATCACATGAGAGGCTGGGAGCATATACATCCCTGGGGGGGCTGAGGCTGGGACACAGAGATTACTGGGGAGCTAGATTTAAAAGCCAGGCAGTTAGCAAAACGCGGCTGCCAACCTGAGCACTGCGGTCCCCAGGAATCTGTCCTGGGGCTGCAGAAAAGGTTATTGAGGGCCGCATGTGGCTCTGAGGTCTGAGATTCCCCACCCCTGCTTTAAAGTAAAATTCTACGCAAATATAGTATTTACCGCTGTACCCCAATGTGCAATGATCCTCTTCAGACATACATGTCATGATCTGACATTCTCTACTGTCACTTCAGAATTACCCATAGCTTTCCTCCTCATTAATGGTCCATTGGGTTATCCTTGTTTTGTACAAATCAAGTACCTACAGTTAGGGCCAGAAATATTTGGACAGTGACACAAGTTTTGTTATTTTAGCTGTTTACAAAAACATGTTCAGAAATACAATTATATATATAATATGGGCTGAAAGTGCACACTCCCAGCTGCAATATGAGAGTTTCCACATCGAAATCGGAGAAAGGGTTTAGGAATCATAGCTCTGTAATGCATAGCCTCCTCTTTTTCAAGGGACCAAAAGTAATTGGACAATGGACTCTAAGGGCTGCAATTAACTCTGAAGGCGTCTCCCTCGTTAACCTGTAATCAATGAAGTAGTTAAAAGGTCAGGGGTGGATTCCAGGTGTGTGGTTTTGCATTTGGAAGCTGTTACTGTGACCAGACAACATGCGGTCAAAGGAACTCTCAATTGAGGTGAAGCAGAACATCCTGAGGCTGAAAAAAAAGAAAAAATCCATCAGAGAGATAGCAGACATGCTTGGAGTAGCAAAATCAACAGTTGGGTACATTCTGAGAAAAAAGGAATTGACTGGTGAGCTTGGGAACTGTAAAAGGCCTGGGCGTCCACGGATGACAACAGTGGTGGATGATCGCCGCATACTTTATTTGGTGAAGAAGAACCCGTTCATAACATCAACTGAAGTCCAGAACACTCTCAGTGAAGTAGGTGTGTCTGTCTCTAAGTCAACAGTAAAGAGAAGACTCCATGACAGTAAATACAAAGGGTTCACATCTAGATGCAAACCATTCATCAATTCCAAAAATAGACAGGCCAGAGTTAAATTTGCTGAAAAACACCTCAAGAAGCCAGCTCAGTTCTGGAAAAGTATTCTATGGACAGATGAGACAAAGATCAACCTGTACCAGAATGATGGGAAGAAAAAAGTTTGGAGAAGAAAGGGAACGGCACATGATCCAAGGCACACCACATCCTCTGTAAAACATGGTGGAGGCAACGTGATGGCATGGGCATGCATGGCTTTCAATGGCACTGGGTCACTTGTGTTTATTGATGACATAACAGCAGACAAGAGTAGCCGGATGAATTCTGAAGTGTACCGGGATATACTTTCAGCCCAGATTCAGCCAAATGCTGCAAAGTTGATTGGACGGCGCTTCATAGTACAGATGGACAATGTCCCCAAGCATACAGCCAAAGCTACCCAGGAGTTCATGAGTGCAAAAAGTGGAACATTCTGCAATGGCCAAGTCAATCACCAGATCTTAACTAATTGAGCATGCATTTCACTTGCTCAAATCCAGACTTAAGACGGAAAGACCCACAAACAAGCAAGACCTGAAGGCTGCGGCTGTAAAGGCCTGGCAAAGCATTAAGAAGGAGGAAACCCAGCGTTTGGTGATGTCCATGGGTTCCAGACTTAAGGCAGTGATTGCCTCCAAAAGATTCGCAACAAAATATTGAAAATAAAAATATTTTGTTTGGGTTATGTTTATTTGTCCAATTACGTTTGACCTCCTAAAATGTGGAGTGTTTGTAAAGAAATGTGTAAAATTCAGATATTTTTGCTCAACCCTTCAAATTAAACGTTACAATCTGCACTTGAATTCTGTTGTAGAGGTTTCATTTCAAATCCAATGTGGTGGCATGCAGAGCCCAACTCGCGAAAATTGTGTCACTGTCCAAATATTTCTGGCCCTAACTGTATGTATCAAATCTGTCAGTCTATGTAGCCAATTATTGATGCAGAGTAATCTCTAAATTGTTGTGCTTGAGGATAATTTTATTTTTTTTCATACCTACAGTTGTGGCCAAAAGTATTGACACCCCTGCAATTCTGTCAGATAACTCAGTTTATTCCTGAAAATGATTGCAATCACAAATTCTTTGGTATTATTATCTTCATTTAATTTGTCTTCAATGAAAAAAACACAAAAGAGAATGAAGCAAAAAGCAAAACATTGATCCTTTCACAAAAACTCCAAAAATGGGCCAGACAAAAGTATTGGCACCCTCAGCCTAATACTTGGTTGCACAACCTTTAGCCAAAATACTGCGATCAACCGCTTCCGGTAACCATCAATGAGTTTCTTACAATGTTCTGCTGGAATTTTAGACCATTCTTCTTTGGCAAACTGCTTCCAGGTCCCTGATATTTGAAGGGTGCCTTCTCCAAACTGCCATTTTTAGATCTCTCCACAGTGTGTTCTATGGGATTCAGGTCTGGACTCATTGCTGGCCACCTTAGAAGTCTCCAGTGCTTTCTCTCAAACCATTTTCTAGTGCTTTTTGAAGAGTGTTTTGGGTCATTGTCCTGCTGGAAGACCCATGACCTCTGAGGGAGACCCAGCTTTCTCACACTGGGCCCTACGTTATGCTGCAAAATTTGTTGATAGTCTCCAGACTTCATAATGCCATGCACGCAGTCAAGCAGTCCAGTGCCAGAGGCAGCAAAGCAACCCCAAAACATCAGGGAACCTCAGAGCTAAGCTCAGCTAGCTCAGTGGTTATTAATCCACTTTCTGTGACACAGAGAATATGGCCTTCCTTGCTGCCTTTTTCTTCCTGACACTGCTACCTCTTGTCCTCCATGTGTCCTGTGGTTGCCAGTCACAGCAGGCAGGTGACTGCGGGTTCTGTGAGCGACCATCTTACTAGTCCTTTTAACCCTGTATAGTTTCTTTTGCCTGGGGAAGGTCCACTATGGTAGTCAACTGTACATGAAGCCCAGTAACCTCCACTTTCTCGGCTGGTACTGAATATATGCAGACTGAACTGGGGCTTGTACCCCTGCTGCAGCTAGTTCCTCTGCCCAGCTTGAACAGCCGGCTGCAGATTTGGGTTCTCGAGTCTAGGACCAGCACCTCACTCCACTTCTAACCTAACTCCTCCCTGCATCCAGTAGATGGGGACTGTTCTGAATGTGAGTTTCCTCTGCCCAGCATCTCCCTGGCCTGGAGTTCCAATTGTGATGGGTGTATGTTGGGGTCTCAGCAAAGTTCTCCCTTCTTACCTATGAGCATGATACCACACTTATTATATAGGTGCAATACAATAGTAGCAGACAAACCACAGGGGTGCCACACATACACTTCCCCCATTTCCTTCACATACACTCCCCTTCCCCCTGTATGCTTCACATGTACTGTCCCACCGTCTTCCCCCTTTCCCTGATTACAATAACTCTTCAGATCTTTGGTGTCTTCAACTCCACTGAGCACTTTCCACAACTGTTGTTTGCGCCTTCGTGGTTCTGGGTTATGTCAGCAGCGGGATACCCTGACCTGATCATGCTGCTGGTGATGCCCTGACCTACAAGTGCTTGCAGTCAGAGCTTTAATTATATGAATGTCTACCATATGCTCGTACAATTTGTTAGTCAGTGAATGTCCAACTCCCACTGCAATCACCAGGGTGACATCGTGGACCGCTGACGTCATCCCTCTGCCTTCTGTGCCCCCACCAGCCCCCCTCCAGCTACGCTTTTGGGGCCCACCCCCTGCCCTTGGGGCATGGGTATCATAACAATGACAGAGGATGGGCCTGCGCTGTCAGCATATCTGGCCTCTGCTAACCAGGTCCCATATGGGGATATGGGGAGAAGGCCAGTAATGCCCTGATAGTGGCCCTGTCCCACGACATTATGCTGCTTTTAGAATATATTTTAGAAACCCACTGTTAGATTCTCTTTGGCTGTAACATATGTACATTGTGCAGCTCCAAGTCAGGTTATGTCGCTGCTATATTGCAGCATTAGGCTGCGTTCAGATGCGGTGCTTTCAGCCGCATAATCGGCATTGACGCTTTTTTGCTCGCCAAAAAAGTGCTGCCGCATGTTGATGCCATGGTTTTCTAGGTGTTCTTTCCCCGAGGCCATGTTAACATGTAGCCTATGGAGAAAGCGCGCCGAAACAAGCGCCAAGAATTGCCATGTCAATTCTTTTTGCCCATTCCCTTTTGTTTATTGTATAAACCCACTGCATGATTCCCTTTTTACTGCAACATATGTACATTGTGCAGCTCCAGGTCAGGTTATGTCACTGCTACATTGCAGCATTAGTGATTAGGGTGACACTCTCAAATCTCTGCAACTATAAGGGTGCGTTCACATCTGTGTATATATAATCGCCTAGATTCTCAGCCAGTAAAAATAGGAGAGCGTCATGCATTTTTCCCACACCTAGCATCTGTATGTCATGCGTATGTCATGTGAGTGTGTATTTTTTTCTCATCTACCATCTGTATGACATAAGAGTGCTTTGCGAGTGTGTGTTTTTTTTCTTGCGTTTGGCTATGTTCACACACAATTTGCGTTTTTTTTAGCACTCTTAAAAGCACTTGCGTTTTTTTAAGAGTGCTAAAAAATGTCCCTTGTGTGTCTGAAAGGATTTGCCACGTTTTTGGACTTAGTCATTTTTTCACCAAAAACGCAGGCAAAAACGCAAGCGTTAACGCAGGGTGCATAAATGTGCCTTTTAAAAACGCATGTGTTTCCCATAGGGCCCCCATGTTAAAAAAACGCATGTGCGTTTTTTCAAAAACGCATGCGTTTTTTTTAACATGGGCCCCTATGGGAAACGCATGCGTTTTTGAATGGCACTAAAAGGTACTAATGTACCATGCGTTTTTGCATGCGTTTCCCATAGGGCCCCATGTTAAAAAACGCATGCGTTTTTGGAAAAACGCACATGCGTTTTTTTACAGCACCCAAAAGCGCTGCATGCAGCGTTTTTTGGACTAGGGGTAAAAAACGCAAATGGAGCTGAAAAACGCAGCTACACTCAAATGTACCCTGCGTTAACGCACCTGCGTTTTTTTTAACAGCCCAAAAACGCAGAGATGGTCAAAAAAACGCATGTGTGTGAACATGGCCATTCTCGCATAAAAACACGCGTATCTGAGGGTACCTTTACACGCCGCTACAACATGGTAGAAACAACCGGGTGCTTCACGTGCACGAGCACGCAGCAACGGTTACAAACGTTACCCGCATCGCCTTTACACGCCGCCATAAGGTGCACTACAGAAGGTTGAATCTATCTCTGGATGCACCGCCGGGTGCATAAAGTTACCTTGTGTAGAATACCTTACCTCATTTACACGCCACTACAGAAGGTAATATGGGAGGACCTGGTGCAGCAGGGACAACACATAGGCGTGCCAGAATTGTGGTTTACGAGAATTTCGTACACTGATAGGACAAAGCAATAGCATCATGATTGGGCAGCCAGCGCAGGAGGCTGACTAATACATGACGCTCGAGCAATTATGTAGTGTGACTGGTCAGCTCCTTAAATATGCCGCCCTATGCAGCGACTACCAATCGTAACGCAGGAGCTTCCTCCAATGATCGCTGATGGGGCGCGGTATCCCGGAGCCTGTGTCATGCCCCAGATAGATAGCAAGGTGTCGAAACAACCCTCCTATTCCTTATTTACACGCCGATACAGGCTGCTACCATCGGGTTGAAATCAACCTGTTTTAGAGCTCGGCTCTGAAACAGGTGCCGCAAGTGACGGGTGGAAACAACCGTCTTTACACGCCGCTACCTCGGGTTGATTTGGCGGTGCAAGATACATTTCTCTCATCTACCCGGTTGTTTCTACCATGTTGTAGCGGCATGTAAAGGTACCCATAGGGATGCTAATTGAGGGAAAAACTCATGGCACTCTCCTATTTTTCCTGGATGAGAATCTAGGCTATTTTATATACTCAGATGTGAATGCACCCAGCATTCAGTACAATTATGGTATGGCAAATCAGGATGACAGACGGTGGTTCTTCACCTTTTGTGAAATGCCATTCTCTAGAATGCTCAGCTATTTGGGAGCAGTAATTCCTCTACAGAGGGTGAGCCATCACAGGCTGCCTATTCAGTATCTTCACTTTATTACTTGCTGGTGTCTTCAGACACTTGGACAATATACAGTGTTTGAACCCTGAGACAATATATGGGTGCGCATAAGCATATACTTAGACACAGTTAACTACGCACATGCTGAAAATACTTATAAATAAAACAAATTGGAAACGAATCTCCGCAGGGTTCACAGCTGGGCGCAGTTACGTGTTATTTCTTGACATACAAAGACTGTCAAAATAAACAATTAAAATCATGGGCTTTCTCAGCTGATGTAGAAGCCAGCAGAGGTTGCTGCCGTGTTATCGAAGTCCTAATTGGTTAGACATAGGCACTTTCTGTAAACTTCTGCTACAAACTTGCTAAAAGGCAGAAAGGACAACAGCATGCTGAAGAAAAATAAAAGAAAAAACTTAGCAAGAGAAAAGCAAAAAAAAGACGTTCTTGATAATGTCAATGTTACCTCCCAATGCTGATCAGGTGTAAGGAATTGGACAACTGCATTAACCTCAATAACGTACACAAAAGACTACATGTAATGCTGCCGAGTGCAAACATGCAGCACGACAGGAATAAATGTGCAATCCTCTGTGTACACACTAGGATTGATGCATGCTTTTTACCAGAACATTTCTATTCCTGGTTTTATTACAAGCGCAGTATAAAAACAGAAATATTATTTTCCATTTTTGTTTTCAACTTTATCAATTTTTTTATACTATTTGTAATATTATTTATTTTTTATTCTATTTATAATAAACAAAAAAAAATTTCTTTAGAGACAACTGATTTTTTTTCATGACCTCTTTACCTCTCGCAGACTCTCCTTCCTGGGCCTCACAGAAACATGGCTGACACCCTCTGACATGGCCTCCCCTGCTGCGCTTTGTTACGGTGGACTTCACTTCTCCCACACACCTCACACTGGCAACAAACACGGCGGAGGAGTGGGTCTTCTCCTTTCTAACAACTGCATCTTCAACCTAATTCCTCCTCTTCCCTCCCTTATCCTCTCATCTTTTGAAGTGCACTCTGTTCATAGATATTCTCCTTCCGACCTACAAGTGGCCGTCATTTATCGACCACCAGGTTCCACCACTACCTTCTTTTACCAATTTTTCATCTGGCTCCTATACTTTCTATCTGCTGACATTGCCACCATCATAATGTTCGACTTCAACATCCCCATCGACACCCACCAGTCAACAGCCTCCAAACTCCTGTCACTTGCCTCATCCTTCGGCCTCTCTCAATGGTCCTCCACAGCCACCCACACAGAAGGACACACACTAGACCTCATCTTTACCGCCTCTGCTCCCTAACTAAACCCACAACCTCCCCTCTCCTCCTCTCCGACCACCATCTACTTACCTTCTCATCCTTGTCCTCCTCATCTGCCACCCATGTCCCCCCAACTCGTACACCCTCGCAGAAACCTCACATGTCTTGACACTCACACACTCTCAAACACCATTTTACCACTATCATCCATATCCTCACTCCATGACACAGATAATGCCACAGCTTTCTATAACTCTACACTCACATCAGCTATTGATGCAGTTGCCCCTCTCATTCATGGCAAAACACGATGAATCAGCAGACAACCCTGGCACACATATACCACTAAAAATCTGCGGCTAGGGTTGCAGAGCGGCGCTGGAAGAAAACACACTCACAAGAAGACTACACAGCATTCAAACAAGCAATTCTCACATTCAAGTCAGCACTTATCACCACTAAACAGAATTACTTCATCACCCTCATATCCTCTCTGTCCCACAACCCCAGGCAGTTATTCAACACATTTAACTCCCTCCTCCGCCCCGCACTGCCCCCTCCTACTTCTCGTATCTCTGCAGAAGACTTTGCAACATACTTCACCAACAAGATGACCAGATTAGATAAGTCTTTGCTACCCAACCACCGCAACCCCCATGTATACCAGATCAATCCTCTCCCCCATTAACCCTCCTCCCAACCATCACTGAAGGAGAACTTGCACACCTCCTCTCCAGACGCACCTCACCACTTGTGCACTGAACCCTATCCCATCACACCTCCTTCCCAACTTCACCACAACACTTATCCCAGCCCTAACCCACCTCTTCAACCTTTCACTAACTTCTGGTACCTTTCCTTATGCTTTTAAACATGCAACAATTACACCTATCTTAAATAAGCCATCCCTTGACCCAACTTCCACATCCAGCTACCGGCCCATATCTCTGTTCCCGTTCGCTTCCAAACTTCTCGAAAAGCATGTCCACACTGTAATCTCATCCCTCCTCTCATCCAACTCTCTCTTTGATGACCTTCAATTCGGCTTCCGCCCTCACCACTCTACTGAAACTGCCCTGACCAAAATTACTAACGACTTACGGCCAAAGCTGACAGACAGTTCTCCGTCCTCCTCCTTTTAGGCCTGTCCTCTGCATTCGCCACAGTCGACCACTGCCTCTTATTACAGATCATCTCTTCCATTGGTATAAGATAAGATAAGATAAATATTTATTGATCCCGGAGGAAATTACAGTATTACAGCAGCAGAACAAAGATCAAGAACATTACACGCTTTACAAAATAAGTCTATATGGACAGCAGATGCGGGTAGACTGGTACATGTACCTCACCCATTCCCCCCATACACTTAGAACTTCACTTAGTCTTGGGATGCTTTACACTTGTACATTTGTTAAACATCCCCACAGCTGTCGGAACAAACGATTTTCTGTATCTTTCCTTTTTACACATTAGTTGGATTAGACGCTTGCTGAATGTGCTCTTTTGCTTCGCAAACAGTTCAGAGGGGCGGTGTGTATTGTTGCTCATTATAGCCTTGCATTTCTTATTAATTCTATCCTCAAATACCTCCTCGAAAGTCCTAAGTTGTAGACCCACCGCCGCACTAGCCTTCTTGATAAGTTTATTCAGCTTATCAAGTATCACTGGCTTTGCCCTCTCCAGGATTTCCTCCTATCTTTCCAACCGCACATTTAGTGTCTCCCACTCCCACACAACCTCCTCACCCTATCCCTTCTCTGTTGGGGTCCCTCAAGACTCTGTCCTCAGGCCCCTCCTTTTTTCAATCTATACTCTTGGTTTCGGACAACTCATAAAGTCCCATGGCTTCCAGATCACCTGTACGCTGATGACACTCAGATCTACTTCTTTGTCACCTCTCTGCTGTCCAGAATCCCGGAGTGTCTATCAGCCATATCCTCCTTCTTCTCCTCCCGCTTCCTTAAACTCAATGTAGACAAAACCAAACTCATTATCTTTCCTCCACTCACACACCTGCCTTGCCAGACTTATTTATCAAAATAAATGACATCACACTTTGCCCTGTACCTGAAGTCCGCTGCCTAGGAATAACACTTGACTCTGCATTGTCCTTCAAACCGCACACACATCCAAGCCCTTGCCACCTCCTGCCGCCTCCAACTCAAAAACATTGCCAGAATCCGTCCCTTCCTCAACCCCGAATCTGCTAAACTACTCATGCATGCCCTCATCATCTCCCGCTTTGACTACTGCAACCTCCTACTCTGTGGCCTTCCTGCTAACACCTTGCACCACTTCGATCTGTCCTTAACTCTGCTGCCCGACTAATCCACCTCTCTCCTTGCTATTACTCCATTTCTCCCCTCTACAAATCCATCCATTGGCTCCCAATTCACCAGGTATCCAATTCAAACTACTAACATTGACTTACAAAGCCATCCACAATCTGTCCCCCCCATATATCTCTGAACTAATCTCCCGATATCATCCAACTCGTAATCTTCAATCCTCCCAAGACCTCCTTCTTTCCTCCACACTTGTACGTTCCTCATCTAACCGCCTGCAATTGTTCGCCTGAGCATCCCCCATTTTCTGGAACTCTGCACCCTATCACGTCCGACTCTCCCCTACACTCAGACCCTTCAAGTGGAACCTGAAAACCCATCTCCTCAGAACAGCCTACAACCTGCAATGACCACAATGCCACCTCAACACCACTGGACCCGGCTCTCTACCACCACCGGACCTGGCACTCCAGCACCACCCAAGCAGACCCAACCAACTGTCTCCCTCCCCATTGCCCTGTAGAATGTAAGGCCGCAAGGGTAGGGTCCCTCTCCCCTCTGTATCAGTCTGTCACTCTGATCATTATATTTTTAACTTGTCTGTATATAACCCTTTATCATGTACATCACCATGGAATGAATGGTGCTCTATAAATAAATAATAATAATAATGTAGAGAAAACTGGATGGCATACCAGACTAAGCAGGTCTCTCCCTATAGTTCTCAACTGCTTTTAAAACCAATTTTTTTCTATAATGCAATAACATTTCAGAGAATGGCATACCTGGCTGCATTAATGCAGCATAAATCTAATAACTACCGTAATTAAAAATAGTTGATGCCGTATAAAAAAAATTATTTGCATACGTTCACGCATGAATCTGTGGATACAGTCTTTTAAGCAATTTTAAATGAAGTTTTTGCATTCAAAACCTCAGGAATAAAAACTTGGAAGGAAAAATGCATGAAATATAGAGACTGGGAATCACACATTATTTGGAGCCAGGAATTGAAAACGAACTTCCAAGGCACAGTATATTTCCGAGTCTTTCTTTACTGCATCACTATCGGCTTCTGTGATTGGTTGCCATTGGCAGCAAAGTTGCCATCATAAGAGGTGTACAAATACATAATTAAAAAATATTTGCATAGGAGTCCCTTGTATTTTTGATCCCAGCCCAGATAAAGTGGACATTTACAGGCTGCCACACCCAGATGCCTGGTTTTACCTTGACTGGCAATCAAAAATACAGTGGAACCCATTGTTTTTTTAATTATTTAAACAATTTAAAAAAATGCTTGGGTTCCGCCCTATTTTTGATTGCCAGACAACATAAAACCCAGGCAGCTGAAGGGGGCTGGTATTCTCAGTGTGGTGAGGCCCATCTTTTTTGGGCCCAACCAGACTACAGAATAGCAGCCCACAGCCGCCCCAGAAATTTGAGCCCAAAATTGATAATGTTTAGGCATGTATGAGACCTGCAAATTTCAATCATATACGTAAATAGTTAAACAACATAGACACAGACAAATCCTTTATTTGAAATAAGACACACAGACGACCCTCATTTTCTCATTTATTAACCCCAAATGTACCCTCCGAAGATAATCCACAGCAATGTCTAGCGAAGCATACTTGTCTATGTTGTATGTGAAATTAGTGAACGCTCATTGCAAACAGTGCCCACAAACTCAGTGAGGGCACCACTCATACAGTTGGAGCTCAGTCTTAGATTGCTGCTTTTGGTGAGCAGACACTAATGTCTCTGCTCACCATGTGTAGCAGAGGCCAGTGTGCTACTCTGGACATTGGTGTGGATTATTGTCAAAGGGTATGTTTGGGGTTAATAAATGTAAAAAATGAGGGTAGTCTATGTGTATTATTTCAAATAAAAGATTTTTCTGTGTCTCTGTTTTTTGATTATCTACTTCTATGATTGATAATGTGCAAGTCTCATAGATGCCTGAACATTATCAATCTGCGATTAATGATAGCTGTCAATGCAGCTGTCAATAACCCCTTCTATCACCCCGATGCCACAGAACTAGGGTTTCACTATGGGCCTCACTATGTTGAAAACACCAGCCCTTAGATGCCTGGTGTTTACCTTGGCTGGCAAACAAAAATATGATGGAGCCCATACATTTATTTTTAATTATTTATTTATTTAAATAATTTAAAAAAAAAAGGTCTCCACTGAAGTTTTGATTGCCAGCCAAGGTAAATCCAGACAGCGGGGGGTGGCAGCCTATAGCTGTCTACTTTATCTGCGTTGAGAATAAAAAAAATAGCGGACCCCTACGCAAAGATTTTTTAATTCATTTTAACCTTAAAACAAAAGTCCCTTTCAGGGCTAAATACTGTCCTTTATTCTATTAATATTGCTGTTACCTTTATCCAGTGTAGGGATAGTTGATGGATGAGGGATAGTTTTGGATTAAAGGCATATAGTCAGGGTTTATTGGATTTCAGTCCTTCTATATTTTTACTGCTGCTGCAACCAAAAAATAAGTCTTTTTCAGGGCTACATATTTTCTTTTCCCTATTAATACCAGGAAGTTTGCATGAATACATAGTATCTACGGTACTTAATTTTAAATGCACAAGGCATACGGTAAGCGACAGAGAAGTGGACATGCTGCTGATGGCGCACACAGAAGCTGAGGCCATGGGTCAGGTTAAATTGTGCCTGCTATGGCAGCACAGCCAATATGCTTATCCACGAGACCTAGATTCCTTTCCCACTTTGCAGGGGGTGCGCAGGACACCACTCATAAAACCAGAACAGTGCATACAGGTGGAGGGTTTAAATTATCAGATAATGCTTTTAATATGTTTCCCAGCACACTGTGGTTTCACACAGTCCAGTTTCACTAGCCAAGAGTCTGGACAACAAAATGATCATCCTGATTCTCCTTCCTGCTACCATGATGAGTCCCAGAAAACAAGTGATCCTACACCCAGACACTCCGAGGAGCTCTTTATATTTTCATTTATTGGTTCTGACCTCTCACCATGTTTTAAAAAGGACATGAGATTGTGTGTAGTGATACCAAAATATTTGAGCAGCCACGGTCAGAAGAAGATGACGGTGGGGAACAACAAGTAATGTCTTAAGATGTAGATGATTATGAGACACTATTGCCAACAATTGATGTTGTTAAGTCAACAAGTTAAGAGGACTAGAGTGCGGAGGTAGAAGACAAGGTGGTGGACGATGATGTCAATGACAGAATCTTGAAAGGTGCAATGCAGAGCAAGGACAGTAGAGCAGAGGGGGTTGGAATCTGCAGCACCACTGCAGGCAGCAAGAGACAGTGGAATGGCCAGAAGGAGAAGGTAGGCAGCAGTTACAAATAGCACTCACATGAAGCAAGTTCCCAGACCAAGAGTTAGGTGTTCCCCAGTCTGGTGCTTTAAAGGGAACCAACCACCTCGGATGACCCTCATACACTGTTAATATGTGCCCCTGCAGCCTAGTAAACCATTAGCAGCACTGCTTTTGTGTGAAAAGTGGCTGCAGTAGAAGTGAGATAATGATGTTATACACTTACATGCCTGCGTACTTGAGGCCGTCTCCCTGTGTGTGCTGGGACTTGTGGGCTGTGCTCATCATGCCTGCTCTCCCCCTTCCTTATGCACGCCCCCTCTCAGCCTGCTATACTGTGTGAGGCTGATTGCGTCATAAAGGGGCGGGGCTAAATCGCGGCATCCCGTAGCCCCACCCCCTTTATGACGCAATCAGCCTCACACAGTATAGCAGGCTGAGAGGGGGCGTGCATAAGGGAGGGGAGAGCAGACATGATGAGCACAGCCCACAAGTCCCAGCACACACAGGGAGACGCCCTCAAGTACGCAGGCATGTAAGTGTATAAAATCATTATCTCACTTCTACTGCAGCCACTTTTCACACATAAACAGTGCTGCTAATGGTTTACTAGGCTGCAGGGGCACATATTAACAGTGTATGAGGGTCATCAGAGGTGGTTGGTTCCCTTTAAGTGCATATGATTAAAAAAATATATATTTATTTCCCACCTGTGCCATACCGAGATTAGCAGGGGCCTAACCATTACCAGTCTGACCACCACCAGCATGCACAGGCACATGTCATCAAAGCACCCAACAAATAGGTCTAATGCTTGGGTCCACAATCAGTGTCTACAGGTGACACCACTGCCTCTTTCCCTGCAATATGTGCTTGCCAATCCCCTATCCAGTACATAGGCACAGATGCATACCAGCCTGGACTTGTCATTGCACATTCGCAAGCACCATCAGCAACCACGTCTGGTTCTTTGTTTCAGTGCAGCGTTCAGCTGTCTCTACCTTAGAACCTTAGGCCTTAGAACGCAAACAAATACCCAGTCACCTGCCCACAGGCCCAAGCACTAAGCAGGCAAATTTCCAAACTGCTTGGCCTGCAAATGCTGTCGTTTACGCTCATGGACAATGAGGCTTGGTACTCTCTTCTTAGTCGCCACTATTTTTCCTCGTGTGCTATTCCTGCCTTACAGCAGCATGTGTCCCATAACATCTCCCATGCCATGACCATGCAGTTACTAGGAAGGTCCACTTACTGACCTGCACGTGGGAAGTGCTTGTGGGCTGGGATGATATATTTCCCTGATGGCAAAGTGGTTGAACCTTGTGAAGGCTGGGACCAAGTCAGACCCTGGGACGGCACATGCTACCAGCTTCAACAATTGCAGGCACTAATTCCATCAGGTTTCATCTACCTTCTACACCATTTCATCATCTTACTCCGAATTGTCATCTCAATGCATTCGCTAACTTGCCCCGTTGATATTGGTCTTAGTTATTAATGTAAGAAAATGACAGTATTACATAATAGATTTTTAAAAGGAATCTACTTGCAGAAACCTCATTACTATCATTATCGATTAATTGTGTTTTTTGGGGCATGAGAGGATTTTACAGATTTTGTTTCTTTTCTGTGTTTCTAAGCATTGCATATAATGGAAATGTAACCTACTACAATATCCATCAATTGCTTTTCATGCTCCCTCTAGTGGTAGAGTTTAGCATTATACAACTGAACTGAACTGAACCATTTTTAGAAGCTTTTCTGCAGCTTGTTGAGTACAAACAGAATAGAAAATAGCGAAATATCAGCGAAGGATGAACCAGGCTTCAAAGCCAAAAGAAGCACATCAATACATTGCAATTTGTATGTAAGTTTAATGCTTCAAATATATGCATTTTATATGCTATTTCTGTCTTGTCGTATATAAAAAGAAAAAAAGACATACGGTAGTTATTAAAAAGTCAGATATGAAAAAGAAATGTGAAGGGATGTTTCACATTAGGATCACATTATATCTTTTAATAGGCAATAAGTTGGAATATCCATCTACATTTAGGGCCGCTTTACACACACCAACTTCTGTGTCCAACTTCTGAACAGATCTCTGGTTGCAGTGAAATCATGGACACATTGTTACATTTGTACACAGCCACAAAATGGAGCAATGTGTCCATGATTTCACTGCAACCAGAGATCTGTTCAGAAGTTGGACACAGAAGTTGTGTGTGTAAAGCGGCCCTTACAAATTCAAGCAATTCCAATAATAACACTGCTTGAAAGCAGAGCACTCCAAATTCTCACCATTAGGAAAAGCTGCCACCTGCGTATAAAAAAATAAATTGGTCCTGTTCTCATCCAGAAAAACCGAACAAGTGAAGTCTGTTTGGTATGCCATACGTAGTGCGAACTTTTTTTTGCAAAAAAAAAAATAAAATCCAGGTGGTCTGGCATCAATTGTGAAGATCTTAAGGCCACATTACACATAGCGATGTTCCAGTGATCCCACCAACGATCCGACGTGGCCGGGACTGCTGGAACATCGCTATGTGATCGCTGGTGAGCAGTGACACTGGACGATCAACTTACCGATGCTGCCTTCCCCGACAGTCACTGGGATCGCTCACTGTCATGGGAATCGTTGTTCGTTGGCCCTGCCACGTATGCCGATGCATGCAGGAGACCAACGATGGAAAATGGTCCCGGCCATTCCTCTATGACCAGTGATCAGTGAGCTCATCGCTGGTTGTTGCTACATGTCACACGCAGCAACATCACTGGCGAGGTCGCTGCAATGTCACAAAACCTGTGACATTGCGGTGATATTGTTAACAATATCGCTACGTGTAACGGGGCCTTTAGACTGCTTTCACACCAGCATTTTTTAAATCCAGCACAGATCAGGTTTATTATAGTAAAAATAGCATCCTTGAAGGATCTGGTTTTTGCCCTTTACCTCATGGTGCTGGATAGTATCATACCGTACCAGTATCATCCGGTATTGTCTGTTGTTTCTGGATCATTTTGAGGATCTAGATAGATAGATAGATAGATAGTAGATAGATATAACTAGAAACAAGTACTCTGCAGCACTCAGCTACTACCAATTATGTACATATAAGCTGACAAGCTATATATATATATGAGAAAAATTTAAAAACTTACGTTTTTTTAAAAAAATTCAAAATTCTTATATTTTTTTTAAAATCTGAAGTTCTTAGTTTTTCTGTTTAGATAGATAGATAGATAGATAGATAGATAAATAGATAGATAGATAGATAGATCTCACCAGTCTCCCACTGCTTGCTTCCAGGGCCATTCATTAAGCTTTATGAATGTTCACTGCACTGAACTTCAATGGCCAATCACACTCATTCTCTGTGACAGCGTCTGTGATTGACTGTTGCACTCAGACTGCACCCCCACAATCTGTACAGGTGTCAGTTCTTGGTTGCCATATACTAGTGTACAGTAACCAACCTGCTGTCATGTATGTAAAATAAATAATATGGGGGTCCCCTAAATTTTTCATTCTCAGCACAGGTAAAGCATCCAGCTATGGGCTAGTTTTACCTAGGCTGGCAATCAAATATACAGGGGGGGGCTATTATTATTATTTTTTTAATTATTTAAATAAATAATTTATAAAAATGTGTGGGTTTCACCTTATTTTTGATTACCGGGCAAAGTAAAACAAGGCAGCTGGTGGCTGGTATTCATAGCATAGTGAGGCCTATAGTTATCGGGCCCCGGAAGCTAAAGAATAGCAGTCTGCCCCAGAAATTGGTACTTTCCATTACAATCGCCAATTCCTAGCACTTTACCTGGCTTTTACCGATGCCTTGGTGCGGTGGCATTGGGGTAATAGAAAGGGCTAATGACAGCTGAGTATTGAGAGCTTGTCATGAACCCCAAATTTGAAATGTTTAGACATCTATGATACCTGCACATTATCAATCCATAAAAAAATAATTAAAAAATAAACACAGAGAGAAATCCTTTATTGGAAATAAAACACACAGACAACCCTTATTTTCCCATTTATTGACCCCAAACATACCCTCCAACAATAATCCACAATGATGGTCCTTGAAAAACACTCAGCTCTACTGCATCAGAGGTCGCGTTGAAGAAGAAGCTTTACATCAGCACTACCTCCGAGCACATAATGAAAACACAATGAAAACATGAAATACTGTACACTAGCACCATGCTGTAATGCAAAGTGTTTAACCGCTCCTGACTGCGATGTGTTTTTCTATAATATTGGAGATGTGTTCACCAATTTTAATTTTTTAAAGTTCTGATTCTACACCCTACGTATTTAACACTACATTTTTACATTCAATACAGTATACCACATGGTGTGCGTCACAGTTAATGAGGGATCCAATACTGTGACTCAAACCATGTGGCAAATCAACAGACTGACTTTTCTCTGCCCTAATATACAAATTGCATCTTTGTTTACCAAAATTTAAAAACTTCAACCTTCAAACCTTCAAGACTAATCATGTTGTAGTGGTTTCTTTTTTCTTCATATTTAATCCTGGGTATAAGGGAACACAGAGTGACCTTCCTCTCCTCTGTACAACCTGAAATCCATTTTCTTTGATAATTTTCCCAAATTTCACATCCTTCAGAATAAGTATTTGCTTATAATGGATTTTATTTGATTGAATTGCCTACTCTAAGATGTGCGGAAGACAAGTTTATTAAACCTTCCTTATTTTTATCTGTGTATAAATTCGAACCTCTGTTCCTATTTATGATTATTTTTTCTACTGATTTTTTTTTTTCGTTTATGGAATCTTAATTATGACCTCTAACTAATAGTATAAATCTAATCATCTATTTTTCCTCTCAAAATTCCTAGTTATCTGAACATATGCGTTTGGTTCTCATAAGTTCCCTGTAGGGTATTGATTCTAAAGTGTGAATCGGATAAGCAATAGTTGTATGTAATGTGGTATGAATTCCTACCTTTTTCCAATGCATATGACTCACCGTGGCCGGGTCTTCACGTCACAGGCGATGGCTTCTCCTGTCATGGTTTCGCGCCTGCGGCTGTGGGGCCCAGTGGTCCAGATCAATAGGGGTTGGCTGAACAGAAAGGGATTAATTATTCTTGTCGTGACGCCACCTGCGGGAATTCCGGTGATTTCACCGGCGCTGCTTGGGCCTCCGGGGGATGTACGGCAGCAAGATGGGACGCTCCCCACAGGACGAGCGGAAGTCCCCGGGGCCAGGAGCTGCACTTGGTGGTGTGTGGCAGCTCAGTGTTACTTAGCATGCGGAGTGAAACAGTTCTGAAGAAGTACAGACACCAGTGTTCTCTGTAACGGGTCTTTTACTGTAACCAGTCAGATGATACAGGGTATACAGTTAACGGGTAATGGACCGGGGGTCCCAGCAATGACCGGTGTTGTTTCAGAGCTCCGCGGTGTTCCTCCGTTCCTAACTTTTCTCTAACAGGTTGCCGATGTCGCCTTGGTGCGCCAGTTCGGGTACAAAGGGGGCTACTTGAATTTCCCTGCCGGTGTATACAAACCGGTGTGAGGGGAGCCAGATTCCTTATCGTGTGTACTCCGCTGGCAAGACGGCTGTAGTTGAGGCAGTAGTGGGGTGCTCCTAGGAAGCAGTTCCTCCACTGCTGGTTTGCTGGGCAGCGATGAACGACTGTTCAGCTTCGGAACCAGTGGTCCGGTGGTTGATGGGCGCGGGTGTATTTTGACCAGTAGATAGTCGCCCAGGTTCCGGTTTTGGGGCACCGAGTAATGGTGCCAACCGGTCGGTGGTCTGCAGGGCTGCACGGAACTGTGCAGAGCCCTCTTCTCCTACGTTTCCCTACCGACCACCTCTTCTCTCCTTCTCCTACATTCTTCTCCTTCACACTACTACTACACTCCGCCCCCCTTAGGACCTGATTGGACCTCTATTTTTGTGGTGCATGTAGAGTATGGAGCTCTGAGTGTTAACCATGTCACTACTGAGATAGAGAATATTGCACCTTCAGTCAGGGATGCAATATCCTCCTGTGGCGCACTCGTTGCGGGGCGCCACACATAGAAGTATGAACTTGGTTTGATATGAAGACACCAAGTAGTCATGAGGGAGCACTAAAATGGTTGAGTGCTCAGTGCTTGAATCTCGTAGGTTCAATGCTCAGATGGGCTCAATTCAAGTAACGAGTATAATGGAAGTTAAGCAATTGAACTTTAATATCACTAAAATGGAAACAGCACAAGAATAGAAACAGCATGGGGAAGATGCCTGTATACCTCTCTAGAAATCCAAACAGGGTTTAGTGCTTGTATTATCCGTGCCTTTCATCCTGATGGCAGCACGGGAGACCAGGCTCCTTCAAAGATGCTCCTTTATTTCCTGCGCGTTTCAGTGCCGTCCCAGTACCTCCTCAGGGATACAAGTGTTGTTGGCCTAATGCATATTGATCTGTATGTATTGCAACAACTATTGTTTGTTTAATATGATGTGATTTTATGTCTGCATGCATATTGTTCAGATGTCAACAAAGTTAAAAAAAAAAAAAAGGCCTCAGTCAGAGACAGGATGTCCCTCCCCCTGCTCCCTGCATGTACATTCTAGTGTGGAACTGAAGCTGAAGGTCATAGCAGATCTCTCTCTCCCTCTCCAGAAACCAGATTGATCCTATTCTCATGTTATAAGCTGGATGTTGGTAATTCTCAATAAATGAACATTCTCTGTTGCTCGCTGTGGTCATCACGCTGATTAACGCGCTGCTAAAAAAGTGTTAATGTAGAGCAGTGCCAAGCACGCTCACTCATCACTAGTCGCAACATAAAACCAAATAAAAAAAATTCCATTCTTGAATTAGGACAGACGCTAGTGAAACATAAATTACATGGGATATTGTTGAGGTAATCACTTAAACTTGACATGGTTACTATGTTACAGAATGACGCTATTAGTACATCATCCACATAGTGACTGTACCAAACTAAATCCTCTGCAAAGAGGTTGTCTACAAAAAACTAAACTGTTCCTCCCTCCATCCTACAAATATAATTCCAAACAATGGTGAAAAATGTTATCCCGCCAAATCTCCCTTGATCTGCCAAAATAAAAACTCATTATTATAATTTAAAAAGTTACTGTTACCGTTACACGTCATTGCTCGCTTACGCTCCCACACTGCCAGGCCATGGCAACATGGGACGTGCGTCCCAAGGTGGAATAGGTATGTGGACCCACTGGACCACAAGGGGAACCTGAGCCTAACCAGACTAGGAAAGGGCAGTGACCAGGGTCTGTGGCAGCTGAGCATGTGGGCAAGGTGGTAACATGCAGGACACGCACACTTCAGGTATAGAGAAACAGAGTTTACTTAGACAAGAACATAGTACAAGATACAAGACATAAAGCCAGGCTCCCAATTCCCACATCAGACATGGAGGAACATCTAGATAGACAGGCGATGATATGGCAGAAGATCCTCATGGGTTGATGCAGTCCAGGTCATCTGGCACAGGCATATCAGGAGAACCTCATTCTCAGGCTTCATGCATAGCAATGGCACAGAAGAAGAACATCAGACACTGACCTCGGACAGATGTCATCAAAGGATGGACCCCAGGGAGCAGGCTGGACATTGGGACACAGGCGGAACATAGGGAGCACAAGTCCAGAAACTCAACTGTTCAGATCCAGGGACCTTAAGCAGAGCCATCACCGGGAACCAAGACTGGAGACTCCCCAGAACCACAGAGGGGGAAACCCGTTCAGGCACACTAACGGGACCGACTCTGAGAACACGGACTGGACCACTAGGGTCACGTACTTCACATATGGACACAGGAAGGACTTCAGGACTTGGAACATCAGGCACATCAGGAAGGACGCATCAGGGACATCAGCTGGTCAGATCCAGGAACCTCAGGCAGAGAAGTCACTGAGAATCAAGGCTGGGAACTCCTCAGAACCATGGAGGAGTCCGTCCAGAAACATGACTGGGACCGACTCTGAGAACACGGGCTGGACCACCAGGACTAAGGACATCCCATCTAGACATCAGAACACGGAACATCAGGATGCAGAACATCAGGACTCCAGGCACCAGATAGCAGGCTCCGGACTCGTTCTAAAAAGGAACTCAAGTGGTCTGTGCAAATATTGCAGGATCAGACCAGAGCTGCATGACATGGGTGCTCAGGAGCGGATCCAAGCTAACTATTGTGAGCAGCGCAAGCACACTCAGCAAGAACCAGAAATGAGAAACACATGTACCGCAGGAGTGGACCGGGGCTCACGGAGCTAGTACCGCATAGTGGCATGAGCATACCATAGTAGATGCTTAGCAGGAACACCAGACTCCATTGTCAAAGGATGAACACGAGTTTATTCACAGGTTACAGGAACTCGCAGACTCAGGGTACATGGATCAAGACACAGAAGGCTTCAGGAATTTCACACAGCATGAATCCATATCCAAGGGCAAGGACATTGGTACCAACACAGACAAGACGGGTCCAGGGAACAGACATCAGCTTTCCGAGAACTGATAGCAGGCAAAACATGAACTGTAGACAAGGCAGGCCAGAAGCAGCATACAGGACCAACACACAGTAGGTTCAGAAACCTAATCAGAAGCTCTGGCGACGCCCAACAGGAAAAGAAATTTTAAATAGCAGCTGACCCAGAGCAATTGGCTGGGGACAGCAATTGAGGCGCACACACTCCACCTAATAAAAGCGGGGAAGATGTAACTGATTCGCACTGGAGTCTATGGCAACTTGGAAACCGGGCGTGGAGTTGAGGGGAATATCACTGGTGGCCTGCCCGGACTCGTAGTCCTGGTGGTCAACTGAAAATTGGGGAAAAATAAAAGGGATAAAAAAAAGAATAAATGTCTCATGACGCCACCTGCATATCTGGTGATGTTCACTAGCGCCGCTGTCAGTCCGCCGGGGATGGTGGTATTGCAGCTTGATGGATTAGCTCCCTGCAGGAGGAGCAGGTCCCCGGGGCAGTGTTGAAGCTCCACTTGTTGTCAAGATGGCAGCTATTTAATAGTTCATGCGGAAAGAGACACAGAGACATAGTAGCTCTATAGGGTACTCTACTGGAAACTGGTAGTGGCGGCATGCAGGTTCACAGTTACACAGTTCTTTAGCGGGTAGCTGGCTGGGTAGACACTGAGGAGAATAACGTCTCTTTGAGGATCCCAGAGAGTACTTTCTGCTTTGTTTTCACTGTCCCATTACTTTCCTCGTGCTTCCTTACTTCCTTGCATTGCCCTGCACTGCCCACTTGTCTACCAGGCCCGTCAGGTGCTATGAGGTACCCTTCTTCTTTTCTAAGGGGCTCGACCCTGTTTGGTGCTCCTGGCAGGGCTGCACATTCTGGACAGGGGAGTCAGGGCTATTATATTGGCCCACGATCTACCAGTGATGGCGGCTCAGGGTTGGACTCCTGCACCGCAACTCGGGGCCGGTTCTCTGTTGTGAACTAGGATTCCCCCAGACTGTAGCAGATCCGGCACTGGGTCTCCTCTCTCTGTCTGGGTCGCTGCTCCTTCTGGGCGCCCTCCCTGGGGGATCCCCTTTAGGGCTTCCTCCCTGCTTCGCTCCTCAGGATAGACTAGATCCACCTGTTAGTTTCCCGATTCTCCCTACCCTAACTCTCCTCCCACCAGGACCGGTTACCCTAGTAACGGTTTACCGATTGGTCCCCTAGTCTAGGCGTAGGGATGCCAGGATGGGAGCCTCAGGTTGATGTTACACTCCCCAATGACAGGAATACTGCACACTTAGTTATGGGTGCAGTATCCCTTCTGTGGCGCACTGACCGGTGGTGCGCCACATATCCGCACGCACCCTAAGAACAGTCAGAAACAGTACAGCATTCCCAGCACAGGAACTGAGGCCTAAGGCACCTGGCAGTGGCTGCAAGGCTGGACACGTGGAAAGTCATGCACCAGCTGGAGAGGACCTCACAACCCGCAGATAGCTTCTACTGCGGCAGCCAGGGTCCACACACGCGACTGGTCGTGCAGCAGGGCAATGACTCTACAACATGCATATGGCTACGCAGCAGAACAGGGAACGGAGCAGAATCCATACCGGTAATATACTACAGTATCCCAGTAGTTAGGGGGGGAGGAGCATTGGCAAAAAGCACAGTAATGCACAGTTATGCACAGTAATGCTGGGAACCAAGGTACAAACCCACCGGCGTTACAGTTACCATATGCTGCAGCAAAAATTGTGTGGACATTAATAAAAATTCTTTTAGATCTTGAGAGTAGGAACTATAAATATTAATGTGAAATTGCAAATTCAGCATTGTCTTATCAGGAGGAGTACATGAGCAAAGATTTATCACATCATAGGTAAAAAATATATATATTTTTTGCCATTTAGAATTATCCAAAACTTTCAGAGCCACTCACTGGGTGATGAACTCAGCTCTCTTCTGCTTCTGGCAATCTGTGACATCTCCCCTCACCTCCGCTGATTATGGCACTCTACTACACCCTTAAACTTCTCCTCTCAGCCTGGACCTTGGTATCCATAGTATCTCAAGCTTACAGGAAAGACTTCAGCTTTCTTTTTACTGACGATAACTCAGGATCCCATCAAGGCAGCATGGTACACACCCTCACTGAACCTTAACTATCATTATCTGGTGGCTGGGCACTACTGGGACTATGCAAAACACTATATCTGCACAGATCTTGGTCTGTCCTCACAGCAACCACAGCAAAGGCTCTGGCTCGCCTCCTTTCTCTCCAGCACTACTGAATTCAAGGAAAGCACTGTAGCTCCTTCTGGGCTCGGTAGTGTCGAGACCCAGGCCCTGGGGTACTCGGGTGTCAGGCTCGGAGGGTGTTTTCATGGGGATGTCATGGGTGGCAGCGCCTGAGCCCTGGCCTCGGTGACGCTTCAATAGAGGGGTTATGTACAGGGGATAAGAGTTATTGTTGTCACGTGACGCCACCTGTAGTACCTGGTGAGGGATCACCAGCACCGCCACAGTCCTCCGGAGTGCAATGGCATCACGGCAAGGATGGCAAAGCTCCCTACAGGTGGAGCTGGTCCTCCGGGGCAGCGTTCCTGTAAGCAAACAGGTTTAATTCTGCAGCATCAATGACACGGAGGCAAAATCACTCTGCCGGGTACTTTACTCTAAACAGTCATCAGCATACAAGTCCACAGTTCAGCAAAAGTTGTTAAAGAAACAGGTAGCTCTACGGGTGGCTGTAAGTGGATGCCAGGTGGTATGGTGGTACCTGTGGAATACCTTAGTTGACGAACCCATGTCCTTTCTTCCCCGCCTAGGATGAGTCTATACCCAATGGCTCCTTAAAGGTACACTTGGGGCTCCCCTCCCTCGTGGTGAGAAAGCAGGCAGACCGCTCCATCTGGCAGGGTGCCGCAGCTGGTAAACAGACCACAGCAGCCGGTTGACGACTTCAGAGATAGACTCTGGCCGTTTCCTCGGGTCCAGCGTTCCCGTGGCGGACTGGAGAATTCCCTGGAGTATGGTCGCTTCACGGTGGAGTACCCCCTTTCTCTCTAGGGCCCAGACACCCGCGTCAGGCACCCTCTCTCAGGATCCCCCAGGATCCTCTCTCATTTTCCTTCCGGATCAGCGTAGAGCTGCCCGGGTTAACCTCCGCCTCGTTCCACACTCCTCCTCGACTCCTCTCCAACTCCCTACTTCTCACTCACTCCGACTCTAACTCTCTTCTACTCCCCCTAGAGGTGAATATATCTCCCTCCCAGGAGTAACCTCCCACTTCTATTCTAATGTGGGAGTGCAGGAATGGGTCCCACCCACCAGCCTAGAATCCACTTACAGCTGGGGAAAGTTACACCACTTTTATGGGTGCAATACCCCACTGTGATGCCTGACCATGTGGGGCGCCGCATACCCCCCTGATGAAACATACTCATCCTCGAGTATAGGTACCTGTTAACCGGGGAGTGAAAAGCATTTTTATATTTTCAACAATTTCAACGGGTAAACTATATACAATCAAGCATACTTTGGCTTCTTCCTATTTCTAGGAGGCACATTTTCTTATAACGTTACACATTTGCAGCAGTTATTATAGACCCCACGGTCCTCGGGTCACCTGTTGGCTAAGATATTACTCTCCGGTTGTTACTAACTGCATAAAACATAATACTTTTGAGTCTATCTTGGGCCAACGGGGACCGGTACTAACTGCGCGGGTCCGCTGCATATATATCACACATTATAAGGGCAAAGTTCCAAACAAAAGTCTATGTGTCTTCATCGTTCAAAACACACAGGGGCACTGCTCATTATTCAGGGATGCAAAAAGGGAAAAAAATAAAAGGGAAAGATGGCTGAAAAAGGGGCTATATACAGTCATAGTCTCTACAACGGGAGTCTAAGGTTGGCGGGCTATGCGGATTGCAAACCAGCCTAAGGGGCCTGAATGCCTTTCAGATGAAACCTGTTCACCTTGGTACTGATCACGATCCGGGTGTTCACGCCACAGGTATGATTCAACGTCTCGTCTGGCGAAGAAAATGTCTTCCTGAAGTCTGGGTTCACGTAGGAATCCCCATCCTTCATCGTGGTAAACGGAAACAACAGTTCCTTGGCGTCGCAACTCTAATGGAAGTGGGGGCTGTGCTCTTGCTTCATCTTGAAGTCGCCGGGTAGCCTGTTCTTTCTGGAAACATTCTTCTCTTCTTTTCTGTCTTGCTAGATGGTCTCGCTGGTTCAGGGATGACTGGTATTCTGGTGGTGAGTTGCAGGTTGGGACTCTGGGCTACGCTCTGGTCTCTAATTTGCTCACAATGATGGGAGTACCTTGCCGCTGCCATGCGGACCACCATGCAGCTTCTGGGGTGCTCCCTTCTGAGGCTCCTTCTATGTCCTCCGGCTCCTCAAAGTATGTTTCATCTCCCTCTTCCTCTGCTTCTACAATAACATCTGGTTCTGCTGGGGACGGCCGCACTGACTCTAGCTGGATATAGCTGCAGGTGCGGGATGGTGGTTCTACAGGGGCTTCGGTCTGGGTCCCTGCGTCCCGGGTCTGGATGGGTGGCGGGATGGGTGGTAAGGAGGCTCTGTATTCCACGACTGCTTGTGCTGCTACCGCTGCCTCTCGTGCTTCTCGGCCTTATCTCATGTTTGCTAGTTCACAGGCCCTCTCTGCGCTCCACCGCCGGCACACCCATGCCAGGGCTTCCTCATTGTCCTGGCTGAGCCGTCCAAAAGCATCTCTCCAGTAGTCGGCACCCCTCTCTAGTGCTAAGAGGGACGCCGCTGCTGGGTCTCCTTGTGCATCTCTGGCCTGTTCTTCGACCTCGCGCACGATATCTCTCCAACGGGGTGCCGCCATCCTGCCGGGTATAAGTGATCCTTGCTCGTTCTGTCCTTCTCTTCCGGTTTGTCTCTTTATTGGCAGCCACTCCTGGAGCACTTCCTGTGGGCCGCCCCCCTGATTGATTGATGGCAATCGGTGCGGTCACACTTTTTGGCGCCTCTGTCTTGGCCCTCCTTCTTCTAGGGGCTGAGGCACACACTTGGTCTTACACATGGTGTTTAGTACATGGCTACGATGCCATCTTGGGTCCTCCTGCAGTGATGTTGGAAACCCATTTTTGGCACCAAGCAAAGGCGGGAAAAGTTTGTTTCAATGCAGTTCAAAAGTCCAAGGCACACAGTACCCGGTAACACCGGGCACGAGATCCTGTTCATGACGCCAGAAATGTATGTCAAGCCACAGGCCTTGCGGTACTTGGGTATCAGGTTCCGAGGGTGTTTTCACGGGGACGTCACGGGTGGCAGCGCCTGAGCCAGTGGCCTGAGTGACATTTCAATAGAAGGGTTATGTACAGGGGATAAGAGTTATTGTTGTCACGTGATGTTACCTGTAGTACCTGGTGAGGGATCACCAGCACCTCCACAGTCCTCCGGAGGGCGATGGTGTCACGGCAAGGATGGCAAAGCTGTAGGGACAGGTGGAGCTGATCCTCCGGGGCAGCGTTCCTGTAAGCAATCAGGTTGAATTTTGCAGCATCAAAGACACGGAGGCAAAGTCACTCTCCCGGGTACTTTACTGTAAACAGTCAACAGCATTCAAGCCCACAGTTCAGCTAAAGTTGTTAAAGAAACAGGTAGCTCTACGGGTGGCTGCAAGTGGATGCCAGGTGGTATGGTGGTACCCGTGATATACCTTAGTTGACGAACCCGTGTCCTTTCTTCCTGGCCCATGATGAGTCTTTACCCAATGGCTCCTTAAAGGTAGATTTGGGGCTCCCCTCCCTCGTGGTGAGGAAGCAGGCAGACCGCTCCATCTGGCAGGGTGCCGCAGCCAGTGAACAGACCGCAGCAGCCGGTTGACGACTTCAGAGGTAGACTCTGGCCGTTTCCTCGGGTCCAATGTTCCTGTAGTGGACTGGGGAATTCCCTGGAGTATGGTCGCTTCACACTGGGGTTCCCCCTTTCTCTTTAGGGCCCAGACTCCCGCGTCAGGCACCCTCTCTCAGGATCCCTCAGGATCCTCTCTCATTTTCCCTCCGGATGAGCGTAGAGCTGCCCAGGTTAACCCACGCCTCGCTCCACACTCCTCCTCGACTTCTCTCCAACTCCCTACTACTCCTCACTCACTCCGACTCTAACTCTCTTCTCCTCCCCCTAAAGGTGAATATATCTCCCTCCCAGGAGTAACCTCCCACTTCTATTCTAATGTGGGCGTGCAGGAATGGGTCCCACCACCAGCCTAGGATCCACTTGCACCTGGGGAAAATTACACCACTTTTACGGGTGCAATACCGCACTGTGACGCCTGACCATGTGGGGCACCACAGTAGTTCTCCTACAGGGGCTGCTAACCATCAGACTTTACAGTAGCCTTTGAACTAATCACATCTGCTGTGTGTATAAAAATGGCTAAAAAGATGACTTTCTACACCCCCAGAGTTTACAGATCTTTGTGACGCCTAATTCTGCAGGAGCCACAAGTGGATGTAAATGTTTATAAATCAAGACACTGAGTCTTTCATTCAGGTACCCTATAGCTGATATCATGGGAAGGAGGGATGGGGAAAATATGGTTTTGTGCTTTTTAGGGAGGCCATGAAAAATGGGTGTAATTCTTTAAAAAGTAATTTTATTGTAAGCTTATTTAAAATTCCCATTTTCAAACCTTCATCCAAAATATAATATAACACTTTAGAAAAGACATCAGTTGGATTGAACTGGAATTTATAGTAAGTAGTGACATATCCCTTCAGGGCCTTGGGATACTCGGAAATGGGCTTTTTTGAGGCTTCATCACGAGGATCATAGAGATCGAGACCCGGTTCCGTGACCCTTACGGTGTAATTAAAAGTTTGGTATGGGTGGCTAACTACCTTAAGGATAGGTACCTGGCGTGGAGAGTTCATTCTAGACAGGAATAACTGGACTTGGGGATACTTGTTAATTTATATGTGACGCCACCCGCAGGTTGCGGCTATAGATTGCCACCGCTGCTCAACAGTCTTCCTTAGGGCGGATGGTTGGGAGGCAGCAATGTTCTTAACTCCTCTAAGGGTAGGGCTGATCCCCAAGGTAGCAGAGGGGATCTGAGTGAGTTGGTAGTTGTGTTTCTGGTGCTTTTGATGCGTAAGAAAGTTCACAGACACAGTGGGCTGCAGTCTTTAGTTCTTTTACTCACAGTGTCTGTACAGCAGCCGCTGAGCACTCGGTTCTCGGAGGCAAGGATCCAGCTACTCACTGGTAAAAGGATGGTACGTAACCGGCACCCCTTCTCTGTCCTTTCCAGGTCATCTCAAACAGCGCTTGCTTCACCCTTCCTGTCTTGCGCCTCGCCACAAAGAGCTCTGAGCCAGTGACTTTGGGCTTTTCCTAGGGGTTCCCTGCAGTGTCTCCCCTTAGCCCTTTGGTTGCCTCCTTTTCAGCAGATGTGCATGGTTGTCGACTGTGTCACCTTGAAAGTTGCACAGCCTCCGGGTTGCCTGCTGAATCTGATCTTCTCCACTAGTCTTTTGGGTTCCCAGTATCCTTTGTGGCCTAGTCCCTCCACTTGCCTGTGCTTGACAATGGATGCGAGTCCCACCGGTGGATTGCTCACTTCCCGTGCCTCTGGGACCCCCTCTTTGTCCTAAAGCCACTTGGGTGATGTTCTGCTCTACGGTTCGGTCTTAGGACGAGCTCCCACTTGCTCCAGCCCTCTGGACACTTCTCAGGCATATATTCTCTAGCTGCCCTCCTACTTGAACTTGATTAATGGCCTTTCCTCAGCTGTTCTAACACCACTCCTCATCTGGTTATTCTGTCTTTCTTCTCATTGTCGTCTCCAACGTACTAGATGTTTTTCACTCTTTTTATACCCTCTGTCATGTGTCCCACGTCATCTACATGTGCTCTTTCGGACCTCACTCCTCCCAAAATGCTCCCTGTAACTAACTCCCTTCACCACCCAACCCCACTACAATCATTCCTAGTGTGGTCTGGGTGTCCCGGCACCGGTCTGTACTCCCCTTACCAGTGAGTGGGGTACTACACCCTAACAGGGATGCAGTACCTCTGTGGTGACTGGAACCGCAGGGGCGCCACACTCCCCCCTCCTTAAATCCAGCCCGTCCTCAGGCTTCAAAAGAACAGAAAACAGTGGTTGCAAAGACATGCAAATTTTTGTAATGCTTAATAACAAGAACAACAACAATAAGGAGGCTTTTTCATCCCTTTAACGGGAGGTACGGTTACTTTAATGTTGCCCATATAAAAGCAGAAAATACACATAAATAACTATTTACAGTCCCACCAAGCTCAGTCTAAACCCTATCCAGGTAGGCATCACACTGTCCTAGATGGTAAGCAGGCGAGTGTCCATCACTTAGTGTCTCCCTTTGTCTTCAGGAGAACCCACCACAAAAAAAACTCCATACATACCCTGGGCGTGGTGACGGGGATAAAGGGACGATTCTTCGGCCACGCCAGTGGGTTTTTGTTCATTGCGGTCTTACGGATATGCCGTCTCTAAAACCAACAGGGAGCACACCAGGGTGCTAACTATTTACATTAAGTCCGGGCTACACCTTGTCAATAGCCACTCATTCTTTTGTCACATAATTGGAATGCACACATTCTATTCTAGATGGGACAGTGTACACATTCATATCTATATAAGCACATAATTACACGAGACATTATAAACATGTACTCATACCCTAACTGGGTTAGTAAGAAAGCAAAACTATGTACACAGCTACATCAACTACCTCAACACATGTTAGATCGTGGCTTTTTCCATAGCCAGGGTGGCACGTCCTCTTTAATGTCACACAGCGCAGCCAGATTCTACACAGTTGCTACAGTACTGCCGATGGTACGGGATCAGTCTGTGTAGCCACTTCTCTTTCACTAACTACTACCATTGTGGCTCCTCCTGGCACAGTCTGTGTAGCAACCTCTACAGTTTTGGAACAGGGTGTTTGCGCTGGTGCGGACAGCTGGTTCAACCTCCGAGACAGCACATGCACGGTTATTGGCTCAAAACCCTGGGGCTCTGCTGTCTAAACAGGTGGCTCATCCTTTACTAGGTGGATGTCCAGGGCTTACCACCCCCCGCTCTCCCAGATGCTAGGTAAAGGTGACTCTGTCGCCAATTTGTAGGTTGCGACTAGCGTGACCCTCCGGCAGGTGGGATTCAACATCCCACCAGGTTAGAAAGAGTTCTTGGCTGCTCCTCCGCTCTTTGACAAACTTCCAGCCCTTATCCTGGTTGAATCGGACCACAGAACCCTGATAGATTGGGCCCCGCTCAGCTGCCGTGGATCTGCAGATCCGCTGTTTTTCTTGCAGGTACTGCTCTTCCATGGCAAGCCATTTAGCCTGCCACTCCACCTGTTCAGCTTCCCTCTGGGCCTCCTGCTTGGCACTCTGCTGGTGGCAGTATTCCGCCCAACACAGTGTCTCTACTGTGGGCCTTCCCCCTCTGGTCTCTCCAGGGAAGCCCATTAGTGAGTCCCCCTGGTCGACCCATCGGATGACCTCCCGCTCCACATACACTTTCTCCATCGCCGTCTCGGGCTCTAGCGGGGACACCCATCTGTGCTGGACTACAGACTGGTCCCACCGCAAGTTCTTACTATCCCGGCCTGGTGCTAGGGGCGATTGAGCATTTAGGGTCCCAGCAGGGTGTCGTCAGCCGCCAGGGGGTGTTGGTACCTGCAGCTTCCTCGGCACTGACCTCTGCTCCTTCCTCCAGGGCTGGCGACTGTGATCTCGACGGAGTCCAACTCCGGGTCATCCTGTTCAGCAGATTGTCTTTCAACACTTGCACCGCCTCCACCTGGGCCTTGGTCAGATGCTGTACACGTCTAATGTCAGATGATTGTATCAACAAAGCTGGCTCAAAAAATTATTAAAAAAAAACACTTTAGTAGGTAAATTCCTGTGGGTAAACCCCCTTCACCCTGGGCCATTTTCCGTTTTCATTTTTACCTCTCCTTTTTCCAAGAGCCATAACTGTTTTATTTTTCTTTCTGATAGCTTGTTATTTGCAGGACGAGTTGTACTTTTGAATTACATCATTCATTTTGGCATATACTGTACTGGAAAATGGGAAAAAAAATTAATAGTGTGGCGAAATTGCAAAAAAAAGTGAAATTCAACTATGGGTAAGAGGGTTTTTTTATTCACCATCTTCACTATATGGTGAAACTAGAAGGAAAAGACAAAGCACAAATGGGAGCAGCACCCAAGTTAGGCTAGGGTCACAGCACCATTAATCTCCCCTGTGCTGAAAACTGCCACATAGCAACCATTTATGTACCTTGCCAGCGGGCGCACACAAAGCTGCTAGGCAGCCGCTTTTCAGGAGCGCACTGGAAACGCTGCATGCATTAACGCTATGAACTTCAGCAGAAAATTTCTAAGTTTTCAGCAAGGGGAGATTAACGGTGGTGTGACCCTAGCCATAGTATGCAAAAGTGAAAAAATTATTTTTATTTTTGTGCTCATATACAGAGGGGGAATACGTATGGCAATACAGTAAGGTGAAAAAGCAAGACCAAATAGGTAAGTGATCTGAAGAGCTAAGTGTAGTGGTTTATCAGAAGGGTATACAAGGTAACAATAACAAGGATGCACAAAATAACAATGGTGGGTTCAAAACCCTCAAGGGCGGTAAAGAATACAAATCATAAACCTCACACCAATATTAAGCGAACCCCAGGATGGGAAGGAATCCTATCAACACTACACACATAGTGTGTGTGTAATATTCTGGAGGGCGTAAAGAGATGGGCGAGGGAATAGAATTCTGAATGAATAATATCCTGTAGAAGCCACACTGATATGGTTATACCAGATCGGTATCAATAGTACACCTGAGACCCTCTAAGCGCATGGGGGGGTCTATTAGACACAATAAATGTATAATGCATTAATGATGGGTTGTGTTCTAAGATATAAAAAAATAGCAACACAATCAGTAATATGGCATAAAGTCAAATTATAAGGACCAATACCTTCAAACCTCATAGGACCCAGTCATGCTGAGGTCAGGTACCACCAATACCAGAGTCAATAGTCGAGGTCATAGTCACCATCACCATAGTAGCCACAGTAGTACCTAAATAAGTAGTGAGCCAGCAGGAGGAATACATGTGTGAAAGGCTGTGGTATTCCAAGTGACCCGCCCTTGCAGGTTTTGAACCCACCACTGTTATTTTGTATACCCTTGTTATTGTTACCTTTTATATTCTTCTGATCAACCACTACACCCAGCTCTTCAGATCACTTACCTATTTGGTCTTGACTTTTTACCTTATTGTATTGCCATATGCTTATTGTATATACTGCTGCCAGCACAGTGGTCCTGCTCCCATTGTGCCTTGTCTTTTTTCTACTGCTGCTATCCTGGCATGATGACCACCCCTTCTATTATTAGGCAATTACATTTGCGTGGTGCGCCTTCTTCTTTTGCTAATATGGTAAAACTGACATGTCAGTATGATGCCTCAGATCGGTACAAGTTCGTAGATACCAAACATTTAGGCTACGTTCACACGCTGCATATTTTCTGCTTCTATTTACGTGCACATTTTTCCTGCATTTTAAGGATGCATATTTTTGAGCATGTAAAAAAGATGCACTGCGTTCACACACTGCATTTTTTATTGCATTTTTTTGCGCGTGTGCTTTTTTCTGCATTGTCCACTAGGGCAGTGAAGAAAGATATTTAAAAAAAAAGGGTCCCTGATGTCATTTCCTGTCTTCTCTTAGGAGACCTTTTCGTAATGGTCACCCAAGAACAGCTCAGGTGGCACGACCTGAGCTGTCCTCGGGTGACAGATGCCGCAGCGCTCCAGGCTCTCCTTAAGGGACCAAGGGGATGAAGCTTTGTTCATCCTCTTGGTCTCTGATGAGCAGCTGACAGTGTTAAGCACAGAGATGAGGGTCGAGGGGTTAATAAAGATGTAGTCCCTAAATGTGTTTGTGTTTTTATAAAAAAAAATTATTTTTGAATGAATTGTTCCCAAAAAAATTGACGTGGGCTTCGCCATCTTTTTGTATACAAGCCAGGCACAGCAGACAGGTACATGCTGCTCCCAACCCCCAACTGCCTATTTGTGCCCAGCTGGTAACTAAAAATATAGGGAAACCCTTTTTTTTATTATTTCATGAATTTCATGAAATAATTTTAAAAAATTACATGGGCATCGCCCTATTTTTGGGTCCAGCCAGGTAAAACTAGGCAGCTGGGGGCTGGAATCCACAGGGGAAGGTGGCCCAAGCTTTCTGCCCCCCTTCCCCCCTGCTGCGAATTGCAATACTGCCAATATTAGACATGATCACCATGAATTTCTAGTAATCAAATAAAAAAAACATAACACAGGGAAAAAGATTTTTATTAGAAATAAAACAGAACACAATTAGCGAATCCATCTTTATTAAAGAAACACCCCCTCGACGTAGTCCAGGTTCAAGGGTCCCGCAACATCTAATCTGGATCCAATATCATCTGATCGGTTTGGCTGGGTTCACATTGCGGTGTGCTCCGGTCCGGGGCTGTCCGGGGTGACAGCCTGGACCAGAGTTTTGCTCCATAGGAGACTATCGGGCGGGACGGAGCTGGATGGCAATTATCTGCCATCCGGCTGCTATCTCGCCGGATGAAGCCGGGACAAGTGGGGTTTTTCTTCCGATTCCAAAAACGTTGCATGCAACGTTTTTGGATTCGGCAGAAACATCCCGCTTCTTCAGGATACATCCGGCGAGATAGCAGCCGGATGACAGATAATTGCCATCCAGCTCCGTCCCGCCCGATAGTCTCCGGTCACCCCGGACAGCCCCGGACCGGAGCACGCCGCAATGTGAACCCAGCCTTTGCTGTCCAGCAGATAATGTGTCAGGTTCAAGGACCTGAATCAGATGACACATCAGCTGATTGTTTTAACCTGTTTTTAAACAATCAGCTGATGTATCAGTAGAAAAAAAAAAAACCGGCCGGTTTAAGCGATCAGCTGATGCTGTCAGCTGGTAGTTTAAGTCCAACGGTAAAAGGCCGGCTTTTTACCGCCAGCCAGTTTAAATGATCACCTGACAGCATCAGATGATCGTTTAAGTCCAACGGTAGAAAGCCGGCTTTTTACCACCGGCCGGTATAAAGAATCAGCTGATGCTGTCAGGTGATCGTTTAAACCATCTGGCTGTAAAAAGCCGGCCTTTTACCATTGGACTTAAACGATTAGCTGTGTAGTCAGGTGACAGCATCAGCTGATTTCCGGCAGGTCCTTGCAGCTGATCGGACGTGTCCCGGGAGTCAGGGCTGGTTTTAGGCAAGGTGGGGAACTGGGCAAGAGGTTAAAGTGGGCTCTAAATGCTCACATATTGCACTGTCACACTCATTTGGGTTACAAGTACAAGCACTGAATTCAGATATTCAAGTAATTCAGCGCTTGTTTCCGGACTTTTTACACAGGATGATGAAGAATGATGGGTGCAGAACAATCTAAAGCAATCTGTCCTCTACAGATTCATGTTATCGGCAGCACTTCTACAGTTTGCAGCAGGTGATATGCTGTCGAGAGAAAAGATTTTTGTTCCTCCATAAACATTTCAATCACCCAATGATGAGCCGCATTTTCTCGTTTATTGGGCGATTGACGTCATGTTTACGCCTAGGAACTCTCGTCTGTGCTGCTGGGATTTATAAATGTGGATGTTACATACACACAACACACGGTATGTGACGCAAACACTATATATTACACGTGTACACCGAGCACACAGACATAGACACACACGTATCCATTCCCATCTTTGTCTGTCATACAGGACGGCTCCTCCAGGGAGAGTCGCTCTTTCTAACCTCTTATCCTCTGACCAAGAGATGGGGATTCTGGACACAGGACTCCTTATATTGATTAGAAATTATCTACAAGTTTAATGAAATAGGATTTACAAACTGAAAATTCAGTAAGAGGAATGTTTCCATAGGATCATCTACTTAAATGTCATCTTTAACAAAGATCTGCTATATTCTTCATATTATAAAAAAAATACATTTTTGAATTGAGCCCCATCCTGGTGGTTTTGTGTTGTTCAGGGGTCACTAGTGGAAATATTGATCTTAAAGGAGTTGTCCAGAATTCTATAAACATGACTGATTTCTTTCAAAAACAGCGCCACCCCTGTCTACAGGTTATGTGAGATACTGTAGCTCAGCTTACTGTAATTGAAGGGAATGGGCCTATGCTGTAATACCACATGACACCTGTATACAGGGGTGGCATTGTTTTTGAAAGAATGTAGTAAAGTTTTATTAATACTGGACATCCCCTTTAATGCCTTGTAAGTTCTGCTTGATAACTAGCTACAAATTAAGGAGTTAAGGAGGTCCCCTAACAATAATTACTCCCATCATGAATATGTGAAGATTGAAGCCTGTGGGCGGTGCTCCTGCTGCTATTATATAGCAATTACAAGGATTTTATAACTTTTACCACTGAGTGATTTTTCCTCACCCCTTCCAAGAGCCATAACTTTTATTTTTCCATCCACATAGCCGTACGAGGGCTTATTTTTTTGCGGGATGAGTTGTTCTATTGAATTACATCATTCATTCTACCACAAAATGTACTGGAGAATGAGAACGAAATTCCAAGTGCTTTGAAATTGCACAAAAAAATGCAATTCCACAATTTTTTTTTAGTTTTTTATTTATCATGATAACTTTATGGTAAAAGTGACTTCATATGTTGATTATCTAGGTCCGAATAAGAAGATACTGAACATTTTTTTTATTTCAATCATAAATACAGAAATACAGAAATTTGTAAAAAAAAAAAAATAATAAAAATAAAAATTTGCTTTATTTGCCATTTTCCGAGACCCATGATGTTTTAATTTTTGAAGATACAGGGCTATGTGAGGGCTTACTTTATGTGCCCTGAGCTGACATTTTTACTGATATCATTTTGAGTGAGATACAGCAGTTTGATCGCCTTTTATTGCATTGCATTGTAACAATGTGGTGGCCCAAAAAACATAATTATGTCGTTTTTATTTTTTTCCCGTTACGCCATTTACCAATTGCATTAATTTACTTAATATATTGATAGCTTAGATTCTTACGAACGCAGCGATACCAAATATGTGTATTTTCTTTTTTTTTTTTTTACTGTTTTATTGCTATTTTCAGTTCAGCTCCTTTGGGGGCCCCTAAGAGAGTAGGGGCCCTGGGCAACTGCCCAGTCTGTTCCCCCCTAACACCGGGAGTCTGCAGAGAGGTAAGTATGTCACACATGTCACACGGGGGGAGGAACACAGGATTCCTCCTCCCCCCATATGACATCACTTCCTCCTATGTCCGCGTTACAGGCGCTGGAATAGGCATTGTCTGAATGGCCGATGGGTATTCCAGCGCTTATAATGGCGCCTATGGGAGAAAGCGCAAAGATTTGACATGCTGATTCTTTTTACACATGCGGTTTTGGCCCCCAAAAGTGCAGCCTAAAATTGCGCAGCGTCTGAACAGCAAAAGTGAAAGTTTATTGACTTTGCTGGGAATGCAGATGCACTTTTGGGGAAAAGTGTGTGTAAAAAGAAACAGAAAATATGCAGCTTGTGAACGTAGCCATATACTTTTACTGAAATCTAAGAAGTGAAAAAATTTGAGTTTTTTTTTTCTAAATTGCACTTTTGATGCCATTTCATGCAGCCCACAGCTTTCTCATTTTTCGAAATCTGGAGCTGTGTGACAACTTATTTTTTGTGTCTTGAGTTGATGTTTTTAATTTTGGGGTAGATGTGATGTTTTCATTGCTTAATATTGTGTTTTATTGCAAAGTGGCTGTGCCCAATAACTATCATTTTGGCATGTCTTTTTTTTTTTCATGACTTTTTTCCTGCTATACAGATTATAGATATGAATAATTGATTTTATATTTTGATAGATTGGGCATTTCTGAACGTGGCGATACCAAATATGTGTGTTTTTTTAACGGTTTTATTTTATTTTCAATAGTTCAAAAGGAGGTGATTTGAACTTTTGTGTTTTAAATTTGTTTCATATTTTTAAAATCTTTTTCTAACTTTTACTTTATTTTATTAGCCCTTCTAGGGTATGTTTGCAGGGGGGAAAAGTGGTGCATATTTTCTACTGTGTGAAATGTGCACCTGCAGGCAAATATGCACCAAACACATGGCTCCACGCACGGTGTGTGTTTATCTGCTGCGGCTTTGCTGGTTTTTGCAATTGACTTTTCTATGACTCAGCGTTTTTGTGGACACATCTGAAGCGTATCTGCTTGAAGAATTAACATGCTGCAGATTTTTCTGCACTACACTGCGTTTCTGCAACAGAAAAAAACACACCATGCGGACAGGACTTCTCAATTCCCATAGATTTTGATTGGAAAACACCCAGCTGCATATTTAGTGCAGATCTGCTCCTTATAAGCAGCAGATACGCACCAAATACACACCATAATACACAGTGGCGTACCTTCAGGCCCAGGGGCCCCGGTGCGACAGCTCCAATGGGGCCCCCAATTATTGCAAATCTTTAGTAGTATTAGTCGTTTTCTATAGGCCAAAGGGATTTTTGGGGCCCCCCTAGGCTGCAGGGCCCGGGTGCGATCGCAACCCCTGCACCTATTGTAGCTACGCCCCTGATAATACACATCATACATACATCGCTGATCTCTGATGAGTCTGCCTGTGTGACAGCTCACCAGTGATCATATAGCGATGTCCCAGCGATCCCGATCGTTGGTCAGGTCGCTGGGACATCACAGCGTGTAACAGGGCCTTAAGGCATTTTCCAATTCATTTGGAAAAAATTAAGTAGCGCATTTTCAGATTATAAGACACTCCTTACCATAAGGCACATCCTAAGTTTAGACAGCAGAAAATAGGAAAGACATTTTTCCTATTAATAAAAACTCCCTAGTGGTGTAAAGTAAGGGAGTCATTAGCACTAAAATTGGCTGCTTTACCATCTCCCCTTGGAAGCCCCCTCAGCAGTCCCTGGCCACCAATGGTCAGAACTTCAGTTGGCATCAAGTCCGGCCAGGACCACAACCTCTGGGGACCTGCACTGTGATATCCACATCTATTTGACCCCCAGATTGGTGAGTACCCTTGTCATTACGATTGTGACGGAGGTCCTTTAGCTGCTCAGCTGGAGCTGCCTCCATTCTGTTTCCGGTAAGCTTCTTCTCCTGCTCTGCACCAATCACATACATCAGTGCAGAGCAGGAGAAGAGAGGGCAGCTCCCTGTGATTGAGGAGGTGTCTGTGTTCTCCTCCATCTCATGAAGCTGTCTCTGGGTTATAAGATGCATATGCTTTTTAGCAGGAGTTTTACTTGTTAAAAAGTGCGCATTATAGTGAAAAAATTACAGTAATTTAGAAATTGAAATCAACAATATATGTCAGAAAGGTTTGGTCAGGCTTACCAAAAAAAGCAGAAAAAGTAAGTCATACTAATGAAAAAGAGCACATAAAGAACATGTAAGAGAGGTAGAGTCTCAGAATTAAGAGATGGTCAAAGTTTCACCAATCTGAGTACAAAAATTGGGGAACAATTTGAGAAAATATAATCCATAATATCATCCAAAGATACAGAGATTCTGGAGAAGTCCATGTGTACAAAGTACAATGTCAATGACCAATATTGGATGCTTGTGATGTTTGGGCCCTGAGGTGGCACTGTATTTATAGCAAGAGTGACTTGGTTGTGCAAGTCATTGAATAGTCTCAGAAATACTTCCAAAAATCATTGTCTGTGACCACAGTTTGCTATGCCATCCACAAGTTAAAACTCTATCATGCAAAGATAGTATATAGCAACACAATACAGAAAAGCTGCTGTCTTCTTTGGGCTAAAGCCTCTATAAATTGCTCTAAGGCAAAATAAAAATCAGTTTTTTGCTCACATTAACCAACATTCTCCAAACTCCTTTAAGGTAATTATGAACGCCACGTCTTGTGGACAACAGGAGAGGGATGATCCAGCTTATTATCAGCGCACAGTTCCTGCACCTCTGAAGATATGGGGATGAATTAGTGTCTATGGCATGGGCAGCTAACACACCTTGAAAGACACTATACATTATGAGCATTATATATACGCTATAGAACAACATGCTCTGATACACATATTGCATATTTCAGAGAAGGCATTAAATATTACACCAATTCAATTACTGTAAGAGCAGTAACACTGTGGAACTCTCTGCCACATGATGTTGTAATGAGGGACTCACTACTAACATTTAAGAAGGGCCTGGATGTCTTTCTTGAAAACTATAATATTACCAGTTATATATACTAGATTCTTTGATAGGGCGTTGATCCAAGGAACTAGATTGATTGCCGTATCTGGAGTCAGGAAGGAATTTTTTCCCCAATGTGGAGCTTAGTGTTGCCACATGGTTTTTTTTTGCCTTCCTCTGGATCAACATGTTAGGCTATGGGTTGAACTAGATGGACGTAAAGTCTTCCTTCAACCTTAAATACTATGTTACTATGTTACTATGTAAATCTCATACTTCATCCATCACAAAACATGGCTTTGGAGGGGGCGTGTCCTGGACGCAGAAGGCGCCGGACGCTTGAAGTAGCTGCTCCAGAGCGGGACCACAACTAACGGCGCCCACCGGCTCCCAAACATCAAATTACTGCTCCTGACCGTAGTATTCACACCAGGGAACCTCCAGAGATGCCGCGGGTCTCACCAAGACCCTGGGGAGAGGATCAGAAGGTAACAGATTTCTTCCATAAAGATCAGCAGCGCGCTCCCTCCTCTAAAATGGTGCAGACTGAGATGGCAGCTTCATCCTCCCGCAGCTCATGCAGCCCAAGGGACTGGGGAGACTTAGATCAAAGAGAAGCCCCTATCACTCACAGCACTATGAGGGACATACTGAATACGACTCTCAAAGAGTCTCTGGGCGCTCTGAGATGCTCCCTACAGGATGATTTAAAGCAGCTCATGGGGGAAATGAGAGAGGAGCTGGCCACACTAGGACACTGCACAAAGCACATTGAGCACAAGATGGGGGAATATGCAGATGCACATAATACTCTGGTCACAGACCATAAAGCCCTGGAGAAAGATGTGTTCTCTATGCAGGACCGTATGTGTGCTGTGGAAGATAAACTGAGACGCAACAATATTAAAATCAGGGGAATAGCAGACTCTGTGGAGGAAGAGGACCTCACAAAGATGGTCACTGATTTTCTGCTTCACCTCCTGCCTCACATTCCCCCCACTGACCTCACTATTGAAAAGCTCTACAGACTTCCTAGGCCTACGCAGCTTTCCAAAGATCTACCTAGGGACGTTCTGGTTTCTCTTTCTAAAAGTGCAACAAGGGATCTAGTGCTGCAAACCATGCAGAGGTCCCCTCCAACTGACTCTCCCTTTTCTGAGTTCAAAGTGTTCCCTGACCTTTCCCCGGTGATGATGTCCAGACGTTGTGACTTTGCACCGCTGTGTGTGATCCTTCGTGAGAGGGGAATGCAATATAACTGGGGTACACCGGTCTCGGTCAACTTCAGATATAAGGGGACGCGCCAGATGTTTGCTTCTCCCACCCAGCTGAGACGTGCCCTGAAACAGTGGAACTTGTGCCTCCCGAGTGCTTCATCGTCACCCCGCACTAACAACTCTCCCGCGGCATGTCACGGAGGTGAAGAATGATTGCTTCAAAGACGCTGGTCCTGTTCTGAGCCGTTTATTGCTTAACCACTTTGTCGGTCTCGCCTGGAGACTTTCCAGGACTCTGGGTGTATCCTTTCCAGAAAAAGGGCGGTCATCTCTGGGCATATCACCCCTCGTGTCACCAGGGGTGTCCTGCTGGACTTGCCGGGTCGGTGCCTGAAAGGATCTTCTACCCCCCTCTCCCCCCACCAATTCAGGCTGGAGCCTGATTGCCCAGGCACATAAGTGTTTTATAATTGTTTTTTATTTCTTGTTAAGTCTTTCTCTCTTCTCCCTTCCCTGCCCCCTCACCTCCCTACCCTCCCTCCCTCCCCATATTCCCTCAAGCATTTCCTAAATGCCCTGCTCGCTATGTCTCTCAAAATTGTCACTCTAAACGTAAAGGGTCTCAACTCTCCCGCAAAACGTTCATTTCTCTGGTGGGAGGCCCATAGGTCTAAAGCTGATATACTGTGCCTCCAGGAGACACACCTCCTACAGGGGGACAATCACAGGCTTGCTCACAGAGACTTCTCGAGATCTTTCTTTGCCAACGCACCTAACAAGAAAGCGGGGGTCTGTGTTTTGATCCGCAACTCGGTGCAGTTTCAGTTGGAGCAGGCGCATGTGGATCCAGAGGGTAGATATCTTATTTTGATGTGTGTGGTGTCGGGGGTCTCAGTGATGCTAGCCACGATATATGCTCCTAACTCACTTCAAATCAAATACCTCCGTCAATTTCTAGGAAAGGTCAGACACCTCTCCCGGGGCCTTTGTGTTGTCTGTGGGGACTTCAATGTGGTCCCTCTCCGGCGCCTGGACTGCTCGTCTTCCGGGACTCGAGAGAGGAGAGACCTTGATCCCATATACAGGGAGCTCCATTTGCATGACGTCTGGAGGTATCTTCATGCCTCTGAGAGAGGCTACTCCTTTTTCTCTCACAGGCACAGGTCATACTCTAGAATTGACTACTTTTTGGTGGACGATGCCTCTCTGTCGGCCTGTGCGGAAATTGGTGATATCACATGGTCTGACCATGCTCCGGTCTCTTTAGACCTCTGTTTGGGGACGTCTTCCGCGACCTCACGCAAATGGAGGCTCAATGTTAACTTGTTGTCAGACAGGGGCCTAGTGGGTGATATGGAGCAACATTTGGTTAATTACTTTACTGATAACGACAATGGAGAAGTGACGGAGGAGTCGCTGTGGGCCTCTCACAAGGCGGTCCTCCGCGGGCTGTTCTTGCAGCAGGTGGCCAGGTGCAAGCGGTCAGGGGCTCTTTTGAGGTCAGGCCTCATAGCGGAACTCAATAGTTTGGAGGAGAGGAATAAGGCGGCTCCTTCCCCCTCTCTCTGCTCCCAGATTTTCTCCGTCAGAACTCAATTACGGGCCTCTTGCTGGAGCAGCACGAGAAGGCACTTAGAAGGACTAGATTGGCGTACTATGAGGCGGGAGATAGGGCGGGAGCTCTATTAGCCGGGAGAATTAAGAAAAAGGCGGCAAGTGCAGCTATTGGTAGTCTTAGACGAGGAGATGGAATGGAGGTCCGGAGTCCTCAGGACATAGTAAATGAATTTGCATCTTATTATGAGAGCCTCTACAATTTAAGGGAGGACGGGGAGAAACCGTGCCACACGACGGATCTCATTGAGGGATTCCTGGCCTCTCTGGATCTTCCGTCCCTTCCGGCGGACTGGAGAGACCAGTTGAACGCCCCATTTACAGTAGGTGAGGTGATGGAGGTGATCAGGAATTCAAAATCCTTTTCGACCCCAGGGCCGGACGGGTTTCCAAATGAGTACTATAAGTCCTTTGGGCCCGCCCTGGCTCCCTATCTGCTCAGATTATTTAATTCCTGGCGGGAGTGCGGTGTTATTTCCTCTGACTTTATTGAGGCGACAATTGTAACTATCCCCAAACCCGGGAAACATCCAGACCACCCGGCAAGCTACCGCCCTATCTCACTCCTGAACTGCGACACTAAGATCTTTGCTAAGCTTCTGGCAAACAGGCTCTCGGAGGTGGTCCCTACACTGGTTAACCCAGATCAGGTTGGATTTGTCGCCGGCAGACAAGGGAAAGATGGGACCCGGAGGATGATCGATCTTATTCAAGTGGCGGAACAATGGGGGTCTCCAGTGCATTCCTGTCCCTTGACGCTGAGGAGGCGTTTGACAGGGTGCACTGGGGGTACCTGGAGGCGACTTTACGAAGATTCAGACTCTCTGGTCTGTTCCTCAACGCAGTGATGTTGCTATACTCCAACCCCAATGCAAGGGTCTCATCCTCGGGTTTCCTGTCTCGTAGCTTTAAGATCATGAATGGTACACGCCAGGGCTGTCCCTTGTCACCTGTGATATTTGCTCTGGCGGTGGAACCACTGGCGGCGGCACTCCGATCTCATCCGCGGATTCGGGGCATCACGGTTGGACGTGGAGTCCATGTGGTGGGTCTGTACGCGGACGACATCATTATCTCTTGTACGGAAATTGAATCTTCCATCCCAGCTGTTGTGGAACTCCTCCTTTCCTATGCCGCAGTTTCTATGTACAAACTAAACGCCTCTAAATCAGTGATACTGCCGATTAATGTTTCTCAGTCGGACATCCAACACTGGGAGGCTACATACCCCTTCAGGTGGCATCAGGAGGGTATTCCCTATTTGGGTATAACCCTCTGCAGATCAAAAGATCTGGTTATTAAAAATTACGCCGCCTTGAAAGCTACTATTTCTGGGGCTCTTGCATCACATCCTCTGAGGGCCTTATCGTGGGTTGCACGGATACAGGCATATAAAATGATGCTACTACCCAAACTTATTTACACATTCCGTTGTGTTCCCCTGCTCTTTCACTGTTGGATGTTGGCTGATCTTCAACGCCTGACTAATGCTTACATTTGGGCGGCCAAACGGCCTAGAGTGGCTAGACGAATACTATACCTTCCCTTCTCTCGGGGAGGTATGGGGGTTCCCTCTATCAGAGTGTATCAGAGGCCTGTATTCTGGAGGAGGCAAAAAGTTGGTGGAATGCATCTCCCAACCGGAGATGGTTTGAGATTGAGGAGGAATCCTTGGGCAACAGGTCTCTGCAGCTTCTTCTGGCAGCGGAGTCCTTAGCTCCGGTCCATGGTAACCCCAGGCTGGCGACAGTTCGTTCATTGCTTGCCTGCTGGAGAGGGACCCCGGATGGATGGACCACTCTCACCCTGTCTAGGATCCCCTTGAGGGCCCTTCTCCTGCATTTGCCGGAGCTGGGGGTCCGGGCGTGGGAAAGAGAGGAGCTATCCATGCTGAGTGATCTTATGCCAGGAGACTCCTTGATCTCTTTTTCATCTCTATCCGCACGGTTCCCATCGCTGACTTCAAGCTTTTTACAGTACATGAAGCTCCAGCACTTTCTTTCAGAGGTGGGCAGATGTCGCCCTTTGGGAGGCCTTCTGACCCCCTCGCCCCTCAGGAGAATACTTCTTTCTGACTCTGAGAAGGTCAAAGGTTTATCCTTGACTTACCGGGGCTTGGTCACCGCTGACTTGGGTTCCAAACTGAGCTATATAGTCAGGTGGGAGGAGGAATTGGGTTTCTTGGGGTCTCTGGAGGATTGGGAGGATGCAACCAAACTTACTCACAAACTGACCAGATGCATAAACAACCTGGAGATACTTAAAAAGATCCATCTTCGATGGTACCTCCCACCCTCCAGAATCTCTAGCTTCTCTACCGAATTGTCTCCCCTGTGTTGGCGGCAGTGTGGCCTTAAAGGTACACTTGCACACATGTGGTGGACGTGCCCAAAATTAGTTTCATTCTGGAAGCTGGTCGGAAGTAGTGATGGGCGAATCCTAAATTACTCGGAATCGCTTGACTCTAGCGAGTCCGAGCCCAGGACTCGCTACTCGTTGCGAGTCTAGCGAGTCCAATGTTAATGAATGGGGAAGCGAGTAATAGCGAGTAGTGTGAGATTTACAACTTGCAGATGTGTCTCGGAAGCTTCAGCCTGAAGCAATCCTAGTTTTGTCATTTATTTGCATTGCTCGTTTACTTTGTAAGTAATCGCTGACTCGCACAGATAAGAGTCCTGTCTCCTCTGTGCTGGCTGCCAGCTCCAGGGTCCTAGAGCCTGCCTGCTGCCTGATGTAGCAGTGCTGAGATTGTTCTCAGTCTGCTCATTCCCTGTGTACAGACATGAATGTCTGTGCACAGAGATGATGTATTAGTGCTGAGATTGTTCTCAGTCTGCTCATTCCCTGTGTACAGACATGAATGTCTGTGCACAGAGATGATGTATTAGTGCTGAGATTGTTCTCAGTCTGCTCATTCCCTGTGTACAGACATGAATGTCTGTGCACAGAGATGATGTAGCAGAGCTGAGATTGTTCTCAGTCTGCTCATTCCCTGTGTACAGACATGAATGTCTGTACACAGAGATGATGTAGCAGAGCTGAGATTGTTCTCAGTCTGCTCATTCCCTGTGTACAGACATGAATGTCTGTGCACAGAGATGATGTAGCAGAGCTGAGATTGTTCTCAGTCTGCTCATTCCCTGTGCATAGAGATCTATATCTATAACCAGGGGATGTAGCAGAGAGGACATCGCGTTTTGGACTGCGTCGGACGGAAGAGGATTTTTTTAATTAAAGATGGAGTCCCTAATGGCTTTTTTTTTTATTTCTAATAAAAAATTTTCTTTGTGTTGTGTTTTTTTTAAAACAATTTAATAGAAATTCATGGCGGTCATGTCTAATATTGGCGTGACCACCATAAATTTCGGGCTTAGGGCCAGCTGATAATACAAAGCTGGCCCTAACCTCTTTATTACCCAGCGTGCCACCGCTACCAGGGCCGCTGGAAGAGCGGGGTTCAGCGTCAGAGGATGGCGCTTCAATGAACGCGCCATCTTCTGGGGCGGCTGCGGGCTGCAATTTGCAGCGGGGGGTGCCCAGAAAGCTTGGGCATCCCTGCGCTGCGGATTCCAGCCCCCAGCTGCTTAGCTGTACCTGGCTAGACATAGAAATTGCGCGGAGCCCCACGCATTTTTTTTAAATTATTTCATGAAATTCTGAGATTCTGACTCTGAGACTCTGACTCTGAAATTCATTAAATAATTTTAAAAAAATGCGTGGGGCTCCGCGCAATTTCTATGTCTAGCCAGGTACAGCTAAGCAGCTGAGGGCTGGAATCCGCAGCGCAGGGATGCCCAAGCTTTCTGGGCACCCCCCGCTGCAAATTGCAGCCCGCAGCCGCCCCAGAAGATGGCGCGTTCATTGAAGCGCCATCCTCTGGCGCTGAACCTCGCTCTTCCAGCGGCCCTGGTGGCGGTAGCACGCTGGGTAATAAAGGGGTTAATACCAGCTTTGTTATACAAGCTGGTATTAAGCCCGAGATTCTTAATGTCAGGCCACGTTTGACCCAGCCACTAAGAATCTCCAATAAAGGGTTAAAAAAACACAGAGAAAATTTTTTATTTGAAATAAAAAAAAAAGCCATTAGGGACTCCATCTTTAATTAAAAAAATCCTCTTCCGTCCGACGTAGTCCAAAACGCGATGTCCTCTCTGCTACATGCACAGGGAATGAGCAGACTGAGAATAATCTCAGCACTGCTACATCATCTCTGTGAGCAGGCAGGTTCTAGGACCCTGGAGCTGCACAGAGAAGACAGCTGGACTCGGCTCGCAAAGAAACAGCAGTTACTTTGCGAGTTTCCCTGCTATCACTGGCACAGTAGCCAGTGATGACTCGCACGAGTCCAATGCAAACAATGGCAATCCTAGTTTTGTCAGCGTTTCTGACAAAACTAGGATTGATATTGATTTGCATTGGACTCGTGCGAGTCATCACTGGGAAACTCGCCGAGTACCGAGTCCTGCGAGTCCCTTACTACTCGCCGAGTAACGAGTCCTAGCGAGTAGATTCGCCCATCCCTAGTCGGAAGCCTGATTGGCTCTGTCACGGGAATTGTGATTCCTTTGGAGCCCCAGCTAGCGGTTCTCAACATTGGTCTTTATATCTACCCCACTCGCTGCAGACCGGTGGTCTCCTACATTCTTACTGTGGCCAGGATCTCTTTGGCGGCGAGTTGGAAATCACATGCGCCTCCTTCCTTCAATGCAGTGGTGGATCGCACTAATTTTATATTTCACCAAGAATACTACCTGGCTCTTGACGCCTCTACCAGAAGTCATACGTGGGATAGTGATGGGCGAGTCCTAAATTACTCGGAATCGCTTGACTCTAGCGAGTCCGAGCCCGGGACTCGCTACTCGTTGCGAATCTAGCGAGTCCAATGTTAATGAATGGGGAAGCGAGTAATAGCGAGTAATGTGCGATTTAAAAATCGCAGATGTGTCTCGGAAAGCACTCGCATTGCCGTGTTGGAAACCCCACTCGCAACTGTATTTTGCTGCTGTCTCCGAGGCCAAACTCGCATGTGTTTGTCTTATTTGGCGCCGATGAGGCGAGGCAAGCGATTTTCTCCAGCACACCCCATGCTTTTAGCAAACACGAAATAAGCCGACTCGAGCTGACAGACGCGCACACACACAGAGCAAGCATGGCCCGTGTCAACACGCTGCAGTTAATTGACCTGGTGGAGGCTCGGCCCCTGCTTTGGCTGCCCACTGACCCTGCCTATGGGGATAACATCCAGCGGACTACAGCCTGGAGGGAGGTCGCTCAAGTCATGTTCCCTGCATTCCATCGCAGTGGCCAGGATGCACAGAGCAATATGGGTAAGTTAAATGTGTTCACACGTTATATTGCATTTACCGTATATACTCGTGTATAAGCCGACCCGTGTATAAGCCGACCCCCCTACTTTTGCCCCCAAAAACTGTGAAAACATATTGACCGCCATCCTGGTATACAACGGCTATCACTGGTAGACAGCCCCCCAGCAGAGTATACAGCTCCACCTGCAGAGTATACAGGCCCCCCAGTGGGTATACATGCCCCCCATATTAGGGTATACAGGGCCCTCAGTGGGTATACAGGCCCCCCAGCAGTGGGTATACAGGGCCCACAGCAGTGGGTATACAGGCCCCCCATGGGTATACAGGCCCCCCAGCAGTGGGTATACAGGACCCTGTGGGTATACAGGGCCCCCAGTAGGTATACAGGGCCCCCAGCAGTGGGTATACAGCCCCCCCATGGGAATACAGGCCCCCCAGCAGTGGGTAACAGGGCCCCCATGGGTATACAGGGCCCTCAATGTGTTATCATACGCCGTCGCATGGTTGCCTATATTTGGATGGGGTCACAATAGTACACTTAGTTTAAGGGCTGGTCCTCCTGGCTCTGAAGGCCAGGGGGTTGGGTGTATATAAATACCACTAATAAGCGGAGTCTGGTGCCCACACTATTATATTCTCTATGCGTTGACATGTGCCCTGTCCCATTTGTGATTGTGGCCACGTGAGCTCAATGTCCGTAATGCTGTTGATGATGTTCCACACTGTCGTGTTACTGTGCCCTGTATACACATTACACACACAACATGAATAAAATGTTATTGTTGATTTGTACACATACTTTTAGTGTTTCAAATGTTACAGAGGTCTAAACCGGTTTGAAATCATTTCACAGTTGACGTGCTTATCGATCTCGGAGGGGGGACCGGAAGCTGATCCAGGGCCGATATATCGCCACTACGACCGGTTGTCCTTCCTTGGTCCGTATGCCAAGGTATGTGTCTGCTGCACTGTTGTGTACTATTATTATTATTATTTATTTATATAGCGCCATTAGGTTCCATGGCACTTTACATGAGGGTAAGGGTTAACGACAAAATACAGTACATGAAGACAATCAGGTCATACAGGTACAAGAGGGCACACAGTCTACGTATGAAGCTCTATAATCAGTGTGGTTGTTTACATACCCACACTGGGGTTTGTTTCTGCCATGGTGCAACAGAATTCTATTACCTTTGGCAATGATCCAGGACATACACATTTATAGTCACACTAGCTGTGAGCCCGATGCAAATGCATCGGGATTCTAGAACGTGCATTAATTTGATTATAGTAGTTATAGCTGGTGTGAGGACTTTTCGGGGGGGTGTGAATAGTTTTTCGGGGGGGTGTGAATAGTTTTTGGGGGCGGTCCATACTTTTTGGGGGTCCAATACTTTTTGGGGGGTCCAATACTTTTTTTGGGGGTCCAATACTTTTTTGGGGGGTCCAATACTTTTTTGGGGGGTCCATACTTTGGGGGGGGGGGGGGTTTTTGGGGGTCCATATTTTGGGTCCAATACATTTTTTTTTGGGGGGGGGGGTCCAATACTTTTTTTGGGGGGGTCCAATACTTTTTGGGGGGGTCCAATACTTTTTTGGGGGGTCCAATACTTTTTGGGGGGGTCAATACTTTTTGGGGGGTCCATACTTTTTTGGGTGTCCAATACTTTTTGGGGGGTCCAATACTTTTTTTGGGGGGTCCAATACTTTTTAGGGGGGCTAGGGGGGGTCCAATACTTTTTTTGGGGGGTTCAATACTTTTTTTGGGGGGTCCAATACTTTTTGGGGGGGGTCACAATACTTTTTTTGGGGGGTCCAATACTTTTTGGGGGGGGGGTCCAATACTTTTTTGGGGGGGTCCAATACTTTTTTGGGGGGTCCAATACTTTTTTTGGGGGTCCAATACTTTTTGGGGGGGGTCCAATACTTTTTGGGGGGTCCAATACTTTTTTTTGGGGGTCCAATACTTTTTGGGGGGGCCAATACTTTTTTGGGGGGGTCCACTACTTTTTTTGGGGGGTCCAATACTTTTTTGGGGGGGGTCCAATACTTTTTTGGGTGGGTCCAATACTTTTTGGGGGGGTCCAATACTTTTTTTGGGGGGTCCAATACTTTTTTTGGGGGTCCAATACTTTTTGGGTGGGGTCCAATACTTTTTTGGGGGGGTCCAATACTTTTTTTGGGGGGGTCCAATACTTTTTTTGGGGGTGGGGGGTCCAATACTTTTTGGGGGGGTCCAATACTTTTTGGGGGGGTCCAATACTTTTTTGGGGGGTCCAATACTTTTTGGGGGGGTCCAATACTTTTTTGGGGGGTCCAATACTTTTTGGGGGGGTCCAATACTTATTTGGGGGGGTCCAATACTTTTTGGGGGGGTCCAATACTTTTTTGGGGGGTCCAATACTTTTTTGGGGGGGGTCCAATACTTTTTTGGGGGGGTCCAATACTTTTTTTGGGGGGTCCAATACTTTTTTTGGGGGGTCCAATACTTTTTGGGGGGGAGTCCAATACTTTTTTTGGGGGGTCCAATACTTTTTGGGGGGGGGGTCCAATACTTTTTGGGGGGGTTGAATACTTATTGGGGCTGAGTGCTCGCAATGGCCGCGAAGCGGGCATTGCGAGTCGCTGGCCGAAAATGGAACCAGAGGCTCGGCCCAAAGTTAGCGATTTACCGCTCAGGCAGCGACCGCGCTACCTGAGCGGTAAATCGCTAGCTTTGTGGCCGAGCCTCTGGTTCTATTTTCGGCAGCGACTCGCAATGGCCGCTTCGCGGCCATTGCTCGCTCAAAGCTAGCGACTCGCAATGGCCTCGTGGCCATTGCTCGCGCGGCCAACGACTCCCATTGGCCGCTACGCGGCCAATGCTTCGCCGTGGTGACGTCACATAGTGACAAAGCCACGGCGATTTCGGGGTCCGACACGATTTTGCCTACGGCAATTATAGAGTAGATTGTGACGTTGGGACAAATAAGCAATGTTCTGCAGGGTGGTCAGACACAATGTTCCGTGACTTCACAATTAGCTATTATTGTTGGCATGTTTGTGGAACAAAGCCATGTTCTTCCCTGCAATGGCCTCTAAGGTGTGTGGCCTTGTCTGGTTTGCCTTCATAAGCCTCATTTGTATCAGTTCCTAATGGCCTCGACTTGCATATGGGCCACATACATCCCTACACGTTTAGTTGTGGGTGTTTTTTTCGGCTAAATAACGTTGCAAGGATATACCCCTTTTGCACTAAACTGTTTGTACACCAACCCAGATTGTTGACACAGTCACACACATTTCAGGACATACCCTCTATCACTACAAATACGTGTGGTTCAGTTTTCCATGGGTATATTTGGGGCTGAAGGTATGGTGTAGATATTAGGGCCCACATGTGAATTTTTTTTTTTTTTCCGTTCACTGATGGCCACATTACGAATCCTCCGGAAAACATAGTGTATTAATGTTGTATAAAATCAAACTAAAGGGGGCCATATTTTAAGTGCAACAGGCTTTTATGTCCAAGGTCCTTTAGGAAACCCGAGGTTTGCCCTTGCTGCTCCCGGTTTTTTGTTCGGCCCCGTTGGAATAACTGTAAAACTGTCCATCTGTGCATACCACCTTGTTTGGCACCAACGATGTGTGACCTGCTGCTCAAAAACAACCCCCTACTCTATGTCCATTACAGTCGTTTCAAAAGCCAAGCCATCTGTTTTGTGGGTTTTATTTACCAAGACATTCCTGTATAGCATACATGGCAGCAACAAGGAGTGTAGGCCACTAACGCCGAATGCTCATGTGTCACCTATGCTGCAGGACTCCATTTCCTGTCTTGCTCACCTGCCCTATAGATCTGGGTTATGTGTATTGAGACCAAGGCCGCCCACACTGTGTCTTTTTGTGTCCATCTGATGGCAAACAACCCTGAAGAATGTGTTTGCCTCACAGTGTCAGGCTATAGCTTTGTCCACATAAAGTTTCCACAAAAAGTCAAAGCAATAGTTGTGGCCACTAATATGTCTTCAAGTGCCTAAATAGCTGTCCTGCCTAAGGCAGGGCACAGTGTAATAGTGCAGACAAATTTTTAAATTTCTAATGTAATGGCAAAAAATCGAGGACCAACACTACCCACACATAGAATATTGGTTGAGGCATGAGCCAAAATGTCCTTAATTTATTTGCTGCAATTCCATCTTAAGGCCAACAATGAAAAGACACAGAATACACAGATACACTGAGTCAAAAAAGTGTGCACATTTTATGTTTGGCCTATGGTCTTGTTTCCAAACGCAACCCATTCACCAAATTTTTTTTATATTTACCCACAGAGCTGCTCACTACCAGAGGCGGCGTGGTAACCCGCCACCACAGCTGCCTGAAGAGGCGAGGGAGGCCCCTGAACCACCCTGACTTCGAGTGGAGGAGGAAGGATTACCACCACCACCACCACCACCTTTGGGGCATGGCCGGCCACAGGAAGAAGAGGAGGTTGAAGGGCCACCACAACGGTCTCCCCACCAAAACCAACCTCTGGCCATCCAGCTTTGTTCACTGCCAACTGCCAGCAGTGTGGGGAGTCACCAGAACCCCAGCAGCCTTGCTCAGATCCCGGGGGCACAAAATGACCACCTTGGACAATGTGATGCTGACTTTGCCCGCAGTCTCATACCTTTCTTGGCTCTCATTCCATTGGAGAGACGACTGCGGGCAAGGTCAGCAATCCACATTGTCCTTGATGCCTGTCGGCCCCCAAACCACCCTGGCCAGGTATTTTCTTATTTGGAGGGGTGGCAGCAGTCGAGCTCCAACAGGCTAGACAGGCCCCCACCCCGGGACAGCTACGTGGCGACCCAGAGGCCTATACAACCTTGGTGTCCTCCAAACATGGACATACCTACCCAAGGCCATTGCGACACACCGGCCCAGATGACCCACCCTACAGGGTTACAATCATTGGGGGAGGCTATCAATGGGGCCCTGGACCTCCTCCAGGACCAGGGTGATGGTGGCCCAGGAGAGGCTACCCCACACAGTCAGCCGACCTACCACCAGCTGTAGGGCCCACTTTTTTTTTTTGTTTGTTTGTTTTGTTATCCAAAAAGTGCATTGCACAATTTATTTTTGTTTTTTTCTGTTTTATTTGTTTGGTTTTGTTGTGTTTGTGAGCTTTCTAAAAGCTGTCATCTTTGCCATTAAGGCGTGATAATACACATTTTTAAAAAACTGCTTTGTGTCTGTCTTTTTTCAGGGAATGGATGTGTAGGTTGTTTTGTGGGTGGCCTTAAAGTCATCATCATTAGCAAGTACTTTACGGCCCGCATGGCGCATGAAGGCACGTTGGTTAGTATGTGTAAAATCATGACTCCACATACAAATGTTGCTGACAAATAAATAGTGCCTGTGTTTGGGGGGGGTTACTTAATGACTCGCTATGGCAACAACACTAGGAACACAGATGCGAGAGGCTGGGACGTCTACTTGCAACACAGCGCGTCTACGCGTTATCTCCGTAGCGTACAGTGGGACCCTTCGCCAGGCTCCAGCAGGATCATAGTACAAGCAACGTCCACGATGCAGGCATAGGCTTGATGCCTTAAAAAATTAGCTCAAAGGGCTTTATAAACTCTTTTTAGAAATAGAGGAGGGCGCATGGCCCATACTATATTCTTGCTTGTCCTGAGAGCATAGTACAAGCAACGTCCACGATGCAGGCATAGGCTTGTTGCCTCAAAAAATTAGCTCAAAGGGCTTTATAAACTCTTTTTAGAAATAGAGGAGGGCGCGTGGCCCATACTATATTCTTGCTTGTCCTGAGAGCATAGTACAAGCAACGTCCACGATGCAGGCATAGGCTTGTTGCCTCAAAAAATTAGCCCAAGGGGCGGGATCAAAATTTTTATAATTCATGCAAGGCGCATGAGCCATACAATATATTTTCTTGCAGTTGGACAAATGCCCACTATGCAGGCATAGGCTTGTTGCCTAGAAAAATTTAGCCAAGAGACTGTATTGTATTGTCTGACAAAAAACAACGTTCAAAAATCATCACAAGTGCATGCAGTAGTAAAGTAACATTACTGAAACTGATTGTGCAGTTTTGTTGTCATGCAGCAAGTGTAGCAGGAACATGAGTTATCAAAGCTTCTTAGCAGAGGCACATTGTTTATCCTTCGTGTCAGAAAAGGATATAATGTTGAAACCGAAGTCAGCCAAACATATCAAATTTGATTACCGTATATACTCGTGTATAAGCCGACCCGTGTATAAGCCGACCCCCCTACTTTTGCCCAAAAATCTGGAAAAAACCTATTGACTCGTGTATAAGCCGAGGGTGGACCACAGCACAGGTATACAGCCCCCAGCAGTGTGGTATACAGGCCCACCCCAGTGGTATACAGGCCTCCCCAGTGGTAGTATATAGCAGCCCAGTGGTAGTATACAGCAGCCCCAGTGGTAGTATACAGCAGCCCCAGTGGTAGTATACAGCAGCCCCAGTGGTAGTATACAGCAGCCCCAGTGGTAATATACAGCAGCCCCAGTGGTAGTATACAGCAGCCCCAGTGGTAGTATACAGCAGCCCCAGTGGTAGTATATAGCAGCCCCAGTGTAGTATACAGCAGCCCCAGTGGTAGTATATAGCAGCCCCAGTGGTAGAATACAGCAGCCCCAGTGGTAGTATACAGCAGCCCAGAGTGGGTAGTATACAGCAGCCCCAGTGGTAGTATACAGCAGCCCCAGTGGTAGTATACAGCAGCCCCAGTGGTATACAGCAGGCCCCCAGGGGTACATATAGCAGCCCCCAGGAGGTACTCAGCAGCCCCCAGGGGGTACAACCTGAGCAGCCCCCTGGGGGTACACAGCAGCCCCCAGGGGGTACACAGCAGCCCCCTGGGGGTACACAGCAGCCCCCTGGGGTACACAGCAGCCCCCTGGGGGTCCCCAGCAGCCCCCAGGGGGTACCCAGCAGCCCCCTGGGGGTCCCCAGCAGCCCCCAAATGCTGGCACTCGCCCCCCCTTGCAAGGGCCCCCCCCGCTTCTCTTACCATTCCGGACTTCTGATCCGCGCCGCTCCTCGGTGCTCCTCGCTGCTCCGTCCGTCCGTCTGCTACATCCGGGATCCCCGGCCGTCGCGCGATGACGTCACATGCCTGCGACGGCCGGAGATCGCGGATGTAGCAGACGGACGGAGCAGCGAGGAGCACCGAGGAGCGGCGCGGATCAGAAGTCCGGAATGGTAATATAACCATCGGGGGGGGCCCTTACAAGGGGGGGCGAGTGCCAGCATTTGGGGGCTATATGCACTGCTTCCCCCTGCCGCTGATTGACAGGGGGAAGCAGTGCATATTTAATGAGCGGCCCCACGTGACGGGGCCGCTCATACAGCAGCCTCCCCCGCCTCCTGAAGCCTCCACAGCCCCGGACACAGCCCCCACGCTATTGACTCGTGTATAAGCCGAGGGGGAGACTTTTCAGCCCAAATTTTGGGCTGAAAAACTCGGCTTATACACGAGTATATACGGTATGTCCCTCTAGGTTTGGGTACTGTCATCTGGAGGGGTTAAGAACTTTGATGATATCCAGTCCTTGTTAAACTTAATGAGAGTCAGCCTGTCGGCATTTTCTGTAGTAAGCCGTTACCTTCTATCAGTGACAATTCCCCCAGCGGCACTGAAAACACGCTCTGATGTCACACTAGCAGCTGGACAGGCCAGCAACTCCAAGGCATACAAAGACAGCTCAGTCCAAGTGTAAAGCTTGGAAACTCAGTAATTAAAGGGTACAGAGGGGTCGGTTAAGAAGCTGGTAGTGTCACAGACATACTCGTTCAACATGTTTGACAATGTTTGTCTCCTAGTCAAGGTGACTGTAGGCACAATCCGTTGCAGATTGGAAGGTCTGTTGAACATCGCCCAGTTGGTGGACATCTTACCACCACCTCTTCTTGACATTGTAGCCGCTTGTGTCCCAACCAAAGGCTGCTGTGGCAAAGAGCTGCTTGTTCGGGGTAGAGCGGAGTCAGAGGGTGAAATTGACATCAAATTGTCAACAACAACCCTCTTGAAATAATCCATCGTTAAGCCCCTTGGTGACTGCAACAGCAGCGATGGAAACTTGTCTTTGTAGAGTGGGTCAAGGAATGTTGACAACCAGTAGAGGTTGCTGTCATAGATGTTAATGATGCGTGGATCTTGGGACAGACATTGAGACATGAAGTCAGACATGTGTGCTAGGCTGCAAAGACTCATCTCTTCTGTGTCACCTGACTGATGAACAATAGGCATCATGGTCTCAAAATCGGTCTCCGCCTCCTCCTCTTCAGCCCACCCATGCTGTACCGACATAAACCTGGGGTTGGGAGTACCATCAGGGTTCACATCAGTACCATGGAGAAATAAATCGTCTTCATCTTCCTCATCACAGTCTTGTTCTGCAGCCAATGTTGCCGGCTGAAATTGGCTTTGCTGGCTCTGATCGTGGATGTTAAAATCTGGCTCCATAGCCCTCCGCTGTGCCCTCAATGATTCTGTTTTAAGATTCAGGAGAGATTCTTTAAGCAAACAGAGCATGGGGATGGTGAGACTAATAATGGACTGATCACCGCTGACAAGTTTTGTGCAGTAATCGAAGTTCTCTAGAACCTCGCAAAGGTCAGTGATCCACACCCACTCCATAGTACCAATGTGTCTTGTATGACTTCCGGGGTGACGGGCATGTTGCAGCTGATATTCCGCTATTGCCCTCTGCTGCTCATTAAACCTTGCCAACATATGGAATGTAGAATTCCATCGTGTGGGCATGTCGCAAATTAACCTGTGTTTGGGCAAATTAAATTGCTGTTGAAGGGCAGATAGACTTCCAAGTGTCGTGGATGAATGTCGGAAATGTCCGCAATTTCTACGCACCTTCTCTAGTAGATCAGATAACTCAGGGTAATTTTTCATGAATTTCTGAACTACAAGGTTCAGCACGTGAGCCATGCAAGGCTGTTGAAGGTTACCGAGCTTTATTGCTCCAACAAGGTTTCGTCCGTTATCGCTGACAACAAGACCTGTTTGTAGTTGCAGTGGGGCCAGCCACTCATCTGTCTGTTGCTTAACACCTTTCCACATCTCGGTTGCAGTGTGAGGTGTGTCACCTAGACAGATCAGCTTAAGAAGAGCCTGTTGTCGCCTTCTGATGCAGTACTGCAAAGCTCCCAACTTTGACGTGATGTTGCGGACAAGTCAGCAGTGGTCAAGGAAGTAGAAGACGCACATTGTGTTGTTGAAGTATATGAGGACGCGGACACCCGGAATGATGTTGTGCCCGCTATTCGTGGATTTGGTAGGATCGCAGATATTCCACTATTAGACTTTGGGACACTCTCGACCAGGTTGATCCAGTGAGCCGTTAGTGATATGTATCTGCCCTGTCCACAACTACTTGTCCACGTGTCAGTTGTCAGATGAACTTTTCCGCTTACAGCATTTGTTAGTGCACGCTTTAAGTTGTTAACCACGTGCTGGTGTAACGCGGGTACGGCAGTACATGAAAAAAAATAGCGACTGGGGACAGAGTATCGTGGTGCTGCCACAGCCAACAACTCCCGAAAAGCCTCAGTAGCCACAAGCCTAAATGGCAACATTTCAACAGCTAACAGCTTAGAAATTTGCGCTGTCATTTTTTGAGAAAAAGGGTGTGTTGATTGGTACTTCCGCTGCCTCTCATACAGCTGTGGAACATACAACTGGACATTTGGGGCAGACCCACAATTCACTTGTCTACTGTCATATCTCTCGTCTAACGCAGCTTGTGATGAGTACGTATGAGTAGGAGCTGCTGCATAAACAGTAGATGGTGAAGGACGGATCGGAGGTGGCCTGCAAGTGTTGGGATCAGAAGGCCCTGATGTCGAACCCTGATGGGCCAACCACTGACTTGGGTGCTTAACAGACATGTGCTTACGCATACTGCTGGTACTCAAGTTTCCTTTGCCCTGGCCTCTGCTTAGCCTGGCATAGCAGATGTTACAGATAACGACATTTGCTACTGATGGGCTATCTTTAAAAAATTGCCAGACAATGGCTTTTCATCCTTTAGGTTGTGTTGTAGGAACAGGAGGATAACTCTGGCCAACACAAACTGTAGACACAGTTTGGCCAACTGTTGTTAAAGTTTGGGCAACAGTTGGTACAGTTTGTGCAACAGTTGACACAATTTGGGCTACTGTTGTCACAGGTTGGATTCTGGATAAAGGAGTAAGCCTGGGTGCTTTAGGCGGTGGTACATAGCCACTTTCCTCCTCCATGCTGCTCTGTTGGCTATGCATGTCAAGTGTCCAGGTTGGATCAGTGGTCTCATCATCCACTCCTTCCTCCTCAAAGTCTTCTGGATAACGTGACTGTTCAGGCTGGCCAGATGAGATGTGTGTCTCATCATCATCATCATCCTCCACCTCCTGAGATGGTGTATGCCTTTGTTGAAAGTGACGTTCTTCAGTACGAGGTGAATCCAAACTTTGTCCATGAATAGAACGTACGTCTTGTTCAAGTATCTGGACGGGCAGTGACAAAGAAAGGTCAGGTTGTATGAATGGCTGATAAGAACCAAATAAATCATCCGAGTGTCCAAGGTCGCGGTCAAAATTTTCCTCTGTCTGGCGATGGCTTGAGAAAATAGGAAGATTTTGCGGATTAGATGACCCCACGTTGTCAGTAGCGGCACTTGAATATGGTGTCAAGGATGATTGTGTGCTGCATGAACCAGTGGTTGAGGTCTTGTCAGCCATCCAAGATGTTATTTGGTCTTGCTCTTCCGGCCTCAAGACACGTTTAGGTTGAGTACTGGGAAATTTAGACAGCAGAAAGGTGGATCGATCAATCCTCGTCTGTCTACTTCTACCAGTGCCTTGTTGTTCACGACTGCTAGGGCCACGACCTCGTCCCTGTCCCTTTGCAAACTCTTTTTTGGGCATTTGGTGTTTTTGGGACATTGTTGACAAATGCACAGTCACCAAGATGGAGTTAGGTGATGCTGTAGGCGTCACCTGCTGGCGGGTTAAGTGCCTGCTAACACTTGTCAGTGAAGCAGCACAATAGTCTCTGAAAAAATTATTAAGTGCGCACAGCCACCGAGATGGAGTTAGGTGTTGCTGTAGGCGTCACCTGCTGGCGGGTTAAGTGCGTGCTAACACTTGTCAGTGAAGCAGCACACTAGTCCCTGAAAAAATTATTAAGTGCGCACAGCCACCGAGATGGAGTTAGGTGTTGCTGTAGGCGTCACCTGCTGGCGGGTTAAGTGCGTGCTAACACTTGTCAGTGAAGCAGCACACTAGTCCCTGAAAAAATTATTAAGTGCGCAAAGCCACCGAGATGGAGTTAGGTGTTGCTGTAGGGTCACCTGCTGGCGGGTTAAGTGCGTGCTAACACTTGTCAGTGAAGCAGCACACTAGTCCCTGAAAAAATTATTAAGTGCGCACAGCCACCGAGATGGAGTTAGGTGTTGCTGTAGGCGTCACCTGCTGGCGGGTTAAGTGCATGCTAACATTTGTCAGTGAAGCAGTACACTAGTCCCTGAAAAAATTATTAAGTGCGCACAGCCACCTAGATGGAGTTAGGTGTTGCTGTAGGCGTCACCTGCTGGCGGGTTAAGTGCATGCTAACACTTGTCAGTGAAGCAGCACACTAGTCCCTGAAAAAATTATTAAGTGCGCACAGCCACCGAGATTGAGTTAGGTGTTGCTGTAGGCGTCACCTGCTGGCGGGTTAAGTGCGTGCTAACACTTGTCAGTGAAGCAGCACACTAGTCCCTGAAAAAATTATTAAGTGCGCAAAGCCACCGAGATGGAGTTAGGTGTTGCTGTAGGCGTCACCTGCTGGCGGGTTAAGTGCGTGCTAACACTTGTCAGTGAAGCAGCACACTAGTCCCTGAAAAAATTATTCAGTGCGCACAGCCACCGAGATGGAGTTAGGTGTTGCTGTAGGCGTCACCTGCTGGCGGGTTAAGTGCGTGCTAACACTTGGCAGTGAAGCAGCACACTAGTCCCTGCAAAAATTATTAAGTGCGCACCTTCACCGAGATGGAGTTAGGTGTTGCTGTAGGCGTCACCTGTTGGCGGGTTAAGTGCGTGCTAACACTTGTCAGTGAAGCAGCACACTAGTCCCTGAAAAAATTATTAAGTGCGCACAGCCACCGAGATTGAGTTAGGTGTTGCTGTAGGCGTCACCTGCTGGCGGGTTAAGTGCGTGCTAACACTTGTCAGTGAAGCAGCACACTAGTCCCTGAAAAAATTATTAAGTGCGCACAGCCACCGAGATGGAGTTAGGTGTTGCTGTAGGCGTCACCTGCTGGCGGGTTAAGTGCGTGCTAACACTTGTCAGTGAAGCAGCACACTAGTCCCTGAAAAAATTATTCAGTGCGCACAGCCACCGAGATGGAGTTAGGTGTTGCTGTAGGCGTCACCTGCTGGCGGGTTAAGTGCGTGCTAACACTTGGCAGTGAAGCAGCACACTAGTCCCTGCAAAAATTATTAAGTGCGCACCTTCACCGAGATGGAGTTAGGTGTTGCTGTAGGCGTCACCTGTTGGCGGGTTAAGTGCGTGCTAACACTTGTCAGTGAAGCAGCACACTAGTCCCTGAAAAAATTATTAAGTGCGCACAAGTAGTCGCACAAGCAGGTCGCGTACGTGCTATTTGCAGGTAGGAGAGCAGAAACGCACTGGTCTGCCACAGAGAAAATAAAGCTGAAGGTGTTTTTTATGACCCAAAATCTATCAGGTGCAAAAAAATAGGAAATAGTACCTCAGCTAAGCCTCTGACTTCAGCTATTAGGACAGCTGAGTGAGTAAGCTAAGCTATGAGGTCGATCCTGTGTGCACTGGTAAGGCTGCACCTCCCTGCCTGCCTGCCTACAGTCCTCTACACAGTACTCCTCTGTCCTCCTGGTAGCTCTCACAAGAGCTGTTTGGGTTAAATATAAGGATTCTTTTTAGTTTCCCTACACTGACTGACACTCCCTATGATCTGCTCCAGCATCTACCTCACCCTGCTCTAGCTCAGATCTTCACAGGAATGTGCCCAAAATGGCGGTGGCAAGGCTTATATACAGCCTCGCCTCTCATACAGGACATAGGCATCACGATGGACAGAAACCAATCATAGTCCTGCCACAACCAACATGGCTGTGGCATTACTGAATATGATTGGCTAACATGCTTGTCCATCTTCACAAGTTTTCTGACCTAACACGCTAGGCTGTCTCGGAAGCTTTGTCGGAACATAACAGATTCTGTATTCGTGAGTCCCGAATACAGTATACAGGACTCGGATTCGTAGACTCGCTCAGAATCGCTAAGACTCGCTAAGACTCGCTCAGACTCGCTGCTGACAGCGGGTATCCGTGAAGCGGTGCGATTGTTTAAATGATTTGGGGAGATTCAAGCTACATAGCGATGTGATATAGCGAGTCTAGCGAGTGAGAAAAAGTAAACTCTGACAAAACTAGGATTGCCATTGACTTGCATTGGACTCGTTACTGTGCGAGTAATCGCTGGGAAACTTGCAGAGTACCGAGTCCTGCGAGTCCCTTACTACTCGCCGAGTAACGAGTCCTAGCGAGTAGACTCGCCCATCCCTAACGTGGGATGCTTGGAGCCTGTGGGCCTCCCACCCCTTGGCAACCCCAGTCCCAGCAGGAAATATGGTAACTCAGCCCGGAGTGGGCATTCTTCCGATCCCTCTGCTCTCCTCTTCCCCCCTCCACACCCTCCCCTCCCCCCCTTTCTTTCCCCCACTCTACATTCTTTAATTTCACTGTTTTAATATTTCTGTTCTTCTTTGTGTTTGAGTTATGATACGGAAACTTTAAGCCTTTGGCTTTGTCTGCATTATTGTCGTATTATGCTGAAATTTTCAATAAAAACTTATTGAGATAAAAAACAAAACATGGCTTTGCATGAAGAAGTGTTCAGGTGATGAACTAGCTGCTTGTAATCCAGTCATGTCACCAAAGGAAAACATTTGCACATTATGAAATTAAAAATCTTGTGAAGAAGACCTAGGACTGTGGAGAATCCTACATCAGACAAGAAAAGGAGAACATTCCTCTTCCAAAACTGGCAATTACTTTTCAGATGTTTACAGACTGTTGTAAAAAGAACAGGGGAAGCTATACACAATGGTGGACCTGGGTCTGTCATAACTTTTGAGAAGTGTTAATGCCATCAATTACTAAGGTAGTTATTTTTTTCAAATTAGATATAAAATCGAAAAGAAGAATAGAAATAGGTCTAAGGCCCCTTTCACATTAGCGGTAAACGCTGATCGCGGCAGTTGCGGTGAAAAAACGCAACTGCCGCAATTACTGCATAACGCCGCACTTGCGGTTCACCTGCGGCAAGCCCCATGCAATGTCTATTGGGCTTGCGGCAGGTGCGACAAGTGTGGTACAGTTGCGGTTTCGACACTTGCAGCAGGTGCGGCCGCAAAAAAATCCGCGGTGTGCCGTGGTTTTTTCGCGGCCGCACCTGCCGCAAGTGCCGATACCGCACTTGCTACACCTGCCGCACACTTACCGCAAGCCCCATAGACACTGTATGGGGCTTGCCACAAGTGTGCTGCGATCGCGGCCGTTAGGGCCCTTTCACATCAGCGTTTTTTGAAATTCGCGGCAGATGCGGTGAAAAAAAGCATTTGCCGCGTTTAACGCATAACCGCGACACTTGCGACACACTTGCGGCAAGCCCCATGCAATGTCTATGGGGCTTGCGGTAAGGGTGTGGCAGGTGCGGCAAGTGCGGTTTCGGCACTTGCGGCAGGTGCGGCCGCGAAAAAAAATGCTGTCAGCCGCGTTTTTTTTCGCGGCCGCACCTGCCGCAAGTGCCAAAACCGCACTTGCCGCACCTGCCGCAAGTCCGCCTATACCTTGTATGGCGTTTACCGCAACCGCGCCGCAACCGTGCCGCAAGTGCAGCCGGTATGCGGTAATCGCGGCAGATGCGTTTTTTTCACCGCATCTGCCGCGATTTGAAAAAAACACTGATTTGAAAGGGCCATTATGCGGTAATCGCGGCAGTTGCGTTTTTTTCACAGCAACTGCCGCGATCAGCGTTTACCACTGATGTGAAAGGGGCCTATCTTACCTTGTTCTATCTTCTGATGTGAATAATTTATGGGTATAAGAGATTTCCATATCATTGCATCCTTGTTTTCATTACACTATAACAAAATATCCCAACTTTTTGGGAATTGGGTTATAATAATATTTATGAATATTATATTCTTATTCATGAATGTTTAAACTTTTATCCTTTTTTCAGTGTTGCTTTCCATTTTTCTCATCGTATTACTGGATGTTTGATAAATTATCCCTCTCTGTGTGCTATTGCTCAGTCTGGGTAACTGCATAATATATGCTTATAATATGATATAATTAACAAAAGTAATGAGGTACTAGGAAATTACCACAAGGAGAATAACATTGCCAGGGCAATCCATCATGCCAGGGTCATACATCTATTAATATAAGGATGTGTTGAAAATAAAACGTAGCTAATGGAGGCCCTGTGGTTAAGAACAGACAGCTCTAAGTCAGAGGAGTAAACTAGAGGTAAAAGATTTTTTACAAATGGTGGCTCAGTGGTCAGCACTGCTGCCTTGCAGTGCTTTGGTCCTGGTTCAAATCCCACCAAGGACAACATCTGCAAGGAGTTTGTATGTTCTCCCTGTGTTTGTGTGGGTTTTCTTTGGGTTCTCTGGTTTCCTCCCACACTTGAAAGACATACTGATAGGATATTTAGATTGTGAGCCCCGAAGGGGACAGTGTTGCAAATGTATGTAAAGTGATATGGAATTAATATCTCTGGATGCATGAATAAATATTATTATTATTATAACTCAAAGCTCCTCTTGCCATTTTATAGTGCATGAAAAGGTAAAAATCAGCTTTAACCAACTCCAGCTGCGGATGGATAGAAACAGTACAGGGAGTGGATACCAAAGACCTATAAACGTTTAGTGGCTACTCCCAGTGTCTGTTCAACTGAATGAAAACAGGTCATTAGAATGGTTTTCTATTTTCCAGGTGCATTTTCTTGTTAAAAACAACCACCTTTCTATACTCACCCTCCCCAAGTACAGCACTGATTCTCCAGCATAACCTGTGTCTGTTGTTGCCTGCAGCAATGATGTCATGTCAACAGCATTGCAGCCAATGCAGTGAGCTCAGGAGCTCTGCCTGCATACGCAGCAGGATGAGCTCACCGATTGGCTGGATCACTTTAGAAGTGACATCAACACTGCAGGCATTAGGAGCAGCATTGGAGACTCAGCAGTGACCCCTGGTAGGGTGAGTAAAACATTTCAGTTGGTTAGTTTTCTTTATTTTTGACAAGGAACTGCACCTAGCGGGCATAAGTTTCCTAAACACGGAAGACACCTTTATATCATTGTTTTCAGACATATTTTCAGACATCGGTGGCTAAAAATCCTATGTAAACAAACTTGTCAAAGGTGATCAATTTTAAAAAATGCTCACCGCTCTGGATATCACCCCTGAAAATCAGACTGTTTTCCTTCCTAGTTTCCAATATGTTTTATGGTTCTCCAATGACAGACTGCACATGCTTAATAGGTATCTACTATGCTAATATAGTAAGTAGCTACATTTCACTGTGCAGTGAGAGGACACATTTGTGATTGTGCAGGGTGAAGGTGGGCACTGTGTGCCTGTTCTTATAAAAGGAGGAACAGCTTTACACCCTGACTGTGCTGCCAGCTGTGTGATAGACCAAACACAATCTATTTCTTTAAAAGTGTGATTATTTATGTCCATATTTCGTAGACATAATTAAATTAATTTAATGTGACTCAATTTTGTTTAGAATTTTAGGAAATTCACAGGTCTCAGCGTAATACAGGAAAAATATATCTTTGTACTAGTGTTAGCCAGTATACATATATACTGTATATATATATCTATATCTATCTATCTATCTATCTATCTATCTATATAACTAGAAAAAAATACTCTGCAGCACTCGGCTACTCCCAATGATGTACATATGCTAACAAGCTATATATATATGAGAAAAAAGTTTAAAAACTTACGTTTTTTAAAAAAAAGTCAAAATCTTATCTTTTTATTTCTGAAGTTCTTGTACACACATTGGCCAATGTCTGTTGCTCATCAACTGCGACAAAGTGACTTCAGGTCTGATTTGTCCTAACGCTGAATCCCTGTCCTCCTTGTCCACCCCCCACTTCTCAGTGGGCAGACTCCATCTCGACCCTAGATCACCTGCAGTTGATGAGCAAACAGACATTGGCCAATGTGTGTACCAAGAACTTCAGAAATAAAAAGATAAGATTTTGAGTTTTTTGAAAAAAACTTAAGTTTTAAACTTTTTTCTCATATATATATAGCTTGTTAGCATATGTACATCATTGGAAGTAGCCGAGTGCTGCAGAGTATTTTTTTCTAGTTATTTGATCCAGCAGTCCTGCTGGCACCGATTCAGATTAGTCTGTGAGTGCTGTGCAGTTTTTTTTTTTTCTGTCTTTAATATATATATAATATATATATATATATATATATAATAATATATATTTTTTTTAATAATTGAGAGCCTTCAGTGGTTGATACCTTTTAATGGCCAGCGCCATGAAACATGAAGTTGCTAAAAGGTCATTTAAAATCCCAAGAGACAGAAGAGTCTGGGAATACAAACTTTTGATGACCTTTGACACATTCAGAGCAGGATTAATGTGTCTCATGGATTTATGATCTTTACATCAATTCAGAAAGGTGCTTCTCAGACCATTTGTGAGCATCTCAATCCTGGAGAGATCTCATCTGAGGACAATAAAACTTTCACACTCCTTATTTATTGACCGCATATCAAATATACTGGTTGGAGGTCACTTGGGTAATAGTGATCATAAAATAATAAGTTTTCAAGTATCCTTTAATAAGACGTGTAGTAGAGGGGCTACAGGACACTAAACTTCAGGAAGGCAAATTTCCAAGGATGAGAGTGATCTTAGTGCAATAAACTGGGACGATATCCTGAGACATAAAAGTACACAAAGCAAATGGGAGATGTTTATTAGCATCCTGAATAGGACCTGTGCACAATATATACCCTATGGGAATAAGCATGCTAGAAATAGGAGGAAACCACTATGGCTAAATAAAGCGTAAGAGGTGGCAATATGTGACAAAAAGACAGCATTTAGGGAATTAAAGCAAGTTGGTAGTGATGAGCATTAAATAAATACAGAAAATTAAATAACATCTGTAAAAAGCAAATCAAGGCAGCAAAGATTAAGACAGAGAGACTCACTTGCCAGAGAAAGTAAAGAAAATCCCAAAATATTCTTTAACTACATAAATAGTAAGAAACTAAAAAATGATTGTGTGGCCCCCTTAAAAACAGTTTGGATGAAATGGTGGATGAGGATGAGGAGAAACCCAATATGCTAAATGACTTTTTTGCAACAGTATTTACACAAGAATATCCCATGACAGACAACATGATCACGTATCGTAGTGCTGGCAAAAATTCAACTGCAATTCATGATAATAATAAAAAAAAATGCGTAGGTCTACCATTCTATTCAGCAGGGCAGCTAGGCAGCTGGTGGAATCCGCATCCGCAGGAGCCCAAGCTTTGGGCACCCCTGCAATGCAGCCCGAGCGCCAGAAGATGGCGCGTTCATGAAGCGCCATCTGGTGCTGAACCCCGCTCTTCAGTGGCCTGTGTGTAGGCTCATTGGTAAACGGGTTAGGCCACTGTATTATCACTGGCCTAACCCGAAATTATGCGGTCACGCCAATATTAGACATGACGCATGAATTTCCAGTAATCAAAGAAAAAAAAAAAACAGAGAAATTTTTTATTAAAATAAACAAGAAGAACATTAGGGACTCCATCTTATTTAATAAATCCTCTTTCGTCGAGTAGTCAAAGCAATCTCACTTGTACATCCTGTCTTCTTAGACAGACAGGGTGTGCAGAGCGAGTAACTGATAAACAGTCAGTCAGCTCAGGTCATTATGACCTGAGTGAACCCTGCTGTAGCGAGACTCCGCTGCGGAGATTCTGACGGTAGGAGTTTATTTATTCCTGCTTGTCAGTGTTCGGGAATCTCGAAAGAACACATGAGAGATGGGGCCAAGTCTCGGCTGGCGCCGGCGAGCATGTAAGTACTGGGGGGCCGGTGACCCCTTCCCCGTTAGAGTCTACAAGTCGAGAATTTAGGTTCGCCCATCTCTACAAGCGATCATATTGAAATGAAGTAGTATCAGACCATGCAAATTACAAGACCGGCCGCTTAAACTTTCATTCGAACAAGGAGAAGACTGATCAGAGATGCAGCCAAAGATGCAACCCATGATCACTCTGGATGAACTGCAGAGATTTACAGCTGAGGTGAAAGAGTCCATAGGACAACAATTAGTCGTACACTGCCAAATCTTGTCTGTATGGAAGGGTGGCAAGAAGAAAGCCATTTCTCAAAGATATCCATAAATTCACCTGCTCTGTGATAGTCTCAGGATTCTGTTTCAAAAGCAGAAGCATCATGAAGACCAAGGGAACACACCAGCGGGGCAGAGATACTGTTTAGGTGAAGTTTGGATACAAAAAGATTTCCCAATGTTTTAATATCTGAAGGAGCATTGTTGCAAGCGATCATATTGAAATGGAAGGAGTATCAGACCACTGCAAATCTATCAAGACCCGGCCGTCCCTCTAAACTTTCATCTCAAACAAGGAGAAGACTGATCAGAGATGCAGCCAAAAGGCCCATGATCACTCTGGATGAACTGCAGAGATCTACAGCTGAGGGGGAGAGTCTGTCCATAGGACAACAATTAGTCGTAACTGCACAAATCTGGCCTTTATGGAAGAGTGGCAAGAAGAAATCCATTTCTCAAAGATATCCATAAAATGTCTCGTTTGAAGTTTGCCACAAACCACCTGGGAGACACCAAACATGTGGAATAAGGTGCTCTGGTCAGATGAAACCAAAATCGAACTTTTTGGCCAAATGCAAACGATATGTTTGGCGTAAAAGCAATACAGCTAATCACCCTCAAAACACCATCCCCACTGTCAAACATGGTGGTGGCAGCATCATGGTTTGGGCCTGCTTTTCTTCAGCAGGGCAGGGAAGATGGTTAAAATTGATGGGAAGATAGACGGAGCCAAATACAGGACCATTCTGGAAGAAAACCTGTAGGAGTCTGCAAAAGACCTGAGACTGGGACGGAGATTTATCTTCCAACAAGACAATGATCCCAAACATAAAGCAAAATCTACAATGGAATGGTTCAAAAATAAATGTATCCAGGTGTTAGAATGGCCAAGTCACAGTCCAGACCTGAATCCAATCGAGAATCTGTGGAAAGAGCTGAAAACTGCTGTTCACAAACACTCTCCATCCAACCTCACTGAGCTTCAGCTGTTTTGTAAGGAAGAATGGGCAAGAATTTCAGTCTCTCGATGTGCAAAACTGATAGAGACATACCCCAAGCGACTTGCAGCTGTAATCGCAGCAAAAGGTGGCGCTACAAAGTATTAACTCAAGGGGCCGAATAATATTGCACGCCCACTTTTCAGTTTTTTATTTGTTAAAAAAGTTTAAAATATCCAATAATTTTCATTCCCCTTCACGATTGTGTCCCACTTGTTGATTCTTCACAAAAAAATTAGAATTTATATCTTTATGTTTGAAGCCTGAAATGTGGAAAAAGGTTAAAAACTGTACATTTGGACATTCATTTTTCTTTCAATTCCATAAAGTTTGCCAGCGTCATATACTGAAAAACAGCCCCACACCATGATGTTCCCATCTCCAAACTTCATAGTTGTTATGGAGATTTTGGGGGGATATGCAGTGCCTTTTTGTCTCCAATGGCGGTGTGTATTATGATGTCCAAAATGTTCAATTTTTAGTCTCATCTGACCAGACTTTATTCTCCCAGTATTTCACAGGCTTGTCTAAATTATGTTGAGTAAACTAAATTTCCTTGAACATGCATTTTTTGTCAGTAATGGAGTCTTGCATGGCGAATATGCATATTGGCCATGGAGGTTGAGTTCATTACTTATTGTTTTCTTTGACTTGATAATTCCAAGTCTTTATGTAGCTCTTTCAATGTGGTGTTTGGCTGTTGGACAACTCTTCTAATAATTATTTTACTCCTTTGTCTACTCGATTTACTCTGAGCAATCTTGCCGGGAAGCACCTAGTTGGGGACGGTTTATGACCTTAACAATGCTCACTGGAAACTTCAGTAGTTTAGAAATTCTTCTGTGTATTGTCATGCATATGTTTGTTGCAAAGGTCTTAAAAGTGATGTGTTCAATACTCATTTCACCTGCTGTATATTAATATTTATGATTTTTTTTTACATTAAGGGAACCTGTCACATTGGATAACACTATGTATCTATGGAAATAGGGTTAATTTGCAGGATAATAGTATTATGAAGGTGCCATGGCCAGTGTATTGAAATTACAGGACCCAGAGGAAAATAAGCTTGTTTTCCTCTCAGGGGCCATCAGCTTTCAGTCATACAGATGTGACTGCGTGGTTTTAGGACAAAGAAAAGATACTCGCATGAGTCTAGCATGACTCACCTGGCATGGCCTCTCCCCCTCTGGATGGGAGCACGTCAACTCCATAGAAGCAAAAGCAGCTGATGCGTTACTGTGCAAAGAGTTGGCAGCCAAATGTTGTTTGGCTTTGCACCGTGCAAACTGATAGAATGAGTGTCACAGTGTTTTTCTCTAGTTTATAATGTGGGTTCACACCCATTGTTTCCTCTCTTCCCCCGCCCTGTTGACCTGTGATGCGATTGTTCTCTGTTATCACTTTTTCTAACTTGCCCATATAAAAGGAGGTTTTAACTTAGATAGATGCAGAAATTGAAGGTTAGGGACCCAGCCCAAGTGACACACCTCAACGTGGCTATTGAGCAGTTTAACGATACTCCATATTTAAGTTAAGTGTCTCAATTTTTGCATTCTTGCTTAACTGTGTTAATTCTGTATATTTTCATGTCAGAGCAAAGTGCAGCTTTTTTTTTTTTTAGTGCTACAAGATTTCATGCTTTTTTGGTGCATTGGGTTCTATTTGTTCATCTGCATCTGGAGGGCAAAAAGAGCACCAAACCTGCCACATGCTTTTTGCTGCGTATTTCATTCTCTTGTTGGTGCAATTTTGCCATAAAACTGCATGCATTGTATTCAATGTGTTCATCTGCATCTCCTGGTCCAAAAAAGCACCAAAACTGCAATATTTTAGTTGAGCCCTTTTTATAAAATTATTCCTTGAAATAATTGAAAAAAAAAAACTGTGGGGCTTTATCGTATTTTTGTATGTCAGCCAGGTACAGCAGGCCAGTACAGGCAGCCACCTACCCCCAGCTACCTATTTTTACCTGGCTGGAAACCAAAAATATAGGGCAAGCCCTTTTTTAATTATTTCATGAGTTTTATTAAATAATTTAAAAAAATGACATAGGGCTTTCCCGCATTTTTAGTTTCAAGACAGGTACAACTAGACAACTGAGGACTGCAATCCTCAGCGCAGGGTGGGCCATGCTTTTTGGGGCCTCACTGCTGTGAATTGCATCCTACAGCTGCCCCAGAAAATGGTACATTCATAGAAGCCCCATTTTCTGGCACTGTACCCCGACTTTTCCAGTGTCCCTGGTGGCGTTGGCACGCTGAGTAATAATGGGGTTAAGGCCAGCTGTGTATTGGCCGCTGGTACTAAGCATGAAATTCATAGTGTACGCAGTAAAAAAACACAACACTGAAGAAAAACCATTTAGAAATAAAATACAAGACACACCTCCCTCCGAACATAATCCATGCTCCTTGTCGCGTTTTCCTGTGTGCTACGAAATAGCGCTAGATTTCAAACTCTGGCACTTATGTGCCAGTATTTGCATGCGCTGAGGAGTCCGTCACTCATAGGACTCTAATGGCAGTGTTAAGGTAGCGTTACACTTTGGTAACGCTGCGTTAATGCTGCCGGAATCTTGCTCTTTTCTGGGCCCCCATGATGGAGGCCACAATGCTAGTGTGGACCTAGCCTAAGGCTAGCTTTTGGAGAAGTATAGTTTAGCATTAGAGGCATATAGGCAGGGATTAGAGCGTTAATGTCCTTGCTGCTGCAACGTAAAACCAAAAGTCCTTTTGAGGGCTATATCTATTCTATTTTATTCTCTATTAGCTTGGAATGTAATTGATGAAGCTCTTAGCTGCATGTAATGTACGGAGAACTTCTGGAGAAGGGATAATGTATTAGTTTTGCAATAGAGGCATATAGGCAGATATTAGAGCCTTACAGTCCTTTCTTCCGCAACAAAAGCTAATGCTCTTTTAAGGCCTACATCTATTCTATTCACTATTGACACCACTCTTAGATGAATACCTAATGTAATATGCTCAAGGCGTGCAGTAAGGGACAGTGAAGTGGATTTGCTGCTTATGGTGTACACAGAGGCCAAGGCTGTGGGCCAGGTGAAGCTGTGCCTGCTGCTGAAGCAAAATCATCATGTTCATCCACTAGACCTATGTTCCTGTCCCACTTTTTCAGGGGAATGTGAGACTCTTGAAGCCAGAACAGTGCAAACATGTGGTCGGTTGGATGGCAGATAATGCTTACAATTTGTTTCCCAGTATCATCATTTCTTCCACATGGTTCAATCTCACTAGCCAAGCATATGGACCACATAGTCCTCACCCTGATCCTTCTTCCTCCCAATGTGGCATGTCCCAGGAGGCTAGTGATCTCAAACACGGGCACACAAGGAGCTCTTAACAGTTACATGTAGTGATACGCAAATATTCCAGAAGGCACAATAAAAAAAGACGATGGCGGGGAACACCAATAATTGTCTCAAGAGGTGGATGAAGATGAGACATAGTTGTCATGTCATTTCGTTAAACCGCCCCCAATGTAATTTAAAGGATGGAATATTCAGTTCATAGAGGAGAATCCAGGAGGAATGAAGGGCGCTCCCATTAGCGCCCTTCATTCCTCCTGGATTCTCCTCTATGAACTGACCCTTCACAGTCACAAGGCTAAGTGTGCTGCATAACCAGGACTGGGCTGCAGACCATAAGGAGTACTGAGACCAAATCTGGTCAAATGAGCCTGATATAAAGACCAGCAAAAGTTGAGCATCTATAATCCTTATACCACTTGGAATAGTAAATGCGCTGCACTTAGATCTGCGCCCCTGTTTCTCTTGTTTCTCCCACCACCATAGATAATCCATAGCCTTGGATATCATCTCCTTGTAAAGGATGGAATGTGTATCACTAACATAATTTTCTAAAGACAAAATTCAACATATTTATCTTAAAAAAAGACTTTATATGCTAAGGTAAATGTAGTTACATATTGGGCTTCAGTCATAGAGGAGGTGCTTTTGCTTACTGTCACTCAAAATCAGCCATGATATTTTTTTAACTTCATCACACCCAATGCATTGTAATATATTGATATCACTACAGGTCCTGCAGAATCTCACTAATACTAAGCTACATCCATTAAGGTCTTGCTTGTGCATCACTACTGGTCCTTCTACAGTTCTGCTATACTGAGATCCGTCCAATATAGTCGCATGGTTGTGACATCACCAAAGGTCTTGTGAGAATAAGGCCTTAAGGGGTGAAGCTCAGCATTGGATAATTGGTAGCAAATGACCATTTGGTGATGTCATGACCACCTAATTAGCAGCATGAATGATTTCCTGCAGGACCTGTGGTCATGGCCATGTGACCATAATGGACATAGCCAATTCCACATGTTCTTCACTTATGGCCTATTTAGCTCCACCCATTATGGTCAAATGGTCATGACATAACAACAGGTCCTTAAGCCAGTTCTTCTATACTGAGCACCTGCAGTGATATTAATTACAAGCAATTACAATGTAGGGGCATGACAAAATTCAAAAAATAACATGGCTGTACTTGAATGACTGTGGCTGAAGGAAGAAAAATCACCTCCCCAATGACTGAAGCCAGGTATGTGTGTGCAGTCACCTCCCCTATGACTAAAGCCAGGTATGTGTGTGCAGTCACCTCCCCTATGACTGAAGCCAGGTGTGTGTGCAGTCACCTCCCCTATGACTGAAGCCAGGTGTGTGTGCAGTCACCTCCCCTATGACTGATGCCAGGTATGTGTGTGCAGTCACCTCCCCTATGACTAAAGCCAGGTATGTGTGTGCAGTCACCTCCCCTATGACTGAAGCCAGGTGTGTGTGCAGTCACCTCCCCTATGACTGAAGCCAGGAATGTGTTGCTGTCACCTCAGCATATAAAGTCTCTTTTTAACATAAATACATGGAAATTTGTTTTTAGAAAACCATGTAGGTGATGCACACTGCATCATTTATATCAAATTTTGTTTGGTTTAATATCACAGCATGACTTGATGGGTTCCATTTAAGTCAACAAGTCAGGAAGAGGACCAGAGTAGGAAAGTGTAAGACGAGGTGGTAGACGATGAAATGACTCATCCAATCTGAGATAGTGCCATGTAGAGCAAGGACAACAGCGCAGAGATGGAGTGGTTCATAGCACCACAAAAGGCAGGAAAGGACATTGGGGTGTCCAGAAGGAGTAGGCGGGCAACTGTTCCATATATCACCCATACGCGCCAACTCCTTGCTTTAAAAAAAACAACACTAGAGTGGTGCTATAAAATAATTTTATTGTGATTTTATGTAATATACCAAGACAAAGTAGCAAGTTTTTGTGAAGTGTAAACTAAATGATACATGCATTTCTATATAATTAAAAAATATAACTCTTAAAATTGTGATGGCCAGTTGTATTCAGCCCCCGGTAGTTTAATTTCCCTAAATAAAATTCTGAGTGACTACCGTATATACTCGTCTATAAGCCGACCCATGTATAAGCCGACCCCCCTACTTTTGCCCCCAAAACCTGGGAAAACCTATTGACTCGTGTATAAGCTGAGTGTGGACCCCAGCACAAGTATACAGCCCACAGCAGTGTGGTATACAGCAGCCTCCCCAGTGGTAGTATACAGCAGCCTCCCCAGTGGTAGTATACAGCAGCAGCCCCAGTGGTAGTATACAGCAGCAGCCCCAGTGGTAGTATACAGCAGCCCCAGAGGTATATACAGCAGCCCCAGTGGTAGTATACAGCAGCCCCAGAGGTATATACAGCAGCCCCAGTGTTAGTATACAGCAGCAGCCCCATTGGTAGTATACAGCAGCCCCAGTGGTAGTATACAGCAGCAGCCCCATTGGTAGTATACAGCAGCCCCAGTGGTAGTATACAGCAGCAGCCCCATTGGTAGTATACAGCTGCGGCCCCAGTGGTATATACAGGCCCCCCCACCCCCCATCAGTATACAGGGGCCCCCCACCTTGTGCAGCCAGCCTGTAAAGGAAGAGATTAGTATACTTATCCCTGCCGCTGTCCGGCTGCCGCTGTCCCGCCGCCGCCATCGCGCTCCTCCGTCTTCATCCAGCGTCTTCCGGCTTCCTCCTCTGGCGCGCTGACAATGACGTCATTGCCTGCGCCGACCAGAGGAAGCCGGAAGAAGCCGGATGAAGCCGGAGGAGCGCGATGGCGGCGGCAGGACAGCGGCAGCTGGACAGCGGCAGGGATAAGTATACTAATCTCTTCCTTTACAGGTTGGCTGCACAAGGCGGGGGGGCCTGTAAACTGATGGGGGGGGGGCCTGTATACTGTATACACTGTATACAGTGTATACAGTATACAGTGACTCGTGTATAAGCCGAGGGGGGGACTTTTCAGCCCAATTTTTGGGCTGAAAAACTCGGCTTATACGCGAGTATATACGGTAATTATTTTCAAAAGTCACCAGTGTATAACTAAAGGTTTAAAGGTTTGTGTGAGAACATTAAAACATAAGAGACATGTGAGGGCTAAATGTAAAGCAGGGTTAGGTTATAAAAAAAATAGTCCAAACTTTGAACGTCTTAGGAAGCACTTTTCAATCTAAAAATGGAGAAAGGCACAACTGCAAATCTACCAAGACATAGTTGTCCACCTCTACTGACATCCCAAGTGGGGAAAGCTTTAATTAGAGAAGCAGTCAAGAGGCTTATGGTTATTCTGGAGGAACTACAGAGATCCATGCCTCAGTTGAGTGAATATTTAGGAAAACTATTAAGCTAGTTTCACACCACGATTTTGTGCTTTCAGGTTCTGTCCAGTGTTTTGCAGGAAACACTGTACAGAACCTGACAGTCTCGGGCAAATATGCCCTTCGTTCTGTTTTCTGCCAGAATCAGCGGCTGCCGCTGTCCGAGTGCTGAAATTTCAGCATAGCGGCTGGAAGGAGCTCTCCAGGTGCTGAAATTCAGCGGCCGCTGCTTTTAGCAGCTGCTGCTCTTTCAGCACTCAGTGTTCGTGAACCGGTCCAATTTTATGTCGGATCCAGCACCCATAGACTCCCATTTTATGGGCGCTGGGAGGATTTGATTTTTGTCTGATTTTTGCCTCGGACACAAAAATTGCTGCAAGCTCTGATTTTGTGTCCGGGGCAAAAACTGAAATCCCCCGGATCCAGCCAGACAAACCGCAAAGCGGATGGCAAATAGCTGCCATCGGGCCCCATCCAGCGCCATAGGGAAATAATAGGGGCCAAATCGGATCTGGGGCTGTCCGGAGTGAACCGGACAGCCACAGATCCCAAAAAACGCGGTGTGAAGCCAGCCTTAATCATAAAGTATACTTCACAAATCTATCCTTTATGGAAGAGTGGCAAGAAGAAAACCATTTTTTTTAAAGCAAGTCATTAGGCTGGTTTCACACTGGCATTTTTTACCATCCATATGAATACGGCTGAAACTGGATGCACCTGCATCCATTTCCAGCCCCACTGACTTTCAATGGTTCCACAGGCACTTGCAAGTGCATGCAGTTTTGCACTTTTTTTTCTGATCCGAGTGATCACATTTTATTCTCTGACACCAAAAACGCAACTTGGTGCATTTTTGGTCTCCATATCAATAACTGTGACCACTTGGATCTGGGACACTGCAGATAGATGTAAAATAGGGTTCTATGTAACACTGGACCGGACCTCTGGACCTATTTTTTTGGTCTGAGCATGCTCAGAATACAGTTCTAAATGACATGCCCCCTAGGGAGTGATGTCATTTAGAACCAATCCAGGAAAAAAGGTAATCACCCAAAAGCAACAATCTGTTCCTGCACTGGTATTATCTCTGATACAAGAGCACAGATCATACCTAAGGCTGGCTTCACACCATGGTTTAATCCGATCCGGGGCTGTCAGGGAAGAACCTGACAGCCCCGGACCGGATTTTGGCCCCATAGTATCCTATGGGGCCGGATGGCAGAGAGGTTTCCATGTGTCCGGGAGAATCCGTGAGAAATCGGATTTTTGAGGGATCTGGCTGCACACCGGACCAGAGGGCATATTAGCCCTCCGGTTCTGTGTTCAGATCTGGTCCGGGGCTGTCAGGTTCACCCCTGATAGCCCCAGATCGGAACAGGCCGTGGTGTGAAGCCGGCATTAGATTAATACATCTCATCATTTATTTAATCAATTCCTACCTAAATACTGATTAGTAGGCATTCTCAATATTTAAATTACCTGTTTGTGAGGTGATCGACAGGGTAGGGAGTACTTGGGTACCGGGGCTAATGGCGACTTTGATGGGGAATCACAGCTGGTTGGTCCCCGGTCCCGTGCCCTGGACCCTCAATGGCGAGGAATGGTGGGGGGTAAGGGGATTGGTAACATGACGCCATCTATGGTACCTGGGTATACCATAACGGGTATATAACGGGTATACCAGCGCTGCAGCTGGCCGCTGAGGTGATGGTGGGTGCAGCAGAGTGTGGTACAGCTCCCTACAGGTGGAGCTTTACCTCAGGGCAGCGGAGATGGATGAGGGGAGTAGTAGTCGCGTTTCTGCAGTCAATGTGGTGAATAAGCGGCGGTTAAGCAGGCACACACACACACAGTGGTCGTTGTTTCGGTACCATTTACTGGTGACAGGGTAACAGGTACAGTCCAGAGAAATAACTAGGTCCCAGGTGCAACTTGGGACTTCCACCTTAGAAAGTTGTGAGGCCTCCTCTGTCTCTGTGCTCTGTTGTTTGGGGTAAGTCCTGCCTGTGACTGGACTCGCCACTCCTTCTCCCTCTCAGGGCTTTTCTCTAAACTGACTACGAGGTCCTTCTGCGGGGTCCCTGTTTCTCCTATGGCCCCTGGTCCTGTACTTGGTCAGTTTGAGTGTCTCTTACTTGACTTGCTTCAGGGGTTAACTCTTCCTGGTTCTGCTGCAGTGGATGCTGACAGCGTCGGACTCCGGTATCCGGGAGTGCTATAAGGAAACCTCAACTGGTTCCTTTCCTTGAATTCCCTGCTTCCTCCACAGGCCTCCGACCCTCTCCCTAGGGTGCAAAACAGCGGTCAGTGGTCCCTGGTCCCGCGCCTGGATCCTTCCCAGCAACCAGCTCCTCACTCCAGCTCTCTCCTCAGACTCTGTGGAACTAACTGAGACTAACTAACTCCTCCCCTCAGGCCTGGATCTTTTAAAGGGGAACTGGCTTAAGGCAGCCAGTGGAGCTCCCCCTTCAGGTCTGGGGTGGAAGGTGTTGTGTGCTGCGTGGACCAAGGTGTAATTCCCTCCTTGCAACGGTAGATCCTGTGGCAATCCCCTGCAGGGGTGCCACATTTGCTTTATCCAAGACACATTACATTCCGTTTTAAGCATAGAAATCTCTAGTTCCTTTTACTTTGCTACAACCAGTAATTTTTTAATTTCATTTTTCAATTGAAGCGTCTCATGTTTTATCCTACGTCAGAGCATAGAACGTAGAATAGCCATCTCCAGGAATGGCAGGCTTCTATTACTGTGCTTCACATACGGAACACATCACTTTCTAGGCTTTAATTGCTGCCGTGATCGCTTTCAGCTTAGCTGAGATGCTGATAGACAGCTACACAAAACAAAGAGCTTTAGCTGTGGCCGCTACACAGTGAAGTGCTGAGAGCTGTCATTGGGAGGCAGGCGTGAGGACAAAGAGCACTGACTAGTGTGCAGGTCAATGAACCAGTCAAGAAAGTCCCTCCCTTCCTCCTCACGCTACCTGTCACCTGTCCAGCCATAACATCCATAGTCTTGACAGATATGTCTCACCTGATTGGACCCAAAATGTTATCTATTCTGTTCTTTGTGTCCATCATCATCAAAATCTTTCTGAAATGTAAAGCCTGTAGCCAAAGCGTTATGAAAGTCTGAAGACTTTCTTCTGCAGTTTCTAGATGCACCTACAATAATCTGTGCATTTTTTCATTGCAGAAGTGACTGGCAATGAATAATCCCAAGTGAAGCAAGTACCATTTAGGCTAGGGTCACACTGAGCGCTGCACCTGCGGCAGCCAGATTCCGTTACAGCAGAGCTCAGCCTGCTGTAATCGCCAGTGGTAACGTGGGAACTTCGGGCGAAGGCTGTCCTTAGTTACCCGATGTGTACCACAGTTACTGGCCACACACAAAGCTGCCTGGACTGCGGTAATCCTGAGCGCAGAGAAAAACTGTGCAGGCAACGTTTTTCTCTGCGCTCAGGATTACCGCAGTCCAGGCAGCTTTGTGTGAGACCAGTAACTGTGGTACACATCGGGTAACTAAGGACAGCCTTCGCCCAAAGTTCCCAACGTTACCGCTGGCGGTTACAGCAGGCTAAGCTCTGCTGTAACGAAATCCAGCTGCCGCTGGTGCAGCGCTCAGTGTGACCCTAGCCTTATATAGTTAATGCATATAGTACTGGGCAGGAATTTTACTAGGCTTTCTAAATGGTTCTTTTCTTTACTGTTGCAGAAATGGGTGCTGCAATCTAATTAAAAATATGAGAGGGCAGACGGCTGAAACCATACAACAAAGTTAGTGATGATAGGGAATATATGATATGTCATTAATACGTTCTGAGAGGCCCATTAACTGTGCAAGAATGCAGGGCTGTGGAGTCGGTAAATCAAACCACCGACTCCAACTCTGACTCCTGAATTTCCCTGGCTCTGACTCCGACTCCTTTGATTCCGACTCCGACTCCTTCATTCATGGCACGTTTTTAAGTGACAAAATGATTGTAGGTCAATGGTAACATTAGGCTTTAATCATTATAATGACATAATAATCAAGATATTTAGATAGAACATAATAATATAATTCATAATAAGCAGCAGCACATTCTGCATTGAACTACTGGACCCAATTTATTATATATTTTAGGAGTCGGAGTCGGAACATTTTCTATTGACTCCAACTCCGACTCCACCAAAATGGGCAGCGACTCCAACTCCACGACTCCGACTCCACAGCCTGCAAGAATGTAGAGCAGACAGTTACCTTCATGACCAATAAAAAAATCAACCAGGCTTCTACCCCATGAATCAAAGTTTGACCTTCTATGTGTCACGGGAGATAATTGACAAAGGGGTTAGGTAGCAAGATGGCAGTGAAGGGCAAAAGGGGAACTAGTCTAACTCTTGACTGAGGCTCTGTAGCCGACCCTGTTTCCAGAAGTACCTCTAAGGGTGAGGATGTCTGGGCTATCACCCTTGCCCTGCTCCTGACCTGCCCTAGGCTATAACCCTCTCACCTCCACCCAGAGACTGAGATAAGCACAGAAACTGCCAGAAAAATGGCAATTTCCACAAAGCTACACAGCAAGAAGGCTTCAACAGAACAACACTCAACATTAACACACTGAATTTGACAGCTTTGTTAATTTTAAAAAATTCACAAAGAATTGATTTGCTACAAAGTGCAATGCTACAAAGCTTTGATTGCCTGGGAGAAAGGTGTGTATCACTCTGAGGTCTCCCAAGACAGAATTGAACCTCTTATAAGTTTTTTTTAACACAAACACTGCCTAGGATTGTCAACCTCATGAGGATAACATCAGCTTACTGACTCCAGGGACACCATGATAAAAAGTGGTGCATGGAGCTTCAGTCTGACATACTGGGCAGTGTAAACAATGTAGAAAAAAGGCTGATGAATGTCCAGCACCAGCAAATTGAAAAAGGATCTGAAATGAAAACATCACATTTATTAGAAACATTTAAAATAGTTGTATAAGCATACATAGACCAGGTCAACATGTTTGAAGCTGTTAAAGTTCTCAAAAGGCGAAAAAGAGAGAAAATGTTTTAGTACTTGACTCTGTCCTCCTACATGATTTTTTCCCCCCATTTATGTATAGTTATAGTTATGATGGTCTAGCGCTCCCTTTAAAACTTATGTGACTTCCGGTGCCCTCCGTCTTCTGGTTTAAACTCCTGTATAATGAAGCAGAGTTGTGTACTACAGTGCTAGGATCTATAGATTGCTTATAAATCAAATAAATCAGATTTGTATTCAGCTCTCACCCCTCCCTCAGGATTCTGAGAACATAAGATAAGATAAGATAAGATAAAATAAACTTTATTGATCCCGGAGGAAATTACAGTATTACAGCAGCAGAACAAAGATCAAGAACATTTCACACTTTACAAAATAAGTCTATATGGACAGCAGATGTGGGTAGACTGGTACATGTACCTCACCTATTCCCCCCATACACATAGAACTTCACATAGTCTTGGGATGCTTTACACTTATACATTTGTTAAACATCCCCACAGCTGTCGGAACAAATGATTTTCTGTATCTTTCCTTTTTACACCTTAGTTGGATTAGACGCTTGCTGAATGTGCTCTTCTGCTTCGCAAACAGTTCAGAGAGCGGGTGTGTATTGTTGCTCATTATAGCCTTGCATTTCTTATTAATTCTATCCTCTAATACCTCCTCGAAAGTCCTAAGTTGTAGACCCACCGCCGCACTAGCCTTCTTGATAAGTTTATTCAGCTTATTAGCGTCAGCTGTGCACACACTACTGCCCCAGCATATTATTGCAGCAAAGATTGCACTCGCCACAATAGATTGGTAGAACATTTCAAGCATTTTGCTACACACATTAAACGACCTTAATTTCCTTAGGAAGTAAAGTCTACTCATCCCTTTCTTGCAAACCTTCTCCATATGGCACCTCCAATCAAGCTTGCTGTCCAGGTGAACCTCCAAATATTTGAAATTCTCCACCATCTCCACATCCTGACCATCAATAGTGATTGGTAAGCAATCCTTCCTGCACCTTCCATAACTCAACACCAACTCCATGGTTTTCTTTACGTTGAGTTCTAAATGGTTAGCCTGGCACCAGTCAACAAAGTCCGAGACCACCCTTCTGTATTCCTCCTCCCCCCGACCTCTCTCAATACCTCCGACTATCACTGAGTCATCAGAGAGCTTCATGCTGCTGGTGAGAACAGTTGGTGTGTCGGGGGGTGTGGACCCTGGGGGCTCCAGGATCTATCTACATTCCCACCCCCTCACACTTCTGTATGAGCAGGAGGCGTGGCCACCATCCTTTGTAATGTAACAGGGCTGTTTTTACTTCAAATAGCAATCACGTCACCAAGCAGAAATAAATACACACCTCTACTGTACAATGATATGATGGTGCATTGTACAGTAGAGGATCACAGTGTGTATTTATTTCTGCTTGGTGACGTGATTGCTATTTGAAGTAAAAACAGCCCTGTTACATTACAGAGGATGGTACATCAGGGGCAGGATTGTAGTGTGACAATGGGGTTGGTGGCCATGTCCCCTGCCCATACAGAAGTGTAAGGGGGTGGGAATGTAGGAAGATCCTGGAACCTGCAGGGTCCACACCCCCCGACACATCTCCTGTTCTCACCAGCAGCATGAAGCTGATTTTCTTGGACCCCTGAGGGAGGGGTGAGAGCTGAGGAGTATGATTTTATTGATTTATAAACTGTAGTGCCCAGCTCTACTTCATCATGTAGGAGGACAGGGACAGTACTGAAATGTTTTCTCTCTCTGGAGTTCCCCTTTAATCATTCTTTTTCAATTTGCAGAACATTCATGCTCCTTTTTTTCTGCAATATCAATGTACCACCACTAATTAAATGGTTGATAAGTAGTGATAACTACTAGTCTGTTCATTAATGCAAAACAATGACAGATCTTTTATTCTTTTGTAATCAGGGAAAACATCCAGTTACTGTCTGTATGTTCAAGAAAATGACTGAAATTTCTGTGCAGGATCATAATAAGAATTCACCCCTCTAGACCTTCTGCCAACATTATATGTTGTTTTCTGTGCCTAATATGTTGTCCAGAATAAACATTGAGAAAGATTGGGAAACATTAAGTGAGAGTTTGATGCATGGTTTGCTTATCCCTTTCAATCACGTGAGTTAATGATTAGTGGTGAGTGAGCACCAAATTGTTCGAGGGCCTGATACTCGAATCGAGCAGGTCGAATACTCTGACAGGCTTAACTAATAAGTATAATCGAAGTCAATGGGAAACTCGAGAATTTTTCCAGAAGGCCCCCCAGGAAAGCTGGGGAGGCTCTGACATTACTGAAATGGATGGAAACAGCACTTGAATGGTAAAGAAACAGCATGGGGAAGACACCTGGATGCATCTGAGTCTCAGGTCACTGCTGGGAACAATATTTTCAGAGTATTATCCCACTTTGATGGACAATAAATCATACAAAACTGAAGATAAAATGGATTTTGCAGGAAAAAATATTAAGAAATATTGTTTCCTGTATGAAAACCTGTATTTAAGGCAATATTAAAATAGAAAAGAAAACTGCCTTCTCCACCACTTAGGTTATGTTCACACATAACTTTTTATGTGCGTGTTTGCAGATTGGCAAGACTCTGATCCCACAGTGTCATCTTGTGATTGTAATGTCTTAATGTCTTACTGGCTGGAAGTCAAATGTTATGTTACAATCCCTCAATGTAACTTGTTGGGAGCAGGGGCACACATACCGCTGGTGCAACCAGTGCCATTGCACCAGGGCCCCGAGTGGGAGTGGCCCCTGAGGTCAGGGAGTGGCGTCAGCACCCGGGCAAATTCCAGGGCCCTGAAGAGCTGTGAGGGCCCACTGACATTCGGTACACCATCCACCCATTAGTTATACAGAGGGCCAATCCCCACAACCCTATACTTTCAAATAGATGCAGCTATGACTGGGGCCCCTGGCCAGTCCCCCGGGGTCCCCTTGGTCACCAACGCTGCAGCTATGTGAAAGCAATGCTGCGGTGACAGCCAGCCCTCTGCATTTCTGTATCAAGTTTGTACTTCGTAGATGCCAAAGCATCTGCCACACACTAAAAACAGGAAACTCACCAGATGACGTCACCGGTGGGGAAAAGAGGAGCCTGAACTTCAGCGAGTAAAGACTTGAATCTTCTCTTCAGGGTCGGCAGTGGGTAAGTATGATCTGTGTGTCTGTCTATCTATCTGTTTGCACAGCTGATGGGGGTGGGGAATAGGAAGCTGTTCACCTCAACACTCATCGGATTCCCAGGCACCTGGAACAGTGGCTGGTTCCACCAATCAGTTCAGAAGAAAAAAGGTATTTTCCAGGGCCACTGGACCATACTGACAGCGACTTTATTAGAACGTATTAAAAACACTTACATCCCGCCGGACGCGTTTCGGACAAGGTCCTTACTCATCGGCGTATAAACAAATATGAAACCAATACATTTATAGACAAATAAAAAAACTTTGCTGCAACATTCAAGGCCTTAATAGCCAACATGTGTCAGTTTAACCCCTTCAGGTTAGATAGAATAAGAAAACCACTCACAGTTCATGTAGTTCAAATGTTATGGGACCGAGAAAAAAATAAAATAAATAATAATATATATATACGGTATATAAAATAACTTTTTTGCATAAATATGCATATCTTATCCCTACACAGATGATAATTGCAGTACATCGTTATAGGAACCACCATACTCATATGTACATGTAAACATACATTATAAATATTGATCAATCTTATTATTATTTAAACTCTCTATAGATTTCTCTAAGAGGAAGACACATAAATAAATGGCATAATTCCGAGCACAGAGAAACGTATTTATAATAACACCCACCCGGCAAGACGAAGAGCAAAAACCAAATAGAAGAGACCTTCCCATGTTTCCATGTGAAATTTGCAAGAAAATGCCCAACTATTAACAATAAATTGAAAACCTCTCTCCCCATCGGGAGGTACAATTCCACTTAATGTGCATAATATTGCTTAAAAATGGAAAAAAAAAAGAAGCAACAACAATAAGCAGAGAAGGAAAACGTCTCTTCATCAGGCATGGTATGACAAACTACTTAAAGAAACACAAATATACAGCCACAATCAGAGCAGACGCAAGTTAAAATAAGTGGACATTTAAATAAACAGAGCCAGAGAGGATCCTTAATTAGCCAGGCTTATTGGTGTGAAGGTTTTTTTATAGTCCTAATTTATATGTAAACCTTGTGCCCTCACTGTCTCTGGAAAACATTCTTCAGATGTGTAATGAATCATAAATCATTCTGACAGTAGACCTCTGCTGGTAGAGCGCCGACACAGCTATCTTCGAGAAGTAAATGTGGCACCCCAAGGGTTAATGTGCCACAGAAACATCAACACAGGTTTAATCCCCACACAACACTACACTAGAAAGTGGGAGGAGCTTAGGTGGCACCTGCACTAGTGGGAGGAGCTAAGTTGTTTACCATAGAGCAGAAGTGACAGTTAGTTCAGTCTAGTCTGAAGCAGGAGCAGAGTCAAGTAGAAGTGGAGGTCCTGAGAGGTCTGAGGAGAGGAGACAGTAACAGAGCAACATCCCGGGATAAAGAGTTATCCCAAAAACTTGACCCCGGGCAGGCGCTTAAGACGGACACTGGATCCGAGGCTGTGCCTGAGACAGACAGGACAGTAAACACCGGCATAGTGAAGGTCCACCATCTTCACTGTACCATAGCAAAGCAACACGGAGGGGTCAGTGACACAGAGGACTCAAGTTGCCCAGCATATTGGTACCCGTGGGAAGAGACAGGGCCAGCAGTTCAGCTACAAGCGGCAGCAGGGCCACACACAGTGCATAAGTAGGAAGCCAAGGACCCGGTCAGGGTGGGAGCAATGTGGTACAGACTCCGTGGACAATATTGTGATATACCATCTGCAAGTAAAGACTTGGAAAACAACAGAAACCGTGAGTGTGTGTGATCCTTATACTGAAGCCCCACTTGCCCTCATATACTGCGATTACCTCTACTCTCATCATCTCTACTGCTACCCCTACTCTCCTGCAGCATCAATAACTATCCTCACAGACTTTAACTACTACTACCACTGCCCTGGGGAACCCAGTTCTGCCCACAGGAACTATTCTATCCAAGCTGCTATCCCATCATCCCCGGAGGTTCTGCAGCAGCGGCGGCCCCATTACTGGCCGCATATAGTGGGTGGCAAATCCCCTGTAAATAACCCCCCATTTTATTGTGCGGGCCCGGGACACGGTCCGGACCAGGACAGCCGTGACATCCCCCAGCAGTACCCCGGTCCGGCACCGAGTACCCCGTCCCAGTGGGCTCCACATAGTGGCGACTGGTCATCTGGTACTGGGGGTATGCGACAGCCATAAGCTTCCAAAAAAAACCTGTATCCAAGAGGCGGAAAGGGAGCATTTTTGTGGCCAATGGCTTGGAGATGATGAAATTTAAGCTCTTAGCTGTTTCATGGATAGGAAGAAACAGTGCTTTCTTTGTAAAAAAATATTTCCTGGTACACCTCTCGGAGCGGGGGGGGGGGGCGGAGCTGGGGGCCGGGGCCTGGGGGCTGGGCACGATTAATATAGGCATACACTCACAGGGGCATACACTCACAGGGGCATACACTCACAGTACGGTGGCTCAGTGGTTAGCACTGTATATGGTGGCTCAGTGGTTAGCACTGTATATGGTGGCTCAGTGGTTAGCAATGTATATGGTGGCTCAGTGGTTAGCACTGTATATGGTGGCTCAGTGGTCAGCAGTGTGTATGGTGGCTCAGTGGTTAGCATTGTATGGTGGCTCAGTGATTAGCACTGTATATGGTGGCTCAGTGGTTAGCACTGTATATGGTGGCTCAGTGGTTAGGACTGTGTATGGTGGCTCAGTGGTTAGCACTGTATGGTGGCTCAGTGGTTAGCACTGTATGGTGGCTCAGTGGTTAGCACTGTATATGGTGGCTCAGTGGTCAGCACTGTGTATGGTGGCTCAGTGGTTAGCACTGGGCGATGTCTCTGTGGTTAGCAAAGTATGATGGCTCAGTGGTTAGCAGAACAGTATATGGTGGGTAGGCAGTTAGACCAGGATGAATGCTGGGAGGGTGAGCGCAGGAGGACGGAGGCTGGGGGGGTGAGCGCAGGAGGACGGAGACTGGAGGGGTGAGCGCAGGATGACTGAGGCTGGTGGGGTGAGGGCAGGAGGACAGAGACTGGTGGGGTGATGGCAGGAGGACAGAGGCTGGAGGGGTGAGGGCAGGAGGACGGAAGCTGGTGGGGTGAGGGCAGGAGGACAGAGGCTGGAGGGGTGAGGGCAAGAGGACGGAGGCTGGAGGGGTGAGGGCAGGAGGACGGGGCTGGAGGGGGTGAGGGCAGGAAGACAGAAGCTGGAGGGGTGAGGGCAGGAGGACGGAGGCTGGTGGGGTGAGGGCAGGAGGACAGAGGCTGGAGGCCCCCATCACAAGCACAGTGCAGCCAACTTTATCTTTATTTACATTACATTTATTTTACACTCACTGTGATCCTCTCTGTCTCTGCACACACAGTCACACACATTGCACACACACTGCACACAAAGCCACACACTCACACACAAAGCCACACACATTGCACACACATTGCACACACACTGCACACAAAGCCACACATTGCACACACACTGCACACAAAGCCACACACTGCACACACACATTGCACACACAACCTGGCCGCACAGCACACTGCACCTTCTGCTTCCTCTCTTCATCTCCTCTGCCATCTGTTCACCATGCCGCCGGCTCCCGCCCGCTCCTCCGGAGTCCGCTCTCTGACTCCTCACTTGGCTGGCCGGCAGACAGTGCAGGTCCTTGCCCTGGCCGGTAGAAACCACACCGCTGCCATCAGCGGTGTTCGCCGGCCGGAATTGCGCTGCCGGCCACGCCCACGGTGGAGACACACAGCAGCCAGGTCCTGCTGCTTGCTCCATGGCGCGGGAGCATTTCTCCCACAGAGGAGAGGCCGAAATTACAGGGCACAGATGGGGGGGGGGGGCGGCGGCAGGCAGCAGATATTCCGGTACGCCGTACCGGATCGCATCGGGTTTTCCCGGATCTTCCGCTCCGGCGTACCGTCCCGTACCGGTACAAAAAAAGCCCTGGGAGGAAATGGTCTTTTACTTGACCACATCTGCCAGACTGAGGGCTGGCTGCTGTGAAGAGACAGGGTGCAGTAGGATTTTCCAGACATACTGCTGGATTCTGAGGAAGGTGCTGGCAGAGAGGTTATGTTGCCTTCATGAAGAGGTGGTGCTCTTGATATCTGATTTGAGGACGTTGTTCGGCTGAAGGTTTGTGTGACTGCAGACTCCTGCTATCACGGAGGACGAAGAAGCCACAGATGCACTTAATAGGGCGGGCACTGGTTGGTCAGGCCTGCTAAGCTGTATTTTAGCATGGTTAGCTTCCCACTGTAACTTATGCTACATGCCTATGTGATGGTTCATGCATGAAGTACTTAAATTATTGATTTTTTTTGCCTCTACTCAAGTTTTGCTTACATATTTTGCCGATAACATGAACTGGGTCATCCATCGCGATCTGGAGAAAGGACCAGGCTAGGCAAGGCTTTGCACCCATTTGAACTGCAGAATTGCCACCGCTTCTTCATAGAGGCAGAGTTGTGGCTGACGACGCAATTGTTGATGTGCTTAGTAATGAAGAAAATGGCCCAGCTTCCGTTCAATAATTGCAAAAAATCTCTTTAAGGGGGCCGTCACACGCACAGATATCTTTAGCGATATTGTAAGCGATCACGTGCACGCGCAATCGCTTACAATATCGCTCACATCGCTGGTGAGATGTCACACAGACAGACTCACCAGCGATGCGGAGCCGCGATCTCGCTCGTTACTATGGTACACATCGGGTAACTAGGGCCGCGCGTCGCTAAGTTACCCGACGTGTACCATAGTTACCATCTCCCAGCATAGGCTCTGCCGCTGGGAGATCGTTCATCGTGGTGTTATACACCACGATGAAGCAGATCGTGGCATCGTTCATCGCTAGATCTGAGAACCGGACCTCAGATCAGCGATGTCACGATCAAGCGATTTAACATCGTAAATCGCTTGATTACATGCAACGATATCTTGCCCGATATCGCTTAAGCGATCAAAAAGGAGATCGCTTAAACGATATCGGGCAAGAAATCGTTGCGTGTGACGGCCCCCTAATAAAGATTCAGCATCTTCCCAAATCCACAGCAAAATGCATAAACAACATATCGGTTGGTATGGCAGAAGAGGACAGGCGTCTACAGGAGACGCGTTTCGGACTTGTTTGTCCTTGTCAAGCCACTATTGTGGTTTTCCTGGATGCTGGCCTGCTGTATGCCGTGCCTGATGGGGTGAGTTGAATAAACTTTTTCCTTACTACTTCAAGTGTTGATGTGCTTGCAGCACTCTGCCTCTGTCCAGGAAGCTGCAACCTAACTTTGTCAGCTTCATCATCCTCCTCTTCCACATCTTCTGCTGAGCTCATCATCGTCATCATGGGTTGACATTAAGTGGGATCTAGAACCTCACCATCACCCTTTGTGTTGTCACACTCCTCGCCCTTAGAGCCACCCTCTTCCTGCCCTGACTACAAAGTCACTCAGGCATATGCCTCAGGGATCTGATTGTCATCATCATCAGCCTCATAGTCTCCACCAACAGGAGTTAAAGTTTGGTAATAAGGATCTGCTTTATGATCGGGCCCTTCTTTGTCCGGCCCTGGATCTGACTCAAAAAGATGTTGCGTATCGGTGCAGATCACTTCCTCCCCTTGACTCACTGATGCTTTGGAGCAGACCTCTGACTCCCAGGCTATAAGTGAACAACTCTGTAGACTCAGACATCTGTGCTGACCCACAGTCAGTAGGGCAGCTGGAGACTTGTGACATATGACGAAACGAGTGTGATTGGGGTGATGTATGTGAGAACTTCACTGTGTGTGCTGTTGCATTTGAGGTGATGGAGAGGCCAATTGATGGGGCACTTCATATCCATTGTAGCACCTGCTCTTTCTAGACCTCATCTACAAGTTGTAGCAATGTGCTGCTGCCTAATACAGGGTTGATGCCAGACTTTTTCTTTGCCTAAAAGCTGGTGTTTGTTGAGCAGACGTTTTGGTTACTTTACCACCTACCCCACGGACACCAAGCATTTTCCTTTTACCACCACGCCTATTCCCATTTACACCACAATCACGGCTTTTACCACTCATATTTGATTGTAACAGATTTGCAAATCAGTTGTTGTAGGCCCACAAAATCTAGGAATGTGAATCCAGCATACCATATTTGCCAAAAACTGGTACTAGGTAAAATGTGTAGGTACTACCTGGATATTGCACTTACCAGATATGGCACTAAATGTTTTTTAGCACAGGATTGGTGCAGATGTTCACACAAGCACCATTGTACCACAGGAAATTTGCAAAAAAAACTCCAAAAACTAGTACTAGGCAAAAACTATGGTTGCTGCCTTGATGGTGCTCTTGTCAGATGTGGCATTAAATGTTTTTTTGCACAGATTTGGTGCAAATATTTACACAAGCACCACTGTATAACGGGAGATTTGCCAAAAAATGTCACCAGGCAAAAAGTGTGGGTGCTTGGATGTTGCACTTGCCAGATGCAGCACTAAATGGTTTTCAGCACGGGATTGGTGCAGATGATCACACAAGTACCAGTCTAACATAGCGGATTTGCCAAAAACACTGGTAGTAAGCCCCAAAAAGGACTATTTAAGGAGGAGTTACATAACCTACTATCTAACTCTCTATCTATAATGAAATAGAATCGCTAGCTAGCTATCTAAATAGTGCGCACACTATCAACAGCCACACTGCAGAAGCAAGAATGTCACTGAGCTCCAACACTGAAAAAATACCAACGAGGGGAAAAGGTCGGACCTTATATACCAAGAACATGTGACATATCCAGCCAATGACACAAGCCCTTGTGTGCAAAAAGTGCAATATGCTTTATGGGTGCTGATTGACTGCCAGACCGGACCACCCACAGTAAGTGCGGGAATGAAAACAAAATGGAGACCTGTGATTATCTGACCTGAGACCCTGGTCCTCTCACTCCCCCTCCCCTCACACCCGCTATGCTACACACTGATACTAAAAACATAGAACAGAAGCATTAGTGCAGATGCACTAATGTTTTTTGTTGTCCAAACATTTACCAAACAAATTCCAATTTTTCAGCAAAATGTTTGGGTTCAAGGGGCCGAAAGAATGCCAAGTTTGATCCAGATTTGAGGTTGGCGAACATGTTCAAGCAAAGTTTGCTCATCTTTAGTGAATTCATTGAATGCCAGTCAAAGATGTTTGTGGACTCAGTAGACCGCCGTGGTGCAGTGGTAGCTGAATACCCGATACTCAAGAGGCAGGATGTCTAAAAACCCCCCAAGGATAAAAACCAAGGATGTTTATTGAGGAAAGCTTGACAAAAGAGAAAAGTGCCTGAGGGGAGGACCCTCTGGATCGCAACACTGTACACATGTAGTGGAGCACCGGCAGAAGTAACCCCTACACAGGTTTGTCACCCCAGGGTTCAAGTGCCACAGGGACATTATCGCCCCCAGGTGGTAATGTCACGCTTGAGAGCTGCAGAGGGTATCCACACCAGACAGAAACCGTACACAACACCTTTCTGCCTCCAGGCCTACGGGGGAGAACAAGACCCAGGTTCAGGGTGAGCTCCTCTATAAGGTATGGGGCCGAATTAGTGAGTTCAGTTCCCAGGGGGACTGAGGAAGACATCCTTTGGACCAAAGCAGTGTTAAGCTCGTCCCAGGACAGCACAGTCTAGCGTCAAGTCAGGGGTCTGAGGAAGTGGAGGGAAGCCTGGGGAGTAAAGGGTATCGTGCTCACCCCGGAGGATCGTGGTTCTGGCTGAGCAGATGTAGGTGGTATTTACAGGAGATTATAATGTCTTTACAAGATGCCACCCGTGGTAGATGATCAAGGATGACCAGTGCTGCTAATGTGGCGCCCCAACGGTCAGGACACCACAAGAGGGATACTGCACCCAAGCCAGGGTGTGGTTCTCCAGTAGTCAGAAGAAGGGGGATGGTAAGGGTGAGTCCTCAACACCGCATAAACACACACTTTAGGACCCTGGACACAAACCTTGGGAGGAGTGTCGGTGGAACAACAACAATACAGAGTGGTAGTAGTTTCAGTTGGAGAAACAACAAGAGAACAGCTAGTGTGCAGAGCTGGGACAAGTTGAGTTCAGAGAGCCTAGGAACCCTAATGGAACTGGTGGAGCTGAAGTGGCAAGTGCACCCGAATCTGGACTGATACCATCAGATGGAGGGGTTGTGGTCATAAACAGGGACTGGCCCAGAGCACGGCACAGCGATTCATACTCGAACAGTTGAAACCGGAGGCTACGAGCTTCATAGGAGCTGTAGCTCACACACCTGGCGTAAACCCAGAGAATGCAGCCGGACAAGGGTCCGGGGACAAGGTACCAGTCACCAGTGGCGTACCTTCAGGCCCAGGGGCCCCGATGCGAAAGCTCCAACGGGGCCCCCAATTGTTGCAAATCTTTAATAGTAGTAGTCTTTTTCTATGGGCCAAAGAGACTTTTGGGGCCCCCCTAGGCTGCAGGGCCCCGGTGCGATCGCAACCCCTGCACCTATTGTAGTTACGCCCCTGCCAGTCACCCACTAATAACCGTGGCTGCAAGATCAGGGATCTGCACACCGAGGCGCTTACAATAGTGCTGAGAGACAGAGACAGAGAGAGACAGGACAAGGGAGAGGCTAAAGGACAGGAACACCACCGAGGATCTCATACCTGTCATCCCTATTCTAACAAAGACTGCACAGGCCAGAGCTTATTCAAGAGTGTGTAACATCGATGACCTGTTGTACTTGGAGTTTGTTTTGAATAAAACCAGGAACAGAATTGCAGAATGGTGTGAGACTGTGTTACTCCTGCGGCGGCAGCCTGTGAAGGCCACTGAACAAAGTAACGAGGCCTAAGGTTATCCCTGCCTGCCAGAGACTATCAATCCTTATTCCCACTCCCCTGGGGACCCCCTCCACCCGTAGGGAGCCACTACATCCCAGCTGCCTGTCCACCATCCCCAGAGGTTCTGCGGCAGCGGCAGCTCCTCGTAGCCGCAAACCACAGGAGGCATCACGAATAACATTCCCTTTTCATCACCCTTTTTCCTACACTAGCCAAGAACTCCTTTTACACTAAACCCAGGGTCACGGAAGCCGGGTCTCAACCCATGTAACTTCCCAGAAGGACTGCTAAAGCCCAATTCCGAGTACCCCACGGCACTGGGGTGCTACATTTAGATGAGCCCCCAGGGGATAGATGTAGTGGCAGCTGGGATGGGAGTGCTCACCACAGGCGGAGTGGGCCTTTGGGGTTTGGTGTAAGTGTGGCTTCCCTGTGGTCCGATCGCCACTAGACATTGCTGCAACTGGGATTGATAAGTCCAGTCACCCACACACACACTCAACACACCCCAGGGCGGGGAGTCTAGGCCCAGCTGTCGGATGGCGGGAGGAAACAGGTGGTGGGTGGGGAAGTTAGTACAGGAAACAGTCAGGAAAGAGGGAGCAAAATCAGGAAACACCACAGGAAGTCGTTCAGTCAGTGAGGAGTTAGCCCAAGAGTCAGCCTGGGAACAGTCAGAGAAACATCAGAAGCAAGGAGACGGAGGAGAACACAGGACTGTGAAAACACGGACTCGGCAGCCTGTACCATCATGAGGCTTGTTTCGGGTCCCAGTCTACAGACCATAGAGAGACAGAAGGAGTCCTAGGGGCGCAGGTAGTGAGCAATCCACTCGTGCACCCAAATTAGCTGGAAAGCTGAAGGACTGGGAAAGAACCAGGGAGCCGGCACTGAGGTGGTGAGGACGCTCCAAGCTCCAACCACAAAAAAGTCCAGTTGCAGGTTCCTTATGTCTCGTGACCCAACTCACAGCGCAGCAAAGAGAAGGCCACCATACTATTGCCAGGGGACCAGTAGGACGCCCAATGAAGGCCAGTGGCCGCTGGATCGGAGCTTTGTGTGCGGAGTCGCGTGCAGGAGGGAGGAAAATAGGCAGCGTGAAGAAGAAAGGCCCACGGAAAGGAACACAAAAGGGGGGGAACTGGATGAGACATCCCGGCTGCTAAGAGACTACCGGAGCCGACACTGTAATAGCTGGTAACTTGAAACGCCTGACAAGAGAAGCCAAGTATACCAGGTTGAAGCTTAGCACTGTGTCAGACTGTTTATTCTGCGCCTGGTAGACTGAAACGCCGAGCAGGCAGCAGGAGCCTGCATGAGAGTGTCCCTGATCCCTGCCAGCAGCCAGCACAGCCCTGCTGGCCTTCCATTTCCCCAAATCACGTCCCCAAACTTTACGGTTGCGTTGGGGACTTGCTCTTCCTGTGGAGTGCCAAACCATTACCACTGCAACTCCCATCATCCCCAGAGGTCCTGACTGCTGCAGTGGCCCTACCAGCCACCTTGCATGGATGGCGTTATGACACAAACTCTTTTATTATACTTTTATATTTTTCTTTTCATCCATTTTTCAAACTTCCCCTTTTTATTGGCCGCCCAACAAAGAGACCACGGACTGGGTCACACATCCGTGACATCTCGTAGCCCCGACGACAATGAGAGGGCACGGTTCCGAGTTCCCCACGGTCCCCGCCGGGGCGAGTCATAAAAGTCTTTTGGGAATTATAGTGGTGGTAGTTATGGTGCAGAAGGTGGCAAGGAGGGAGCAGGAAATAATAAGGAGGACACAAAGGGTGCAGCTCTTTTACCTTTACTGAAGAAATGTGGTCAAGTCCAGGGGCACTGGTTACCAGGTCCAGGAGGGTCCGGTCAACCTGAAAGCACTTGGATTCCACCTCGCTAGATGGGTTGGGAGGCCTGCCTGCTGCACTTTTTAGTTTGGGTCCCAGTTGCCTGTGAGCTATTCTGCAGCCCTGTCCTTTTCTCCTCTCTTGCTCTCGCTCGTGACTTGCAGACAGCACGAACCTTTCATGGACACTGCAGTGTTGCTTGCAGCTCCGGGCTCTCATTATGCTGTTGTGCTGCTGGGTCTCTACATGCGGCCAGGAAACTTGCAGTTTCCCATCCTCCAGATTCGGTTGCTGGGACGTACAGTGCCAAAACAACCTAGGACTCTGCAGCGCTGCCTAGGGTGAGCTCAACAGCTCCGCTCCCATGGACCTTCTGCTTCTCTCTCCTACTCTTATTCTGCTTCCTCTCCCTTACCGCACTTTCTTTACACTCCTCCTATCCCCTCCCCTCTGCCAGAAAAAGGGCAGCTCCTCTGAACTCGGATGCTGAGCTCCCCCTTCTGGCCAAGGATCAGGTTTGGTGTGTGCATGTGATGGATTACCTAGCATGGAGATCTTCTTCTTCTGCTTCCAAGCATGATATCACCTCCTGTGAAAGAAGCAATATCACTGTGGCAACAGACCATAGGGGTGCCACATATCATTTACTGGGCTTGTCACAGTTTTGATAAAACTGTTTTCTCTGCTGCAGATCCTCCAGTTGTCTGAATGCTGAGCTCTGTATAACCCTACCCAATGATTAGTAACCTTCTGTGTACTCTGTACATAGGCAAAACCTGCTAATCTGTGGTGGGGACAAGGTTTTACAGTGCTCACGAACATGGCAGCAAGTTTACTGTTACTCTAGTAATAATCTCCTGCTTATAAAACAGGAATTTTATTAAATCTACAGTAAGCAGCCCAGTAAGTGACACACCACTGGAATTGAGATCCCTGTCTCTATACTATGCTCCTATCAGATTTACTGGTAAAAAAATAATGTCCCTTTAAGCACATATTTGAAGGAAAATTGGTAGCTAAGGTTAAATTAAAAAAAAACAACAACAACAACAACATAGTATGAGCAATAATAAAGTAATCTAATAAAATAAACCAAACCTATTTATTTATTACAGTTATTGCTTTTTAACTAGACCCACTGTCATGGACTGAGCTATGGAGCGTATTTGTTAATTGAATGCCCAATTCGCTTTGTCCAGGGGAGATTTATGTCTTATGCAAAAGGAAGTGTTGTTTTACTCGGATGGTGCACCGGCTCTTTACTCACACAATTAGACTGGTATCTGGGAATATTATGCAGCTCTCTTAGCTGAGACAAATGGAAAGCCACAAAAGAGAAATATATTATTACCACCGAGTCCATAAACCTAAAATAAATAATGTTCACAGAACTCATCGCACAAAACAAATGAATCATCTGCCGGAAAATATATCATATTCTTTATTTCACTTTGTGTCCTTTTTCTTTACAATCTCTTCTTATTATAAGACTACAGCTTGCATTACAAAGCATGTGGACTGCTTATTTTGTCTCAAATGTTACTAGTTAGAGATAATGTTATATATACCAGACATGTAGCCCATCTCCATGCTATGATGTGCTTGCTAAGCAGGGCCCAGTCAAAATAAGTCTCAGGACTATTGGGCAAATTTGGCAAATGTCAGATGATCCGGTCTGGACTTTGTCCATATTGATTGTGACAATAATAACTGTATTAATTATTGTATTTGTCTAAACATTACCCTTTTTACATGTAAAGCACCATTGATAAGATGGCACTATAATAATAAATAATAATATCAGGGTCTGTCACTGCATTGTGCTGTCTACATCTACTATGATTCATGAGTGCAATGAGTGGCCGAGCTGCACAGCTACTATAAGAAACATGATAAAATGTATTATGGCAAACACTGCCCTAGAATATATTGCAAATTGGAAGACTTACTTCGGCAGTGGCCACTGCGGAGTGCCCGGTGACCAACAACAAGGTGCTTCCATCTCACCGGGTCCTACCACTATAACTAACAGAGTTGTGCATTGTGAATGGGTTTATATGCCCTTATTTTTAATTGAAAAAGGAAAAGTGTGTGTTGGACTCCAACAAGATGGAGAACCAAGCTGGCCTCTGGGCGGGGAAGGGGGAGGGGGGAGGGAGCTCAGTCAAAATTAATACATGATTAATAATATGGATGACTGGCATCTAACCTCTAAGTGCAGGTGCAAGCAGAAAAAATACATACTAATGAAAATAGGAGATATCTGCTGCAACACTGACACTAAATGTGTACAATTCATGAGTGCAATGAGTGGCCGAGCTGCACAGCTAATATAAGAAATATGATAAAATGTATTATGGCAAACACTGCCCCAGAATATATTGCAAATTGGAAGACTTAGCTTCAGCAGTGGCCACTGCGGAGTGCCCGGTGACCAATGACAAGTATCTTCCATCTCACCGGGTCCTACCACTATGACTAACAGAGTTGTGCATTATGAATGGGTTTATATGCCCTTATTTTTAATTGAAAAAGGAAAAGTGTGTGCTGGACTCCTACAAGATGGGGAACCAAACTGGCCTCCGGGCGGGGAAGGGGGAGGGGAAAGGGAGCTCAGTCAAAATTAATACATAATTAATAGTATGGATGACTGACATCTAACCTGTAAGTGCAGGTGCAAGCAGAAAAAATACATACTAATGAAAATAGGAGATGTCTGCTGCAACACTGACACTAAATGTGTACAATTCATGAGTGCAATGAGCGGCCGAGCTGCACAGCTAATATAAGAAACATGATAAAATGTATTATGGCAAACACTGCCCCAGAATATATTGCAAATTGGAAGACTTAGCTTCAGCAGTGGCCACTGCGGAGTGCCCGGTGACCAACGACAAGTATCTTCCATCTCACCGGGTCCTACCACTATGACTAACAGAGTTATGCATTGTGAATGGGTTTATATGCCCTTATTTTTAATTGAAAAAGGAAAAGTGTGTGCTGGACTATTCATTTTGACTGAGCTAACTCCCCCCTCCCCCTTTTCCGCCCAGAGGCCAGCTTGGTTCTCCATCTTGTTGGAGTCCAGCACACACTTTTCCATTTTCAGTCGACTGATCTGGGGTGATGTGCACACATCGCCCCATGTAACCGGCCGCCGTCGACCTGTCAGGCGATGGGAGCCATAGGTTCCCATTGTCCTGCATCGCCGCTGGGGTTTTCAGACACCTCGGCAGCGATGCCGCCTGTTAGCTCGCCGGCGCACCACTGGAGATGTCGCCCCATAAACATGCGAGCGCCCGCCAATCTCCAGCCCCGTCGCCAGGTGTGTACGAGCAAGATAGCTGTTTAACACCTTCACCCCCAGCGATTTTCCATTTTTCATTTTTCCCTTCCCTTCTTCCAAGAGCTATAACTTTTTTATTTTTTTTATTTTCCATCAATATAGACATATGAGGGCTTGTTTTTTGTGGAGCAAGTTGTACTTTTGAATGAAATAACTTATTTTACCATATAGTGTAAAGGAAAATGGGGGAAATATTAATAATACAAGTGTGGTGAAATAGCAAAAAAAAGTACAATTACACTTTTGTTTTTTGGGGTTTTTATTCACCATGTTCACTATATGGTAAAACTGATGTGTTGGTTTGATGTCTTAGGTCAGTACGAGTTCATAGATACAAAACATGTGTACTTTTAAGGTACCTTTACACGCCGCTACAGAAGGTTAGAAACAACCCGGAGGCTGTGTCACGCCCCAGGGAGTTAACTAGGTGGCGAAAAAACCTTACCGTACCGTATTTAGACGCCGCTACCATCGGGTTGAAATCAACCCGTTTTAGAGCACTGCTCTGAAACAGGTGCCGAAAGTGACGGCTGGCTACCTCGGGTTGATTTGACGGTGCAAGATACATTTGTCTCCGAAACCCGGTTGTTTTCAACCTTCTGTAGCGGCGTGTAAAGGTACCTTCACTGTTATCTAAGTGGTGAAAAAAAATTCAGAAGATTTCAAAGAAAAATAATTGCGCTTTTGCGCCATATTCTGCAACCCATAGCCGTCTCATTTTTCAGGATCTGGGGTGTGTGATGGCTTATTTTTTGCAGGCTGAGCTGCCATTTCCAAAGATACCATTTTATGGGCAGATATGCTGTTTTAATTGCCTGTTATTGCATTTCATTGCAATGTTGCAGCGACCAAAAAAATGTAATTTAGGCTTTTGGACTTTTGCCGTTACGCAATTTACCAATCTGATTAATTGAATTAATACCGACTTTGATAGATCAGGCATTTCTCAACGAAGCAATACCAGATGTGTACCGTTATATTTTTTTTTAAAATACTGTAGTTTTATTTTCAAGTTGGAAAAAAGGATGGTGATTAGAACTTTTTTGCTTCATGAGATGTCCGATCACGGCAGGAAGTGGCACGATCCCCTCCGCCGGGCTTTAGATCACGCTGTCAGTGGCTGACAGTGCGATCCAAAGGGTTAACAGCATCGATGACATCTCGGATCTGATCAGGAATGTAAAGGCCAAGTCACACATAGCGATGTTCCAGCGATCACACCAACAATCCGACCTGGCCGGGATCGCTGGAACATCGCTATGTGATTGCTGGTGAGATGCCAGACAGGCAGACTTACCACCCATCACCTAGTGATGCGCCGACAGTTGTTGGGATCGTTCATGATTTCAGGAGCAGACTGGGGATTGCTGGTTGTTGCCCCTGTCACACACAGCGATGCAGCCTGGCCAGCGGGAGATCGCTGATCGAAAAAATGGTCCAGGCCATTCGTTACCAATCAGTGATCTCCCAGTGGGGGGCCGATCGCTGGTGCGTGTCACACACAGCGATATCGTTGGCGAGGTCGCCGCACCGTCACAAAACCTGTGACGTTTCAGCGATATTAGGAAGTTTCAACACAGGATATTAGGAGCCAACACAGGATCAATTTGAGGCGAGCAGCAGACCCGGATAAATATCCAAAGCGTGAGGAGGCTTTGGAAAAACCATATGCTTGTAGTTTTATGGCAAGAGGTGAGTGCATAAAACTTCATTAAAAGGGCACCAGAGAATTACATTGGTAACGCGCTGAGATTGGCGCCGCATGTTTGTTTTTTTATATATACCCTACAGGGAATCACCTTGTTTCAGCGAAATTGTTAACAATATCGCTATGTGTAACGAGGCCTTTAGGTACACATCTCAACTGATGAGATCAGCTGTGAGGGGAAAGAATTGAGCTCACAGCTTGAGCTTGCATTAAAGGATGAGAGCTGACCTATGATGCACCCGTGCGTCATAGGTTGTGAAGGGTTTTAAACACTGCAATACATACCCCACTCTATACATTGAAAAGTTATGAGGTGTGCCCTTCTGTGATTGGTCCTATGAGTGGTGATAGGACTTTGTTATGGGGCCCTGTGATTTGCATGTATGCCCCATTATAAAAAAATATGTACTGAGGTTCATTATTATAAGGAGAAACATGGTGTCTGGTGGACCCGTGATATACTAGATTATGATTGGCACATCACAGCACTTGTCAGATGAAAGCACTGCCCTGCAAACCAGACTGAGAGGAGAGTGAAGTGTGATCTGGACATGCGTGGCCAGACTGCTGTCACTCACAGAGAGGTAGCGCCGTCCCCACCAGTGACGTACCCTGCTCTGTTCATCCGTTTTCATTCCTCATATTGGAAGCAACAGAGCCAGAACATCAACAAAGGAATATAAGAGCCACAGAAAAATCAGCTTACAGGAGCAGGGTTGGTAGCAAAAGCAGGGCACTCAAACTATCTTGTGAGATTTCTCACATAACATATTTTCACATGTAAAGCACCATGGAATAAATAACGCTATATTAATAAATAATAATAATTTTAGTTATGGGACAAATGCTGCGGCCTCTGTCCCCTGATGATTCTAAAAGAAAGAGTTATAAAAAAAGAAGTAGTAAAAAAATAGAATAGCAGTTAAATAGTGCAGCTAGGGAATGGTAAGGAACTTTTAATGCAAGTATATTAAAAACTAGTTTGGATTATGGCAATGAATAGGTTATTGCCCTGTTGCCTCTGCACAATTATTTTCTATCCACTCATTCGAGGGGAGTATATAGATTTCCTGGGAGAATTGCAGTGCAGTACTGACAGTGATTTGCTTACTTGCATTTCCACAATTCTCCTGCTACTCTAGATCCTGAGTAAGGCTAGGTTCACATCTACGTTTTTTTTTTAAACCTGATCCGGTTTTGAGCCTTCAAAAAGCTCAAAACCGGATCAAGAAACACTCCCCATAGGAGCCAATGCTAAAAACCAGATTGCTTCACAAGCTATCCGTTTCTGTCTCCGGCTCTGCAGCCCACGTGAAAAATCATGCACGCTGCAGTATTTGGAGCGGTTTAAGTTTAAGTGTAATCCTGAGCAATCCGGTTCCCGGATAATTTGCTCATCCCTGCTGCTGCAGGGATGAGCAAACTGTTCTATGTATAATAAATTGTTTAATTTAATAAATAAATGATTGATTAATGTCTCTAGGGGGTGCCTAGTCCCCCTAGAGACCTTACATCCACTCAGGTGTAGTGTCATTTTCAGTTTCTGTATAGGCGGGCTGTCTGCGGCTTACATTATGTCATGTCGGTGGCCCCGCCCCTTTCATGACGCGGCCAGGCTCTCAGCACTGCTGCTAGCTGAGAGGGGGCGTACATAATTAATAAGCGGGCAGAGGGAGCAGCAGACAGCAGACAGCCCCGCCTATACAGTGATGGACTTTACTTAGAAATAGACAGACAGTGAATGGAAATTCAGAAGAAAAGTGAAACACCAAATTCTTCATTGCCGGTGGCCTCAGTCATATTTACAAACCCAAGTGATGGGTGTGCAAATATGGTGCCCACTGACACATTAGGGAGTACCGCTAGTGGTGCCGCAATCAACCGCAACCACCACCACCCAAAACCGCCACACATTGCTGCCCGCAGTTGCCGCTTACTCAGGCGCACTTACTCAGGTGGCTGCCATCATTGGGAGAGAACAGACAGATAGGAGAGGGCATAAGGTTGGACTGATGGCACCGCAGAGCCTGTCCCCATCATGACGTCACCGCCCTCTCGAAGAGATAGCGTCAGGCACCCATCTATTGTCATATAAACTGTTAAATGAGAATAAGTTGCGTGACCATTTATATTACAAAAATGAGATAGTACACATAGTTGGTATCAATAAAATGGTTCCATAGATAAAAGCTGAAGCTCACATTTTACAGAATACAGAGGGATAAAAGCCTATACTTTCATTTACTCTCTCATTCCTATTCTCTGGTTAAAGCCTGAAGACAAGACCTTTTAATGTCAGGTGATATGAAAAAAATAAAAAATTACACAGTGCACCACCCACCGACCGATGATAAGTAATAATTACAGCAGTCATAATTTCTTTTATATCACATTTTGCTGCTAGAGAGTGGACAATGTTTTCTATTAATGTTTCTTCCAGAATCTGGGGTATTTCTAGCAACGGGGCATTCACCTATTTAATTAGCTGAAGATAACCTTGCCATCACTCCTTGCCTCCCAGGAAAGCAACATGCAAAGCATAGATAATTAGTGGCAAGCACATACAGAGGCAGGTAACACTCTAATTGACTGTTTACTTGTTTTACAGGGGTGGAAAGAGGAAAAAACTCAGAGGTTCCATGGAAGAAGCAACTTAATTGCATATTTGACATTTTCACAGGCGGGTGTGAATAAGACAGATACAGGAAATAATAATGCCGGATAACATTTTAATTTTGAAGATGACAGCGTCTGTCCTGCTTCTCTGTTCAAACTGTGTGGCTTTTAAATCACTGCACAGTTTGTGGGGTTCCTTTCTGTGGTCCCTAATTAGTAGCAATTTCTCTAAGTCTTGGAAGAGGCCATTGTTAAAGATCAATATATAAAATGCAGAGAGGATGATATTTGAAATTTTCCTGTAGTAACCAAACTCATGTCTCAAGTGTTTAATAGAAATCAATCATAGAATTGCAGTATGAAAATCAGCGATGTTCACAGTTAGAATATACATGTGCAACTCAATTAATTAGAATATCAAACAGTTAATTTATTTCAATGATTAAATACATAAAGTGAAACGCATATATTATATAGAGTCATTACAAACAGTATTTTAAGTTTTTATTTCTATTAATGTTGATGATTATGGTTTGCAATCAATAAAAACCCAAAGGTCATTCTCTCAGAAAATTAAAGTAGGGAGGATGAAAGGTCTGAGAGATAAAATATGACCTAAATAGGTATCAGAGGCTTCACCTTGTGTGGTTGTGAGAGTCACAAACACTATAAAAGCAGATAAAAGGCTGCTACAGTCCCCAGCGTGGTGCATATAGAGTAGGGAGGATGAACGGTCCAAATCCAGGTGTGAACAACTTGTTGGATCATTCCCAAGAAGACTCATGGCTGTGCTATCTCAAAAGGGTGCTTCTACTCAATACTGAGCAAAGGGTCTGAAGACTTATGACTAGTGATGAGCGAGCATGCTCGCCACTACTCGGTACTCGCACGAGTATCACTGTACTCGGGCTACTCGGCGAGCACCGAGTAATCTCGCGATACTCGTGCTGTGCTCGTGGTCGTCATCTCTGCATGTTGGCGCTCTTTTGAGAGCCAGCCCACGTGCAGGGATTGGCTGGCAGACCACTGCAATGCCACAGCCCTGTTAGTTGTGGCATTGCAGTGATTGGCCGGCCTGCACAGCATGACCGAGCCTTTATAAGACCCGGCCGCGCTGTGCTCTGCACACAGGCATCCAGACAGTGAGTGTAGGGAGAGTGTCTGCTGCTGCTTAGGGACAGATTTGCAGCCCTCATAGGTAGATCCGGAGCAGGGCTGCAAACTGCTGCTGAGCTGACCACAACAGTCCTTCTCAGGACTAATCTAGGAGGATATAGGCAGGGTGATCCAGATCGGAGTCCAAGCTTTTCTGTGACCATTACAGTCACCAGACTGTTGTACTTACTACCTTGATCCAGGTTAGGACTTAGGGACTAAAATCCTCATCTCCTGTGACCATTACAGTCACCAGACTAGTGTACGTACTACCTTGATACAGGTTAGGGACTAAAATCCTCATCTCCTGTGACCATTACAGTCACCAGACTGGTGTACGTACTACCTTGATACAGGTTAGGGACTAAAATCCTCATCTCCTGTGACCATTACAGTCACCAGACTGGTGTACGTACTACCTTGATACAGGTTAGGGACTAAAATCCTAATCTCCTGTGACCATTACAATCACCAGACTGGTGTACGTGCTACCTTGATACAGGTTAGGGACTAAAATCCTAATCTCCTGTGACCATTACAGTCACCAGACTGGAGTAATTACTACCTTGATACAGGTTAGGGCCTAAAATCCTAATTCTGTGACCATTACAGTCACCAGACTGGTGTAATTACTACCTTGATACAGGTTAGGGCTAAAATCCTATCTCCTGTGACCATTACAGTCACCAGACTGGTGTACGTACTAATTGATAACGGTTAGGGACAAAAATCTAATCTCCTGTGACCATTACAGTCACCAGACTGGTGTAATTACTACCTTGATACAGGTTAGGGACTAAAATCCTAATCCCCTGTGACCATTACAGTCACCAGACTGGTGTAATTACTACCTTGATACAGGTTAGGGCCTAAAATCCTAATCTCCTGTGACCATTACAGTCACCAGACTGTGTACGTACTAACTTGATACAGGTTAGGGACTAAAATCCTATCTCCTGTGACCATTACAGTCACCAGACTGGTGTAATTACTACCTTGATACAGGTTAGGGCTAAAATCCTAATCTCCTGTGACCATTACAGTCACCAGACTGGTGTAATTACTACCTTGATACAGGTTAGGGCCTAAAATCCTAATCTCCTGTGACCATTACAGTCACCAGACTGGTGTACGTACCTACCTTGATACAGGTTAGGGACAAAAAATCCTAATCTCTGTGACCATTACAGTCACCAGACTGGTGTAATTACTACCTTGATACAGGTTGGGCTAAAATCCTAATCTCCTGTGACCATTACAGTCACCAGACTGGTGTAATTACTACCTTGATACAGGTTAGGGCTAAAAGCTAATCTCCTGTGACCATTACAGTCACCAGACTGGTGTACGTACTAACATGATACAGGTTAGGGACTAAAATCCTATCTCCTGTGACCATTACAGTCACCAGACTGGTTTTAATTACTACCTTGATACAGGTTAGGGCTAAAATCCTAATCTCCTGTGACCATTACAGTCACCAGACTGGTGTACGTACTACCTTGATACAGGTTAGGGACTAAAATCCTAATCTCCTGTGACCATTACAGTCACCAGACTGGTGTACGTCTACCCTTGATACAGGTTAGGGATAAAAATCCTAATCTCCTGTGACCATTACAGTCACCAGACTGGTGTAATTACTACCTTGATACAGGTTAGGGCCTAAAATCCTAATCTCCTGTGACCATTACAGTCACCAGACTGGTGTAATTACTACCTTGATACAGGTTAGGGCCTAAAATCCTAATCTCCTGTGACCATTACAGTCACCAGACTGGTGTAGTACTACATTGATACAGGTTAGGGCTAAAATCCTAATCTCCTGTGACCATTACAGTCACCAGACTGGTGTAATTACTACCTTGATACAGGTTAGGGCCTAAAATCCTAATCTCCTGTGACCATTACAGTCACCAGACTGGTGTAGTACTACCTTGATACAGGTTAGGGACAAAAAATCCTAATCTCCTGTGACCATTACAGTCACCAGATGGTGTAGTACTACCTTGATACAGGTTAGGGACTAAAATCCTAATCTCTGTGACCATTACAGTCACCAGACTGGTGTAATTACTACCTTGATACAGGTTAGGGCTAAAATCCTAATCTCCTGTGACCATTACAGTCACCAGACTGGTGTAATTACTACCTTGATACAGGTTAGGGCCTAAAATCCTAATCTCCTGTGACCATTACAGTCACCAGACTGGTGTACGTACTACCTTGATACAGGTTAGGGACTAAAATCCTAATCTCCTGTGACCATTACAGTCACCAGACTGGTGTAATTACTACCTTGATACAGGTTAGGGCCTAAAATCCTAATCTCCTGTGACCATTACAGTCACCAGACTGGTGTAATTACTACCTTGATACAGGTTAGGGCCTAAAATCCTAATCTCCTGTGACCATTACAGTCACCAGACTGGTGTATACTACCTTGATACAGGTTAGGGCTAAAATCCTAATCTCCTTGACCATTACAGTCACCAGACTGGTGTAATTACTACCTTGATACAGGTTAGGGCCTAAAATCCTAATCTCCTGTGACCATTACAGTCACCAGACTGGTGTTACTAAAAAAAAAAACTACCTTGATACAGGTTAGGGACAAAATCCTATCTCTGTGACCATTACAGTCACCAGACTGGTGTACGTACACCTTGATACAGGTTAGGGAAAAAAATCCTAATCTCCTGTGACCATTACAGTCACCAGACTGGTGTAATTACTACCTTGATACAGGTTAGGGCCTAAATCCTAATCTCTTACCTGTGACCATTACAGTCACCAGACTGGTGTAATTACTACCTTGATACAGGTTAGGGCCTAAAACCTAATCTCCTGTGACCATTACAGTCACCAGACTGGTGTACGTACCTCCTTGATACAGGTTAGGGACTAAAAATCCTCATCTCCTGTGACCATTACAGTCACCAGACTGGTGTAATTACTACCTTGATACAGGTTAGGGCTAAAATCCTAATCTCCTGTGACCATTACAGTCACAGACTGGTGTAATTACTACCTTGATACAGGTTAGGGCCTAAAATCCTAATCTCCTGTGACCATTACAGTCACCAGACTGGTGTAGATTACTACCTTGATACAGGTTAGGGCTAAAATCCTAATCTCCTGTGACCATTACAGTCACCAGACTGGTGTAATTACTACCTTGATACAGGTTAGGGCCTAAAATCCTAATCTCCTGTGACCATTACAGTCACCAGACTGGTGTAATTACTACCTTGATACAGGTTAGGGCAAAAACCTAATCTCCTGTGACCATTACAGTCACCAGACTGGTGTACGTACTACCTTGATACAGGTTAGGGACAAAAATCCTAATCTCCTGTGACCATTTACAGTCACCAGACTGGTGTAATTACTACCTTGATACAGGTTAGGGCCTAAAATCCTAATCTCCTGTGACCATTACAGTCACCAGACTGGTGTACGTACTACCTTGATACAGGTTAGGGACTAAAAATCCTAATCTCCTGTGACCATTACAGTCACCAGACTGGTGTACTTACACCTTGATACAGGTTAGGGCTAAAAATCCTAATCTCCTGTGACCATTACAGTCACCAGACTGGTGTAATTACTACCTTGATACAGGTTAGGGCCTAAAATCCTAATTCCTGTGACCATTACAGTCACCAGACTGGTGTAACTTACTACCTTGATACAGGTTAGGGACTAAAATCCTAATCTCCTGTGACCATTACAGTCACCAGACTGGTGTAATTACTACCTTGATACAGGTTAGGGCCTAAAATCCTAATCTCCTGTGACCATTACAGTCACCAGACTGGTGTAATTACTACCTTGATACAGGTTAGGGCCTAAAATCCTAATCTCCTGTGACCATTACAGTCACCAGACTGGTGTACGTACTACCTTGATACAGGTTAGGGACAAAAAATCCTAATCTCCTGTGACCATTACAGTCACAGAATGGTGTAATTACTACCTTGATACAGGTTAGGGACTAAAATCCTAATCTCCTGTGACCATTACAGTCACCAGACTGGTGTAATTACTACCTTGATACAGGTTAGGGCCTAAAATCCTAATCTCCTGTGACCATTACAGTCACCAGACTGGTGTACGTACTACCTTGATACAGGTTAGGGACTAAAATCCTAATCTCCTGTGACCATTACAGTCACCAGACTGGTGTACGTACACCTTGATACAGGTTAGGGACTAAAATCCTAATCTCCTGTGACCATTACAGTCACCAGACTGGTGTAATTACTACCTTGATACAGGTTAGGGCCTAAAATCCTAATCTCCTGTGACCATTACAGTCACCAGACTGGTGTAATTACTACCTTGATACAGGTTAGGGCCTAAAATCCTAATCTCCTGTGACCATTACAGTCACCAGACTGGTGTACGTACTACCTTGATACAGGTTAGGGCCTAAAATCCTAATCTCCTGTGACCATTACAGTCACCAGACTGGTGTAATTACTACCTTGATACAGGTTAGGGCCTAAAATCCTAATCTCCTGTGACCATTACAGTCACCAGACTGGTGTACGTACTACCTTGATACAGGTTAGGGACAAAAAATCCTAATCTCCTGTGACCATTACAGTCACCAGACTGGTGTACGTACCACCTTGATACAGGTTAGGGATAAAAAATCCTAATCTCCTGTGACCATTACAGTCACCAGACTGGTGTAATTACTACCTTGATACAGGTTAGGGCCTAAAATCCTAATCTCCTGTGACCATTACATTCACCAGACTGGTGTAATTACTACCTTGATACAGGTTAGGGCCTAAAAGCCCAATCTCCTGTGACCATTACAGTCACCAGACTGGTGTACGTACTACCTTGATACAGGTTAGGGACTAAAATCCTAATCTCCTGTGACCATTACAGTCACCAGACTGGTGTAATTACTACCTTGATACAGGTTAGGGCCTAAAATCCTAATCTCCTGTGACCATTACAGTCACCAGACTGGTGTAATTACTACCTTGATACAGGTTAGGGCCTAAAATCCTAATCTCCTGTGACCATTACAGTCACCAGACTGGTGTACGTGCTACCTTGATACAGGTTAGGGACAAAAAATACTAATCTCCTGTGACCATTACAGTCACCAGAATGGTTGAATTACTACCTTGATACAGGTTAGGGACTAAAATCCTAATCTCCTATGACCATTACAGTCATTAGACTGGTGTAATTACTACCTTGATACAGGTTAGGGCCTAAAAGCCTAATCTCTTGTGACCATTACAGTCACCAGACTGGTGTACGTACTACCTTGATACAGGTTAGGGACTAAAATCCTCATCTCCTGTGACCATTACAGTCACCAGACTGTGTATGTACTACCTTGATACAGGTTAGGGACGAAAATCCTAATCTCCTGTGACCATTACAGTCACCAGACTGGTGTAATTACTACCTTGATACAGGTTAGGGCCTAAAATCCTAATCTCCTGTGACCATTACAGTCACCAGACTGGTGTACGTACTACGTTGATACAGGTTAGGGACAAAAAATCCTAATCTCCTGTGACCATTATAGTCACCAGACTGGTGTAATTACTACCTTGATACAGGTTAGGGACTAAAATCCTAATCTCCTGTGACCATTACAGTCACCAGACTGGTGTAATTACTACCTTGATACAGGTTAGGGCCTAAAAGCCTAATCTCCTGTGTCCATTACAGTCACCAGACTGGTGTACGTACTACCTTGATACAGGTTAGGGACAAAAAATCCTAATCTCCTGTGACCATTACAGTCACCAGACTGGTGTAATTTCTACCTTGATACAGGTTAGGGCTAAAATCCTAATCTCCTGTGACCATTACAGTCACCAGACTGGTGTAATTACTACCTTGATACAGGTTAGGGCCTAAAATCCTAATCTCCTGTGACCATTACAGTCACCAGACTGGTGTACGTAGTAACTTGATACAGGTTAGGGCCTAAAATCCTAATCTCCTGTGACCATTACAGTCACCAGACTGGTGTAATTACTACCTTGATGCAGGTTAGGGCCTAAAATCCTAATCTCCTGTGACCATTACAGTCACCAACTGGTGTACTACTACCTTGATACAGGTTAGGGACAAAAAATCCTAATCTCCTGTGACCATTACAGTCACCAGACTGGTGTACTACCACCTTGATACAGGTTAGGGATAAAAATCCTAATCTCCTGTGACCATTACAGTCACCAGACTGGTGTAATTACTACCTTGATACAGGTTAGGGCCTAAAATCCTAATCTCCTGTGACCATTACAGTCACCAGACTGGTTGTAATTACTACCTTGATACAGGTTAGGGCCTAAAAGCCTAATCTCCTGTGACCATTACGTCACCACGTGTACGTATATGTACAGTAACAAATCCTAATCTCTGTGACCATTAAGTACAGACTGTAATTACTACCTTGATACAGGTTAGGGCCTAAAATCCTAATCTCCTGTGACCATTACAGTCACCAGACTGGTGTACGTACTACCTTGATACAGGTTAGGGACTAAAATCCTCATCTCCTGTGACCATTACAGTCACCAGACTGGTGTATGTACTACCTTGATACAGGTTAGGGACGAAAATCCTAATCTCCTGTGACCATTACAGTCACCAGACTGGTGTAATTACTACCTTGATACAGGTTAGGGCCTAAAATCCTAATCTCCTGTGACCATTACAGTCACCAGACTGGTGTACGTACTACGTTGATACAGGTTAGGGACAAAAAATCCCAATCTCCTGTGACCATTACAGTCACCAGACTGGTGTAGTTACTACCTTGATACAGGTTAGGGACTAAAATCCTAATCTCCTGTGACCATTACAGTCACCAGACTGGTGTAATTACTACCTTGATACAGGTTAGGGACTAAAATCCTAATCTCCTGTGACCATTACAGTCACCAGACTGGTGTAATTACTACCTTGATACAGGTTAGGGCCTAAAATCCTCATCTCCCGTGACCATTACAGTCACCAGACTGGTGTACGTACTACCTTGATACAGGTTAGGGACTAAAAGCCCAATCTCCTGTCATCTGAACTGTCACCAGACTGTTGTACTTACTACCTTAATACAGGTTAGGGACTAAAATCCTACTCTCCTGTGACCATTACAGTCACCAGACTGGTGTCGCTGTATACAAGCAAAATGCGTAAGGGCGTTGGCAAGGAACAAGGAAGTGAACGTGATGGTGGTGCAGGCAGAGGCCGAGGTCGTGTGCAAGCACTAATTTCGTAACAAGAAAGGGGCACATCTACTCGCTCACACGTCCTGTCCCAAATTCTTTGGGCCCGCTGCAGTATACCGCTCTTGAACCAACACCAGTGTCAACAGGTTGTTACTTGGATAGCGGATAATGCTTCAAGTCAGATTGGCACCTCCACAAACACCCTGTCTTCCACACGGTCAAGTGTCAGTAGCCGTGATGCTGCACCACACATTTCCCAACCTGATCCTCCTTCCTACCACCAGGCCGAGTACACGTCCACGGACATTACTGATCTCACACTTGGACACTCGGAAGTCCAGAAGTGTACCCATGGGTGAGTGGAGGTACATGGCAAATTCCCATAACAAAATTTAAATTCAGTTGTCATTTGTTGGTGGTGTCTGGCCCAATCCAACCCTTATTCATCTTCATCAGAGTCAGCCTGTCAGCATTTTCAGTTGACAGGCGGGTGCGTTTATCAGTAATGATTCCACCTGCGGCTCTGAAAACACGCTCTGACAAAACGCTAGCAGCAGGGCAGGCCAGGACTTCCAAGGCATAGAGAGCCAATTCATGCCACGTGTCCAGCTTGGAGACACAATAATTGTAAGGCACAGAGGAATCTAGCAGTACAGTTGTTTAATCTGCAAGGTACTCCTTCAGCATCTGGCCAAACTTAGCATTTCTTGTGGCACTACCCCGCACTCAGGGGCTGTGGTACGTGAGGGGCTGAGAAAACTGTCCTACATCGTAAAGACTGTTCCCCTACCTCTGGCGGATTGGACTTGTGCCCCTCTCGGCCGTACGCCTTGGTTGTCCACCGATTCCTGACCTATGCAGCTAGCGTTTTGTGAGGGGAATGATTTGCCTACTTCCGTGACTATGGCCTTCTGGAAATGCTGCATTTTGGCTGACCTCTCAGCCTCAGGAATGAGAGACATAAAGTTTTCCTTGTAGCGTGGGTCTAACAGTGTTGCCAACCAGTACTGATTGTCGGCCAAGATGTTCTGAACGCGAGGGTCACGAGCCAGGCAGCTTACCATAAAGTCAGCCATGTGCACCAGACTCTTAACAGCCATCACTTCAGTATCCAGACCAACACGATGACTGAACATGCTGTCCTCCTCCTCCTCCTCCTCCTCATCTCCACTGTCCTCTGGCCAGCCACGCAGAATCGAGGGTATGACTGGTGTGCATGTCATATCCTCAATTTGGCCAGAGAGTTGCTCCATGTCTTCATCCTCCTCCTCCTCCTCGTCATAGTCCTCCACTGCACGTTGTGATGAGATGAGGCTGGGCTGTGTGTTTTCACCCACACCCACTACTGTTTCTTGCTCCAAGTCAACGCGCTCGGCCTGCAATGCCTCCTCTTTGTTTTTCAGCAGAGACCGTTTTAGAAGGCGCAGTAGTGGTATGGTGACGCTAATAATGGCGTCATTGCCGCTCACCATCTTGGTGGAGTCCTCAAAGTTTTGGAGGACGGTACATAGGTCAGACATCCATCTCCACTCCTCAGGTGTTATGTGTGGAGTTTGACCCATTTCCCGACGGCTTAGGTGATGCAGGTAGTCCACAACTGCCCTCTTCTGCTCACATATCCTGACCAACATGTGCAGAGTTGAATTCCAACGCGTGGGGACATCACACACCAGTCTGTGGGCCGGAAGACGCAAAAGGCGCTGAAAGCCGGCAAGGCCGGCTGAAGCAGCAGGTGACTTGCGAAAATGTGCAGACAGACGGCGAACTTTTACCAGCTGTTCAGACAGCTCTGGGTATGACTTTAGAAACCTCTGAACCACCAGGTTGAGCACATGGCCCACGCATGGAACATGCGTCAGCTGGCCTCACCTCAAAGCTGCCACCAGGTTCCGGACATTGTCACACACGACCTTTCCTGGCTTTAGGTTCAGAGGTGTGAGCCAGTGACCTGCCTGCTGTTTCAGAGCTGTCCACACCTCTTCTGCATTGTGGGGTTTGTCACCTATGCAGACTAGCTTCAGCACAGCCTGTTGCCGCATCACAAAAGGCAGTGCTGCAGTGCTTCCAGCTTGGGACTGGTGTGGAGGGTACAGTGGATGAGGATGCGCAGGAGAGGAGGCTGAAGAGCATGACATTCCGGAGCTGTAGAGTGTCGGTGAAACCCTGACAGAGGTAGGGCCTGCTATCCTTGCTGTGGGAAGGACTGTGTTCCGTCCCTCGCTCAGACTGTGTCCCAGCCTCCACAACATTAACCCAGTGTTTTGTCAAGGAGATGTAGCGGCCTTGCCCACAAGCACTTGTCCACGTGTCTGTGGTTAGGTGGACTTTGGCTGAAACAGCGTTGTTCAGGGCACGTGTGATGCTGTTGGACACGTGGTTATGCAATGCGGGGACGGCACATCTGGAGAAATAGTGGCGGTTGGGGACCGAGTAACATGGGACAGCAGCCGCCATCAGGTCGCGGATTGCTTCCGTCTCCACCAGCCGGAAAGGCAACATTTCTAGCGCTATGAGTCGCGAAATGTGATAATTCAGGACTGTGGCATGTGGGGCATTGCCAGCGTATTTGCGCCTGCGTTCAAAGGTTTGCTGAATGGATAATTGAACGCTGCGCTGGGACAAGGACGTGCTTGATGGTGGGGTTATTTGTGCGTGGGCAACTTCAGGTGCAGGGCCGGAGGCTTGTTCGCGGCCAGCATGGACAGGGGATTGGCTCGCACGCACAACACGCGAAGACGTAGCAGTGGCATCAGCAAGCACCACTCCTCGACTCTGTTGTACTTCCCACAAAGTCGGGTGCTTGGCTGACATGTGCCTGATCATGCTGGTGGTGGTCAGGCTGCTAGTTTTCGTACCCCTGCTGCTGCTGGCATGGCAGGTGTTGCAAATGGCCTTTTTAGAGTCATCTGGAGCCAACTTAAAAAACTGCCAGACTCGGGAAGACCGAACATTTGCACAAGCACCTTGTGTCGTGTTGTTGTTCGGGGAACGGTTGCCTGCCTTCTGCCTGCGGACCCGACCCTGCTTCGTACTGCCTGTTGGGATGCTACGCCTCCCTCCCCCTGTGCACTGCTGTCCTCGCTCTGCATATCCTCCTGCCAGGTTGGGTCAGCTACTGGATCATCCACCACGTCGTCTTCCTCTTCCTTGGCTAATCGCTGGACTGCTCCTCCTTCTCCTCATGTGCCACCATGATGACTGTTACAATAGTTAGGCTGTTGTTTCAGGTATACCCCCAGTGGTAAATTTTTACGCCCATTCTTTTTGAATTGGCATTACAACGACAGGATACCCGCTCCTTTTCAATGGGAAAAATGTTTTGAGGCCCTCATGCACGTCTCTATTCAGGGACAATGTGGAGCCTCCCAATTTTTGGCTGCCCTGCCAAAGGGCTATACTACAATACACCCACTTGAGGTTTACAGGCCCTACTGCATGTCTGTATGCATGGGTCATTGTTGAACGTCCCAATTTTTGGCTGCCCTGGCCAAAGGGCTATACTACAATACACCCACTTGAGGTTTACAGGCCCTCCTGCACGTCTCTATTCTGGGACAATGTGGAACCTCCCAATTTTTGGCTGCCCTGGCCAAAGGGCTATACTACAATACACCCACTTCAGGTTTACAGGCCCTCCTGCACGTCTCTATTCTGGGACAATGTGGAACCTCCCAATTTTTGGCTGCCCTGGCCAAAGGGCTATACTACAGTACACCCACTTCAGGTTTACAGGCCCTCTTGCACGTCTCTATCCTGGGACAATGTGGAGCCTCCCAATTTTTGGCTGCCCTGGCCAAAGGGCTATACTACTATACACCCACTTGAGGTTTACAGGCCCTCCTGCACGTCTCTATCCTGGTACAATGTGGAGCCTCCCAATTTTTGGCTGCCCTGGCCAAAGGGCTATACTACTATACACCCACTTGAGGTTTACAGGCCCTCCTGCACGTCTCTATCCTGGTACAATGTGGAGCCTCTCAATTTTTGGCTGCCCTGCCAAAGGCTTATACTACAATACACCCAATTGAGGGTTACAGGCCCTACTACATGTCTGTATGCATGGATCATTGTTGAACCTCCCATTTTTTGGCTGCCCTGCCAAAGGCCTATACTACAATACACCCACTTGAGGGTTACAGGCCCTACTACATGTCTGTATGCATGGGTCATTGTTGAACCTCCCAATTTTTGGCTGCCCTGGTCAAAGGGCTAGACTACAATACACCCACTTCATGTTTACAGGCCCTCCTGCACGTCTCTATCCAGGGACAATGTGGAGCCTCCCAATTTTTGGCTGCCCTGGCCAAAGGGCTATACTACAATACACCCACTTCATGTTTACAGGCCCTCCTGCACGTCTCTATCCAGGGACAATGTGGAGCCTCCCAATTTTGGACTGCACTGGCAAAGGAAAATACTACAATAGACCCAGTTCCTCAAAATGGGCACATTATTTCAAGACAGGGCTTCGTGTACGTCTCTTCTCAGGGACATCGGAGTGCCGCACAATGTTTTCACGTAAAATCTTTCATGTAATCACAAAAAGTAACATACAACAGCTGTATCTCACTATTGGGTATGTGCCCTTAACATTTCCACCCTAAATATTCGTTTTGGTGTCATTTTGGAAGGTTTTCTGGTGACTCCGTAAAATTGGCGTGAAACTCGGACAAGATTGTTCACAGCTGTGACTTTTGAGTGAGAAATGCTTCCAGGGGTCTTCCCCATGGTGTTGCCATGTCATTTGGGCACTCTTCTGAGACTTTTGTGACATTTTTAGGGTTTTTCCATGCTGCCGGCAGTCATTTCATAAAAATACTCGGGTCTCCCATAGGATAACATTGGGCTCGATACTCGGGCCGAGTACACGAGTATCTCGGGATGCTCGGCCCGAGCTTCGAGCACCCGAGCATTTTAGTACTCGCTCATCACTACTTATGACCATGTGATATTTCAGTTTTTCTTTTTAATAAATTTGCACAAATATGTACATTTCTGGTTTATTTCAGTCAAGATGGGGTGCAGAGTGGACATTAATGAGAAAAAAATTAACCTTTTTGAATTCATCAAATGGCTGCAATGAAACAAAGAGTGAAAAATTTAAAGAGGTCTGAATACTTTCCGTACCCACTGTATTATTTTTTGTTAAAGCTTCCAGAGTTATACCCTCTTGGTTAATATCTGGGATTTCATCTGTGTGAACTATGGGGTGGGATCCATACTGTGTGGTGGGATCCATATTGAGAGGGATATAAGTAACCACATCAGTTAGTATGACCATATTTTCGTTCATATAATCAATGATATCCACTACCAAGGCTGATCCCCCTTTGTTGGCATTAAACTCCAATATGTCAATGTGTATTATGTTCAGCTATAGGAAAAATGTAATATTACACTGCACCCATTCCATTAGTAAAATTCAGAAATGCAACCTATTGAATTGAATTGAATAAAACTTTGTTACCTCTGTTAATGCAAACTTAGTCACAGGAAAATTGAACTTTGTCATGTCAGAAATGGACATTGCTTTAAGGTCCAGAGGTAATTAGAACATCCGAGCATTAGCGCTCAAATGCTCTTGAGGTGGTCGACAGGGTAGTGGGTGAAGGGGCGAGGCTTATTTTCCCGCTCTTTTCCACCCGTGCTGTGGTGCAGTTCAATTTCTGTAATGGCGGCCCGGTTTTACAGTTCACAAACAGTTAATAAAGTTAAGTTCTTGGCACACAGTACCCGGTTTTACCGGGGATGGGATCCTGTTCGTGATGCCAGAATTGAGGCGGTTGACAGGGTAGGGGGTACTCGGGTATCGGGGCTGATGGCGGCTTGGATGGGGAATCACAGCTCGTCGGTCCCCGGTCCCGTGCCCTGGACCCTCAATGGCGGGGAATGGTGGGGGAATAAGAAGATTGGTAATGTGACGCCACCTATGGTACCTGGTAATGGGTACACCAGCGCTGCAGCCGGTCGCTGAGGTGTTGGTGGGTGCAGCAGAGTGTGGTACAGCTCCCTACAGGTGGAGCTTTACCTCAGAGCAGCGGGGATGGATGAGGGGAGTTGTAGTCGCGTCTCTGCAGACAAGGCGGTGAATTGCGGCGGTTAAGCTGGCACACACATTGATTGTTGTTTCGGTACCTTTTACTGGTGACAGGGTGACAGGTACAGTCCAGAGTAATAACCATGTCCCCGGTGCAAGTTGGGACTTCCACCATAGAAAGTTGTGAGGCCTCCTCTGTCTCTGTGCTCTGTGGTTTGGGGTAAGTCCTGCCTGAGCCTGAACTCATGGCTTCTTCTCCCTCTCTCTTTGCTCTCAACTGACTATGAGGTCCTTCTGCTGGGTCCCTGTTTCTCCTATGGCCCCTGGTCCTGTACTTGGTCAGTTTTAGCTTCTCTTACTTGTCTTGCTTCAGGGGCTAACTCCTGGTTCTTCCGGAGTGTTGCTGTTACAATTAATGCTGGCAGTGTCGGACTCCGGTGTCTGGGAGTACTATAGGGAGACCTTAACGGGTTCCCTTTCTTGATTCCCTGCTCTCCACTGGCCTCCGACCCTCTCCCTAGGGTGCAACACAGTGGTCAGTGGTCCCTGGTCCTGGGCCTGGATCCTTCCCAGCGACCAGCTCCTAAATCCAGCTCTCTCCTCCGACTAACTGGAACTCACTACTAGGACTAACTAACTCCTCCCCTCAGGCCTGGATGTTTTAAAGGGGAACTGGCTTAAGGCAGCCAGTAGGGCTCCCCCTTCAGGTCTGGAGTGGAAGGTGCTGTGTGAACCAAGGCATAATTCCCTCCTTGCATCGGTGGATCCTGTGGCAATCCCCTGCAGGGGTGCCACACTCTATGTCACAAAAGAAGACAACAGGATAATAAATGACACATGAGGATTCATTTACATATTTCACCCCAAGGAACAGAAGCACTAGTCTACAGCATATTTTATGGAAACACAAACACAAGGTTTTAACCCTTTAGTGACGGAGCCAATTTCCACCTTAGTGGCCAGACCAAATTTTGCAATTTTGACCAGTGTCCTTTTATGAGGTTATATATCTGGAACGCTTCAACGGACCCCAGTGATTCCAAGACGATTTTTTCATGACATATTGGGCTTCATGTTAGTGGTAAATTTAGGACGATATTTTTTGTGTGTGTTTGTGGAAAAACGGAATTTTGGTGAAAATTTTGAACATTTTTAAATTTTCAACTTTTGAACTTTTATTTCATTAAACCAGAGAGTTATGTCACAAAAAATAGTTATTAAATAACATTTCCCACATGTCTACTTTACATCAGCACAATTTTGGAAACATAATTTTTTTTTTCTAGGAAGTTATAAGGTTCATCAAAAATGTTTCATTTTTACATCAAAATTTACAAAACCATCACATTTGAAGTGACATTGAGGGGTATACGTGACAGACAAAAGTGAAAACCATTAAAAAACCTGCACCTCTCAAGCTACTCAAAACCACATTCAAGAAGTTTATTAACCCTTCAAGTGCTTCACAGGAATGATTGCAAAGTGGAATGAAAAAAGAAATGCATTTATATTTTACCTAAAAATTTTGCTTTAGCATCAATTCACTTTTACAAAGGATAGCATGACAAATTGGATGCTAACATTTGTTACCCAGTTTCTTCTAAACATGCTGATACCCTACATGTGGTCAGAAACCGCTGTTTGAACAAAAGGGAGGGCTCAGAAGGGAAGGAGCGCCATTAGAATTTTAGAAAGCAAAATTGGCTGAATTAGAGGACAGGTACAATCTTGCATATCCCAGACCCCTAAGGTACCTAATCAGCAGAAGCTCATAAAAGTCACCCCATTTTGGAAACTAGACCCCTCAAGGATTTTATCTAGGGGTATAGTGAGCATTTTGAACCCACAGTTACTTCACAGATCTTGATAAAAATAGGTTGTCATATTGAAAAAAAATTTTTTTTTTCACAAAAATGTTAATTTAGCAATACATTTTTCACCTTTATGAGAGGTAACACCAAAAATAGAACCCTACAGTTTAATACCCATTTTCTAATTAGCGCAATGATACCCTACAAATAGCCAAAATGTTCTGTTTAGACAAATGGGAGGGCTCAGAAGGGACAGAGCAATATATGAATTTTGGAAAAGCTGAAATAGATTGCAGGCACCATGTCACATTGGCAGGGTTGCTAGGGATCCTAAACAGCACAACCCCCCCCCCCCACAAGTGACCCCATTTTGGAATCTAGACCCTCAAGGAATATATCTAGGGATATAGTGAGCATTTGGAAACTACAGCTACTTCACAGAATTTGATAACGTGATATTGAACATTATCTCTTTTTCAAACAATTTCTCACTTTTAGTGCATGTGCACAAGATCTGGAGACTCTGTGTCCTGGATGTCTCCTCTCCTGCATTTTTTAAATTATTTCTTTATTAAATTCTTAAAACAAATGACATGGGGCTTCACCATATTTTTGTTGCCAGCCAGGTACAGCAGGCAGCTACAGCCTGCCACCAACTCCCGCTGCCTAGTTTTACCTTGCTTGAAACCAAAAATACAGGGAAGCCCTTTTTATTAATTATTTCATGAAATAATGAAGAAAAAAAAAAACAACATGGAGCTTTGCTCTATTTTGGTCCAGCCAGGTACAACTAGGTAGCTGGAGGCTGGAATCGTCAGCATAGGGTGGCCCAAGCTTTCTGGTCTCCTGCTGCGAATTGCAGTCTGCAGCTGCCCCAAAAAATGGCACTTTCATAGAAACGCCATTTTCTGATGCTGTATCCAACTCTTCCAGCTGCCTTATAGCGGTGGCAGACTGGTCAAAAAAGGAGTTAATGCTAGCTGAATATTGCTAACTGACACTAAGCCGAGAGGTTAGTAAAGTTAAAGCGTCAATTAGTTACTAACCAAATCAGTAAGGACACAAATATGCACACAAAAAATATTTATTTGAAAAAACACTCCTCAACAACCCTCTTTCCCCAATTTATTGGGAAAAAAAATCTGACATAGTCCAGGGAAAAGGTCCGACGTAGTCCACTGGGAGGTCTCTTGATGATTTCCAGTCTTTTACAGAATATGGGACCATCCCCCATATGCTATAAAAGCAGTCATCTTTCCAGGAGAATGACAAGTCATGACCTCAGTAAAATCATCGGAGAGAAATCTACAGGAGGTGGCTGCTGGTGCTTCTTCTGGCACACTCTGGCGCCATGTGAGGGGGGAAAGGAGGGGGTGGGCACCGGTACCGATGGGCTCGGTACTGGTACTGGGGGACCAGGGCAGACATTTCTCTGTCATTCCACAAGTTTGATCTTGTGGCATGACAGAGAAATCATTTTTTTTACCGGCGATTCCATGTATATTCATGTGAATATGGTTAAACACTGGTAAAAAGTGTATAATTGTGATCACATGGCCGGTATCGGTAAAAACCATCCCGATTCATAGTCTGCAGGGTTTCAGCTAACCCTGGTAATTGAAACCCCGGAGATTTTCAGTCACCGGGGGACGCTACAGTCTTATTCCTGGCCAGGCATAAGTACCCTAATTTTTCAACGTCTAAAGTCAGAAGGTTGCCACTATGAGGTTAAAGAGCAAAAGGATAATGCTAAAATTCTGTCTTATTGACAGTTTGGTACTAATGCACTGTATGTTTTAAATTGAACCAATCTCTAATATATTATTATGTCTGAATCATTTGAAATATGAATTAGCTGACTTTGCAAAATTATCCCTAGCAATTGAAATTTGAAATAAATGTACCGTATATACTCGTGTATAAGCCGACCCGTGTATAAGCCGACCCCCCTACTTTTGCCCCCAAAACCTGGGAAAACCTATTGACTCGTGTATAAGCCGAGGGTGGACTCCAGCACAGGTATACAGCCCCCAGCAGTGTGGTATACAGGCCCTCCAATGGTAGTATACAGCAGCCTCCCCAGTGGTAGTATACAGCAGCCTCCCCAGTGGTAGTATACAGCAGCAGCCCCAGTGGTATATACAGCAGCAGCTCCAGTAGTTAGTATACAGCAGCCCCAGAGGTATATACAGCCCAGTGGTAGTATACAGCATCCCCAGAGGTAGTATATAGCCCCAGTGGTAGTATACAGCATCCCCAGAGGTAGTATATAGCCCCAGTGGTAGTATACAGCATCCCCAGAGGTAGTATACAGCAGCCCCAGAGGTAGTATACAGCAGCCCCAAAGGTATATACAGCAGCCCCAGTGGTAGTATACAGCAGCCCCAGAGGTAGTATACAGCCCCAGTGGTAGTATACAGCAGCCCCAGAGGTATATACAGCCCCAGTGGTAGTATACAGCAGCCCCACAGGTATATACAGCCCCAGTGGTAGTATACAGCAGCCCCACAGGTATATACAGCCCCAGTGGTAGTATACAGCAGCCCCAGAGGTATATACAGCCCCAGTGGTAGTATACAGCAGCCCCAGAGGTATATACAGCCCCAGTGTAGTATCCAGCAGCCCCAGAGGTATATACAGCCCTAGTGTAGTATACAGCAGCCCCAGAGGTATATACAGCCCCAGTGGTAGTATACAGCAGCCCCAGAGGTATATACAGCCCCAGTGGTAGTATACAGCAGCCCCAGAGGTATATACAGCCCCAGTGGTAATATACAGCAGCCCCAGAGGTATATACAGCCCCAGTGGTAGTATACAGCAGCCCCACAGGTATATACAGCCCCAGTAGTTAGTATACAGCAGCCCCAGAGGTATATGCAGCCCCAGTGGTAGTATACAGCAGCCCCAGAGGTATATACAGCCCCAGTGTAGTATACAGCAGCCCCAGAGGTATATACAGCCCCAGTGGTAGTATACAGCAGCCCCAGAGGTATATACAGCCCCAGTGTAGTATACAGCAGCCCCAGAGGTATATACAGCCCCAGTGGTAGTATACAGCAGCCCCAGAGGTATATACAGCCCCAGTGTAGTATACAGCAGCCCCACAGGTATATACAGCCCCAGTGGTAGTATACAGCAGCCCCACAGGTATATACAGCCCCAGTGTAGTATCCAGCAGCCCCAGTGGTAGTACACAGCCCCCCCTCCTTAATATGCGTCCCCCAGTAGTAATAAACAGCCCCCCCCCCCCTCCTCATCATGTCCCCCCCGGCTGCGGCAGCTGTGAAAATAACAAACAGTTTATACATCACCTTCCGACGCAGCTCTCCGCTCCTCTGGTCCTCAGCATCTCCGCTCGCCGGCTTCTTCTTCCTTGATGTGCCGGCTTGTGACCGCGCGCAGGAAATGACGTCATCTCCTGCGCCCGGTCACATGACACCGGCACAACAAGGAAGAAGAAGCCGGCGAGCGGAGATGCTGAGGACCGGAGGAGCGGAGAGCTGCGTCGGAAGGTGATGTATAAACTGTTTGTTATTTTCACAGCTGCCGCAGCCGGGGGGGACATGATAAGGAGGGGGGGGCTGTTTATTACTACTGGGGACGCATATTAAGGAGAGGGGGCTGTGTAGTGCAATATGCACGGCATCCCCCCGCCGCTGATGGACGGGGGGATGCCGTGCATATTCATTGCACTAATGAGGCGGCCCCACGTGACCGCCTGCGGTCACCGCGGCCCCCTCCTGCCTCCTCCAGCCCCCGGTCACAGCTCCCCCCCCCCACAGCATACCGTATTGACCCGTGTATAAGCCGAGGGGGGGACTTTTCAGCCCAATTTTTGGGCTGAAAAACTCGGCTTATACACGAGTATATACGGTATGTGGATTTCAGTCAGTAATACATTTATACTAGCTGCAGAGGTTGGTGTTGCAGGGGTGTAATGCCCATATATGGTTGCAATGCACATATATGATAATATCAACCATATATGGTAATATCACCCTTTCATAGCACCACCCCTATAGCATGACCCTTTCATAACTCCACCCTTCCACATAGTCCCGAGGGCATAGCTATGTGGAGGGGGTGGGGCTATGTGGAGAGGTGTGGCTACCAGGAGGGGAGCTATTATACATACATTCACACATACATACACTCAACTTTATATATTAGATAGATTATACTCCTTTACAACATTAATGACAAAGTAATAAAATGAGCACATCCTAAACTGTGAATAAGTGCAAATCTGCTGTGATTGCACTGCAAAAATATCAAATGGACCCTCTGTGAGTGATCTCACACCCTTTTATTAAGACTAGCGGTAAGAAGAACCTCAAATTTAAAGTAAATTCTGCAATAATGCATATTAAAATAATTAAATATTACATGTTTGCAAATGCTGTAAATGTTTTTTTGCATGTATTTACATTTGAAACACGGTTATAACATTTTTGGTGATGTTATTATAGACATATAAAGTATTATTTTAATACAGTGGGCTTGTTCTAATTGTTCTTATTTCTATTTTATTTTTATAATTATGGTGGCAGTTTCTAAACTTGAATGTTATTAGTGCAATGTATCCTCTCGAGAGACAGAGCTTTTATTGAGTACATTTTGATTAGATTTGATTTATTGACATGTCATCTTTCGTGTGACAGCTTGTTTAGTTATTATCCATTTATACACAGTGATTTCTGAGCTGCTATCAGTAAACATCTCAACTTGTACCCAGATTCTTCTGCATTTTTGTTAAAGGGATCCTGTCACCCCCAAAACACCTGTAAACCTATTAAAACCTGTCCCTAGAGCATATTAACACTTTCCCTACACTATTTCTACCTCCTAAATGCAGTAAATGACATTGACTAAAAACGTTTTATAAGTACCTGCTTAGTGATGATAATGAGTGACTATCTATTCATAGTCACTCATGAAGACTGTCCCTCTGCTTCATAGCACGCCTCCATAGGCGTGATCGTCCTCCTAGATTAAAATTGCAGCCTCCCCGCTGTGCCCTGTGTCGTAGGAGGCTGCAGTGTGGCTTGTGACGCGATCCGCGTCATTCCCGGCGCCCTGTGACGTATTTACAGCGGCGCCGCGCTGTTAGCTTCAAAATGCGCACTGCGCATGCCCAATGCGCATGCGCAGTGCACATTTTGAAGCTAACAGCGCGGCACCGCTGTAAATACGTCACAGGGCGCCGGGAATGACGCGGATCGCGTCACAAGCCACACTGCAGCCTCCTACGACACAGGGCACAGCGGGGAGGCTGCAATTTTAATCTAGGAGGACGATCACGCCTATGGAGGCGTGCTATGAAGCAGAGGGACAGTCTTCATGAGTGACTATGAATAGATAGTCACTCATTATCATCACTAAGCAGGTACTTATAAAACGTTTTTAGTCAATGTCATTTACTGCATTTAGGAGGTAGAAATAGTGTAGGGAAAGTGTTAATATGCTCTAGGACAGGTTTTAATAGGTTTACAGGTGTTTTGGGGGTGACAGGATCCCTTTAAACCAGGATTACACTATTTTTACTCTAAAGTTAATTCCTTAGTCAAGTGTGACTTTTATCATCTTAGATTATTATTTTATTATTATTATTATTATTATTATTTATTTAAATATCACCATTAGATTCCATGGCACTTTACATATTGAAAGAGCAGACGAGGACATTTCAATATGTATGGAGAAATGAGACATACAGGTATATGGGTGGGGATACAGTAGGAGGGGGTAGTACCGATCATGAGACGGTGTGGAGGAACGGGTTTCATTGTAGGATGTAGGCTTGTCAGAAGAGGTGTGTCTTCAGGCTTCTTTTGAAAAATGCCAGGGTCGGTGACTGTCTGATGTGTTGGGGGAGAGAGTTCAAGAGTATAGCTGATGCATGGGAGAAATCTTGAATGTGGTTGTGAGAGGAGGAAATAAGAGTGTAGTAGAAAAGGAGCTCTTAGGATGATCACGGGTTGCATGAGGGTAGGTATCGGGAGACCATGTCAGAGATGTATGGAGGGGACAGGTTGTGGATGGCTTTGTATGTCATGGTTGGGGTTCTCTGAAATGTGGGAAGCCAATGAAGGGCTTGGCAGAGGGGAGAGACAGGGAAGTAGCGGGGAGACAGTTTAATTAGTTGGGCAGTGGAGCTGAGGATGTATTGGAGAGGTGCAAAGGAGGTAGCAGGGAGGCCAGTGAGAGGTAAATTGCAATAGTTGAGGCGGTAGATGATAAGAGCATGAGCAAGTGTTTTAGCAGTGTCGTGGTTAAGGAAAGTGCGGATCCGGGAAATGTTTTTGAGCTGGAGTCGGCAGGCAGTGGCGAGGGCTTGGATGTGGGGTTTGAAGGAGAAGGAAGAGTCGAGGATTACCCAGAGACACTTGACATGGAGGACTTGGGAGAGTGAGCAGTCGTTAACATTGATGGAGAGGTTTGGTAGAAAGGAAGAGTGATTTGATGGGAAGACGATGAACTGTTTTGTCCATGTTCAGTTTTAGAAAGCTAGCTGAGAAGAAGGATGAGATGGCGGAGAGGCATTGTGAAATTTTGGATAGAAGGGAGGTGATGTCAGGCCCAGACAGATAGATCTGGGTGTCATCATCGTAGAGATAATACTGAAGGTTGTGGGACTCAATCAGTTGTTCTAGGCCAAGGGTATAGATGTTGAAGAGTAGGGGTCCCAGAACTGAGCCTTGGGGGGCACCGACGGATAGGGGGTAAGGCAAAGAGGAGGAGTGGGAGTGAGTGACGGTGAAAGTCCAGTCCATTAGATATGAGGAGATCCAGGAGAGGACCAGGTCAGCGATACCAAGAGATACCAAGAGAGTAGGGAATGGTCTACGGTGTCAAATGTCACAGATAGGTCAAGGAGGAGGAGGATGGAGTAGTGTCACTTGTTCTTGGTGGTCAGTAGGTCAATGGTGACTTTGGTTAGGGCTGTTTCGGTGGAGTGATGGGATCTGAAGCTGGACTGTAGGCAGTCAAAGAGAGAGAAGGAGGAGAGGTGGGAGGACAGTTCGGAATGGACGTGTTGTTCAAGTAGTTTGGAGGTGAAGGGGAGAAGAGATATGGGGCGGTTGTTAGAGGCAGATGCTGAGTCAAGAGAAAGTTTTTTGGGGATGGGTGTGATCAAGACATATTTGAAGGATGAGGGGAAGATGCCAGTAGTGAGTGATAAGTTGAACAGATGGGTTAGGACAGGGATGAGGACTGTGGTGAGGATTGGGATGAGGTGTGAGCGGAGTGGGTCGAGGGTACAGGTGGTGAGGTGAGATTGTGACAGAAGGGGGGAGAGTTGATCTTCTGTCATGATGGAAAGCTTCCTTGGACAAGGAGGGTTGGGCGGTAATGGGGGGAAGCAGAGGGGACAGTGGGTCAAAGCTTTCTCTGTTTTGTCGATTTTCTATTTCAAGAAAGAGGCAAAGTAGTTGGCAGAGATGAGGGGAAAGCGAAGAAGTGCAGAGGGACTGAGAAGAGAGCTGAAGGATTTGAATAGTTGTTTGGGGTATTGGAACAGGGCGGTTATTAGAGATGAGAAGTAGGCTTGTTTTGTGGCGGTGAATGCGATCTTGAAATTAGTGAGGGACTTTTTGTACATGGCGAAGTGCACAGCGGAATCGTATTTTTTCCATCTCCGCTTAGCCGCCCTGGACGCCCCACACAGTTCTTAACTCAGAGTGGTGAGTCAGGGTTGCCTGTGTGTGGGTGTTCTTGTATGTGAGGAGGGCGGCATAATCGAGGGCTGTAATAATTTGTGGTGTTATAGAGGGTGCAGGAACATCGGCGTCAATTGTGGAAGCTATGTCTGAAAGAGGGAGAAAGGACTCAGAGAATGAATGAAAATCAATAAGTTTAAGGTTTCTGCGGGGTTGAGAGAGTTTCCGCTGGAGAGGGAGAAGAAAGTCAGCAGGTTGTGGTCAGATAGGGGGATGGGTGCGTTTGAGAGGTCAGTGAGGGAACGTAGGCGGGTGAAGATAAGGTCGAAAGTGTGGCCATCCTTGTGAGTGGCTGAGGAGGCCCAGTGGGAAATCCCAAAGGAAGTAGTCAGTGATAGGAGTCTAGAGGCAGCAGGGTGGGGGTGTCAATGGGGAAATACGGCGAAGCCCACGTCATTTTTTTTCTGAAAAATCAATAAAACAATCCTAAAAAAGGGACTGCATCTTTATTAACCCCACGTCCCCCCCATGGTCCAGGGGTTAATAAAGATGCAGTCCCTTTTATTTATATTGTTTTATGGATTTGTCAGAAAAAAATTTGACGTGGGCTTCGCCGTATTTCTGTAACCAGCCGAATCCAGCAGGCAGCGACGGGCTGCCCCCAACCCCCAGGTGCCTATTTGTACCTGGCCAGACACAAGAATATAGGGGAGCCCTTTTTTTTTATTATTTCATGAATTTCATGAAATAATAAAAAAAAATGCGTAGGGCTCCGCGCAATTTCTATGTCTACCAGGTACAGCTAAGCAGCTGGGGGCTGGAATCCGCAGCGCAGGGAGGCCCAAGCTTTCTGGGCACCCCCCGCTGCAAATTGCAGCCCGCAGCCGCCCCAGAAGATGGCGCGTTCATTGAAGCGCCATCCTCTGACGCTGAACCCCGCTCTTCCAGCGGCCCTGGTGGCGGTGGCACGCTGGGTAATAAAGGGGTTCATACCAGCTTTGTTATACAAGCTGGTATTAAGCCCGAGATTCTTAATGTCAGGCCAGGTTTGACCCGGCCACTATGAATCTCCAATAAAGGGTTAAAAAAAACACCACACAGAGAAAAATTATTTATTAAAAATAAAGACACAGACACCGTTAGGGACTCCAACTTTATTACCACCACATACCCCTCCAAAGACCCAGGTCTTCTCTCTTCTTTCTTCTCTCTTCTGTCTTCCTTCTTCTTCTTGTTGCAGCGCCGGTAAGCAGAGAGTTAACTGTGCTGTGACAGCGGGAGCCTATTACACATGATTTAGCTATTGTAGCAGATAGAGCCTGAAGCTTCCGAGACACATCTGCGATTTGTAAATCGCACATTACTCGCTATTACTCGCTTCCCCATTCATTAATATTAGACTCGCTAGACTCGCAACAAGTAGCGAGTCCCGGGCTCGGACTCGCTAGAGTCAAGCGATTCCGAGTAATTTAGGACTTGCCCATCACTAGTTGCAAGTGATTGTGTTGGGGAGTGGTTGCGGGTTAGAGGTGAGTGAGATGTGGTAGAATGGACTAGGATTCGGGGGACCTGCGAGTAGGAGGAGTAACGATAGGGTTAGAAGGTGGGAGCAGGGGAGTTTCCTTGGTGGGCGTGCGTGTCTGGAGACGAGGGACTGTGTATGAAAGAATAGTTCGGAGGAGGTGGGTAAGATGAGTGGATAGGATGGAGGGAGAGATTATTGCTTCCTTAGCAGGTGGTGGGATAAGTGGGGTTAGTAAGAAGTGAAGCAGAATGCAGGCGAAGGTGAAGAGGAGAGGGAACATTATAGGTATTAGCTATGGATGCAGCTCTTTGAGGTGCGATATAGCAAGGGTTGAGGTGCGGCAGGCGATGGGGTGAAGTCGGGGTGAGATGCAATCAAAGCAGCCAGGGATGAGATGCAGTCAGGGATGAAGTGTACAAACAAAACAAAGTATTCACTGATCTCAGGGAGACCAGTTCAAGAAAACACTGCGGGCAGCCGGCTAAAGCGCTCAACACAATGAATTCCTAGGCCCATTGCCCCCTGGGAATTTTGAATATGCAAATAGAGTCTGTGGGTGGAGCCTCCTTTAGGAGTCTCAACACAGACTCTATTTGCATATTCAAAATTCCCAGGGGAAATGGGCCTAGGAATTCACTGTTTTGAGCGCTTTAGCCGGCTGCCCGCAGTGTTTTCTTGAACTGGTCTCCCTGAGATCAGTGAATACTTTGTTTTGTTGGTCTACTAGGCATTGCTCCCACCTAGGTAGAATCCTACTCCACACTGATGAGGGGTAACACCCTGAAACAGCTGTCTGTGGATGGATACTTGGCCTTGGTATTCCCTTGTCATATCTTTAAGCTTGTAAAGAGCTGGATATTGACTCAAAGGGCCACTTAATATGGTGGTTATCATGGCTAGGTCATTCACTAGAGGAAGATCTGGCTAGTCCTGTGTTGAGACTCCTAAACGAGGGATGAAGTGTAGTCAGGGGTAAGATGCAGTTGGGGATGAGGTCCAGGTAGGGGAGAGATGCAGTGGGGAAGGAGATGTGGCCAAGGGTCTGGAGGAGCATGGGATATAGTATATATATCAGTATTTAAACTGAATTGTATGGCCCCCTATACATGTACTTGTTTCCAGTACATTAGGCATCTGTCTTTTTCATGGAGACCAAAACGTATCCATTATAACCTATAAAAATAGAAAACATCATGTTTATTCATTATAGCTAGTGATGATAAAATAGTGACATATTCAGGTTCACATTATGTATCCTAAATATTTTTTACTAGTCATGTATTCGTACCAAATAACAAACCCAATTTAAATCAAAGGGAAACTCAAATATGTTTCCGCTGGACCCTGTGAAGAGGTCTGAGCAGGGGCGGAACTACACTGGTGCAGCCGGTGCAGCTGCACCAGGGCCCCGACCGGTTAGGGGGCCCCTTCAAGCCTGGAGGGGGCCCCCAGCCGACCCCCACAAGCCGCCGTTACCAGTCGGGAGAGCGCGGCTCTCAGCGCGGCTCTCCCAGCCGACCCCCACAAGCTGCCGTCACCAGGCGGGAGAGCGCGGCTCTCCCAGAAGCAGCGGTAAGAGAGCTCTCTCCCAGCACCAGCACCCCCCCCCCCCCCCGGTCCACACCTGCACCAGGGCCCCCGGGGGTGACAGTCCGCCCCTGGGTCTGAGGGCTGTAAAAAGGTAGAAATGGATGGGAAACTGAATGGAAACAGCATGGATAACATGCCTGGATGCATTTCAGACTCACATAAGGTTTTTGGGATCAATGTTGTCAGAGTATTATGCCACTTTTATGGAGTCACAACAACAACTACCACACCTAACCCACTTAGGCTAAGTGCCCATTGTGCTTTTTTGCTGCGTTTTTTTAAGAGCTGCATTTTCCAGCCCATTAGAATGGCTGGCAACAGGAAAAGGCAGCCCAATAAAGCACAAGATAATTGACAGTGACTGTTAAAAACACATGCTTTTTTGGTACCACTGAAAAAGGCACATAGTGGGAACAGCTTTTGGAAAATCACATTGACTTTCATTACAAAACTGTGGATCATGTGTTTTTGGTGCAGAAAATGCAGCACAAAAACACAGGAGAAAAGCACAGCGGCACATAGCCTTAGGGTGCGTTCACACATTTCATATTTGCTGCATATTTTTACATGACTACTCTTGCAGTTTTTGTCACCAAAACCAGGAGTGGCTGATTAAAACCAGCAGTGAATGATTAAATACAGAAGTAGAGCACATGTTTTTATTAGACTTGTCCTCTGATTGTTCCATTCCTGGTTTTGGCTACAAAAACTGCAACAGCACTCGCATATAAATACGCAGCAAATACGCAGTGTGTGAACGCACCCTTAGGCTGGAAACACACTGTTGGAGTGACATGCGAGTTACTCGCAGGAGTCTCAGATCATTTACCTGGGATGGCCTCCCCCTCTCTGGACAGAAGCAGTGGAGCTACATAGAAAAACATACCACTGACAGTATCCCATCCAAAGAGGCAGGAGTCATGCCAGGTGAATGATCCGAGACTCATGCGAGTAACTCGCATGTCACTCCAACAGTGTGTTTCCAGCCTAAGGGTGCGTTCACACACTGCGTATTTGCTGCGTATTTATATGCGAGACTGTGTGTTTCCAGCCTTAGCCTTAAAGTGTAAGCCTTTTCTGTAAATGTGATCACATTTGGTGCAGCCATAACAGTTGTCACCTTTCATTTGGCTTATCAGAAACTAGTGATAAATGGTCATTTTGTTATTATTAATAATAGTCTCTAACAAATGAATTTGAAAGTGGCAATCAATGTTTGCTCTTCCTATTGCATAAAAAAAAGAAATGAGAAAAACATATTAATTGGTCCTTTTTCTAATGTGAGTGGAAATCCTCTTTGGCAATATAAGTCATAACATATATGTAAAATATCATAAGTCACATATCACCCATAAGCAATGATGTGTAAAAGTCACAAAACATGGCGTGTTTAAGGCCCCTTTCACATCAGCGGCAATCGCTGATCACGGCAGTTGCGGTGAAAAAAATGCAACTGCCGCGGTTACCGCATAATGGCCGCACTTGCAGTTCACTTGCGGCAAGCCCCATGCAATGTCTATGGAGCTTGCGGTAAGTGTGCGGCAGGTGTGGCAAGTGCGGTTTCGGCACTTGCGGCAAATGCGTCCGCAAAAAAACCAAGGCTGACTGCAAGTGCCGAAACTGCAACTATACCGCACTTGCCGCACCTGCCGCAAGCCTCATAGACATTGCATGGGGTTTGCCGCAGCTGAACCGCAAGTGTGGCCGTTATGCGGTAACCGCAGCAGTTGTGGTTTTTCACCGCAACTGCCGCGATTAGCAATTACTGCTGATGTGAAAGGGCCCTAAGACATATAGTGATTTGCAGTCATTTAATGCCACACGTTTATTAATGTAAATGCTTATTGCTGGCCAGTGTTTTTTCTAATCTGATCTATTTTTGTTTCCTGATGAACTTACATCTACAAGGAAAGGATTTGAGATGACGATTTCAAGGACCATACTTCATTGTATTATGGACTTACCGTATATACTCGAGTATAAGCCGACCCGAGTATAAGCCGAGGCCCCAAATTTTACCCTCCAAAACTAGGGAAACTTATTGACTCGAGTATAAGCCTAGGGTAAGAAATTCAGCAGACTCCCATCCTGTTATATAGCCCCCCGTCACTGGTATATAGCGCCCCATTCCGGTATACAGGCCCCTCAGCAGTGGTATACAGGCCCCTCAGCAGTGGTATACAGGCCCCTCAGCAGCGGTATACAGGCCCCTTAGCAGTGGTATACAGGCCCCTGAGCAGTGGTATACAGGCCCCTGAGCAGTAGTATACAGGCCCCTCAGCAGTGGTATACAGGCCGCTCAGCAGTGGTATACAGGCCGCTCAGCAGTGGTATACAGGCCCCTCAGCAGTGGTATGTAGGGCCCCCAGCAGTGGTATACAGGCCCCCCAGCAGTGGTATACAGGCCCCTCCTTAGTATACAGGCCCCCAGCAGTTATATACAGCCTCCTCCTTAGTATACCGGCCCCCCATCAGTTATATACAGCCCCCTCCTTAGTATATAAGGCCCCAGCAGTTATATACAGCCCCCTCCTTAGTATACAGGCCCCCAGCAGTTATTTACAGCCCCCTCCTTAGTATACAGGCCCCCAGCAGTTATATACAGCCCCCTCCTTAGTATACAGGCCCCCAATCAGTTATATACAGCCCCCTCCTAAGTATACAGGCCCCCAGCAGTTATGTACAGCCCCCTCCTTAGTGTACAGGCCCCCAGCAGTTATGTACAGCCCCCTCCTTAGTGTACAGGCCCCCAGGCTGCGGCACACATTAAAATAATAAACATTTCATACATTACCTTTCCGGCGACGCCTTGCTGGCACTGCCACTCCTCCTGTCTCCCGGCTTCTTCCTGCTTGTGCCGTCTTCTATTGCTGTGGCCGACGCAGCAGCGATGACGTCATTGCTGCGCCGGTCACATGACACCGGCACATGCGTCATGCAAAAACAAAACCCCAAAAAATTAATAACCAATATAGCCACCTTTCTTTATGATGACACTGAACAGCCTTCCATCCATAGATTCTGTCAATTGCTTGATCTGTTTACGATCAACATTGTGTGCAGCAGCCACCACAGCCTCCCAAACACTGTTCTGAGAGTTGTACTGTTTTCCCTCACTGTAGATCTCACATTTTATGGGGGACCACAGGTTGTCTATGGGGTTCAGATCAGGTGAACAAAGGGACCATGCCATTATTTTTTCTTCTTTTAGACCTTTACTGGCCAGCCACACTGTGGAGTAGTTGGATGCATGTGATGGAGCATTGTCCTGCATGAAAATCATGTTTTTCTTGAAAGATACCGACTTCTTCCTGTACCACTGCTTGAAGAAGTTGTCTTCCAGAAACTGGCAGTAGGTCTGGGAGTTGAGCTTCACTCCATCCTCAACCTGAAAAGGTCCCACAAGTTCATCTTTGATGATACCAGCCCATACCAGTATCCCACCTCCACCCTTGCTGGTATCTGAGTTGGAGTGGAGCTCTCTGCCCTTTACTGATCCAGCCTCTGGCCCATCCATCTGGCCCATCAAGAGTCACTCTCATTTCATCAGTCCATGATACCTTTGAAAAAACAGTCTTAAGATATTTCTTGGCCCAGTCTTGACGTTTTACTTTATGTTTCTTGTTCAAAGGTGTTTGTTTTTCAGCCTTTCTTACCTTGGCAATGTCACTGAGTATGGCACGCCTTTTTGATACTCCAGTAATGTTGCAGCTCTGAAATATTGCAAAACTGGTGGCAAATGGCATCTTGGCAGCTTCACACTTGATTTTCCTCAATTCAAGGGCAGTTATTTTGAATTTGAGCCTTTTTTGCCCAACACGCTTCTTACAACCCTGTTGGCTATTTGCCATGAAACTCTTGTTTGTTTGGTGATCACACAGTTTGGCAATTTCAAGACTGCTGCATCCCTCTGCAAGACATCTCACAATTTTGGACTTTTCAGAGCCCGTCAAATCTCTCTTCTGACCCATTTTGCCTAAGGAAAGGCATTTGCCTAATAATTAAGCACACCTTATATAGGGTGTTGATGTCATTAGACCACACCCCACTTCATTACAGAGATGCACATGACCTGATTTACTTAATTAGTAGTTGGGACTCAAGCCTATACAGATTGGAGTAGGACAATATGTATAAAAAGTATCATGTGATCAAAATACTCATATTGCCTAATAATTCTGAACACAGTGTAGAAATGTATATATTTAGACGAAGAAAAATGTAAGGGCTTTGATACAATATGCAGACGTTTGTGGCTGTGTCATATCATACTGGGGAAAAGTGATCAAGAAGAACTTCGGCACACAGACAGAGATTGCTGCTTAATAAATTCTTTATTTGAAAAAATATTTGATATTCTGATTTTCTTTTTTTATCTGACGTTTCGGTCATACACTGACCTTGTTCACAGACAGAATATCTTGTGTTAATTTTTGCAAGAAAAAGGTTCAAAATCTGGCAACAAAGATTAAGGTGTGCCTAATGACTGCTATCACAATGGGGTGAAACCAACGAAGTGTGATGTGTCTTAATGATATCAAAAATTATCAGCATCACCCTTATGAATTCAGGTTTAGTTATATACCCTGTAATTTATGGGTTAATTATCCCAAATGATTCTTATGGGCTAATTTTCGCCCCTATCTGATAGTAGGTGCAGGGATCGCGTGGTCTCGCCGCGCTGACAGAGACTATACTGGGGAAAAGATCAGCTGTACAGAGGTGAGAGGACAAGAAGGGAATGGAAAGTGACACAGACTTCTGAAATAGCCAAAAGGGATTTCAAGCTCAGACATAGACCCCAGACCTTTGATACAACAGCTGTGCTATTAGATTAGCAAGTCAAAGAAGAAACTAGTGTTTTACCCATTGCCTACCAGAAGGTTGGATTTGTAAGAATTTTAGCAAAGGAATAAAAAGTATGAGCCAATGTACCTTATAAGATATCACCAACTTTTTATATCAGATTTCAGCCTCATAAAGTTTTTGTGGAATAGCATGCTCATCCACTATGAATTTTAACCCAGTAATAAGAGAAACAAGTTGGAGAGACAACCGAGCATTGCAAAACAACGGTATATGTTCTAAATTAAGATCTTTGTAGTGAACAGATTTAAAATATGTTATTAAAGATATTGATATTTGGGCCAATAAATCGGTAAATGTTCATTCATAAGTAATATTATTCCGTGTAAGTGTGGCACCCCTCTGGCGGAATGCCACAGGGAGGTACTGCACCCCAAACAGATGGTTTAGTGCCTCCGTAGTCGTGGATAAGGAGGAAAATACAGAGTATGCACCCAAAACACGCTCATAAGACACCTTAGTACAAGAGACTATAATTCAGTAGGTCCCGGGGGGATGGAGCTTAGAAGATTGGGAAGAAGTGAGTGACAGTTACAGAGAGTAGTCAGTCAGACAGTGACAGATATCAGCGCTTCAGCGCTCCTAAAAAGACTGCTTTTTTGATTTCTCATTGGTATCCCCTGAAGGGAAGACAGCAGGAGCAGCAGAAGGAGCAAGGAGTGGAGGAAGGAGATTTTGAATCGAGTCCAGAGGACATTCGGTTGCTGGGCGACCAGAATACTGGCTCAGGACTCCCAGTGACGTTGATTCGATCACGTGACGGTCCCGCCAGAAGGATTAGCAAAGCAGTGGCTGGAGCCGCCGGCGGCAACTAAGGAGGGCGCAGGAGCTGGAGGCTGTATACCGGTTTTGTGCGGGGGCGCACAACACCTCTAGGTGTGGAGTTAATATTGCCCACTAAACACCACATCCCTTAAGGTGTCTTCTCATTGCGCCCCTTCTCTATTTTTCTGCAAGTGACAGAAGAGGAGCACAGATGGACGCCTGCGGTTGTGACAGGAGGGCACCTCTAAGGAGAGAGGTGACCCAGACAACAAAGGGGGACACTCCAGGACTGGTTGGAGCCGGCTGGAGAGTCCAAGTCAACACCAGCAAACCGGAACTGAGGCAGTTATTAAAGGTTCATCCCAAACCGCAGACCAGCAGGCTGTGGCCTAAAGTAGGAGCCACAGCACCACAAGACAAAATCCAACCTCTGTCCCAAAGTGGGTCCAAGACACTAACAAGGGAAAGGACTAAATACCGGTGACGGGAGGGATTGTCTTCTCACCACTCCTGTCCATACCGGAAAGGAGTCAGAAGTACCTTTTAGTAACAGATCTGGGGAACGGTGACCAGGCTCTTTAGTGTGGTTGACAAGAGAGCTAAAGCAAAACACAGACCAAGAAAGTTATTGAGAGACACCTCTGACAGACTCTGGAAAAGCCTCCAAAATCTGTGGCTACAACCCCTGGTGAGCCTGACTGTACCATGTACCCTTATCATCTTGTACCAGTAAAGAATTGTTTGAGGTGATCTGGTGTCCGGCCTCCTTTAATCCATCCCCCAGGAGGCTCCTGCAGCACCACAGAGCCAAGGACAATGACTCCTCTCATTCTCCCCGCTGCCCTGAGGTAAAGCTCCGCCTGTGGGGAGCTGTACTACCAAAGTTGCTTCACCCGGCTGCAGCGCTGGTAACCGCTTACCAGACACCACAGGTGGCGTCACGTATAATCCCCAATCATTATCCCCATCGGCCATTGAGTGCCCAGGGCACGGAACCGGGATCCGACCAGCCGTGATCCCCACCGAAGTCACCGTCCCGGTATCCGAGTGACCCCTTCCCTGCCGGCCTGACTCATAATCATACCATTGTTCAGTCAAAGAATAAACAAATGCAGAATACTGGATTATCATTGCAGATCCCCAAATAATCACAGCCTTTATGGGGAGATATGTTGTCAATAATGTGAGCACTGTGTGGGGGTAGAATTATCATATTAATTATCGTTTGTTCTCATACAGTTTGCATCAACCAGTATAAAATATCCATAAACTAGTGCCAGTTGTCTTGTTATAATTTTGGTCTTCACTTCCTTACATGTAAACCCACTCTGTACATGTAAATTTTTGTCTTCACTCCTTACATGTAAACCCACTCTGTACATGTAAAACAAATGAGGCACTCAGTGTTATAAATACCCGCTTCTCATCTTACTTTCTTAGCGTCCTGGAAATGCATATTGCACATAAGCGCTATGTAATAGATTACCGCTGCCATAGTGACCAGGGGTGCCATAGCACGATGACACTTTAGTTACCATGACACTGGAATCAGTAAAAATCCACATCAAAATGTACCAAACGGGGAGACAAGGAGTATGCAGGTGAAGTTTGCCAACATGGCGTCGCAACTCCGCCCCTGGTCACTATGGCAGTGGATAAACTATGACGTTGCGTGCATGCCCAATACGCATTTCTGGGACACTGGGTACGCATGACGAGAAGCAGGCATTTATAATAGTGAGTGCCTCATTTGTTTTCGAATATATGATGTGGTCAATTAAGTCAACTATGATAACAGGTGGCCATATATCTTCCAATTAATCAATAAGCTCCTAATGAGTTTTTTATAAATGTATATCTTTACACAAAAGCACAATTAGGCTGGCTTCACACTGGCGTTCCCCTCCACAGCATTCTGCAGAGGGGAACCGCCATGTGAGTGCAGTCAGCGCAAGCCACCAAAGTTTATAATGGGGACGCACGGAAATATGTGATTTGTACACTGGCGGATGCCTGCGCACAAATCACACACTCTCGTCCGCCCCAGGAATGCAACATGTCGCGTCCCTGGTGCGGACGAGAGTGTGTGATTTGTGCGCAGGCATCCGCCTGCATACAAATCACATATTGCCGGCAATGGGTGCGCACGATCATGCGCAGTGAAGCGCAGCACGTGCATCCCTATTATAAACATAGGGGCTTGTGCTGGCTGCGCTCACATGGCAGTTCCCCTCCACAGCGCTTCATGCCAGTGTGAAACCAGCCTTAATATTATGTTTAAGCACTAATGATATGGCACATGGATACATGAGATTAAGAGATGTTGTATTTCATAATGTAATTGATGAATTGGTGGATACACAATGTGATTGGAAAAATTTATAAAATCTGAACAAGGCAGTCAGTGTTTGCTTGACAAAGGGCGTGTGTTGCCCGAAACGTTGCCACCTACGCCCATGCTGGAATAAAAGTTCTTTATGTGCATCAGAACTGCGTAACCGCAGGTACTACAGGTCCTCACTAGTAGTGAATAGTAGTGAGGACCTGCGGTCACATGACGAGTTATCGCGATAACTCGTCATGTGACCGGAAACACTCCATGCCGGGTCCTACAGATCCTCACTACTATTCACTACTAGTGAGGGCCTGTAGGACCTGCGGTGATGTCATAATCTCGGCAGCGGTTTCCGGTCACATGACGAGTTAGCGTGAGAACTTGTCATTTCACCGGGAAACGCTGCCGGGATCACATCTCCAACAGGTAGAAAGTGCTGGAAGCGTCTCTGGTTGGATTAGAAAGGTGAATATTGATTTTTTTTATTTTTAACTCTTGATTTTACTTCATTTCAGTTCCGCAATGTATGTATATACATTGCAGAACTGAAATCGAACATGAACCACGAACTGCCCAATTTTTAGCAAATTGTTCTAATTCGACGAACGACTCGAACATCGTCAAAACAGCTGAGATATGAGATTGGCGAACAATTCGATTCGAACAACGCTCATCTCTACTCTCGACCCCATCTTGACTTAAAAAAAAACAGATATGTAGAATTTTTTGCAAATTTCTTAAAATAAAAAGACTGAAATATCACATGGTCATAAGTATTCTGACTCTTTGCTCAGACACTCATATGTAAGTCACATGTTGTCCATTTCCCTGTGATTCTCCTTGAGATGGTTCTATTCCTTCATTCCAGCTGTGTTTAATTAAAGTGATAAGACTTGATTTGGAAAGGCACACACCTGTCTAAATAAGACCTCACAGCTCACAGTGCATGTCATACCAAATCAGAATAATGAGGTCAAAGGAACTGCCAAAAGAGCTCAGAAACAGAATGGTGGCAAGGCACAGATTTGGCCAAGGTTACAAAAAAAATTCTGCTGTACTCTAGTTTCCTAATAGCAAAGTGACCTCCATAATTCTTACATGGAGACGTTTGGGATCACCAGAAATCTTCCTAGACCTGGCCATCCAGCCAAACTGAGCAATCATAGGAGAAGAGCCTTGGTGAGAGAGGTAAAGTAGAACCCTAAAATCACTTTGGCTGAGCTCCAGGGATGCAGTAGGGAGATGGGAGAAAGTTCCACGAAGTCAACAATAACTGCAAATTAGTAGATATTGTACACTGGAGCAAGTCAATAGGGGACTTTGGCTAGCATAGATGTGCTAGCCAAAGGGTTGCTGCTAGAAGGCCATGGAGGGGTGCCGTGTGAGCGCCCTCTGGTTTAATCGTTTAATAGGTACAAATATTTAATGAGGCCCAGTGCTACTTACTACCCCTAATCAATGGCATGCAAAAAGACATATTCAGAGGTATAGTTAACCCTTAATTGGGGTGTTAATAAGTTAAAAATTACAAATAATGGTTGAACCAATTTTACACTACACTCTCCGGGTGAACAGAAACCCAGATAAGGACTACTAAAATGATTAAAAAGTAAAATTAAAAAGTAAAATTAAAAATTAAAACATTAAAATATTTTAAAAATTCATACTTAATAATCTATGTATAATAGTAGTGCTATACAGGCAAGTTCCCTTCGGATATGAGGGTCCGTTGGTGGAAACTGATATGGACACTCATGGTGACTCTCTATGGTGTCCTTAGGTTTTATTGGTCGACTTAATGGTATATGTCGAACCTGCTACACTTCAAATGTCATAAGTGGGTCATGGCAGAGCAATGCTTTACTAGTGGATCAGGCTTTTAAGTCTTGAGATTGTGCGTCTCTAGGCAAACTTTGAAAGTGCTTCATAGTAGACCAGGGTTTGAGTCTTGGTAGTGTGGACTTCTAGGTCTAAGTGGACCACCGCTGATCATCTGAGGGGGTCTTGTGTATTAGGGTAGTATCTTTATTCTGCCGATATTTCAGCTAAGAAGCCTTGTGACAACCACCACTCAGTATGGTAGCAATGGTTCATCCCTCTTTGGTGGTCTGGTTACTGCATTGTGCGCGGCTTCCTCCTCCGGGCAGCCCGGAGCTCTGCTCTCTCTCACTTCACCTCAGACAATTTTCAAATTAGCTGCAGGGACAGTATGACTGGTTGCAATTGAAGGAAAGATGAATGCAGCAAAGTACAGAGATATCCTGGGTGAAAACCTATTCCAGAGTGCTCGAATATCTCAGATTTGGCCGAAGGTTCACCTTCCAACAAGGCAATGACCCTAAGCACACAGCTAAAATAACAAAGGAGTGACTTTATAACAGGTTTGTGACAATTCTTGACTGGCCCAGCCAGAGCCCTGACCTAAGCCTTATTGAGCATCTCTGGAAAGACTGAAAATGCTGTCCGCCAATTTTCACCATCCAACCTGACAGAATGGAGGATCTGCAAGGAAGAATGGCAGAGGAATCCCAAATTCAGATGTGAAAAACTGTTGTATCATTCCAAAGAAGACTCATAATTGTACTAATGCTAAAAGGTTCTTCTATCAATACTGAGCAAAGGTCTGAATACTTATGACATGTGATTTTTCAGTTTTCTTTTTTACTCAATTTGCAAAACATTTCTGGGTTTTTTTTCAGTCAAGATGGGTGCAGAGTGGACATTAATGTGAAAAAAATGAACTTTTTGAATTACCAAATGGCTGCAAGAAACAAAGAGTGAAAAATGTAAGGGGTCTGAATACTTCTGTACCCACTGTATATAATATATATATATAGATATACATCCTGCAGCCTTTATATTATATACATATATACAACCCACATCTACTATAAAGGATGACACCGCTGGACGAGCCTGCTCCCAGTGCCACATTGCCTGCCCCGATTGTGCAGTCACCACCCTCTAGTTTAAAAGTAATTTCATTTGACGAAAGAGTGTTGTGTTGGCTCATTAGATGATTGATGGGCTATGTAGAATAGCCAATATTTGTGAAACAAGCTTGTTTCCTAATTATAAGCTCATGTAGATGGGTCTTAATCCAGGGGAACACACAGGCAGATAAGGACTCACATGCAAGAACTGTATATGGGCTATTTACAGTCTAATAGTTCCTCATAATGAACCTATGTATGTGTCTCTAAGAGAAGCTACTTGCTGTGTTAGGGTAGCTTCACACCACGGTTTTTGGCTGTCAGGGGGATCCTGTTTTTTTGCAGGATCACCCTGACAGAACCTGACAGGACAAGATGTGTAGAAAGTGTGGCCAAGTATGGTCCTGGGTCCTGCTTATAACAGGATTTGTTTTCTGTCACTGTCCATGGTGATGAAGTCTGCCTGTGTCTGCTCTGCCGCTTTCATTGTTGCTGAATCACAGCGTGTGCTTGAAGGACTGCTGTCCATGGGGCTGAAGTTTGCATGACAGGATTTCTCAGCATGCTATGTGCTTAAAATTGGATCCAGGAAACGATGCAATTTTTTTCACGGATCCGGCACCCATAGCCTCTCATGTTATTTGCGCCGGATTGCCCCGAATTCGTTTCTGTCCGATTTTGTCCAGAAATTTCACCAGGGCCCAAAAAGCATTGCAGTCTCTCGATTTTGGGGATGGTGAATAACCGGACAATAACGAATTGGGTAGAATACACAAAACCGGATGGCCAAATAGGACCAATCCGGCACCATATGGATACAAAGGAGGCAAAACTGGATCCTGTTCTGTCTGGTTCAAACCGGACAGAACAGGATTAAAAAAACCGTGGTGTGAAGCTAGCCTTAGAGGTGGAGTGAGCCACCATAGCTATCGGGCCTTATGTGGACACACACGATACACCACCCCTAACACCCCTAACCTAACCGCTATGTTATCTTTAACCCAGTAATTCCTTTAAACTGGAACAGATGTTGAGGTTACTAAAATAATCTATGGATTAAATATTATTTGTGACTATATTCGGCTCACTGAACACTGCTCAGGCTAAACACAACCTAAGAATTGTTTTTTGTGCGTTATTATATTTTTATTCTTATATATTTTAATTCTATATATTTGACATATTATACGTTTAAAGTTCACAAACGATTCAATGTGACAAATCTGAAATAGTAAGGCAAAACTTTTTTTGATGTAGTTAAATATTAAAATATAAAATCCCTTTATCCAGTGAATGTTTGGGTTCAGGAAAGTAATATGCTTGAGGTGTAGAAGTAAAGCATCTTCTGTGTATTGAAGGGAAAGCCTTTCAGCTTCAGCAGAATGTTGTATACTGATGATGGTGTATTTTTAGATATGACTTTTTTGCCTCAACAAAGGCATTTGATGTGAAAGATCTGGATTGGAGGCTTGCTGTCAAATACAATGTGCAAATACTTTACATTTAACCTCTTCGGCTCTGTTGACCCACAATCGTTACCTCAAGGCTTTCAAAAAATTAATAAGTAAATCATCATATGAAAAGGTTAAAAGCTCATCATCATTATATCATTTCACAGCCGTTAGATAACAGATGCAAAACTGCATGATCAACATTATTCATACCCCCTACCTGTCATTCTCCCCAACCCACACAGACTCGCAAACAGCTTAAGCTGCAGCATTTTCTAACACCTGTCCTACAAAGAGCCCTTGACAACAATTCTTCAGATGGAGGGAAATTTCTCAGAGATTTGAATACAAATACACTCGGTCATTACTGGATCCTACACTTACATGCACTCAACACACTAATATTGCAAACTGCCATATGTACGGAATACCTTTCACTGTAATCCATAGACAGTACTGATAATATGACTAAAGATAAGCATATTAAGCAAAATCCGAATCCTCTCGTCCGTGTGGGTTACCGTTTTCCTGAGATATTTAATTCACAAACAAGTTATTCTGCTTAAAGTTTATGTTGCTCTGATGTCTCTACAAACCCTAAAGAATTATAAATATAATATGTAATAAGTAAAACACAACAGTCCTTATAATCACTTTTTGGCTCACCTCTCTGAGCCTCTCTGCTCCTCATTTTACCCATCCGGTCATTGTTCCATTTCTAATTCCACTGCAAGTGCTTTACAGACATGAGGTCCGTGGAAGGGTAGGAGCCCCGAAACGGATCCGTCATCTCTGCTGTTTCTGCACCTCCCTTCCGAGTGGGACCCTGGAATGAGGGTACCAAATAAAGCACCTTTGAACAGCCCGGTGAGTGCCGCTATCTTTTCTTTATGCTATATGAAGTGCTTTAAAACTCTAGATCTGATTATGCTGGGCCAGAACATCTGGCTTTGATGAGGCCAGAGATAGTTCTGTACAAACAGCAAAAGATCCCGATATTATGACGTCACAACATTATCAGAGCTGCATGTCTCAGCTCAGTATGAGGGTTTCATGGATTTTAATGCACATGGCAAAGATCAGCAGAAGAGTTGAGGAGAGATAAACAGTAAATTGGGTATAAGGATTTTTTTTTACATTTATTGATGGCCCTTTATGGCTCTGAAAAATGTCAGCCAGCGGCCACCATTTTGTTGTGTTGCTTAATCCGCAAAGAGACAAATAACAAAAGCTTGGTCAAGAACAAATAAAAGCTCTCATAGAGAATTGCTGTTTCCCCATTTGGTGCAATGCAGTTCAGCTCTACCCTGATTGTTCTCTTAATCCCAGTGGTCATGTGACTGACAAATCTGATTCAGATTTTTCCGTTTTTTTGCTCCTCCTTTGTGTTGTGTTGAGGACCACTGATGACTCTTCAGTTAGCATTTTCAGAGCACATGTGGGACATAGTATAGTTTTCACATTCTGATATGATATGGCTGCTGGTTCAATTTTTGGTGTGATTTGTTGTTTGTGCTAGAGCTAACAAAAGGGGAAATTCATATGTTGAGCAAGCCTTATCATGATCAGAAGAGAGAGATGTCAAATACAGAAAATGATAGAAAATTATGAATCCGCAATAAAAAGTTTTTAAATAAACAAGTAATCTTTAAGTGTAAAGCCTGAATGTGACTGAAATGTTTCAATAATTTTTGTTTTTAGAGAGAAATCATTTATTATTGCAAATGGTCAGCAGCATATTAGAAGTGTCTATAGTGTAGCCAGGGGGCAAGAGGAATACTCGAGCCCTTTAACCACAACTGCGGCTCTCCCTGGACCCTCTAAAGGCCACGTCACACGCTTCAATATCGTTAACGATATCACTGAAAAGTCATGTTTTTTTAATCGCTAAAACAATATCATTTGTGTATTGCTGCGTGTAACCGACCGATCTTACGGTCAAAAATCGTTTGATCGCTCATCACAGATTTGAGATCCTGACCTCAAATCCATCGTGCGTCATTCAATTAACCAGCGTTCAACCTGCTGCATCATTATGTGTGACACCGCAATAACGATCTTGTGAACCACTTTCCCTATTCACAACATTGATCAAGTATCGTTCCTGGGTTGTGCGAACAATAGCTGCTTGCCACATCGTTGGTGCTTCAATCACAATATCTAGACGTGTGACATCTCACCAACGATCTCAAAAGATTGAACAATCTCGTTCACGGAAGATCGCTCTTGTGATCATTAACAATAATGAAGCGTGTGACATGGCCTTTAGGCCTTGTGCCCACGGTGCATTGTTTGATGCTTTTTCTGACACAGAATTTGAGAATCTGCATCAAAATTTGCATGTCTATTCTCAGGCCAGCAAAGCCTATGACAGGTCAGAAGTGCTGTGCCCAAATTGCTTTTTTTTTCCTTGCCCAGGTGGCTCAGATTTCTTTCTTCTGCCCTGAAATCTGCACTAAATCTGAAAGGGAAATAAACACACATTGACACCGCAGTTGTGATGTCATAGACTTTTCTGGTTTCAGTATAGACATGACGATTTTGATGCAGATTCTCAAAATCTCAAAAACTAGTATTATGAGCGCTGATGCCACTGAGGTTATCTCAGGTCACACAGCGGGATTCCGCACTGTGTGATACCCACTGTGTAACCTGAGACAACCTAAAGGAAGTCATGAGGATGTCTGAGGTTCACGAGCAAGCCTGGAAGCATGATGACAGGGGCTCTGAGGATAGATAAGTAATAGTGCAGGAAGATAATGTCTGTGCCAAAACAGCGGGGCGCCACTGTAAAACGTTTTGAGCTGTGTTTACCAGGATTGGGTCTCTTTGAAGGTATTTTCTAGGCCCTTGATTTTGCCTCCAATTGATTTGAATGAGGTTTGGAAGTTCAGCAAACCAAATCCAAACTTCAAATGGTTTGCTCATCTCTAGTATTTGGTTACTTCCCAGGTTATATTTAAGAGAACATTCCTGCCAAGTAAAAAAACCTTACCCTATCTGAATCCATTAGATATTTCAGTGTTATTATTCCTTTCTCTTTCATTCCAAAAAGAGTTTGTTTTGGATTCCATTCGAGAAATTAGGTTCCTGCCTTAATGTGATGTATTTTGATGCCTTAAATAGCAACCCATATAACTTCCTTATGGCCTTCCATGTCGCTATGATGTCTCTCAAAAATCACACTTGATTTTATGCTTGGTGGAAATTCTCCTGTATTCTTATGTAATAATGCTATTAAGTTGTATGGGGCTGCCAATTCATTTTCCTGAGCAGTGTAAGAAAAAAAATTATTCCATTTATCCAATCCCTAATGAGTTTAGTTTTTGAAGCTAGACTGTATAATCTAATCACTGGCATCTGTACTCCCCCATCTGTTTATTGAAGAACTAATTTGTTGTAGGCTATTCTTGTTTTTTTCCTTGCCACAAATAATTTAAAAATGCAGATAGGATCCACTTAATATTGATATGCTTCAGCAATATTGGTATGTTTTGAAGAGGATATAGTAAACGAGAAAAACTAATAATTTTTGCCCGTTTTTTTCATGTTGACAGCTCCCATCATTGCAGCAGCCAATCACTAACGTTTACCGGCTTGTGCACCCTACCTTGTCTGGGTAGCTGAGCTCAATGTTTGCCTGCAGTGGTAATGTTAGCTGTTGACATGACGTTATTACTCCCACCAAAACACTAAAGCAAAATAGAGTTGGTGCTGGATAAAGAAACAATGAGTACTATTTGATTTTTTTATTTTAAAGTATTGAAACATGGACCTCATACATGGTCTAAAATGGAAAACCCCTTCAACTTAACAACTCTCCCCATATTGGATAAATTGATCCTTTTTGTTCGGAATCCTCAGCTGGCTTTGGTGAGTAAAGACATTTCCTTCCACTGTGATTCCACAGAAGAAATGAAGCACGTGACTTTTTTGGATTTTGGTTTTCATGTATATTCCATTGTAACACATGATCCTGGGTAGTGTACCCCTACCTCCATTAGGATGTCAATAAGTTTCCTAATCAGGGGTCTCCAAGCATCAAAGGGGCTCAGGAGCTAATCCTGCCCCACTGATGGTAGATACTGGCTATGCAACATAACCAGCATTAGCATCAGTGTCTAACAGCCTTGGCTAAAGCTGGGTAAATCTCTTGCTGTTAACCATTTAGATGCAACCTGTAAATGAAGCGCTCCCGCAATATGATAAGGATGGGGTAAGGATGGGTTACCATAGTAGACAGGGAGCTGCTGTAGTCCATCATGGCTGCCTTACTGGTTTTCAGCCACATGCTATGCTCCATTGGAGACCATGATCTTTCCTATGTGCTACAATCCTGTAGAGTATAAAGTAATTGACTCATATGGTAAACACTATAAAGAGAAACAAAATCCAAAATGCCAAAAGTGTATTCTTTTTCTCACCTCTCTTTCCAAAAAAGTAATTAAAATGTCGTATGTGCCCCAAATTAGCATCAATAAAAATGTTGGCTCCCCATGCTAAAAAGACACCCTGGCTCTCGAAAAATTGTGACAAAGAGGAAAAATATTTTTTTGCAGAATTCTAACAATTTAGCATCACTTAAATAGAAAAAAATAAATAACATTTTTATATCGCCGATATTACAAACAAAACTCAGAATACAACTGCAGAATTATTATTTTTAACCATATGATCCTACCGTACTTGGATTTTATTGCCCCATGTTTCAGTACATTATTTGGTAAAATGTCTGATATCATTCAAAAGACCAGATTTACCTGCCCAAAAAAAAAAACCTACATCGCTTTGTCAAAGGAACAATAAAAAGTTATAGCTCTAGCTCTTTGAAGAAGGTGAGGAAAAACTAAGACCCAAAAGAAAAAAATTCCACGGTCAAATAAGGGATCTGTTCAAACAATGCACTTAAAAGTTCCAACATGATTCACTTAGCAAATTCACGATACAGGAATGATTAAGAAAAAAAGAAAAGGTTAAATTAATTTAATGAGTATTAGTGGATAGGAAGAGATAAAAAAATAATATTGCTAAATTGTACCCCCTAATAATAATAACCCCTCCCCTAATACCGTGTTTCCCTGAAAATAAGACACTGTCTTATATTAATTTTTGCTCCAAAAAATCCGCCATGTCTTATTTTCTGGGGTGTCTTATATTAGCCAAAAAAAGTGGGGTACCGTATACCATGCAGCAGCCTCCGATCCCAGTACCGTATCCCACTGCAGCAGCCTCCCATCCCAGTACGGTACTGTATCCCACTGCAGCAGCCTCCCATCCCAGTACGTACGTATCCACTGCAGCAGCCTCCCATCCCGTATGGTACCGTACCCACTGCAGCAGCCTCCCATCCCAGTATGGTACCGTACCCACTGCAGCAGCCTCCCATCCCAGTATGGTACCGTATCCCACTGCAGCAGCCTCCCATTCCAGTATGGTACCGTACCCACTGTCAGCAGCCTCCCATCCAGTATGGTACCGTATCCCACTGCAGCAGCCCCCCATTCCAGTACGGTACCGTATCCCACTACAGCAGCCTCCCACTGCAGCAGCCTCCCATCCCAGTATGGTACCGTATCCCACTGCAGCAGCCTCCCATCCCAGTATGGTACCGTATCTCGCTTCAGCCTGCCATGTGTGTAACACACACACAGACACACACTTTCACTTTCTTACCATACTTCTTTCTTTGCAATTTCTTTACTCTGCAGTGCTGCTTTGGTGAGTGCACCCTGGATGGCAGGAGCCCTTGGCCAATCACAGCCAGGAGCCCAGGGCCAATCACAGCCACAGGAGCCCAGGGCCAATCCAGCGCAGGAGCCCTGGGCCAATCACAGTGCAGGAGCCCTGGGCCAATCACAGCCCAGGACTGACATCAGCTGGCCCATGATTCCTGGCGCAGGGCTAGTGGGCGGAGACCAGCACAGAGCACCGGAGCTGTGATTCACGACTGCACTCCTAGGGCTGTGAGAGGTACAGAGTGGTGGGCCCGGACAGCGGGGGCAGCGAGGAGCGGGGACATAGATGCATGCCTTGGTCTTGTGATCGGCGGCCTGCTGTGCAGGTACGCCTTATAATCGGGGGGGGTGTCTTATATTAGGAAGTAGGGCGACCCCCCAAGCATGACTTACTTTCGGGGGGCGCCCTATTTTCGGGGAAACACGATAGAATAGTCAAACACAATGGGTGCAAAATGCATTGTCCATCGTGCTCATATACTGCAAGTAAAATGACCTATTGGTGCAAAAAAAGGTATATACCAAATTCAGCTCAGCCACATCTCTATAATGTTGAGATGTCCTGGGTTTTGGCTTTAATATAAAGATTTTATCATATAATTTATATGAAAGACAATTATTTTCATGATTTTCTAATTCACAGAATCACTTTTACATGTATGAATTAATTGATTAAAATAACCAAAGTGCCCTACACCTTCTTCATTATTTCATCTTCAGAATAAAATATAAGATAAAATTGCCTTGGTTCCTAACTGTGAAGCTGGAACTTAAGAGTTGGGTTATCGTCAATGAAATGATTCCTGTGGGTAGGAGCTTATCATAATACCACTGGCCCGCTTTTTAATTGCCTTATTTAAAATATCCCCATTGTTTTAATCTAGGAAACCTTGCCACCCAATCCAACTTGCTCCCTCTCATTTAATTGCTAACTTAACAGCTTAATTAGCTTTTTCTTATCTTCAGAGTATGCTCCTTAATAAGTTTTGACTGAAAAATGTTCCATTGCTTCATACTCACATCATCCCCGATGATCTGGTTAATGAATGGTAAAAGAACTGTTAGTCTACTGACCCCCAGCAGTGTCCCAACTAATTAATCTACTTGTGTGGGAGCGAGTACTGGTATCATTGTATTGGCAGAAATTACATCTAATTGAGAATGGTGAAGCGTTGGCGATATTGCGTGATTATTAGTGCTGTTATTGTGTGTTAATAAGACATCGCTAATTCTCAATAGTTTTAGAACATGGGCAGGATATAAAAGTTGTGTAACACCTAATCAACACATAAAGAAATTAAAGAAATGCTGGACAGACTGTTTATTGCTGCCTGCAGAAAGGACAAAGAAAACCTAACATGGATGTGTTATAGGTGAGAAGACATTCTGGAAAAGAAAATGGGCTAAGAAACTGGGAAAAAATGCTCAGCAGGAAAGTTATATAAATTGGTAGCAGGATATAGGATTGGAGGAAAAGGGAATAGAAAAAGCCCGATAAGGTGATAATAAAGAGACAAGTGTTGTATAATACAGATATGGAGAAGTGGTAATGAGCAGAGGCATAGATATTGAAAAGAGCAGATGAGCACAATAACGTTTCGTGCCCAGATACAGAATGTTGTGAGCTTTACTCGGTGAATCATTCATTAACTTGATATTTCCATTATTTACTTATACTGTAGGTTGATGGTTTTTTAAAAAAAATAATATTGTAGACATTGAAAAACTTTTTGGCTAATTTTACATGCAAGTAAAGAAAAATTCAAGGGAATCAAATATATTACAACTAGTGATGAGTGAGTGTATTCATGACAATTCCCTGTTCACATGAATAGTATGGAATTCGCAATAATTCATTACTCGGCGAATATCGCTGTTGCTCGTGAGTGATTTGTTGATCGTCATCGATCGGACATAAAGTACACAAAGTGAACTGGAACCTCAGGGAGAGCAGATTGAATGTTAGGCTCTCTGGGGGGGCATTGCAAGGTGTTTTATGCTGTGAAAATTTGAAAGCGCCCACCCCCCACCCTGTCCCGGAATGACATGTTTTGTGACTCAGAGGTGTGTGGCCAGAGCCTATCACTCATTGACTTACATTGTACTCGCTATTCAGGTGAGTATGCGAGTATTAACAACTACTCGTTACGAGTATAACGAGTGCGAATATTACAGTACTCGCTCATCACTAATTACAGCTAAAAAAATCCTTTAATATTACTATGTAACCCCTAAGTGGTGTCAGCCAGTTAAACCCTAATGGATAAGAAACCTTTATATTTCATAGTTACATTTGAAGTGTTATGACTCTATTTTGAAGTGTTTTTCATATTCTTATCATCCTTGGCAATGTGTATCCTAAAAGCCATTGTCAAAGATCGGATTTTTTTATTTAGAAATATGGACAGGTGCAGCAAAATATGGTGGTGCAGAAAGATGGCTGATTTGAAGTCAGGTGGGGTCAAAAAAATAACAGGCTGTAGATGAGATGCTAAATTATTGTAGCAGAAATTATTATTATTATTATTATTTATATAGCACCATTAGGTTCCATGGCGCTTTACATGAGGATGAGGGAGACAAGAACAAGTACACTAAATCTAGGCGATCAGGACGTACAGGTACAGGAGGGGCAGGGACCCTGTCCACGAGGGCTCACAGTCTATGAGGGGTGGGTTAGGATACAGTAGGATGGAAGGTTAGGATACAGAAATGGATCAGTGATGACAGTTGTAGCACAACTGGGACAACAATGACTGATGTAGCAGGGCTCAAATAACGATGACTGGTGTAGCATATCTGGAACAGCATTGACTGGAGTATCAATGTTTTATTAGTGGTGTCTCATGTAGCACTGCTGGGCCACTAATGACTGGACTGCTAGAGGTGTTTTTGCAATGTTGGTTCAGTATAGCATAGCTGGGACAGCAGATTTGTAGTCAAGAAATTCCAATTGCCTGAATGCTCAGGCAGCGATCTGCCCTGGAAACCTTACCTGCAGGACAGAGGAGACAATCCACTGAAGATAGGGACTGCATGCTAATGGTTGGAGTAAGGAGAGGTAAGGATCATATATAAATTCCAATTTACATTTTTTTTGTTAAAGACGGTGAAAATATAGGAATTATCGTATATATCTTTTTTTTTTTTTCAAAGTATCTTATAAAGGGTTCTTTAATTTATTTTATTTCCATTAGAAAGGTCATCACATCAGGTAGGATTGTTGATGCATTTCGACTTTAAAAGTCTTAGTCATAACGAATAAAAGTTTTAAAGTCGAAACATGTCAACAATCCCACCTGATGTGATGACCTTTTTAATGGAAATTAAATAAATTGAATAAATCCTTTTTTTTTAAATATCAGTCAATTTACTTTCTTTATTGGATTTTGTTTTTTCCCTTCTCGATTGACTGGCTGGATCCCCAGGCCTATATGTGGTGGGGAACATAATTCAATGGTGAGCAAATATATTTCTATATTTTTCTGATTGTTCTAAGGTATCTACTGTAAAGTATAAATTGGTCCGATCTGCATTATTACAGCAATGTCAAATACAGTAACCTTGGGCCTCATTCAATTTTGCTCTGTTCTGCATTTTGCCTACCTATTGGTGTATTTTGTCTGTTGTTTATTTTCAACTTTTTCAAAGGCTACTTTGAATTCACACTTTTCTTTTAAAGTTTATTATTGTGGGAAGTGTTGAATATTTCAGATTTCTTTTGTCTGATTAATCAATTTCGTAATTATGAAAAGTTGCAACATTCTGCGCACATGTTCTCCTGTTCCACCCTGTAGTGATCTTATGTATGCGAAATATTTTTGAGCTATTTTTGAGCCATTTTGTCAACAGTGGAATTATGTGGGTTAAAAGATGCAAGCCAAGTTGAAAGCAAAGACAAACACCTTTTTCACACTGCATGAAATAAATGAAACAAGTGTGCTATTTTGAACAAGTTGGTGCAATAAAAGACACGCCCTATTTTTGATGACCAGCTAAAGTAAAACCAGACAGCGGGGGGGGGGGGGAGGTATTCTCAGCATGGTGAGGCCAATAGTTATTAGGCCCCAAAGGTTAAAGAATAGCAGCCCACAGCCACCCCAGAAATTGACGCATTCATTTGAAGTGCCGATTGCTGGTGCTTTACCAGGCTCTTCCCAATGCTCTGGTGCGATGGCATCAGGGTGATAGAAGGGATTAATGCCAGCTGTGTATTAACAGCTTGTCATTTACTCCAGATTGATAATGTCAGGCCTCTATGAAACCCGCCCATTATCAATCCTGTGAGGACATAGTTAAAAAATACAAACACAAAGAAAAATCCTTTATTTGAAATAAATCACAGAGAAAAAATCCTTTATTTGAAATAAATCACAGAGAAAAATCCTTTATTTGAAATAAATCAAACATACAATCCTCATTTTCCAATTTATTACCCTACACATACTCCTCCAACAATAATACACAATAATGGTCCCACAAAGCACAGAAGCTCACTGAGGTCCTGTGGCAGTGAACTCAGGTGATCCGGCTGCGGGGAGGTCACCTAATTTCACTGCTGCTGGGCCTCAGTGACTCAGTGAGTGATGTCACTGCTCTTCGCAGCAGTCAGTGTGATCGTAGAAACTTTTTTTGTATCCCTGGCACACACAAAAGGAGAAACTTGAGAAGTGGTATCTTTATCCGTGGTTTTTATTTGCAGTTGTGAAGACACTTCAAATCAACTTTCGACCCCACATTGGGTCTTCTTAAAAATTGGTCTATTGAAAGATATTTACAAAAACTCAAAATCAAAAATAACATAAAGAATTCATTTTCATTCTAGGGGTCTACATGTGTAATGTGTTGTGAGTGACACGCCATGTGTTTCCGTGAGGTGTTGGTTTAGTGAAACGAAGGTTCCCTCAAAGTCTGGGTGTGATTGATTACCGTTTACTTGTGTTAGGATGAGGGGGTTATGGGAACCTGAGTTGTGAGGTGTCGTGGATAAAAAGACTGTGAATTAAGGGAGAAGAAAGTAAAGAGAAAAGAGTGGCTTGGACGAGAAATGAAAACATAGTAGGAACAACGGGAAAATTTAACTTATAATTGAACAGCTTAGTAGAGGTAGTGGGCTAATCATCTGGGGAAAGGCATATAGATACATGATCAATACCTTCGTATGGTCCTGTGATTGTTCAGGACTGGGTACATATGTCCCTGATAGTACACCGTGCAGTCGCCTATCACTGAAAAAGTATGCGGTTTAACAAAAGACTTTGCTATAATAAATCATATAGTTATACACAAACCGATACAGTTTAGAGGGTTTTGCCATTTTTCAAAAATTTATATAGATTGTGTTTAAACATTTGATAAAGGAACCTGGTAGTGCTCAGTGGTTAGTTTTCTGTATCTGTTATAGAGCGGTGCAATCCAGTGAATGAAACTAGTCAAAATGAGATAATAAATTTGAGGCGTTGTGGCTACTTACCTGCTTGGCTTGTCACCAGGTTTATATACAGTGTTGGCCAAAAGTATTGACACCCCTGCAATTCTGTCAGATAATACTCAGTTTCTTCCTGAAAATGATTGCAATCACAAATTCTTTGATATTATTATCTTCATATAATTTGTCTTCAATGAAAATAACACAAAAAGAATTGTCCTAAAGCCAAATTGGATATAATTCCACACCAAACATAAAAAAGGGGGTGGACAAAAGTATTGGCACTGTTAGAAAAATCATGTGATGCTTCTCTAATTTGTGTAATTAACAGCACCTGTAACTTACCTGTGGCACCTAACAGGTGTTGGCAATAACTAAATCACACTTGCAGCCAGTTGACATGCATTAAAGTTGACTCAACCTCTGTCCTGTGTCCTTGTGTGTACCACATTGAGCATGGAGAAAAGAAAGAAGACCAAAGAACTGTCTGAGGACTTGAGAAACCAAATTGTGAGGAAGCATGAGCAATCTCAAGGCTACAAGTCCATCTCCAAATACCTGAATGTTCCTGTGTCTACCGTGCGCAGTGTCATCAAGAAGTTTAAAGCCCATGGCACTGTGGCTAACCTCCCTAGATGTGGACGGAAAAGAAAAATTGACGAGAGATTTCAACACAAAATTGTACGGATGGTGGATGAAGAACCTTGACTAACATCCAAACAAGTTCAAACTGCCCTGCAGTCCAAGGGTACAACAGTGTCAACCCGTACTATCCATTGGCGACTGTATGGTAGGAGACCCAGGAAGACCCCACTACTTACCCCAAGACATAAAAAAGTGAGGCTGGAGTTTGCCAAAACTTACCTGAGAAAGCCTAAAATGTTGTGGAAGAATGTTCTCTCTTTTTGGGCAAAGGCATCAACATAGAGTTTACAGGAGAAAAAAAGAGGCATTCAAAGAAAAGAACATGGTCCCTACAGTCAAACATGGCGCAGGTTTTCTGATGTTTTGGGGTTGCTTTGCTGCCTCTGGCACTGGACTGCTTGACCGTGTGCATGGCATTATGAAGTCTGAAGACTACCAACAAATTTGCAGCATAATGTAGGGCCCAGTGTGAGAAAGCTGGGTCTCCCTCAGAGGTCATGGGTCTTCCAGCAGGACAATGACCCAAAACACACTTCAAAAAGCAAAAGAAAATGGTTTGAGAGAAAGCACTGGAGACTTCTAAGGTGGCCAGCAATGAGTCCAGACCTGAATCCCGTAGAACAACTGTGGAGAGATCTAAAAATGGCAGTTTGGAGAAGGCACCCTTCAAATACCAGGGGCCTGGAGCAGTTTGCCAAAGAAGAATGGTCTAAAATTCCAGCAGAGCATTGTAAGAAACTTATTGATGGTTACCGGAAGCGGTTGATCGCAGTTATTTTAGCTAAAGGTTGCGCAACCAAGTATTAGGCTGAGGGTGCCAATACTTTTGTCTGGCCCATTTTTGGAGTTTTGTGTGAAATGATCAATGTTTTGCTTTTTGCTTCATTCTCTTTTGTGTTTTTTCGTTGAAGACAAATTAAATGAAGATAATAATACCAAAGAATTTGTGATTGCAATAATTTTTAGGAAGAAACTGAGTATTATCTGACAGAATTGCAGGGGTGTCAATACTTTTGGCCAACACTGTATACCGTATATACTCGTGTATAAGCCGAGTTTTTCAGCCCAAAATTTGGGCTGAAAAGTCTCCCCCTCGGCTTATACACGGGTCTATACGGGGGCCCATGGTGTGGTGTGTGGTGGGGGCTGTGGAGGCTGCAGGAAGCGGGGGGGGGGGGGGCTGCTGTATGAGCGGCCCCGTCACGTGGGGCCGCTCATTAAATATGCACTGCTTCCCCCTGTCAATCAGCGGCAGGGGGAAACAGTGCATATAGCCCCCCAATGCTGATCAGCGCTGCTCCTCCGTGCTCCGTCCGTCCGTCCTGCTGCATCCGGGATCTCCGGCCGTTGCAGGCATGTGACGTCATCGCGCGACGGCCGGGGATCCCGGATGTAGCAGGACGGACGGAGGGAGCACCACGGAGCACCGAGGAGCAGCGCTGATCAGAAGACCGGGATGGTAAGAGAAGCGGGGGGGGCCCTTGCAAGGGGGGGGGAGTGCCAGCATTTGGGGGCTGCTGGGAACCCCCAGGGGGCTGCTGGTGACCCCCTGGGGGCTGCTGGGGACCCCCTGAGGGCTGCTGTGTACCCCCAGGGGGCTGCTGTGTACCCCCAGGGGGCTGCTGGGCACCCCCTGGGGGCATGCTGTATACCACTGGGGCTGCTGTATACTACCACTGGGGCTGCTATATACTACCACTGGGGCTGCTGTATACTACCACTGGGGCTGCTGTATACTACCACTGGGGCTGCTTTATACTACCACTGGGGCTGCTGTATACTACCACTGGGGCTGCTGTATACTACCACTGGGGCTGCTATATACTACCACTGGGGCTGCTGTATACTACCACTGGGGCTGCTGTATACTACCACTGGGGCTGCTGTATACTACCACTGGGGCTGCTGTATACTACCACTGGGGCTGCTGTATACTACACTGGGGCTGCTATATACTACCACTGGGGCTGCTATATACTACCCAGGGGCTGCTGTATACTACCACTGGGGCTGCTGTATACTACCACTGGGGCTGCTGTATACTACCACTGGGGCTGCTATATACTACCACTGGGGCTGCTGTGTACTACCACTGGGGTTGCTATATACTACCACTGGGGCTGCTTTATACTACCACTGGGCCTGCTGTATACTACCACTGGGGAGGCCTGTATACCACTGAGGGGGGCCTGTATACCACACTGCTGGGGGCTGTATACCTGTGCTGGAGTCCACCCTCGGCTTATACACGAGTCAATAGGTTTTTCCAGATTTTTGGGACAAAAGTAGGGGGTCGGCTTATACACGGGTTGGCTTATACACGAGTATATACGGTAATTGATTGGGGAGGTTTTTATGTAGTCCATAGACTCTAATATATGATCTATCTATATGCCTTTCCCCAGATGATTAGCCCACTACCTCTACTAAGCTGTTGAATTACAAGTTAAATTTTCCCCTCGTTCCTACTATGTTTTCAAATCTCACCCAAGCCACTATTTTCTTTACTTTCTTCTCCCTTAATTCACCATCTTTTTATCCACGACTAGTGATGAGTACTAAAATGCTCGGGTGCTCGAAGCTCGGGCCGAGCATCCCGAGATACTCGTGTACTCGGCCCGAGTAACGAGCCCAATGTTATCCTATGGGAGACACGAGTATTTTTATGAAATGACTGCCGGCAGCATGGAAAAACCTTAAAAATGTCACAAAAGTCTCAGAAGAGTGCTGAAATGACATGGCAACACCATGGGAAGACCCCTGGAAGCATTTCTCACTCAAAAGTCAGAGCTGTGAACAATGTTGTCCGAGTTTCACGCCAATTTTACGGAGTCTCCAGAAAACCTTCCAAAATTACACCAAAATGAATATTTAGGGTGGAAATGTTAAGGGCACATACCCAATAGTGAGATACAGCTGGTGTATGTCACTTTTTGTGATTACATGAAAGATTTTACGTGAAAACATTGTGCGACACTCCGATGACCCTGACAAGAGACGTACATGAAGCCCTGTCTAGAAATAAAGTGCCCATTTTGAGGAACTGGGTCTATTGTAGTATCTTCCTTTGCAAGGGCAGTCTAAAATTGGGAGGTTCAACAATGCCCCTGGATACAGACATGTAGTAGGGCTTGTAACCCTCAAGTGGGTGTATTGTAGTATAGCCCTTTGGTCAGGGCGGCCAAAAATTGGGAGGTTCAACAATGACCCATGCATACAGACATGTAGTAGGGCCTGTAACCCTCAAGTGGGTGTATTGTAGTATAGCCCTTTGGTCAGGGCAGCCAAAAATTGGGAGGCTCCTCTTTGTCCCTGGATAGAGACGTGCAGGAGGGCCTGTAACCCTCAAGTGGGTGTATTGTAGTATAGCCCTTTGGTCAGGGCAGCCACAAATTGGGAGGTTCAACAATGACCCATGCATACAGACATGCAGTAGGGCCAGTAACCCTCAAGTGGGTGTATTGTAGTATAGCCCTTTGGTCAGGGCAGCCACAAATTGGGAGGTTCAACAATGACCCATGCATACAGACATGTAGTAGGGCTTGTAACCCTCAAGTGGGTGTATTGTAGTATAGCCCTTTGGTCAGGGCGGCCAAAAATTGGGAGGTTCAACAATGACCCATGCATACAGACATGTAGTAGGGCCTGTAACCCTCAAGTGGGTGTATTGTAGTATAGCCCTTTGGTCAGGGCAGCCAAAAATTGGGAGGTTCAACAATGACCCATGCATACAGACATGTAGTAGGGCCTGTAACCCTCAAGTGGGTGTATTGTAGTATAGCCCTTTGGTCAGGGCAGCCAAAAATTGGGAGGCTCCTCTTTGTCCCTGGATAGAGACGTGCAGGAGGGCCTGTAACCCTCAAGTGGGTGTATTGAAGTATAGGCCTTTGGCCATGGCAGGCAAACATTGGGAGGTTCAACAATGAGCCATGCATACAGACATGTAGTAGGGCCTGTAACCCTCAAGTGGGTGTATTGTAGTATAGCCCTTTGGTCAGGGCAGCCAAAAATTGGGAGGCTCCTCTTTGTCCCTGGATAGAGACGTGCAGGAGGGCCTGTAACCCTCAAGTGGGTGTATTGTAGTATAGCCCTTTGGTCAGGGCAGCCAAAAATTGGGAGGTTCAACAATGATCCATGCATACAGACATGTAGTAGGGCCTGTAACCCTCAAGTGGGTGTATTGTAGTATAGCCCTTTGGTCAGGGCAGCCACAAATTGGGAGGTTCAACAATGACCCATGCATACAGACTTGCAGTAGGGCCTGTAACCCTCAAGTGGGTGTATTGTAGTATAGCCCTTTGGTCAGGGCGGCCAAAAATTGGGAGGTTCAACAATGACCCATGCATACAGACATGTAGTAGGGCCTGTAACCCTCAAGTGGGTGTATTGTAGTATAGCCCTTTGGTCAGGGCAGCCAAAAATTGGGAGGTTCAACAATGGCCCATGCATACAGACATGCAGTAGGGCCTGTAACCCTCAAGTGGGTGTATTGTAGTATAGCCCTTTGGTCAGGGCAGACAAAAATTGGGAGGCTCCACATTGTCCCTGGATAGAGACGTGCAGGAGGGCCTCAAAACATTTTTCCCATTGAAAAGGAGCGGGTCTCCTGTCGTTGTAATGCCCATTCTAAAAGAATGGGCGAAAAAATTTACCACTGCAGGTATACCTCAAACAACAGCCTAACTATTGTAACGGTCATCATGGTGTCACATGAGGAGAAGGAGGAGCAGTCCAGCGATTAGCCAAAGTCCGGAAGTGTGTACCCATGGGTGAGTGGAGGTACATGTCAAATTCAAATAACAAAATTTTAATTCAGTTGTCATTTGCTGGTGGTGTGGTGAAGTCTGGCCCAATCCAACCCTTGTTCATCTTGATCAGAGTCAGCCTGTCCGCATTTTCAGTTGACAGGCGGGTGCGTTTATCAGTGATGATTCCACCTGCAGCACTGAAAACACGCTCTGATAAAACGCTAGCGGCAGGGCAGGCCAGGACTTCCAAGGCGTAGAGAGCCAATTCATGCCACGTGTCGAGCTTGGAGACCCAATAATTGAAAGGCACAGAGGAATCTCGCAGTACAGTTTTTCGATCTGCAAGGTACTCCTTCAGCATCTGCCCAAACTTAGCATTTCTGGTGGCACTACCCCGCACCTCAGGGGCTGTGGTACGTGAGGGGCTGAGAAAACTGTCCCACATCGTAAAGACAGTTCCCCTGCCTCTGGCGGATTGGACTTGTGCCCCTCTCGGCCATACGCCTTGGTTGTCCACCGAATCCTGACCTATGCCGCTAGCGTTTTGTGAGGGGAATGATTTCACTACTTCCGTGACTATGGCCCTGTGGAACTGCTGCATTTTGGCTGACCTCTCCGCCTCAGGAATGAGAGACATAAAGTTCTCCTTGTAGCGTGGGTCTAACAGTGTTGCCAACCAGTACTGATTGTCGGCCAAGATGTTCTGAACGCGAGGGTCACGAGACAGGCAGCTTACCATAAAGTCAGCCATGTGCGCCAGACTCTTAACAGCCATCACTTCAGTATCCAGACCAACACGATGACCGAACATGCTGTCTTCCTCCTCCTCCTCTTCCTCATCTCCCCTGTCCTCTGGCCAGCCACGCTGAATCGAGGGTATGACTGGTGTGCATGTCATATCCTCAATTTGGCCAGAGAGTTGCTCCATGTCTTCATCCTCCTCCTCCTCGTCATAGTCCTCCACTGCACGTTGTGATGAGATGAGGCTGGGCTGTGTGTTTTCACCCACACCCACTACTGTTTCTTGCTCAAAGTCATCGCGCTCGGCCTGCAATGCATCCTCTTTGATTTTCAGCAGAGACCGTTTTAGAAGGCAGAGTAGTGGTATGGTGACGCTAATAATGGCGTCATCGCCGCTCACCATCTTGGTGGAGTCCTCAAAGTTTTGGAGGACGGTGCATAGGTCCGACATCCATCTCCACTCCTCAGGTGTTATGTGTGGAGTTTGACCCATTTCCCGACGGCTTAGGTGATGCAGGTAGTCCACAACTGCCCTCTTCTGCTCACATATCCTGACCAACATGTGCAGAGTTGAATTCCAACGCATGGGGACATCACACACCAGTCTGTGTGCCGTAAGACGCTAACGGCGCTGAAATCCGCCAAGGTCGGCTGAAGCAGCAGGTGACTTGCGAAAATGTGCAGACAGACGCCGAACTTTTACCAGCAGGTCAGACACCTCTGGGTATGACTTCACAAACCTCTGAACCACCAGGTTGAGCACATGGGCCACGCATGGAACATGCGTCAGCTGCCCTCGCCTCAAAGCTGCCACCAGGTTCCGGCCATTGTCACACACGACCTTTCCTGGCTTTAGGTTCAGAGGTGTGAGCCAGTGATCTGCCTGCTCTTTCAGAGCTGTCCACACCTCTTCTGCATTGTGGGGTTTGTCACCTATGCAGACTAGCTTCAGCACAGCCTGTTGCCGCTTTGCAGAGGCAGTGCTGCAGTGCTTCCAGCTTGGGACTGGTGTGGAGGGTACAGTGGATGAGGATGCGCAGGAGGAGGAGGCTGAAGAGCATGACATTCCGGAGCTGTAGAGTGTCGGTGAAACCCTGACAGAGGTAGGGCCTGCTATCCTTGGTGTGGGAAGGACGTGTTCCGTCCCTCGCTCAGACTGGGTCCCAGCCTCCATAATATTAATCCAGTGTGCCGTCAAGGAGATGTAGCGGCCTTGCCCACAAGCACTTGTCCACGTGTCTGTTGTTAGGTGGACTTTGGCTGAAACAGCATTGTTCAGGGCACGTGTGATGCTGTTGGACACGTGGTTATGCAATGCGGGGACGGCACATCTGGAGAAATAGTGGCGGCTGGGGACCGAGTAACGTGGGACAGCAGCCGCCATCAGGTCGCGGAATGCGTCCATCTCCACCAGCCGGAAAGGCAACATTTCTAGCGCTATGAGTTGCGAAATGTGATCATTCAGGACTGTGGCATGTGGGGCGTTGGCAGCGTATTTGCGCCTGCGTTCAAATGTTTGCTGAATGGATAATTGAACGCTGCGCTGGGACAAGGACGTGCTTGATGGTGGTGTAATTTGTGGTTGGGCAACTTCAGGTGCAGGGCCGGAGGCTTGTTCGCGGCCAGCATGGACAGGGGATTGGCTCGCATGCACAACAGGCGAAGACGTAGCAGTGACATCAGCAAGCACCGCTCCTCGACTCTGTTGTACTTCCCACAAAGTCGGGTGCTTGGCTGACATGTGCCTGATCATGCTGGTGGTGGTCAGGCTGCTAGTTTTCATACCCCTGCTGATAGTGGCATGGCAGGTGTGGCAAATGGCCTTTTTAGAGTCTTCTGGAGCCAACTTAAAAAACTCCCAGACTCGGGAAGACCGAACATTTGCACAGGCAAATGAGTCGTGTTGTTGGTCCAGGGAACGGTTGCCTGCCTTCTGCCTGCGGACGCAACCCTGCTTCGTACTGCCTGTTGGGATGCTACGCCTCCCTCCCCCTGTGCACTGCTGTCCTCACTCTGCATATCCTCCTGCCATGTTGCGTCAGCTACTGGATCATCCACCACGTCGTCTTCCTCTTCCGCACCCTGATCCTCCTCCTGACTTCCTGGCAATTGTGTCTCATCATCGTCCACCCCTTGTTGAGACACTTTGACAACGTTCCGTTCTTCATAACGTGGCTGCTCAAATATTTGGGCATCTGTACATACCATCTCCTCATCACCCACTTCAAGAGGAGGTGGCGACAGGCCAGATTCTGCGAATGGATACGTGAACAGCTCTTCCGAGTGTCCTAGTGTGGGATCAGTAATGTCCGTGGACGTGTACTCGGCCAGGTGGTAGGAAGGAGGATCAGGTTGGGAAATGTGCGGTGCAGTATCACGGCTACTGACAGTTGACCGTGTGGAAGACAGGGTGTTTGTGGAGGTGCCCATCTGACTTGAAGCATTATCCGCTATCCAAGTAACAACCTGTTGACACTGGTCTTGGTTCAACAGTGGTGTACTGCTGTGGGCCCCAAGAATTTGGGACAGGACGTGTGAGCGAGGAGATGTGGCCCTTTGTTGTTGCGAAATTAGTGCTGGCACACGACCTCGGCCTCTGCCTGCACCACCATCACGTCCACTTCCTTGTTCCATGCCAACGCCCTTGCCAACGCCTTTGCGCATTTTGCTTGTATAGAGCGACAACTGTCTGGTGACTGTTGAGGTCACAGGAGATTAGGATTTTAGTTCCCTAACCTGTATCAAGGTATGAAGTACACCAGTGTGGTGACTGTTGAGATCACAAGAGATTAGGATTTTAGTTCCCTAACCTGTATCAAGGTATGACGTACACCAGTCTGGTGACTGTTGAGATCACAAGAGATTAGGATTTTAGTTCCCTAACCTGTATCAAGGTATGACGTACACCAGTGTGGTGACTGTTGAGATCACAAGAGATTAGGATTTTAGTTCCCTAACCTGTATCAAGGTATGACGTACACCAGTGTGGTGACTGTTGAGATCACAAGAGGTTAGGATTTTAGTTCCCTAACCTGTATTAAGGTAGTACGTACACCTGTCTGGTGACTGTAATGGTTTCACGAGAGGATTTTAGTCCCTAACCTGTATTAAGGTAGTACGTACACCTGTCTGGTGACTTTAATGGTGTCAGGAGAGGATTTTAGTCCCTAACCTGTATTAAGGTAGTACGTACACCTGTCTGGTGACTTTAATGGTTTCAGGAGAGGATTTTAGTCCCTAACCTGTATTAAGGTAGTACGTACACCTGTCTGGTGACTGTAATGGTTTCAGGAGAGGATTTTAGTCCCTAACCTGTATTAAGGTAGTACGTACACCTGTCTGGTGACTGTAATGGTGTCAGGAGAGGATTTTAGTCCCTAACCTGTATTAAGGTAGTACGTACACCTGTCTGGTGACTGTAATGGTGTCAGGAGAGGATTTTAGTCCCTAACCTGTATTAAGGTAGTACGTACACCCGTCTGGTGACTTTAATGGTGTCAGGAGAGGATTTTAGTCCCTAACCTGTATTAAGGTAGTACGTACACCTGTCTGGTGACTTTAATGGTTTCAGGAGAGGATTTTAGTCCCTAACCTGTATTAAGGTAGTACGTACACCTGTGTGGTGACTGTAATGGTTTCAGGAGAGGATTTTAGTCCCTAACCTGTATTAAGGTAGTACGTACACCTGTCTGGTGACTTTAATGGTGTCAGGAGAGGATTTTAGTCCCTAACCTGTATTAAGGTAGTACGTACACCTGTCTGGTGACTGTAATGGTGTCAGGAGAGGATTTTAGTCCCTATCCTGTATTAAGGTAGTAAGTACAAGAGTGTGGTGACTCTAATGGTCACAGAAAAGCTTGGATTCCAATCTGTATCACCCTGCCTATATCCTCCTAGATAAGTCCTGAGAAGGACTGTTCTGGTCACTGGAAAGCTTGGACTCCGATCTGGATCACCCTGCCTATATCCTCCTAGATTAGTCCTGAGAAGGACTGTTGTGGTCAGCAGCAGCAGTTTGCAGCCCTGCTCCGGATCTACCTATGAGGGCCGCAAATCTGTTCCTAAGCAGCAGCAGACACTCTCCCTACACTCACTGTCTGGATGGCTGTGTGCCGAGCACAGCGCGCCGGAAGTTATAAAGGCTCGGTCACGCTGTGCAGGGCGGCCAATCACTGCTATGCCACAACTAACAGGGCTGTGGCATTGCAGTGGTCCGCCAGCCAATCCCTGCACGTGGGCTGGCTCTCAAAAGAGCGCCAACATGCAGAGATGACGACCACGAGCACAGCACGAGTATCGCGAGATTACTCGCTGCTCGGCGAGTCGCCCAAGTACAGTGATACTCGTGCGAGTACCGAGTAGTGGCGAGCATGCTCGTTCATCACTATCCACGACACCTCACAACTCAGGTTCCCATCACCCCACCCTAACACAAGGAAACGGTAATCAATCAAAGGATGCTTTTGTTCCCTCTGTGCCGACTATAGATGAAGCAGAGCCAGAATCATGTGCTCATCACTGTGGATTATCGTCGGAGCGGTATGTGTGGGGTAATAATAAATTGGAAAATGAGGGTTGTCTGTTTGATTTATTTAAAATAAAGGATTTTTCTCTGTGATTTATTTCAAATAAAGGATTTTGTTTGTGTCTGTGTTTTTTAACTATTTCTTCACAGGATTGATAATGGAGTGGATTATCAATCTTGGCTTAATGACAAGCTACCAATACTTAGCTGTCATTAACCCCTTCTATCACCCCAATGCCACCACACCAGGGCATCGAGAAGAGGCGGGTAAAGCACCAGGAATTGGTGCTAAATGAACAATAGGTGCACAGATCCTAAGTCACGGGGGTATTTAGGACCAGTGGACAATGGTCTAGAGACATGTAGAAAAAGATACTGGTCATGGCTAACCACACCATCAAATACATTCAAATAAGTTTAAATACGCACAGCTTTAATGGAAAAATACAGAAGCGAACAAGGGTCAATAACAGGTTACACACGATGAGGAGGATGCATACAACACAGAAAGTAACCCCTGTAAGGTGCAGAAGTGTACAAAAAGGTCACAGTCAATAGACAATAAACAACCTGAAAAATAACAGGGGACATAATATTGTCAACATAAGTACTCACAGTGAAGTGACAATAGAATGGATTTACAGTACACAAGAATAACTGCAAACATGTAAAAATTGCACTAACCACCAGCAGCCACAAATGAGTTATATGAAAAGATGGCAGGACGCCCCTAGGTCTCCTAGATGGCCCACAAAGATGGCCCATCTTAATAATAACAAGATACCTGTGTAAGCATATATTGACCAGAAGGAACGAGAGTCCACAGGGCAGAAGGTAGATATATCCTGTATTGAGCTCAAGCTGGTGGTAATGAGCACAATGATCATGGGAACCAAACAGGAGCATGCTCAAGATGGATGAATAAAGCGGGTTATGCGACAGTAGGCAGGAAAGGGGTGGGTAAAGGTCACATGCGTATCGCGGAGATGAGGCTTCATCAGGGATTGCTGAAGGCAAAGTTACTAAGGTATTGCTTAAATATTCCTCCCACAGCTTCAAAATAATTAGCTAGTGATTAGAGAGAGTAAATAGTACCTTTGTGTGTAGGTGCGGCTGAGTGTACCCGCCAGGGGGGTGGAAGTGCGGTACTTTTAGTAAGCGGAACCCTGGATACGGAGATTTGGTGTAAGCAGATAAAGACTCCCCTGAATCTGTGTATATGCAGGAGGCTGCCGCACTGGAATATAAATGTAGTCAAATTCACAAATATATTTACGCCAGAATTGATAGGTCTTATTATACATATGTATTTTGTTATTTTTAAGATCTGTCCACTTTATCTTTGTGAGTCATCTGGAGACCTTAGGGCATTGTGCTATCTTTTCACATAATTCATTTGGGGCTGTTGGGGTTAGTGCAATTTTTACATGGTTGCAGTTATACTTGTGCAAGTCCATTATATCATCACTTCACTGTGGTCTGGGGGAACAGCTATTCTCCTTGTGGAGAGTATTCTGCCAGCTGGCAGAAAGGAGACTTAAAGCCGCAATGCTCCTCTGGGAAATTGCATATGTAAATTTTCACTTCAGTGAGGAAGTGGACAAACTCTAATGCCACCTAATAAAGGTAGCAATCCTAAAAGTCATAATTGACTCTTTAACAAGCCTTTTAATATGACTTAGGATTTGAGCCAGATCAGAATTCCCACACACTGCACTGATTAGGGGCAATCACCCCGAAATGCAGCGTCTGCAGTTTGGAGTTCTGATCTGGCACAAATCCTAAGTCATATTAAAAGGCTTGTTAGAGAGGCGATTATGACTTTTAGGATTGCTACCTTTATTAGGTGGCATTAGAGTTTGTCTACTTCCTCATTGAAGTAGCAATTTGCATAAGCACTTCACTGTCATTACTTTTGTTGACATTCTTATATTCCCTGTGATTATTTAGGTTGTTTATTGTATATTGATTTTGATCTTTTTGCACATTTCAGCACCTTATAGGGGTTACTTTTTGTGTTGTAGGCATTCATCTCATCGTGTGCTTTTTACTGCTTTTAACCCTTGTTTGCTTCTATATTTTTTCCAATAAAGCTTTGTCTATTTAAGTGTATTTCATTGTATTTTTTGGTGTGGGTACCCATGACCAGTATCTTTTCCTACATGTCTCTACGTATTGGTGCTTCTACTGATTTCTGGGGCAGCTGCACGCTGTTATTCTTTAGTCTGGGGAAGCCTAATAACTATGGGCCTCACCATGCTGAGAATACCAGCCCCTAGCTGTCTGGGTTTTACCTTGAATGGCAATAAAAAATAGGGTGAAGTGCACATATTCATTTTTATAGTTGTTTTTATAAATACCGTATATACTCGTGTATAAGCCAACCCATGTATAAGCCGACCCCCCTACTTTTGCCCCCAAAACCTGTGAAAACCTATTGACTCGTGTATAAGCCGAGGGTGGACCCGGCACAGGTATACAGCCCCCAGCAGTGTGGTATACAGGCCCCTCCAGTGGTATACAGGCCTCCCCAGTGGTAGTATACAGCAGCCTCCCCAGTGGTATATACAGGCCCCAGCAGTATATACAGCAGCCCCAGTGGTATATACAGGCCCCAGTGGTGATATATACAGGCCCCAGTAGTGGTATATACAGGCCCCAGTGGTGGTATATACAGGCCCCAGTGGTGGTATATACAGGCCCCAGTGGTGGTATATACAGGCCCCAGTCGGTATACAGCCCCCCCCATCGGTATACAGGCCCTAGTGGTGGTATATACAGGCCCCAGTCAGTATACAGCCCCCCCCATCGGTAAAACAGGCCCCAGTGGTGGTACATACAGGCCCCAGGTGGTATACAGCCCCCCCATCGGTATACAGGCCCCAGTGGTGGTACATACAGGCCCCAGTCGGTATACAGCCCCCCCCATCGGTATACAGGCCCCAGTGGTGGTATATACAGGCCCCAGTCAGTATACAGCCCCCCCTTGGTGCCGCAAACCTGTAAGGAATAATCATTATACTTATCCCTGTCCTCGCCGCCTCCGCTGCTCTGCACCGCGCTCCTCTGGCTTCATCCGGCTTCTTCCGGCTACCTCCGGCGCACAGACAATGACGTCATTACCTGCGCCCACCGAATGGCGGTGGCGGCGGCAAGGACAGGGATAAGTATAATGATTATTCCTTTACAGGCTTGCGGCACCAAGGGGGGGGGGCCTGTATACCAATGGGGGAGGCTGTGTATACTGAGTGACTCGCGTATAAGCCGAGGGGGGGACTTTTCAGCCCAATTTTTGGGCTGAAAAACTCGGCTTATACGCGAGTATATACGGTAATTAAAAAAAATAATGGGCTTATCTGAATTTTGATTGCCAACCAAGGTAAAGCCAGGCAGCTCAGGGTGGCAGCCTGTAGCTGTCTCCTTTATCTGTGCTTGGAATAAAAATTATAGTGAAGCTCTATGTCTTTTATTTATTTGTACACTATTATGATGTCAGGTTCGTTCCCTATGGCAACTAATTACAGATGCTGGCATAATAATAATATTTATTCATATAGCGCTATTAATTCCATAGCACTTTACATATGTTTGTGTGGTGCCCCACTGGTCAGTGCGCCACAGTAGGGGTACTGCACCCAAAACAGAGTATGTGGTATTTCTGTCATTGAAGGGGATAACGTTGAACTGAGGTTCTCATCCCAGCATCCCTACACCTAGACTAGGGGACCAATCAGATAACCCATCACTAGGGTAACCGGTCCTGGTGGGAGGAGTGTTAGGGTAGAAGGAGCAGGAAATACACAGACAGATCTAGTCTAGTCTGAGGAAAGAGGCAAGGAACAAGTCCTAGAGGGACACCACAGGGAGGGCGCCCGAAAAGGAGTGGCGACCCAGACAGAAAGGGGAGACCAAGTGCCAGACTGTCCGAATAAGCAGTCTGGGGGATTCCCAGTCCACAATGGGGTACTGGCTCCGAGTCATGGTGCAGACGAGTCCAACCCTGAGCCACAAATACCAGTGGGTCGCAGGTCTGCCAAGCAGCCCTCGACCTCATCCACAACGTACAGCCCCACCAGGTACCCTCAAACCGGGTTGAGCCCCTCAGAGAAGAAGGGTTACCTCATCACACCTGACGGGCCTGGTAGGGAGTGGGTTTGTACAGGGCAGTGCACGGATAGAAAGGAGGCGCAAGAAAGGCACAAAGGACAGTGAACGTAAAGTTGAAGGAACACTTGGGGAGCCTCAGAGAGACTTTGTACCCTCCAGTGACTACCCGGCCAGCTACCCGTAAAGACTGTAACTTTGTACCTGAACTGCCATGAACTGTTGCCAGTAAAGTACTCGTACAGAGTCAGAAAGCCTCTGGTGTTTTATTCTACTTAAGTTAAGAAGTAGCTGCTGCCACATCAACGATCTCAGCAGCAGCACTGCCCCAGGGACCCTGGTCTGCCTGCTGGGAGCATTATCAACTAGCTGCAATACCACCATCCCTGGTGGTCTGACAGCGATGTTGGTGAGATCACCGGAAACTGCAGGTGGTGTCACGAGACTTTATTCTTTTTATCATTTTTTCCCCATATTCCCAGTGACCCCCAGGGTTACGGGACTGGGCACCGGCCACCGAGACATCAGCCAAGCACTAACACCCGGGTACCGAGATCCCAAAGACCCCTGGGCGGTTTATTTGCACCACTGTCCTCATTGGGGCTCACAGTCTAAACATCACTATGTCTTGGAAATATGGGAGGAAGCCGGAGTGCCCAGAGGAAACCCACACAAAAACGGAGAGAACATACAAACTCCTTGCAGATGTTGTCCTTGGTGGGATTTGAACCCAGGGCTTCAGCGCTGCAAGGTTACAGTGCTAACCACTGAACCTTCATGCCACCCCCCACTTAGCCACAGCAGGGGCACAGCAGCCAATCACAGATGCCGTTGCAAAAAATGGGCTTCTTTGATTGGTTGTTGAAGCAATTACAGTAACCTGGAAGCAGCCCACACATTCTAGCATCTATGATGCAGTGAATAACCAGGAAGTTAATGAGCGGCCCCAGAAGTACAAGCATGGAACCGGTAAGTAGGAACTGATGTTTAATCACTTTTTGTTTCATTTACAGTCTCCCAGACCCCCTGTCTGCCACTTCATAACCTTGAAGTCCATGTTCGGGGGTTTGGTCTCAAGTTTGGGTCAAGTCCAGTCCCAAACCTGGATTTTAAAAACAAAGTCTGTCCGGGTCTGCCGAACCTTAACAATGGTGGTTTTGCCCAACACTAGTTACTAGTTTTGCATAATAAAAAGGCTAGAAAATAATATTTTCGTCTCAACGTTCGAAGACCCATTAGACATCTATTTTTCATTTGAAGGGGATTTTTAAGTACCTGGATTCTTCTTTGTCTCCTTTTATTACATTCATGTTGAAGAATCGTTGATACTAATATTTTGATAGTATAGGTCATTACAAATGTATATACAAATGGAGTCCTTGAAGCCTCGTTTAAAGTCTCAAACACGAGACTAGCCAGAGATCTCTACAGGGAAGGACCTAGCCCTGAGGTGTACTCCTTGCAGAGACCACCATAACCATCATATTAAGTCACCCTTCCAGTCACTATTCCACTCAGTTACGAGCTTAAGGATATGGCAAGGGAATTACCAAAGCCAGGTATCCATCCACAGACAGCTGTTTCAGGGTATTGCCCCTCATCAGTGTGGAGCAGGATTCTGGCTAGGTGGGAGCAATGCCTGGTAGACCAATATCACAAAGCTCTCACTGATCTCAGGGAGACCAGTCGAAGAAAACACTGCGGACAGCTGGCTAAAGCGCTCAAACAGAATGAAACCCATGGTGCATTGCCCCCTTGGAATTTGAATATGCAAATGGAGTCCGTGGAGCCTTGTTTAAAAGTCTCAAACATGGGACTAGCCAGATATCCCTCCAGAGAAGAACCTAGCCCTGGGGTGGACTCCTTGCGGAGACCACCATAACCACCATATTAAGACGCCCTTTCAGTCACTATCCTGCTCAGTTACGAGCTTAAAGGGAACCAACATAGTAACATAGTAACATAGTTTTTAAGGTTGAAGGAAGACTTTAAGTCCATCTAGTTCAACCCATAGCCTAACATGTTGATCCAGAGGAAGGCAAAAAAAACCCATGTGGCAACACTAAGCTCCACATTGGGGGAAAAAATTCCTTCCTGACTCCAGATACGGCAATCAGACTAATTCCCTGGATCAACGCCCTATCAAAGAATCTAGTATGTATAACTGATAATATTATCGTTTTCAAGAAAGGCATCCAGGCCCTTCTTAAATGTTAGTAGTGACTCACTCATTACAACAGCATGTGGCAGAGAGTTCCATAATCTCACTGCTCTTACAGTAAAGAATCCGCGTCTGTGATTATGATTAAACCTTCTTTCCTCCAGACGTAGAGGATGCCCCCTTGTCCCAGTCTCAGGCCTAAGAGTAAAGAGATCATTAGAAAGGTCTCTGTACTGTCCCCTCATATATTTATACATTATTATAAGATCACCCCTAAGCCTTCGTTTTTCCAAGCTAAATAACCCCAAGTTTAATAACCTGTCTTGGTATTGCAGACCCCTTAGTCCTCTAATGACTTTTGTCGCTCTTCTCTGGACCCGCTCTAGTTCAGCTATGTCTTTCTTATACACCGGAGACCAGAATTGTACACAGTATTCTGAGTGTGGTCGCACTAGTGACTTGTATAGAGGTAAAATAATGTTCTCCTCATGAGCATCTATGCCTCTTTTAATGCATCCCATTATTTTATTTGCCTTTGCAGCAGCTGCCTGACACTGGCCACTAAATGTGAGTTTGTCATCTACCCATACACCCAGGTCTTTTTCAGTGACAGTTTTGCCCAGTGTTTTACAATTAAGCACATAATTATACCTTTTGTTTCCTCTGCCCAAGTGCATGACTTTACATTTATCCCCATTAAAGCGCATTTGCCATTTAGCAGCCCAAGCTTCTAGTTTACATAAATCCTCCTGTAATATAAAATTGTCCTCCTGTATTGATTACCCTGCAGAGTTTAGTGTCATCTGCAAATATTGAGATTCTACTCCGTATGCCCCCTACAAGGTCATTAATAAATATATTAAATAGAAGCGGGCCCAACACTGACCCCTGTGGTACCCCACTGTTAACTGTGACCCATTCTGAGTGTGTTCCATTAATAACCACCCTTTGTTTCCTATCACTAAGCCAGTTCTTAACCCACTTACACATATTTTCCCCTATCCCCATTGCCCTCATTTTATGTATCAACCTTTTGTGTGGCACCGTATCAAAAGCTTTTGAAAAGTCCATATACACCACATCCACTGCATTTCGTTGGTCCAGTCCAGAACTTACTTCTTCATAGAAGCTTATCAGATTAGTTTGACAGGAACGGTCCCTCGTAAAACCATGTTGATAATGGGTCATGAGGTTATTTTTCTTCAGATACTCCAGTATAGTATCTCTTAGAAAACCCTCTAGGATTTTACCCACAGTAGAGGTTAAGCTTACTGCCTATAATTTCCAAGTTCAGTTTTTGTCCCCTTTTTGAATATTGGCACCACATTTGCTATACGCCAGTCCTGTGGTACAGACCCTGTTATTATGGAATCTTTATATATTAAAAATAATGGTCTATCTATGACAGTACTTAATTCCTGCAGCACTCTGGGGTGTATCCCATCCGGGCCCGGGGATTTGTCAATTTTAGTGATTTTTAGACGATGCCGTACTTCCTCTTGGGTTAAGCACGTGACATTTAATTGAGACTTTTTGTTATCACTGATCATATTGTCTGTCATGGAATTTTCTTGTGTAAATACTGTTGAAAAAAAGTCATTTAGCATATTGGCTTTTTCCTCATCCTCATCCACCATTTCACCCAGACTATTTTTAAAGGGGCCAACACCATCATGTTTTAGTTTCTTACTATTTATGTAGTTAAAAAATATTTTGGGATTCTTTTTACTTTCTCTGGCAATGAGTCTCTCTGTCTCAATCTTTGCTGCCTTGATTTGCTTTTTACAAATGTTATTTAATTTTCTGTATTTATTTAATAATGCTTCATCACTACCTACTTGCTTTAATTCCCTAAATGCTTTCTTTTTGTCACATATTGCACTTCTTACCGCTTTATTTAGCCATAGTGGTTTCCTCCTATTTCTAACATGCTTATTCCCATAGGGTATATATTGTGCACAGGTCCTATTCAGGATGCTAATAAACATCTCCCATTTGTGTTGTGTACTTTTATGTCTCAGGACATTGTCCCAGTTTATTGCACTAAGATCATCTCTCAACCGTTGGAAATTTGCCTTCCTGAAGTTTAGTGTCCTTGTAGCCCCTCTACTACATGTCTTAGTAAAGGATACTTGAAAGCTTATTAAGTTATGATCACTATTACCCAATTGACCTCCAACCCGTATATTTGATATGCGGTCCGGCCTGTTGGTTAATATTAGGTCCAGCAGTGCCCCCCTTCTTCTTGGGTCCTGAACCAGTTGTGAAAGGTAATTGTCTCTCATAGTTTTCAAAAACTTATTACCTTTGCTGGAACTGCAGGTTTCTGATCCCCAATGTATTTCAGGGTAGTTGAACCACCTCAGATCACCCTAATACACAGTTAGTACATGTCCCTGCACCCTAAGGATACGTTTCCAGCACTGTTTTTGTGTAAAATCTTGCATTAGTATAACTGATATAAAGAGTTTATAAACTTACTAGCCTGGAGACATCTGGGCGTATCCCTCCTTCTGTTATACTTCAGGCTGTGCATTGCATGTCTGTGCTCCCCCTCCCTCTGTGCCTGCTGCCCTGCCCTGATGGGCATGATCGTTATCTCCTCTGCACAGAGAGAGGGGGAGCACAGCCATGCAATGAATGCACAGCCCTGAAGTATAACAGAAGGAGGGATACGCCCAGATGTCTCCAGGCTAGTAAGTTTATAAACTCTTTATATCAGTTATACTAATGCAAGATTTTACACAAAAACAGTGCTGGAAACGTATCCTTAGGGTGCAGGGACATGTACTAACTGTGTATTAGGGTGATCTGAGGTGGTTCAACTACCCTGAAATACATTGGGGATCAGAAACCTGCAGTTCCAGCAAAGGTAATAAGTTTTTGAAAACTATGAGAGACAATTACCTTTCACAACTGGTTCAGGACCCAAGAAGAAGGGGGGCACTGCTGGACCTAATATTAACCAACAGGCCGGACCGCATCTGGGCGTATCCCTCCTTCTGTTATACTTCAGGGCTGTGCATTCATTGCATGGCTGTGCTCCCCCTCTCTCTGTGCAGAGGAGATAACGATCATGCCCATCAGGGCAGGGCAGCAGGCACAGAGGGAGGGGGAGCACAGACATGCAATGCACAGCCCTGAAGTATAACAGAAGGAGGGATACGCCCAGATGTCTCCAGGCTAGTAAGTTTATAAACTCTTTATATCAGTTATGCTAATGCACGATTTTACACAAAAACAGTGCTGGAAAGGTATCCTTAGGGTGCAGGGACATGTACTAACTGTGTATTAGGGTGATCTGAGGTGGTTGGTTCCCTTTAAGGATATGACAAGGGAATTACCAAAGCCAGGTATCCATCCACAGACAGCTGTTTCAGGGTATTGCCCCCTCATCAGTGTGGAGTAGGATTCTGGCTAGGTGGGAGCTATGCCTGGTAGACCCACATCACAAAGCTCTCACTGATCTCAGGGAAACCAGTCGAGGAAAACACTGCGGGCAGCTGGCTAAAGCGCTCAAACACAGTTAAACCATGGTGCATTGCACCTGGGAATTTGAATATGCAAATATGTAAATGGAGTCCATGGAGCCTCGTTTAAGAGTCTCAAACTTGGGACTAGCCAGATATCCCTCCGGGGAAGGAGATCAGTGAGAGCTTTGTGATATTACAAATGTATAGTCATTTGTTGTTGTTTTTCTATACAGAACATTTTTGATTGTCAAAAGGACATTGTATTTTTATTTGTTGTTACTTCTTTTTCTTAATTTTAATAACTCCTTTTTACATTTTTTTATGAGTCCAACAGTGTGAAACTTTTATTGCAATGTTCTGTCTATCTTTCAGTATACAGAGTATACAGTATTCTTAAATTCGTAGACTAAGTATTTGTACCAGACTTTGCTCTAGGCAGTGGACCATGGTGTTAATCAACTGTTGATTTCTTGTGCGGACTTACATAACTGTCATATCCCACCCGATCATACTCTCTGAAATATCATTTTGATATGTCAAACGTTTTCTAAACGTTGAGTCTTGAAGGAGCACCACCGAGACACATTCAGATCACCTACAGTCCGAACCTGTGTGCAAGACAGTAATTGTCCAGCAGTGTCTATAAAACTGTTTCATGACAGATTACTTAAGATCACAGGTAAAACCAAATGCTTAGCGGAAAAGACATCACATTCTCTGACAGCATCTGAATGACAGAATTATCATCATCTGATTTTCAGAAGCAATTTTCTCACTTACTTGATTTTACATTTAGCCATGTAACTCAAGGACAAATGCAATCTAGCTACAGCAGCAAGTTTTAGTTAGGTATTGTTTCATAAGTGGAAGTTGTGGTTGCAATGGGGATCACATCACTAGAGATGTACCCGCCTGCATCTTCCCTTATTGTAGCCTACTAGGAAAGTACAGTACAGCAATATGGCCAAAGCTAGAGTTTAATGTGTACCAAAACTGTTATGTTGGTTTCACATCTAAGGTTGGAGTGCATTTTGCTAAATTTTGGTTTTAGGCGTTTTTACCGCTAAAAATGCATAAAAAACGCTAGCGTTTTTGCCCCCATTGATTTCAATGGGAACGCATGTAAAAATGCATGTAAAAACGCATGCAAAACGCATGTGCATTTTCAAAAACGCAAAACGCATGCGTTTTTGACAACGCTGCCCAAAACGTCGGGGAAGATGTTTTGGGCTGTGTTGACAAAAACACATGCGTTTTTGAAAATGCAAATGCTTTTTGCATGCGTTTTTACATGCGTTCCCATTGAAATCAATGGGGGCAAAAATGATAGCGTTTTTTATGCGTTTTAGTGGTAGAAACGCAAATTAAGCAAAACGCACACCAACCTTAGATGTGGAACAGGCCTTAATCAAAATTGTACTAACTCAAAATCATAGGGATTGTTATGCAAAAAAAAGAGTGTTCAAAAACAATTCTTTGTAGTGTTAAAGTAAACCTGTCAGGTACTTTAGACCCCCTAAGCTATCACTACCTGTCCCTGCAGCTCTATACTACATCCCTAAGCATTCCTGTCTGTGTGAAGTATAATGGTTGTAAAAACACTGTTTATAACTTACATGTTCCCCCCATTGTCTAGACAGGTGGGCGGTCTCTCCAGGTTCATTTTACCCTTGCTCCATGGTATACCGACCAGGCGGGTGTGATAACATAATTTCCTTGCACGCTCCCGGAGATTAAAATCCATGGGCTTCCTTCAAGGTATGACGCGTGGCCACTCGTCATTTCCAGTCCTGTGGGGATGTATTGGGGTATAGTGGCCGGCTACAGAGGATGTGCACTGTGCATTCTTAAGGGAATTATGGACAAGGAAATTATACCACGGAGCGAGGAGAGAATGGACCCACAGAGAATGCCCACTTGTCTAGACATTGCGGGGAAATTGTACGTTGTAAACAGCATTTTTACAACCATAAAGGTACCATCACACGCCGTAATCTCGCCTGGAAATCATAAAGGCGATATGTCGCCCCAGAGTAATCACCGTGAAATTACCCCTCGGCCGTTGCCTGATTCCTGAACAGTGCTCAGTAATCAGCCGCAATCCTTAAGGCGAGATTTCCATGTTCGTTGGCTATGATTTCCCTTAGGCGTGCCTCAAGCGTTCTGTAGTCCGTGCCCTGTCTGCGATGATTGGTGTTGGCTACTGTGTTCCCATTGGCTGTCAGGTGTCAGGGTGCCATATTTGAAGAACTGTCCGTTCAGCACCAGACACATCTTCAGCTACACAACCGTCCGCCAAATCAGTGCAATTAGGCGCGCCATTGAATAGCGCAAGCTATGTTGTCCACGTGTATTAAGTAGCGCTGTGTCGAGTATAGTGCCACACATGACAGCTCAGATATTGGCCTACACATTGTAGATGTGTGCCATGGGCCACGCACTGCAATCGCCCTATGTGTGTGAATTTGGTGATGCCGCTGGGTACATTATGCTGCTCCCACTCCGCGGACGTGCACCTTGTTAGCGCCCTCAACTTTGTTTGGTGGCGCCAGTGTGCGTGGTGATGTCATCACGTTTCTGTTCCTTCCTCCCTGCCTGCCAGGTGCCTGCCCCTCCCCTGCACGTAGGAGAAGAGTCATGGCGGCCGCACATTGTGCTGCCACATGGGGTCTGGCAGAACTTATTATCCTCATAGACCTATGTGACCGCCATGACTACTAGTGCCACCAGCATCACCAACACCCACGCCAGCATAAGCTGAGCATACTCAGTTGCATACAGCGGGCCCTGTTCCAGAAAGTGGATGTGGAGAGGACCCGCAAGCAAGAAGAAGAAGAAGGTGTCGGACCTGAAACACAAGTCCCCAGGGCAGATTGTGGATATTCATGCCTTGATTGCCAGGCTGTGTGGTGAGTATGTGGCAATGCAAAACACACACATGGCAAGCATCCTACTCCAAACACTACTCAAACATCATGTGCTATTGTGCCATGGCACATAGTTTGACATAAACCACCATGTGGATCTGTCACCAATGTGCATTTGCATTTGGTCACACTGCAACATGAAAGTGCAGAATACACTCATATATTTTCTAAATGCTAGAGATGAGCGATGTTCGACTCGAATTGTTCGTGAATCTCAAATTCGAGGTGTTTTTGGCGGTATTTGAGTCATTCGCCATATTAGAAGAATTGTGTTCAAATTTGGCGGATCTAGAACATGTTCAATTTTGGTTCGAAAATGCAGCAGGTGTGGTCAAAAAAACGCATCTGCTCCATTTTCAGCCAAAATAAACATGTATTAAGTTAAACCAAGTGTTAAAAATAAAAAAAAATGTATACTCACCTGTCCGCGGTCCACCGATGGCTCCGGCAGGGTCCTGTTGCTGATAGGGCCTGTGGTGACGTCAGTTATCAAACCGGATTCTCCCGGATTGCCCCGGTCAGGAGCAATCCGGCACCATAGAGTCCCATGTTATCCAAAAGAGAAAACGAGAAAAGCGGTTTGAAAACCGGATTCTCCCGGATTGTACCGCTCCGGTACAATCCGGCGCCCCATAACATGGGGCTCTATGGTGCCGGATTGCACCGGACTGGTACAATCCGGGAGAATCCGGTTTTCAAACCGGTTTTCTCGTTTTCTCTTTTGGATGCCTTCCCGCCGGGATTTTCAAATGAACAGCTAACTCAGGTCAGCTGTTCATTTGAAGTAGCAGTGTTTTGAGGTTCAAGTGAGTTCATGCTTACCTGCATGAACTCACATGAACTTTCCCATGCCAGGGTGCACAGCTCTGCTACATCTCTGGTAGAGGTTCTTTACCAGAGATGTAGCAGAGCTAAAGAAGAACCCTGGATTGGACTACGTGGGACAGAAGAGGATATTTTTAAAATAAAGATGGAGTCCCTAAGTGCGTTTTTTTTTTTTTTTTAAATAAAAATAATTTTTCTTGGTGTTGTGTTTTTATTTAAACAATTTAAAGAAATTCATGGCGATCATGTCTAAGGCTGGCTTCACACTTGCAGATGGATCTGCAGCGTTTTGCAGATGCATCTGCAAGTGTGAGCATGCTGACCGCGGCCCCTATGTTTATAATAGGGCGCACGCGGTGTGAAAGCTCTCATTCACTCCTATATGTGTACTGTCAGCAGGCGTATGCCTGCTGACAGATCACACACTCCCGTCCGCACTGTGGACGCGAGATGTAGCGTCCATGCTGCGGGCGGGAGTGTGTGATCTGTCAGCAGGCATCCGCCTGCTGACAGTACACATATAGGAGTGAATGAGAGCTTTCACACCGCGTGCGCCCTATTATAAACATAGGGGCCGCGGTCAGCATGCTCACACTTGCAGATGCATCTGCAAAACGCTGCAGATCCATCTGCAAGTGTGAAGGCAGCCTAATATTGGCGTGACCCCATGAATTTCGGGCTTAGGGCCAGCTGATAACAAAAAGCTGGCCCTAACCCCTTTATTACCCAGTGAGCCATGGCACCAGGGCCCTGGAAGAGTTGGGTTCAGCGCCAGAACATGGCGCTTCAATGAATGTGCCATTTTCTGAGGCGGCTGCGGGCTGCCATTTGCAGCAGGGGGTGCCCAGAGGGCTTGGGACTCACTACGCTGCAGATTCCAGCCCCCAACTGCCTAGCTGTACCTGGCTGGACATAGAAATCGGGCGGAGCAAATCCAAAAAACAAAAAAAAAAACAAATTATCACCTATCCACAGGATGGGTAACTCATTATTGACCAGTGGCTGCCAATCTGCTGTGTTCCCCACTAATTTACAGAATAAAAACTGATAAGGCATTGTTGTCCAAATTTCTATTGTGCAGACATATGCATTTATGCATTTCCGACTGCTACTCCATTTATTCTTTATGGGGCTGCCAGAAAAAGCTGAATATAGCTTGTGCACTGAAGTTGCATTCCATTGGCTTGTGCAGATGGGCGTAGAATTCTGATCAGAATTTGACCAGAGTATCAGCATAATGGGATCCAATTCTTCAGGTGAGCGAATCGGAGCATACTGAGAGGGGAATATGGAGTACACAATTTCTCCATCTGTTCCATTCTGTGAGTCCACAGCAATCAGACAACACTCAGATGTCACCTGAATGCAGTCCAAAGTTTCCCACAGACTCATTGACTTACATGGCTGAGTGCAATCCGAATATTAGATCAAAGATGGACAGGCAGCAATTTTCTTTTCTTCGGAAAGACACTGTCCAAATAAAAAAATCTAACATATGCTCAGCCCCATTGACTTATATTTGTCCGAGTGCAATCTGATCTTTTGTCGGATCACACTTGGTCCAAAAATGCGGCCATCTGCTAAAAATGCCCTGTAGTGCCAATTGGTGGGGGCCTGATTCATTTGGATCGGTATGAATCAATATGTTATCAACTATCCTGTGGATATGTAATAAAGGGTTCATCAGTGAAAGCTAGTCAACTAGCTTCTGTCGAGCCCCAGGCCCTAGGGTACTCGGGTATCAGGCTCGGCGGGTTGTTTTAGGGATGTCACGGGTGGCAGCGCCTGATCTCGTGGCCTGGGTGACACTTCAAAAAGGGTGTATTTACAGGGGATAAGAGTTTGTCATGTGACGCCAACTGTAGAATCTGGTGATGAGTCACCAGCGCCACCACAGTCCGCCGGAGGTGGGTGGTAGTGTGGCTGAGTTGGCAAAGCCCCCTACAGGTAGGGTGATTCCTCCGGGGCAGCGTAGTGTAAAGGGGCAGCTTGTAGTGGAGCTGTAGATGGGATGGGAAGTGATGGAGCAGTCTAAGAGGGACGTCGGGAGCGGAGAGGAAAGACGCACACACACTGCAGAAGTGTCTTTTACCTTTTTACTGTTGGTATGGCAGGTAAAGATGTCCAGGGCATTGACAGGTGACCAGGTGCACAGTGGGTCCCCACAGCAAGTGGGTATAAGGCCTCCTCTGTTCCTCTGTAGTAGCTGAAGTCTGCATGCAGCTACACCAGCCTCCTCTCTCTTCCTGTCTTTGCTCTCTCCTCCTGTGCGGTCCACGGGTTACCCTCTCTAATCACTGCTGTGCTGCACTACACTGCGTTGTCTGGCTCCCTCTCTCTGGACTCACAAGGGGACTGGATGACTGAAGTCTCCACGGTGCAACAGGGTTCTTGGTAGTCCAGAAGTATCCTACAGGTGCGAACCCCTGATGTCCGGTACGTCTTTGGGCTTAACTCCCTTTTGGCTCTACTCCTTGCCTTTTGTCCCCACTCAGGCTTGCGGGACATCAGAAGGGCCACTCCGGGTCACTGGCTGAGGTCTAACTGTGGCACCGACCACCAGGACGTCTTTGCAGCTCTCTAGCGTCTGCAGACTCTAACTAACTCCTCCCCCAGCAGCAGTATTTATAGGGGACCTCACCTAAAGTTGGTGAGTAGAGCTCCCCCTACTGTGCCAGGGTGGAAGATGTTGCATGTAGTAGATACCTGCTGTGGAAATCCAGCTGTGCATTAGGGAAGTCTGTGGCTACCTACACTTCCTCATCTAGTCCCCAACTAAGTTCATTATACAGTCCAAGACCCAAACAGTTTGGGTGGCAAGTGAGTCTTCCCTTCTCTCCCTGCTCCAGCAACCAAGCTCTGTTCTGCTTTTTTACCAAACCTAATACAAAGAAGGTTCTTTTTTTTGCTGAACACTCTTTTGTAGCCTGAAATAACACATTTATAAACAAATATACCGCCTTAGTAGCTGAATTACTACATATCCATAAAAGTAATATCGTTGATGAATTCTACTAAAAGCCTAATATACCAATTTGTAAGGATTGCCTGAATAGAATCTCCTAGGAGATGTAGCTAATTGGGATCTTACAGACTTGGTTAAACAAGTGATACAAGGAAACCATCCGTTCCCTCCGCTCACTGCACCGCTGAGACTCTTGGTAAGCATGTTGCTTATTCAATTATTCATAAGACTCCCAGAGCAATGATGGACTTTAAACCAGCTGCATTTTGATGCTATTTTCCTCAAAGAAACAAGATATTGGAAACACATTTATTCATAGCTGTGAGCCGACACATCTATCTGGCCATGTATCAGTGATGACGGGACAGAGTGACGAGATTGAAGTAGCAATGCATGTCAGTCACACAGCAAAGATAGGCAGCAAAAGAAGAGGCAACAATAGAAACATTGCATATAGAGAAAGCAAGAACTACAACAACAAGATGGGTTAAGTGAACCAGAATAAAAAATGCCTGTGTAATATCATGCAGAGGTTGGAATCCTAATATGGTCCAACTCCAGGGGCCACATAGCCCACCTAGCACATATTGAAGTGGAAAGTATCACTAAAGTAATGTGCTATTAAATAGTGATAAAACTTAACAATAGGAGTCTTACTCATTATACAAAAGAATAGTTTGTCTTTATACAAGGTCTCATTGTCTGGGGGATATTTTTTGCTGCAAATGCTACCTAAACTGGCAAATTGTAGATTAAAAAGAGAATATACTTTTAATAATGATAGGATTGGTTTCTGAAGTTCATTTGTAAAGTTTTTGAACTATCAGTTCTGCTTCATCTGGTAACATTTATGCATAATCAGTTTTGTTGAACATGCATGTTTATACATTTAAACAAAACCTGTCTTCCGGTGAACCATATGGTTCAAGAGATATGTACTTATTATTTTGGGTTAATTTTTAAGGTTTTCTTATCAGGCACTAGTGTAACTACCATGGGGGCACACTCATATACTCACATGGTGGCTATCACTCTTTACTATACATGTCAAAACAGTTAAACTCAATGAAAGAGCATGAGGCCATGTTTTCCCTTCCTATGCAGTACTCAGCATAAATAAGTACACCCAGGACTGCTATCAGGGCCTGACTGGCCTGACTCCCATGAGGGGCTCGGTGATTGGTGGTAAGCAGGGAGACCCAGGCCGTGGACACCAGGGGGTGCGGCCCTTTACATCAGAGCAGGGCCCACTTAAGAACAATACCAATTAGGACCAACTTAGGCTAATCAACCAGAATTACTGAGGTGTGCTGACTTAGCACGCACTCAGTATGCACAGCCGGGGTCCAGGCCCACCCACCATCTTCATTACATCTCTAACTTTGAAAGTGCAGGTACAGCAGACCCAGACTCAGTATGGTGCTATTAGAGACTGTGGATGGGCATTGGAAATGGGCCGAAAGAAGAAGACTGAGATTAGGGATACGGTGGCCAGAGGGATTTTTATAGAAGCTACAGTATGTTATATGGAGGTTAATGGAGGCCACAGCTATATGAAGGATAATAGAAGCCACAGTATGCTATATGGAGGATAACAGACAGCACAGCATGCTATATGGAGGATAATAGAGGCTACAGTATGTTATATGGAGGATAATAGGGGCCACAGTATGCTATATGAAGGATAACATAGGCTACAGTATGCTACATGCAGGATTATAGAGACCACATTATGCTATATGGAGGATTATAGAGGCCACAGAATGCAAACTGGAGAATATCAATGGATATACTATGCTATATGGAGGATAATAGAGGCCACATTATGCTATATGCAGGATTATAGAGACCACATTATGCTACATGAGGGGTTATAGAGGCTGCATTATTCTATATGCAGGATTATAGAGACCAGATTATGCTATATGTAGGACAATAGAGGCTACAGTATGCTATAGTAAAAATAGCAGAGGCCACAATATGCTATATGGAGTATAATACAAGTCATAGTGATATATGGATGATTATAGAGGCTGCATTGTGGTATTTGGAGGCTTATAGAGGCTACATTATGCTATATAGAGGATTATAGAGGCTGCATATAATATATGGTAAAAAATGTTTGTACTGTATTAGCCAGTAGAAAGAAAAATATATATTGGAATCTGAGAGTCCTCAGTGGTTGATGCCTTTTAATGTCTAACTGAAAAGATGGTAAGAAAAAAAAAGCAAGCTTTAGAGACAGCTCAGGTCTCTTCTTCAGGCTTAATAATGATGCATTCTTAGCAAACAGATATACATACATATACAGGGTTAATTAAGCAAGACATAGTGGTCTGTGTTGGGAGGGGGTAGAGGGAAAGCCTCTGGGCATCAAATACCAGCGTTCAGAAATGGAAACAGGATGAAGTGCGGGTGATCCGCGCTGTTGGAGGGAAAAAACAGGACCCAAGAAGTCTGGTGTAATGGTGCAGATTTATTCCGACTGCCTCTGCTCTTTCCTCAGGGATTGACCATGTTTCCAGATGATTGCCACCTTGCACATGGAGGTTTGGATCTAGCGACAGCTGTACGAGCGCTAACACTAGTTGTGGGTTTACACAACCTAAGCACAATTTGTCTCACATTTTTTAGAGTTCACAGATAACACGTGTGATAGTTTATTGTCCTTTGACTAGTGGGTCAAGGCATCCAGGACCAGCACTGGATCCTGATATCACTGCAGATCAGGAACAAATCGGGATACACGGTTCAGCTACAGATCACATATGTGGTCATCTCCTGCTCCTATTTGGGCTGCTCCAGTGAAGCATCCTCGCCCTTTGGGCTAGTGAGAAAAATAATATTCTTCACAGCAGGAATCTCTTGGGATGGATTCATGTCCGTAATGCAGGCACATGGTAGCATGATGCTCTGTATGGCAATCCCAAGATGGCACCGGCCTCCATGTTGACGCGTATTTCCTTTGCCCTGGGTCCCGCCCCTACCACACTCAGGACCCAATCGGGATATTATTGTTTGCCCAATTTTTTTGCCTTAAGCTTCTCATTAATCCCTCCATGAGGTGGACTGCAGAAGGTACTTGACTTGCACATCCCTATGCCACAGAGAAGAATTGGGCTTTTGGTTGGGAGTATTGAAGTCTGACGTAGGGCCCTTTCACATCAGCGTTTTTTTAAATTCGCGGCAGATGCGGTGAAAAAACCGCATCTGCCGCGATTACCGCATACCGGCTGCACTTGCGGCGCGGTTGCGGTAAACGCCATGCAAAGTACAGGCGTACTTGTGGCAGGTGCGGAAAGTGCGGTTTTGCACTTGCGGCAGGTGCGGCCGCGAAAAAAACCGCGGTCAGCCGCGGGTTTTTTCGCGGCCGCACCTGCCGCAAGTGCAAAACCGCACTTGCTGCACCTGCCGCAAGTACGCCTACACTTTGCATGGCGTTTACCGCAACCGCGCCGCAAGTGCAGCCGGTATGCGGTAATCGCGGCAGATGCGGTTTTTTCACCGCATCTGCCGCGAATTTAAAAAAACGCTGATGTGAAAGGGCCCTTACTTGGAGGAGAAATAAGAAAAAGAAAATAGTTTTATCTGCTCACCACCAACTCATTTGGAATCTTGAATAAGGCTAGTGGGCAATGCATGGAGACGTCCAAGGGCCAGTTTACATGTGAAGGATGAAGTAACATAACAAGAAAGTAAGGAATCTTTAAAAAAAAAAGGCCAGTACTTGCAAAAAATTAAGCAACTTTGTATTCTTCATATGAAAATAGGAAAACCTTATAGTGCATATTAAAAAAGGTTAAAATTGCATTCCTACTTATTTAGAGCAAAAAATGCTCTAACTGATATTATACACATTTATAAAGTGAACAACTCTATATACACACACGTGACAAGTCACTTGAACAACTGGCTACACCCATGATTAATGATAGAAGACATTTGTGCACATACAAAAAAATCTCTATTCTAAATGTATGGAACGAAAGGAAAAAATAAATTGCACATTTTCATGAAGCAGTATCCATATTATAGTGTTTAATGCCATGTATGTTAAGCATATAGTAACCCACGTCAAATTTTTTTGGGAAAAAATAATAAAAAAATAAAAAAACATTTAGAGACTGCATCTTTATTAACTCCTAGAGGCCGGATCGCTGCGGCATTGTAAGGGGAGTTAACTCAGGTCTCCTGAGGACAACTCAGGTGGCATGACCTGAGCTGTCATCAGGTGACCTGAGTTAACACCCCTTACAATGGCATCTGGGGTTTGGGGGCAGCCCGTTCCTGCCTGCTGTACCCGGCTGGACACAAAACAGAAAAAAATACTGCACAGCACTCAGAGACAAAATGTGAACTGGTGCCAGCAGGGACGCTGGTTCAAATAACTAGAAGAAATTCTCTGCAGCACTCAGCCACAACCAATGATGTAAAAATGCTAACAAGCTATATGTATTTGAGAAAAAAGTTTAAAAACATACGTTTTTTTTCAAAAAACATAGTTTTTTATTTCTGAAGTTCTTAGTACACACATTGGCCAATGTCTGCTTGCTCATCAACTGCGACAAATTTGCACTAAGAACTTCAGAAATAAAAAAGTAAGTTTTTGAGTTTTTTGAAAAAAACTTATGTTTTTAAACTTTTTTCTCAAATACATATAGCTTGTTAGCACTTTTACATCATTGGTTGTAGCTGAGTGCTGCAGAGAATTTCTTCTAGTTATTTGAACCAGCGTCCCTGCTGGCACCAGTTCACATTTTGTCTGTGAGTGCTGTGCAGTTTTTTTTTTCTGTTTTGTATCATATGTAGTTGCTGGCTCCATGCTGCAATTTGCACCCTCATCACTTACAGGTGATCTAGGGTCTAGATGGTGTTCGCCCACTGAGAAGTGGGGGGGTGGACAAGGAGGATAGGGATATCAGTGTTAGGACTCATCAGACCTGAAGTCACTTTGTCGCAGTTGATGAGGAAGCAGACATTGGCCAATGTGTGTACTAAGAACTTCAGAAATAAAAAAGTAAGTTTTTTGAGTTTTTTTAAAAAAACGTATGTTTTTAAACTTTTTTCTCAAATACATATAGCTTGTTAGCATTTTTACATCATTGGTTGTAGCTGAGTGCTGCAGAGAATTTTTTCCGGCTGGACACAAAAATATGGCGAAGCCCACGTCAACTTTTTTTTGGAAAAAATCATAAAAAAATAAAAAAACATTTAGGGACTGCATCTTTATTAACCCCTCGAGGCCGGATCGCTGCGGCATTGTAAGGGGTGTTAACACAGGTCACCTGAGGACAGCTCAGGTCATGCATGAAATAATGCATTCATGAAATAATGAAAAAAAAATGCGTGGAGCTTCGCGCAATTTCTATGTCCAGCCAGGTACAGCTGGAATCCACAGCGCAGGGAGGCCCAAGTTTTCTGGGCACCCCCCGCTGCGAATTGCAGCCCACAGCCACCCCAGAAGATGGGGCATTCATTGAACCGCCAACTTCTGGCGCTGTATCCACCTCATCCAGGGCCCTGGTGCCATGGCTCACTGGGTAATAAAGGGGTTTGGGCCAGCTCTGTGTTATCAGCTGGCCCTAAGCCCTAAATTCATGGGGTCACGCCAATATTAGTCACGACGGCCATGAATTTCTAGTGAATTTTTAAAACAAACACAACACACTGAAAAAATTTTATTAGAAATAAAACAAAAAATACACTTAGACTCTCTATTAAAAAAATCCTCTTCCGTCCGCCGTAGTCCAATCCAGGGTTCTTTTTTAGCCCTGCTACATCTCTGGTAGAGCACCTCTACCAGAGATGTAGCTGAGCTGTGCACCCATGGGAAAGTTCATGTGAGTTCATGCAGGGAAGCAGAGAGACTTCACCGCTGGCTTTTCCTGTCTGTGCTGCGCTCCCCGCTCACTGATGCCCCCTCCCCGCTCACTGATGCTCCCTACCCGCCTGATCCTAAGTTGGGACCGGGTGGGGAGGGAGCATCAGTGAGCGGGGAGCGCAGCACAGATAGGGAAAGCCGGCGGTGAAGTCTTCTCACTGCCAGCTTCCCCGCCCGGTCCTAACTTAGGATTGGGTGGGGAGGTGGCGGGGGGGAGCGGAGGATCTTGCTGTCAGGCGGCGGGGAAGCGAGTAGGGAGTTTAATGATTGTTTAAAACCCGCCGGCTTTTAAACAATTATGTGGCCATTGCAGCCTTTTCCTCTGCTGCCAGACCTCTTTATAGGGTCTGGCAGCAGAGGAATTACTCGCATTACATCACCGCTTACCAAACCAAAGCTAGCGGCTCATTCATTCAATGTTTTGAGGCTGCGGTGACAGGACTCTGTGTTCTTCACCGCAGCCTCCAATCAAGAAGAGGATTGAGGATGGGTATGAGGGACTAATAAAGATGGGGTCCAGATACATGTTTGTGGTTTTATTTCTAATAAAATGTTTTCGCTCTGTGTTGTGTCTTCTTTACTATTTACTTGAAATTCTTAATGGCCGTGTCAAACATTGGCCTGACATTAAGAATTTTGGGGTTAATACCAGTGTTTTCTATGTATTTAATTTACCTGCCATTCCATGGTGTTCGGTGAACAGTTTGGCAAATAATTCGGCAAACACCCTGGCATTTGGCGAACCAAACCGAATCTAAACACCAAGGTGGTCACTCATGTCAATTAGAGACTTAAGCAAGGGCAGTTTCAGTAGAGTGTAAGGGGCGGAAACCTGATTGTAGAACGTCAAGAAGAAAATTATCTGATAGATAAGAGATGGGTGCACAAAGCATTCTAGAAATTTATAGAAGAAGTGGAGATTAGAAGAGACATGTCTGTAGTTAGCCACGCAGTTCTGATAGAGGGATTTTTTTCAAGTAATGGGTGTATGCTGGCATATTTAACCTTCCTAGCGTTATTCCCGAGCCTGACTCGGGGTTAACATTCACTACCAGAAGCGTTAACCCCGAGTCAGGCTCGGGCTTACCCGCGTTCGCGGCAGATGCGGTGAGAAAACCGCATCTGCCGCACTTGCCGCACTTGCCGCACTTGCGCCGCACTTGCGGCGCGGTTGCGGCACGGTTGCGGTAATCTGCATAGTAAAGGGAACCAACCACCTCGGATGACCCTCATACACATGTGCCCCTGCAGCCTAGTAAACCATTAGCAGCACTGTTTTTGTGTGAAAAGTGGCTGCAGTAGAAGTGAGATAATGATTTTATAAACTTACATGCCTGCGTACTTGAGGGCGTCTCCCTGTGTGTGCTGGCACTTGTGGGCTGTGCTCATCATGTCTGCTCTCCCCTCCCTTATGCACGCCCCCTCTCAGCCTGCTATAGTGATGTGAGGCTGATTGCGTCATAAAGGGGCGGGGCTACCGGGATGCCGCGATTTAGCCCCGCCCCTTTATGACGCAATCAGACTCACATCACTATAGCAGGCTGAGAGGGGGCGTGCATAAGGGAGGGGAGAGCAGACATGATGAGCACAGCCCACAAGTGCCAGCACACACAGGGAGACGCCCTCAAGTACGCAGGCATGTAAGTTTATAAAATCATTATCTCACTTCTACTGCAGCCACTTTTCACACAAAAACAGTGCTGCTAATGGTTTACTAGGCTGCAGGGGCACATATTAACAGTGTATGAGGGTCATCCGAGGTGGTTGGTTCCCTTTACTATGCAGATTACCGCAACCGCACCGCAACCGCGCCGCAAGTGCGGCGCAAGTGCGGCAGCTATGCGGCAAGTGCGGCAGATGCGTTTTTTTTACCGCATCTGCCGCGAACGCGGGTAGCCCGCTTTTAGCAACAAATTCAAGACCTAAACAGACCGCCAGGGAGGCTACAGGAGGAGGGTCACTGGTCCAGGCAACAGGGCGAGAAGATAAAGAATCCAGGTGCTGTGATGCTTTGTGCATTACTTTAATTCCCTGCAGTATCCTGCACAGGACATCATGCTGGAACTGTGTGACGCTGGGGAGGAGTGGAAGCGGTGTACAGTGGGGAAAAAAGTATTTAGTCAGCCACCAATTGTGCAAGTTCTCCCACTTACAAAGATGAGATACGCCTGTAATTGACATCATAGGTAGATCTCAAATATGAGAGACAAAATGAAAAAACACATCCTGAAAATCACATTGTCTGATTTGAAAAGAAATTTTTTTCAAAATTTGGGGAAAAATAAGTATTTGGTCACCTACAAACAAGCAACATTTCTGGCTCTCACAGACCTGTAACTTCTTCTTTAAAGACCGCTTTACACGTCACGATATCGCAACGCAACTACGATAAAAAGTCACGTGGTAGGGGCGTTGCAGTTGTTATCGTTGGTGCGTTGTGTGGTGTAAATGAGCAATGCGACGCAAGAACAGTGCAAAAACGATATCGTTTGTGGATTGTGCATGCTCTTCAACCGTGCAATACTGGCTTGACGATCTGGCAGGATCGTGCTGTGTGACAGCGCAACTACTATTTGGAGTGCAAATTCCCCAATTGACTCCAATGTTAATTGGTCGTTCCCTGAGTTGCTCAGGCACAGTGTGCAAGAGGGGCGTACGACATCGTAGTTGCGTTGCCTGGCGATATCTCCCTGTGTAACATCTCCTATGCGATTTTGGACAAGTGCCAAAAACGTGCGCACTCCCGTGAAATCGTATGCAATATTGGAACGATATTACGACGTGTAAATTGGCCTTGAGAGGTTCTTCTGTCTTCCACTGATTACCTGTATTACTGGCACCTGTTTCAACTTGTATAAGTATAAAGTCCCAGTTACACACACAGATAATTGTGCAGAGGTTGTTCGCAGATCTCTGGTTGCAGTGAAATCATGGACACCTTGTTCCATTTTGTGACCGTAAACAAATGAAACAATGTGTCCATGATTTCACTGCAACCAGTAAATTGCAAGTGAAATTGCATGTAATGTTGCGACGTGTAAAGGTACCCTAAGAGACACCTGTCTGCAACCTCAAAGAGTCACACTCCAAACTCCACTATAGTGAAGACCAAAGAACTGTTGAAGGACACCAGAAACAAAACTGTAGCCCTGCACCAGGCTGGGAAGACTGAATCTGCAATAGGCAAGCAGCTTTGTGTCAATTACAGGCCTCTCTCATCTTTTTAGAGAACTTGCACAATCGGTGGCTGACTAAATACTTTTTCCCCACTGTAGGTGGAGTTACAAGTCTTTACTGCTGACTTGAAGCCCAGCACAAGAAATGATGAGTAATGTAGTAAGAAAGGAGCAGAGGATTCTGAAGAAGAACTGATTGACAAAAGAGCTGGTGCCAGGAAACATGAAGCTAAGCCAAAACTTAAAACAACTTGAAACTTGGTAGGAAAGGTGTATGGTAACTTTAGGGATATTAATCTTTATCACTTAAAACTGAGTCAGTATAGTGGACATCATTTTTAATACAATATTTGTTATAAACTTTAAGCTTATAACTGTTTTGATCTTACTTTCACAACATTACCACGGAAATACTGTTAAAATGTTCTCACTCCAGTTTCATGGGAATTTCCATGCCTGCGGATACATTACCTTAGCTTGCAAATATAATTTACTACATGAAGAACAGTGAACTATAAAATTTAATTTGAAACATACCCTTACATGTTTTCAAGAACGTTTAATGTCATCAATGTGTGGAGCCCACTGGGACGGGGTACTCGGTGCCGGACCGGGGTACTGCTGGGGGATGTCACGGCGGTCCTGGTCCGGACCGTGTCCCGGGCCCGCACAATAAAATGGGGGGTTATTTACAGGGGATTTGTCACTCGTGACGCCACCCACATTGTGTGGTCGATAATGGGGACCACCGCTGCTGCAGAACCTCCGGGGATGATGAGACAGCAGCTAGGATGGTGTAGTTCTTGTGGGCAGAACTGGGTATCCCCAGGGCAGTGGTAGTGAAAGTCCGTGATGGTAATTGTAGGCTGTGCAGGAGAAAGGGGTGATGTGGAGATGGCTCCTGACGGGGCTAGATGGAGAACTGACAGCTTTTCATACCTGAAATCAGACACAGACAACGTAGCAGGGTTCACCCGGGTTTACTGTTCTTATCCTTCAGTCAAACAGGCACGGTACAATACAATTCTTTACAGCTTTGCCATATTGAATCCGGTATACTGAACCCACTGCAGCCAGGTTATCTTTCCTAGACTCCTCTGTCTTTCTACGTGTCCTTTCAGGCTATTTCTCAGTGTTTTCTCCTCAAAGTAGATTGAGGAGTGACAGCTCGGTCCCTTTTGGCAGCTTCCCCCTTTTATTCTTTAGGCGGTAAGCCGGGTCCTATCTATGCTGCTGTCTCCCCAATCTTATGGTGGGAATATAGATCTGGAATCTGTATTCCCCGTCAGGTTGTCTGGGGCACCGGGTAAATCGTCAGTCCCCTTCAGAGCTGACACTCTGCTTTCAGCCAAACCACAGGTATCCCTATTTCTCAAGAGATTACCGGGTCCCTTTCCTTTCTGTGTAACTTCTTGGTATAATCAGGGAAACTTTCTTATCAGTCAGTTGCTGGTCTTCACTACTTTTCTGGACCTGATGGTACTGGTCTTGTCTTGACTGCTCGGCACCTGCCTACTGGCTAACCGCTTCCTGTCACTCCCTTATATACCCATCCGTTACCATGGCTACACTCCATCCACTCATATCTAGCCTATTACCCCTTGTCTGCCTAGAGTCCCAGACTCAGGGTTAGGTCCCCATGCAGTGGATATGTGTGCGAGGTGTTTGTTAAACAAACTGTCTACCCTCCTTCCTGGCTGCAGTCCTATCTGTGGCTACCCTGGACGCAGGGGCGCCACAAATGCATACTGCAACATATATAAAAAATATTATACCAAACTATTGCCTGTTACTACCATAGTTAAGATTTACCGGTATGTCCTCTATAAATGCTATCATTATGATGGCCAAAAATAGACATTCATTCCAACATTGCATTAATACTACAAAAATGAGTTGAAAGACAATTGTATCATTCTTTTCTGACTCTTCAAGAAATGGTTGATAGATGCTAGGCGTATTGTGTAAGATTTGTATTCACATGAGAATCTTGACATGTCCATTCAAGTGACTATGTCTTCCCAGTTACTATTGCTTCTCAATCCGTTGTGCTTCTCATTCTGCCTAGCGAGGGCTATAATATACGATATATGTATATTTGTTACTGTTTGCTGATTGTGAGAGTATGAAAGAATAGAACTGAGCTTAGAGGCTCATTTCTTTCACTGCAATATTTTGCGGAGTGCACCAGGCAGAATAGAGTCTCGAAAGACAGCTGAGACTTTCCATTAATTAACCTTTCAGGTATAGAGGAAATGGAGATGCTTAACTTTACTTTTAAACATTCTATGCTCACAGACATTTCTATTCACTTACAATATACAAATATATAAAAGAGCAGAATATATTTCTGATTGATTTCTGAGCACATTCTATTTAAGGGCCTTTTCACATCTGCATTTTTATTCCTTTTGTCTTGCAATCCGTTTTTGACAGCATTTGTGCCAAAAAATGCAATGAAACGCATGCGTTAATGCACCCATTGAATTCAATGGGAAACTCATTGCAAACACAAGTAAAAACTTTTGTTTGCAATGCGTTTCCCATTGAAATCAATGGGTGTGTTAACGAATGCATTTCATTGCGTTTCTATGCATTAATGCAGTGCAAAAACGCTTAGAAACACAAACACAAAACCCTTAAATGTGAACTTAGCCCAAGTTAAATTTTCTTGGAAATGTATTTTCTGTATCAATGTAGTTACAATAATTATTAACTTTGTAATTCCCATTTTATTCTGATTATGAGCTATCTCTACATCAGGGTATCATCATTAGGATCTGCTCACACAAGCGTATGCATTGGATTAGTGAATCCAATGTTTTATCAGATAGCACTCACTTCAATGTTATACTATGGGGCTGTGCTCACTAGAACTTTTTTTCTCGTGCTAATTCGACGTGAGAAAAAAATTGCTGCATGCTGCTATTGGCAGTATATATTGGCCAATGTTCACATGTTCAAGTCAATGGGTGCATGCTTTGGACTGCCATCGGATGACATCTGAGTACAGTCCAATATATGCCGACACAGGCAATGCAAAATGTTGGACTGAGATCGGATGACATCTGAGTACAGTTTGATAAATGCAGATACAGACAATGGAGAAGATGCAGAAATTGAGCTCTCTATCATCACCTTATCTGTGGTCCAATTCTTGCATGCCAGAGAATCAGAGCACAGTGAGTTTGAGCTGACGGTCATTAGCATTATGCATCTGATTCTCTCGAGAATGATCACCAGTGTGAGTGAACCTTTAAGCCCGGGTCAATCCATGTCAAGTGATCCAAAAATGAATATTTTTTTTCCCTGACGTCCTCAGGTTTTTTAAAAAATTTTTCTATATGAAGAACAACTTTAGTTAATTACAAAAAAAAAGTTTTGAATTTTTTTCTTTATCAGTTAATTTTTTACAGATTTTTAAAGTTTTAAAAAAGTGCGAATTTTGGCCTGGTATGGCTTTACATTTTCTATCATATCTCGGGCTGGAAATAAGATAGAGAAACAAAATAAACACCAATCTACTCAGAACTGTGCAGGCTTTTACCAGATATGTCACAAGAGGATCTTTGTTAATATTTTACCCATGTGATCGCAAGCACAAAACTTTAAAACGCATTTCCGAAAAATTGGTGCGCTTTAAATATTTCAAAAACTGCCCATGTGTCTGCTATGCTCTTAGCCACATCTGTACCAAATTTCAAGTTGGGATCGCTGATGGGATCATATTTTAAAATATTTTACTATTAATAGCGTCAATGGGTCATTCTATATCAAGTGATCTAAATATGAATATTTTTTTTTACCTGACGTCTTTAGATTTTTTTAATTCTTTTTCTTTATGAAGTACAACTTTAGTTAATTACAAATTAAACGTTTAGAATTTTTTTCTTCATCAGTTAATTTTTTACAGATTTTTAAAGTTTAAAAAAAGGGTGAATTTTGGCCTGGTATGACTTTACATTTTTTTATCTCAGGCTAGAAATAAGATAATGAAGTGGGAGAGGCATCATTTTACTCAGAACGGTAACAGCTTTCATTTGATATGTCACAAGACTATGTTTCTTTATATCAAATTCAAACTATTGACGGGCAATTGTGAAAAAATGACTGATTGTGTTCTTGGTTATATTTGTGCAGAGATTCAACTTGGGACCTGTCAAATTTATATATTTTTTATTTTATGGTTGTATGAGTTATCACAACTTATTGAATAAAACATTTATATGCAAAAAAAAAGAAACACAAAAAACAAATCCCATAAGTGCCAGGATAAATACATCTTAATCATCAGAACACAAAGCTCAGCTTTTTCAACTTGAATGTATTGAACAAACCAAAAGAAGAAAGGTGATCATATCCTCAAGTTTGATTAAACAAGATTAAAAGAACCAAAAATGTTAACCCCTATTTATACATATAAATTTGTTTTCTATTCTATCACTAAACATGTGATTTATGAAGTGTTTAATAAGAATAGTACAGTAGTTAAATCATCGTTCTATAAATTATGAACTAATCAAACAATTAATAGTATGTTTTTAAGGTGGCATTTTATCAATTTGTCCCTTCTAATGGGTGAAATGTAATCTTGTCCATAAACGCTTACTAGCAATCGCCATTTCCTTGTGTGTCAAAGAGTATGTCCGGCCTGTCACGGTGTTAGGCTCCCCCTGAGTTAATATCTGATTTTTGTGCACTTTTAAAATGTCTGGCTTTCTTGGATACTCAAAGGATGGTGCTGGACCAGAAGGATGCAATAAAGTCAATTCTACTTCTTCATTTTCACAATCTTTGGAGAGTACAGTAGCCAGCCACCAGCGCCAATCATATTCATATTTTTTCAAAAGGATTGCAACAGTGTCTATGATAAAATGCTGTTTCTTGAGAAGTAGCAGCCATGGCTGTGTGGGAAAAATACAGTTAATATTAAGTAAGGAAGATAGGTAATAAAAATAAAGATTTACAGTACACTTGAGATAGAACTGTATTACTATAAAGTGAGTTTTAGGGCTAGCGCGCACAGTTTTTTCTGTCTGCAGATACACGCTGCAGTTTTGGCAGCTTGTTTTTCTACCAAGTTTTTACCACATATGCGTTAGTTTTTTTAATCGCTAGTGAAAAAAATGGCAGCTTTTTTTATATAAATGATAAATGCTGCGTTTATTGCAGCGATTAAAAAGTAGTTCAAGCAGTGATTTACTCACTCTTGAGTGTTTCCAAAAACACTGCATGTGGTGAATCCCATAGAAATCAATGGGGCTGTTTTTCTGAATGATGATCCCTAAGAATAGCACTGTGTGTATTGGCCCTTAATAATAAAAGCATTAAACTATTAATATATTTACTCACCCATATTTTAGTACACAGCCTTGATGGCTTTGTACAGACTATTGTTTGTTCAGGAGTAAAGATGTCCAGACATGTCAGGACATGAAAGGTCTGAACGAGCTGTCTTACTTCCTGAATGCAGTGGGTAGACACTTAACATGATTGACAGAGCTGCTGGCCTATCATCTGCTCTGCATTCACTGTCTATCCCTGTGCTTTCTCAGGTTGAGCCCTAACAAAGCTTTTTCCTATATGTCCTCTCCTGCTTCTAAGCTGTAACATATCAAAATAATACAGTAATGTCTAAAAATAATGGATTTGATAAATATAGACCCCACGCTTTTAGACCACAGGTTGAACAGATCTGAATTCAAGATTTTTGAATTGACACTATAATAGTTAAATATTTTAAAATATGATCCCATCACGATCCCAACTTGAAATTTGGTACAGATGTGGCTAAGAGCATAAAAGACACATGGGCAGTTTTGGAAAATTTTTATTAAAACGTTTTTTCGGAAATGCATTTCAAAATGTTGCGTTTGCGTTCGAATGGGTAAAAAATTAAAATTAACAAATATACTCTTGTGACATATCTGGTGAAAGCCTGGACAGTTCTGAGTAGAATGGTGCTTATTTTGTTTCTCTATCTTATTTCTAGTCCAAGATAAAAAAAATGTAAAGTCATACCAGGCCAAAATTCACACTTTTTTTAAACTTTAAAAATCTGTAAAAAAATTAATTGATGAAGAAAAAAATTCTAAACTTTTAATTTGTAATTAACTAAAGTAGTACTTCATAAAGGAAAAAATTTTTAAAAAATCTAAAGACGTCAGGTAAAAAAAAATATTCATATTTAGATCACTTGATATGGAATGACCCATTGACGCTATTAATAGTAAAATATTTTAAAATATGATCCCATCGCGATCCCAACTTGAAATTTGGTACAGATGTGGCTAAGAGCAAAACAGACACATGGGCAGTTTTTGAAATATTTAAAGCGCGCCGATTTTTCGGAAATGCGTTTTAAAGTTTTGTGCTTGCAATCACATGGGTAAAATATTAACAAAGATCCTCTTGTGACATATCTGGTGAAAGCCTGTATAGTTCTGAGTAGAATGGTGTTTATTTTGTCTCTCTATCTCATTCCTAGCCTTAGTCATGAGGAGAAACGTAAAGGCAGGCAACAGCGAAATTCGCACTTTTTCCGAACTTTGAAAATCATTTTTAAAAAAAATAAATTTTTAAAAAAATTTTCTCTTCACATTTTGCATTGTCTGACATGCTATTATCAAATAACAAAAACTAAAAAGAATTAAAAATATAGAGGTAATAATCATTGGTTCACTTGACATGGAATGACCCGCCCCCGTCACACGCAGCAACCAAAGCTGCGATGTTGGAAGCGATGTGCGGGTGCGCGCTCGCTTCCGACATTGCAGCCTTGGTGTTACACGGCAGGATGTTGCCTGTGATGCCGCAGCGATGTGGGCGGAGCCATCGCTCGCTGGGCTTGGATCAGCCCAGCAAGCGATCCGCAGCAATACTGCAGTATAGGCTGTATCACTGCCAACATCGCTATTGCGATCGCTGGCTTCAGATTGACAGGTTTACCTTCATGCTGGCAAACCTGTAAACCTGCGACCAGTGATAGATCGCAGTTGCTTCGCGCTGTTACACAGCACGACGCACTTGCGATATTGTGAGCGACATCGCTGATGAGTCACTTTTCGGCGATGTCACTCACGATATTGATGCGTGTGACGCCACCTTAACAGCTGGACTATTTTGCATTTAGAAAAGAAACAAACAAAAACCATTGCAACGGGGAGCATATGTTTTAAAATTTACCAAAAAATGTACTGTATGCGCTACAAGTGTACTCCACTATTTTTATAGCTAAGGCTGCTTTCACATCAGTGTAACGGCTCAATAACGGCAATCCCCATTCATTCCTTATGGGACTTTCGGTCAGGTACAGCAAGCGCAGTTTTGCTGGATCTGGAATTTGCAGTAAGTAAAAAATGCTAGCAGCATTTTTTTTTGCGCTGCCGCAAGTGCCGGATCTGCTGGTTCTGGCAAAACTGCACTTGCCGCAGCTGACCACAAGTCCTATAGGGAATAAATGGCTTGCTGCAAGTGAACCATTACGCGACAGATGCGGCAAACCTCCAGATCTGCCGCAAGCAATCAAAATTGCTGATGTGAAAGGTGCCTTACAGTTTACCTTGTTACTGTAATCTGAATATTTTTGATATCCAACATTATAAAAGGAAAACTCAAAGTAAATAAAGAAATTATAGATCATTTAGATCATTCAATTAATAGATGGATGACAGAAAAGAGCTCTATCCAGAGCCAATTTAACTAAACTACTAGGAAAAGCAGTATCTAATGAACTCAGTTGCAAATGACAATGGGCATATTAAATAATCACTAGAAAGCAGAAGGGAATTAAAGGCTTTTCATTCAATAATATTCTGTAGATCTTCCATACCATGTAATCATTTAAAGTATACTGCAGCTGAAACCTGTGCATTTAGAAACGACAATGTAATAACATCTCTGTAGATTAGAAATTCTTGCTGAGTTTTTTTCATTGCATTTAGAATCATCTGTTATCATGATGCAGTCAGAGAATCAGAATGAGAGATGATTATAACAGGCACAGAGATAAAAGAATATTAAGTTTGAGGATACTAATGGAAGAAGAGTAACATCTGCACGTCTTGCAGACAAGTTAGTCACCTTTAAATGCTCTTTTAAAGGTTATGAACACTGAACTTTTACATTACTTTGTTTCCTAATTGCAAAATTAAGCATCTTTTTAAATAATTTAATTAAAAATTTATTAGCATTTATTTGCCATAAAGTGTCTGTCTTTCATATAACTGTCACGATTGTATCTTGCCCTAAGGCGTTCGCGAGTCAGCGACCTGAGGGTTATAACTAGATATGAGGGAACTTTCCCCGAACATGTTCCCCAATTTCAAATTTTGCATGAACAATGCAGATTCGGATGTGGAACGGGAACTAGAACAGTTTGATAAAAAGTCGGTGAACTCGGCTTTGTTCAGTAACTGTTCGGATGAAAAAAAGCACTACTGCATTTAAGTGATGTTTCTCTTCTACCTTCTCTCTGCGTATGATAGTGAGTGGGATGTGTTTGATGAAGGGAGGGAGGAGAGGTCAGAGGAGCATCGGACTCCATTTTTTTTCCTGCACTTTCTGTGTGGATGTTCCAGTCTGGCAGCCAATCAGGGCGCATAAAACATCTACAAATTGTAGACACAAGGGCTTGTGTCATTGGTTGGCTTGTGTCATTGGCTGCCTAACTCATATGTCCCTTGTGATATAACAACCAACCATTTGCCGTTGTCACCATTTTCAGAGTGTTACTGCTAGGGACAGTTATGGTGCAGTTCCGTGCTGCTGTGTCCTGCTTAATTCGTGCTACATTTAAAGATAGAGCTAGCTACTCAATCACTTTTTAGATAGAATATAAGGGCGAGAGGGCCCATCCTGCTCTTTTCTCATCCTCATTTTCTGCCCTGTCTCCATGACATATCAAATCCATTCAAACTGTGCTTCCAGGCTATGATCTGTTTGGAACAGGCTTTTTGGATTCTCGAGTTCTTCACTTATGCCACAAAGAGCCATTCTTTTACATGCACATTTACCAAAGGTAAAGCTGGAGTGCCTCCAGTTCTCTTCTTCTATGTCTCTATTGTCTAGACTTTGCCCGAGCTTTTAAACTGCCTCTTAAACATTAAACTAAGACTCTTCTTACCTTCTCCAAAGTGTCAGTTCTAGGTCAAAATGTTTCTTCTTTTACATTTTTTTTTTTGCCACAGATTCCACCCTCTAGGTTTCTTGTCTCTAGTCTCATTCTTCCTTCCCTTGGGGACTGCTTTTAGATGCCATATTGTTTCCTGTGTTCCCCAATGAAGTGATAGAGAAAAGAAGATTTTTGGGTACTCACTGTAAAATCTCTTTCTTGGGGTCTTTTTTAGAAGATACAGCACCTACTCTTTTTCTAAACATTTCCTGTTGGGCAAGCAGGATTTCATTTCAGGTTACTTCTACTCCTTTTACATTAACTGACCAGCTTGTCTCCAGTTGGTGGGTATATACTACTGGGAAGAGCTTACATTTTTTCTACGGTAGCATAGTGTCAACCTCCTACTGGCAGCAGTAGCATACACCCATGGTTTCCTGTGTCCCCAAAGAAGGCTCAGAGAAAGAGGTTTTATAGTGAGTACCCATAAATCTTCTTTTTTCCTATGTCATAGGTTATCTACATTAAAATTAAGTCTAGATTTATTGCTCATGCTTGCTACTATGTATATAATTTAAATTAATCAAAAAAATAGTTTATTTCCCTGAATTGTAACAGTGAAATTTATAGCATGTTCTACAAAAACAATCCTTCAACCACACATCTCTACTTACCGTATATCCTCGCATATAAGCCGAGTTTTTCAGCCCAAAAATCGGGCTGAAAAGTCCCCCCCTCGGCTTATACGCGAGTCACTGTATATAATGTATACAGTATACAGTGCCCCCCATCAGTATACAGGGCCCCCCCCGCCGCAATCCTGTAAAGGAAGAGATTAGTATACTTATCCCTCCGCTGTCCTGCTGCCGCTGTCCCGCCACCGCCATCACGCTCCTCCATCTTCATCCAGCGTCTTCCGTCTTCTTCCGGCTTCTTCCGGTGGGCGCAGGCAATGACGTCATTGTCTGTGCGACCGAGGAGGAAGCCGGAAGAAGATGAAGGATCGCGATGGCGGCGGGACAGCGGCAGCGGGACAGCGGAGGGATAAGTATACTAATCTCTTCCTTTACAGGATTGCGGCGGGGGGGGGCCTGTATACTGATGGGGGGGCCTGTATATAGATGGGGGGGCCTGTATATACCTCTGGGGCATCTGTATACTACCACTGGGGCTGCTGTATATAGATGGGGGGCCTGTATATACCTCTGGCGCATCTGTATACTACCACTGGGGCTGCTGTATACTGATGGGGGGGCATGTATATACCTCTTGGGCATCTGTATACTACCACTGGGGCTGCTATATACTGATGGGGGGGCCTGTATATAGATGGGGGGTCCTGTATATACCTCTGGGGCATCTGTATACTACCACTGGGGCTGCTGTATATAGATGGGGGGCCTGTATATACCTCTGGCGCATCTGTATACTACCACTGGGGCTGCTGTATACTGATGGGGGGGGCCTGTATATACCTCTGGGGCTTCTGTATACTACCATTGGGGCTGCTGTATATACCTCTAGGGACTTCTGTATACTACCTCTGGGGCTTCTGTAAATACCTCTGGGGCTTCTGTATACTACCACTGGGGCTGCTGTATATACCTCTGGGGCTTCTGTATATACCTCTGGGGCTTCTGTATACTACCACTGGGGCTGCTGTATATACTTCTGGGACTTCTGTATACTACCACTGGGGCTGCTGTATATACCTCTGGGGCTTCTGTATACTACCACTGGGGCTGCTGCTGTATATACCACTGGGGCTGCTGCTGTATACTACCACTGGGGAGGCTGCTGTATACCACACTTCTGGGGGCCGTATACTTGTGCTGGGGTCCACCCTCGGCTTATACACGAGTCAATAGGTTTTCCCAGGTTTTGGGGCAAAAGTAGGGGGGTCGGCTCATACACGGGTCGGCTTATACACGAGTATATACGGTAGCTTATTTAGAAAAATAAAAAAGTTATGTACTGAAAGTCAAACTTTTTTTTAATGTTTCATAATTGCATCGATCGGATCAACAAAATAAAGTTAACATCAATTATACTGAGTGCTGAATATATATACACAGTTATCTCCACAAATATTTGTGCAGGGACACAAGTTTTGGCATTTTAGCTGATTATTAAAGCAGTTATAAAATCAATATGGTCTTAAAGTGCAGTTTTAATTTGGAGGTATTCACATCCTAATTGGAGTTAGGGTTTTAGAACTACAACTCTTCAATATGTAACTGCCTTTTATTAAAGTATCAAAAATAATGGGCTGCAGGGCTATTCCCTAGATAATCAATCATCAATTAAGCAGGTAAAAGGTCTGAAGCTGATTTCAGGTGTGGCATTTGCATGTGGAAGCTGTTACTATAAACAATCAACTGTCTGTGGAACTGTCAATGGAAAAGATATACAGAGCATCATTTGACTTGGAAATAGAGAGCAGAAATTGTAGGAGTGACCAATTGAACTGTTTGGTAAAGTCTGAAAAAAGATCACACTGATGAGCTTGGGAACTCAAAAGGCCTGGACATCCAAAAAAAGTCTACAGTGGTGGATAATTACAGAATCCCTTCTATGGTGAGGAAAAAGTCCTTCATAACATCCACCTATGTGAAGAACATTCTTCAGGAAGTAGGTTTTTCAGAATTTAATCTTAAATAGAAGACTTCATGACATCACATACAAGAGGTTCACTACAACAGCTGATATGCTACTGCTCTGCTCCTCCCAGTGTTGATCTTTCCACTGAGCTGCCTTCTTCAACACTTCCAGCACTACTGCATTCTACTCTTGCTGAAGAATTCACTCCTGGTTATGAGGAGGATCAGCCAGACTTTGGAGATACTTTTCTCCCTGTGTCCTGATTCCCCTGCCAATCCCATGTTAGCAGTAAGTATATTAGGCAGCTCATCCCTCCACTCTTTGCCTGATCTTAGATTTCGGTCAGTCAGTGTCTTGTGCTTTGGTGTGTTTCTGTTTAGACTTTCTTATTATTGACCTGGCCTGTTTAACTGTTTCTCCTGATGTTTGTGCTCCTTACCTTGGCTACGAATACCTAACCTATGCTTTTTGCCCCTATATCAGACTGTCTGATCACATCTCTGGCTTTGCCCTGTACCTGCACCTTGGCCAGTAGTGTAGCTTCTACAGGCATGGGGTCTACCCTAGTGTAGTAACCGGCTCACTACATGCAGCCCAAGTAAAGATCAGGTAGTAACCTGATTAAAACCCTCCAGGATAAGCCTCGGCAGTGGCACAGTGGGTCAATACCCACCAGCTGTCACAATAAGATCAGACCTTGGACCCCACTGACAAAAGATGGGATACAATGATGCCAAGTCTAACATGCAAGGTCTATGTGAGGAGGTACATTGGCAATGGGAGCATCTCAGCAAGCTAATGAAGGCAATAAACATCATAGCAACTCATCAGTATTTGTTCTCCTCAGACTCCACTCAGTTCTACACTTCTGCTTTCTGCTGTGACAGGCCATTCTTCCTTAAGATGAACCACCTCTCTAGGGTTCCCGTTTTTAGCTCCAAGTTCTGGTGGAGCAGCCAAGCTTCAGCTTTTGCTTCTTCTGTCTTACGTCAATTGAGGTCCCAAGGAGAGCTGTAGCTTCATCCGCTAATTTCAATTCCACTTTATGCTCCATGCCTATCTTTTTTCTTTGGACCAGACCAATACATCCAATCATCTTTGAGAACAGATCACAGATCTGTAATCCAAGACACCCTCACTGATATTGATATTAGGGTTCTGGGAAACCTGTATCATCACTTCCAGTACTGTTTATTTTTCTACATGCCAAAAAAATAGTTCTTAATGATATTGTCTATGTTTCAGATCATTGCCCTGGTGTAGAATAAATTAGGAGACAATCAGATGCTTCTTTTATCATATTGCCTGAAGATTACGTATCTGCATTTACTTTTCAGCATTGAAGACCTCATTAAGAGTGACAATATTTGAATCTTAATTTGTTGAAACTGCATTTGATGAAATGCAGTAACAAACTTGCAAGAAACGTCCACCATGCTTCACAGTTTCCTGCAGACAACTCATTATTGTACCATTCTTGAGTCTTTATTAAGCTGTTTGCTTTTGTTAATTTATTAGGCATTTTTAATTGATAAAATTAAACTATTAAACCTTCTATTTTTTTTATCAATTAACAACTGTAGCGTTGGCCTCCTTAAAAGTAATCTGGGTGAAATGGTGGAAGGGGATGAGGGAAAGGCCAATCTATTACATTTCTTCAAATTTATTATATCTACTGCACAGTATTTACATAAGAAAATCCCATGACAGATGGCATAATCATGGATATTTTAAATTCTCCATTAGATTTTATTGGCTTAACCCAGAAGGGAGTATGTTACTGCTTCAAAAACACCAAAGACAAATCCCCACCCTCTGATTGTATATACCCCCTAGTGTTTTAGAAATTAAGTAATTAAATACCATTATAGAAAGACCGATATTTCATAATAGATTTCATAATAACACAGTCTGTACCACAAGACTCGCACATAGAAAATGTGGTTCCTGGATATGACTCATACAGCTTGTACACTGTAATAGATTGGTCCTTTGACAACATGGAAAATACTTCCAATAGGTAAGATGACCACATATAGGTATTTCTACTAGTCCGAACACGACCATAGCTTTCAAGCACTGTTGAACCTACTACTCCAACAACAATTGCAACATACTCTTGAGCATTACACACAAGAAGCAGACCTTCTCCCAGATCTTTTGGCTGGATATTGGGTCTGCTTTTTATGCCAACTTTGCCACCCACCACCTCTGGAGAGATCACATACTTGTCACCTCAATTTGATTCCATTCATCATAAGTATTATCATTGACGTAGCTCATGTTGCTTTTATGTATAAAATAGCCTAAGCTTATTTCTTATCTCATTAATTCTCACTAAGAAATTTGACTTTTCTCGGAGTGGTACTACCACTGTCAGAGCACCAACAACCACATGCTAGCTAGCAACACAGATTGGCATTACTATAGTGTTCCTTATCTTATATCACACTTTATCATCCTAGTACAAAGACTGACCATTTGCCTCCTGTAATAAATCAGCCAGAAGACATTCTGTTGAACTACATTCCTTAGCCACCATGGGTTATGGGAGCTGGGGTAAGAACAAAAACAGTTATCATTAACAGAATTGACATTCCACTATACACAACGTTAAGTATTTTGGCAGTGGAAGAGTTGGAATGAGCAGAACCCTGACTTCAAGCTGATGAGGCACTGTCAGAAACTATATCATTCTGCTGTCACTGAGATGAGTCATGACGACATCTGTATTTACCCCAGTTTTAGTACTATAAGCACTGTAAGGACGCTAGTTGCAATCAGTGCCGGTGGTCCAGCTACCGCTAGCAACTTTCAAGAATTTTTCCATAGTATGTTTTTTTCTCTCCCAATGACAACTCGATTGCCAGTACAACATTTTGATTTAACATAAGTTTTGGAAATAATCATAATGTTTAATTAGTTTCTAATTATGTTTTACCACAGTTTGTCAACCTTGGAAAACTATACAGTTATGCAACTTGAAACTTGAATAAGTAAATATAAATAGGATTTGAAAATTTCCTTGAAACATTGAAAAATTGCAGCTAAATTTTAACCCTTTTAACATCCTAACAAAATAAAAAGAACATTGGAAAACTTCAACCTTGTAAAACTTTGTATGTGCCATGGTTTGTCCAGCAAGTGGGACTGGGCCATGGACTTATTGCTTTTATCTTTAGCTGTTGAGTGATGTTGACTTTGTCGACGAAGTAAAGGAAGAAGACGCATTCGGTGGTGATTTTCAAACTTTTATTTCATGCAGGGGTCGGGAAGGCATGTTTGAGGATGTGAGGTACAGACTGGATGACGGCCGTTTCCAACGAGGAGAGGACCCATTGAAGCACACCTGCATGAGAAACGGCCAAATGTTCAGCTTGTAGCATTCCTCTTCCTACGTGCCTGCCCGACCCCTGCATGAAATAAAAGTTTGAAGATCACCTAAGTGCGGTGAGTACGAGTACTAAAATGCTCAGGTGCTCGATGCTCGGGCTGAGCATCCCAAGACACTCGTGTACTCGGCCCGAGCACCGAGCCCAATGTTATCCTATGGGAGACCCGAGTATTTTTCTGACATGACCCCCGGCAGCATGGAAAAACCCTAAAAATGTCACAAAAGTATCAGAACAGTGCTGAAATGACATGGGAACAGCATGGGGAAGACCCCTGGAAGCATTTCAGACTGCAAGGTCACTGCTGTGAACAATGCTGTGAGACTATTACGCCACTTTTACGGACTGTCAAGAAAACGTTATAAAATGAAACCAAAACGGATTTTCATGGAAAAAATATTAAGGGCTCATACTCACTTGTGAGACAGAGTTGGTGTATGTTAGTTTTTTTGGATTATATGAAAGATTTTATTTTTTTTAAATTGTGTGGCACTCCCATGCCCCTGGGAAGAGACGTACATGAAGGCCTCTTTAAATAATGTGCCTATTATAAGGAAGTGTGTGTCTTGTAGCATTGCCCTAGGCAGGAAAGCCAAAAATTGGGAGGCACTTCAATGCCCCTGGATAGAGGAGTGCATGAAGGCCTTTTAAAAAAATGTGCCCATTGTAAGCAAGTGTGTCTTTTTTAGTATTGCCCTAGGCAGGGAAGCCAAAGTTTTGGAGACACCAATATGCCCCTGGATAGAGGCGTGCATGAGGGCCTTTTAAAAAAATGTGCCCATTGTAAGCAAGCGTGTCTTTTGTAGTAATTCCCTAGGCAGGGAAGCCAGAAGCCAATGGTTTGGAGGCACCAAGATGCCCCTGCATAGAGGCGTGCATGAGGGCCTTTTCAAAAAATGTGCCCAATGTAAGCAAGTGTCTTTTTTAGTATTGCCCTAGGCAGGGAAGCCAAAGGTTTGGAGGCACCAAGATGCCCCTGCATAGAGGCGTGCATGAGGGCTTTTTCAAAAAATGTGCCCATTGTAAGCAAGTGTGTCTTTTTTAGTATTGCCCTAGGCAGGGAAGCCAAAGATTTGGAGACACTAATATGCCCCTGGATAGAGGCGTGCATGAGGGCCTTTTAAAAAAATGTGGCTATTGTAAGCAAGTGTGTCTGCTGTAGTATTTCACTAGGCAGGGAAGCCAAAGATTTGGAGACACTAATATGCCCCTGCATAGAGGCGTGCATGAGGGCCTTTTGAAAAAATGTTCCCATTGTAAGCAAGTGTGTCTTTTTTAGTATTGCCCTAGGCAGGGAAGCCAAAGGTTTGGAGGCAAACAATCTTTGGACCGGAGGCGCAAATACACTGCCAACGCCCCACATGCCACAATTCTAAATGCACCCATTTAGTGCTGTAAATGCTGCCTTTTAGGCTAGTGGAGATAGAAGCATTCCGCGACCTGATGGCGGCGGCTGTCCCACGTTACTCTGTCCCCAGTCGCCACTATTTCTCCCAGTGTGCTGTACCCGCATTACATAAGCACGTGTCACAAAACATCAGACGTGCCCTTAACAACGCAGTTTCAGGCAAAGTCCACCTAACCACGAACACGTAGACAAGTGCTTGTGGGAAGGGCCGGTACATCTCGCTGACGGCACACTGGGTTAATATTCTGGAAGCCGGGACCCAGTCTGAGCTTGGGACGGAACACGTCCTTCCGACACCAAGGATTGCAGGCCCTAACTCAGTCAGGGTTTCACCCACAGTGTACAGCTTCGGAACGTCATGCTCCTCAGCCTCCTCCTCCTCCACTTCACCCTCCACATCAGTTCCAAGCTGGAAGCACTGCAGCACTGCCTTGGCTAAGTGGCAACAGGCTGTGCAGAAGCTAATATGCGTAGGTGACAAACCTCACAATCCTGAAGAGTTGTGGAAAGCACTGAAACAGCAGGCAGATCACTGGCTCACACCGCTGAACCTAGAGCTAGGCATGGTCATGTGTGACAATGCCCGGAACCTTGTGGCGGCTCTGAGGTGAGGCGAGCTGACACAAGTTCCATGTGTGGCCCATGTGCTTAACCTTGTGGTTTAGCGGTTTCTTAAATACTACCCGGAGCTGCTGTCGGATCAGCTCGTAAAAGTACACTGCCTGTGTGCCCATTTTAGAAAGTCGCCTACTGCTTCAGCCGCCCTTGCCAGCTTTCAGCAGCGTTTACAGATTCCGTATCACAGACTGGTCTGTGATGTCCCCACACATTGGAATTCCACACTGCACATGTTGGTCAGCAGTGTGAGCAGAAGAGGGCAGTTGTTGAGTACCAGCATCAACTAGGCCGCCGGTATACGGTTCAAACTGCACACATAAGACCTCAGGAGTGGACATGGATGTCCAACATATGTACTGTCCTCCAAAACTTTGAGGACTCCACCAAGATGGTGAGGGGCGATGATGCCATAATTAGCGTCACCATCCCGCTTCTCTGTCTTCTAAAATGCTGTCTGCTCAAAATCAAAAATGATGCATTGCAGGCGGAGCACAATGAGTTGGAGCAATAAACCTTACGGGGTGATTGCACACAGCCCAGCCTCATGTCATCCCAACGTGCATTGGAGGACTATTACGAGGAGGATAAAGAAATGGAGCTACTTTCATGCGGAATTCATGGTAATACATGCACAACCGTCTTACCGTCGGATGGCCAGAGGACAGGGGAGAGGAGGAGGAGGAGAATGATGAAGACAGCATGGTCAATCATCCTGTTGTTGAGGATCTGAAGCCTTGCCTGTTAACAGTCTGGCGCACATTGTTGGCTTAATGTGATGCTGCCTGTCTTGTGACCCTCGCGTTATCAACATCTTGGCGGACACTCATTACTGGTTGGTGACACTTTTAGATCCACACTACAAGGAGGACTTTATTTCTCTTATACGGTGGCTCAAGTGGTTAGCACTGCAGCCTTTCCAGCACTTTGGCTTGAGGTCCTGGGTTCAATTCCCACCAAGGACACAAAGGACAACATCTGCAAGGAGTTTGTATGTTCTCCCCGTGTTTGCGTGGGTTTCCTCCAGGTACTCCGGTTTCCTCCCACATTGTAAAGACATACTGATAGGATGTTTAGATTGTGAGCTCCAAGAGAGAAAGCATTACTAATGTATGCAAAGTGCTATATAAATGAATAAATAATAATAATAATTCCCGAGGCGGAAAGGTCTACAAAAATGCTGCAGTACCAGAAGGCCCTAGTTGCAGAATTAGTCAAAAAATTCCCTTCTGAAAACGCTTGCGGCAGAGGTCGCGGTTCGGTGGACAACCAAGGTGTCTGGCCAAGAGAGGCACAAATCCAATCCAGTAGAGGTAGGGGAAAACTTTCAAAGATCTGGGAGAGTTTTCTTAGCCCCTCCCATAGCACAGGCTCTCAGGTGCAGGGTACTGTCACAAGGACTGCAAAGTTTGTAAAGATGATGAAGGACTACCTTGCCGATCGTACGAAAGTGCTCCTAAATTCCTCTGTGCCTTCCAATTATTGGGTATCCAAGCTGGACACGTGGCAGGAATTGTCCCTCTACGCCTTGGAAGTCCTGCCCTGCCGCTAGCGTTTTGTCAGAGCATGTTTTTATTGCCGCAGGTGGAATCATTACAGATAAACGCACCCGCCTGTCAACTGAAAATGCTGACCAGTTGTTTTTGAGCTGGATACTGAGATTAGAGATTAAATTACAGCAGCTATACTGGTCAGACACAAACGCTGACACAAGTATACTGAGTGTTTTTCCGTATACAAATTGGAGCTACAACACCCTCCTGCCACACAAAAATGGTAAATGAATGTAGACAAGAGTTGGTTTGTAGCTGGACAGTGATATTACAGATTAGAGCGATTTAATCCCGGCTGCTGGAATGGTCAGATACAAACGCTGACGCGTATACAGTGTTTTGGCGTATACTACTTGGAGCTACAAGCCACTGCTGCCGCACACAAATGTTAAATGAATGCAGACAAGATTTGGTTTTTAGCACGACACTGAGATTAGAGATTAAGATCCTGCAGGTGGACTAGTCAGACACAAATGCTGACGACAATAGCGAGTCTTTTGGCGTATCCTAATTTACGCTGCAACCGACAGTAGCAGCACTTACCGTATTTTTCGCTTTATAAGACGCACCTGATTATAAGACGCACCCCCAAATTTGGTGAAGAAAAAGAGAAAAAAATATTTTTTAATGTTAAATGGGGCCCGTGTTATAATGCAAGTGTCCGTCTTACAAATCATATAGGACACATGTCCCTCATAGCACCCTCATCTTGATACATTGTTCCTCATCCTGGGATATAACCCCCTTGTGCTGGCTCACGTCCCCAGTGATGGCACACATCCCCTATTGATGGCACACCTCCCCAGTGCTGGCACACTTTCCCCAGTGCCTGCACTCACCCCCCTGTGCTGGCACACTTGCCCCAGTGCCTGCACTCACCCCCCTGTGCTGGCACACTTGCCCCAGTGCCTGCACTCATCCCCCAGTGCAGGCACACTTGCCCCTGTGCCTGCACTCAGCCCCCAGTGCAGGCACACTTGCCCCTGTGCCTGCACTCAGCCCCCAGTGCAGGCACACTTGCCCCTGTGCCTGCACTCAGCCCCCAGTGCAGGCACACTTGCCCCTGTGCCTGCACTCATCCCCAGTGCAGGCACACTTGCCCCTGTGCCTGCACTCAGCCCCCAGTGCAGGCACACTTGCCCCTGTGCCTGCACTCATCCCCCAGTGCAGGCACACTTGCCCCTGTGCCTGCACTCAGCCCCCAGTGCAGGCACACTTGCCCCTGTGCCTGCACTCAGCCCCCAGTGCAGGCACACTTGCCCCTGTGCCTGCACTCAACCCCCAGTGCAGGCACACTTGCCCCTGTGCCTGCACTCAGCCCCCAGTGCAGGCACACTTGCCCCTGTGCCTGCACTCAGCCCCCAGTGCAGGCACACTTGCCCCTGTGCCTGCACTCAGCCCCAGTGCAGGCACACTTGCCCCTGTGCCTGCACTCAGCCCCCACTGCAGGCACATTTGGCCCTGTGCAGGCACAGCTTGCCCCATCACTGTTTAATGCTCCCCTGCTGGTGTGCACAGAATAAAAATAAAAAATCATTACTTCACCTTCCGACGATCGCGCTCCCTTCTGCCAGCTGATCGGTGACTTCCTGCTTTGGTCTCGGCATCGGGTCATGTGACCAGAGTGCATCATGTGATCGGATGTCATCACTATGCACTCCCGATGCCGAGACCAAAGCAGGAAGTCACCGATCAGCTGGCAGAAGGGAGCGCGATCGTCGGAAGGTGAAGTAATGATTTTTTATTTTTATTCTGTGCACGCCAGCAGGGGAGCATTAAACAGTGATGGGGGCAAGCTGTGCCTGCACAGGAAAGTGAGTGCAGGCACACCTGATATGCGCTGCACCCCTGTCCAGATCTTGGTGCTGGTTTCAGCACCAAGGTGATGGACAGCGGCAGTGCAGTGCATATTGGAGGAGGTTAATGAGCGGGAGCACGTGACCTCCCGCTGCCTCCTGAGGACCGCAGCCAGCCCGCCCCGGCTCCGGACACCACTGCACAGCTGCACTCAGCCTCCCCAGCACTAAAGAACCCGTATATTCCCATTATAAGACGCACCCCCCACTTTCCCCAAAAGTTGGGGGAACAAAAATGCGTCTTATAATGCGAAAAATACGGTAGATGCTAAATTAGTGCAGAAAAGAGTTGGTTTTTAGCACAAAGCTTTTGGTGTACCTAATTAACACTGCAACCTAGAGGAGCAGCACTTAGATGCAAAATTAGTGCAGAAAAGAGTTGTTTTTTTTAGCACGAGGCTTTTGGTGTACCCTAATTAACGCTGCAACCTACAGTAGCAGCACTTAGATGCAAAATTAGTGCAGAAAAGAGTTGGTTTTTAGCACAAGGCTTTTGGTGTACTCTAATTTACGCTGCAACCTACAGTAGCAGCACTTAGATGCAAAATTAGTGCAGAAAAGAGTTGGTTTTTAGCACGAGGCTTCTGGTGTACCCTAGTTAACGCTGCAACCTACAGTAGCAGCACTTAGATGCTAAATTAGTGCAGACAAGAGTTGGTTTTTAGCACGAGGCTTTTGGTGTACCATAATTTGAGCTAAAACCTACTCCTGCCTATAGTGAGCTAAATAAATCCCTAAAAGCACAGTTTTTGGGATGGATGAGCCTAGAATCCAGCCCAGGTGCGATGCAGGCTGGTATACTGGCACAGCGAAGTTTGGTATATACCCTGCCTCCCTGCCTGCCTGTATACTGCTCTATTAGTCCTCAGAAGGACTGTTGTGGTAATTAGACTGGCAGCCCTGTGCCTACCCTAGCTGAAAGGCCACAAATCTGTCCCTCAATCAGCAGCAGCTCTCCCTACACTGACTGTCTAATGGCGCAGAGTGACGAGCACAGCGCAGTCAGGTCTTATAAAGACCTGATGACGCTGTGCGGCCAGCCAATCACTGTAATGCCACAACCAACATGGCTGTGGCATTACAGTGTCTGTCAGCCAATCCCTGCATGTGGGCTGGCTCTGAAAAGAGCGCCAACATGCAGGGAGGTGGACCCCGAGCATAGCAAGAGTATCGCGAGATTTCTCGGTACTTGCCGAGTACCCCGAGTACTAAAATATTTGTGCGAGTACCGAGTAGTGACAAGCATACTCGCTCATCTCTAGTAGTCTCTTCTAAAGCTCACCAGAGCGGTGGCCAGTCGTCAGATTTTGCGCTCCGATTCCTAGTTCAGTGGTACACAGAGTGGTAGTGTAGGTTATACTTTCTTTATATTTGGATTGATGTTGTAATGTACTTGTTTTCATTTGCATGTACAACATTTAAGGTCACCATAGTGTTGGATAAACCATACAAAAAGTTGACTCCTTTTTCCTTCACAAATCTTTAGTCTGTTGTAAAAGTTACGTTTTCTCTAAATGCTGGATATATTCACTAACAGAACATTATCTACAGGCAATAGAGATCTATATTTTTTTTCTATCATGGAGGTTCTTTATTGTTTTTTAGGGGCTGAATAAACCCAAATTCCCTGAAGGTAAATACAAACAGCCGAAGGCAGCATCTGTCACCTGTCCGTCTGAATGTCCATGTGAACAGCTCTAAGGCATTGTTAAGGGGCACTGGTGGCCCTGTGCTGGTCATTAGCAGTGACACAGATTGGCATAAAAGAAAAGCAGATCCAAACATTTGTCTAATCACTTTACTATCTATTCACAGGAGACTGGCACAGTGAAGCTAAAGATATGTACAGCACCTCACTTATCTAATGTTTATCTCTGCCAGAAATACACAAATAGCTGAGTTTAAAGCTGATTATGAAGGCAAGGAAAAAAAGATTAAACCCTGGTGAAGTGCGCTTTCATTACTGGGCATTTTACATTGCTTTGATTATGGGCGAAACTCTAAACAATGCCGCTTGTGCCTTCTGGAAAATTCTCAGATTATGATTACCATTAATAGAAATGAGTGAATTGATTCATACATAGAATTCTTTATAGATATCCCTAAAATTACAGATACTTTTGAGAATTGGAAATGGGTTAAAATATTAGAAAACCTATATATGCCTGTCATCGGTCACCTGACTCCTTATGCCGACTCCACAGTTCCGCCATCCTACAAGCAGGTTTGCTGTCGTTTAAGGACACAGTCAGATGGTGGAATAACGTTCGTTATTGACATCAATAATTTGCGTCGTTGTCATGGACATGGTATAGCAAATGATGGAATTGAAGCAGGATGGAATAAATGGGCAAGGAAACCTGAGTAGCCAGCCTGGTCCTGGACTGGGTTCTTTGGCTAGTGCTGTACCAGGAGGTACCTCTGATGGCAAGGAGGTCAGGGCCCCCACTCTTGCCCTCCGCTCCTCAACCAGCCCTGTGCTACACCCCCTCACCTCCTGTCTTAGACAGGGACATACAGCAACATCCTTAAAAGAAGGAAAAGCTCTAAGAAGCCTCAACACAAGTGCACGGTCATATTCACAGGGGTCAGTGCTGTCACTGAAGCACTTCCAAATATGGGCTCCAAATGTGTGTGAATTTATTGCCCTGCTGGCAGGATGCCCCCTGGGGGGAACTGGAGTCAGTGTGACTGCGAAGTTAGTGTGTGCTTATATAAAGCAGGTTGTGACCTCTTGTGGATGGACATGGGATTTAACCCCTTACTGGTCTAGTGTCCAGTCCCTGAGATACATATTTCACTACAGTGTTAAAGTCAGTATCTGGGTTGCACAGTGACCACCAACGCACAGTCTTATTGTCCTCGGGGGTTAGCAGCCCCGGGTGAATTGTTCAATCAAGAGCTTATTTTCATCGGGTACACTGGCAGGGCTGACATACTTAAGGGCTCGCAATGCTTCCTCTAGGCGCCAGGCGTAAGCTCTCATATCATCTCCTGGCCTCTGGTAGCAGTGATGAAAGCGATGGTATATAAGCCTCATTGCACTCCTCAAAAGTAGCTCTCAATTTGTCAAATATAGTGGCTGATGATCTCCGCTCAGCAGCAGACCAGGCCTCACTCTCTTTTTCTGCTACACCAGTTAACTGTCCGAGTACCACAGCAGCGCGCTGCTGACCGGTCATCACATACATATCCAGGACACTAGTGATTTTTCTCCTAAAAACATCCAACATATCAGGCCGACCATCATACTGGGGCAACCACTTAGCCCTCAGAATGTATGGGAGTGAGATCGGCATGATCAGGGCGACTGAGCTCGGTGCGCTGGTGGCGCTGGCAGTATTGTTAGAGACAGCCATGGTTGCTTGGGGGTAATTCCTAGGGTCAGCGAACGTACTGTCATCATCGCTGTAGGAGGCCGGCATGCTGGAGGCCCCCCTAATGAATTACAGCCAATATTCAAGTAGCTAAACAGTTTGGGAATTTCCAGACTAGGCCGCAGCGCTTGGGAATACTCGACTGAGAGAGGGGCAGCCTTCAGTTTCGCGCTCTACAGGCCAACACGCCCCCTTTCTTCCCACTCTTTGGCGCAGTAATGGCGGCGTAGTTTTAACAGTCACTCAACACAGTTGAAATCACGGCACACAGTACCCAGTAACACCGGGCACGAGATCCTGTTCGTGAGCGCCAGAAATATATGTCGAGCCCCAGGCCCTGGGGTACTCGGGTATCAGGCTCGGAGGGGTTCACGGGGATGTCACGGGTGGCTTTGCCTTAGCCCGTGGCCTGATTGACACTTCAATAAAGGAGTTATGTACAGGGGATAAGACTTATTGTCACGTGACGCCACCTGTAGTCCCTGGTGATAGATCACCAGCGCCATCACAGTCCTCTGGAGGGCAATGGTATCACGGCAAGGATGGCAAAGCTCCCTACAGGTGGAGCTGGACCTCCGGGGCAGCATAGAGAAAAGGGGCAGTTTGGAGTGGGGCTTGAGGCCAGGGTAAGAAGCAGTAAGGCAGTCTATAGGGGGGTTGGGGACGGAGATGAATAACGCACACACGCTGAAGAAAGTCTCTTTTACCTTTTCACTGGTGGTATTCACAGGTAAAGATGTCCAGAGCACTGTCGGGTGACCAGGTGCACAGTGAGTCTACACAGCAAGTGGGTATGAGGCCTCCTCAGGTTCCCTGCTGTCGTTGAAGCCCTGTCTGTATGCAACACGACCGGCCTCCTCACTTTCTCTGGTCCTCTCTCTCTTCTCCTGCGTGGTCCACGGGTTACCCTCTCTGATCATTGCTGTGTGATTCCACACTACGGTGTCTGGCTCCCTCTTGCTGGGTACGCAGGGGGACCAGGTGACTGAAGTCTCCACGGTGTGTCGGGGTTTTCTGCAGTCCTAAAGTGTTCCTGCAGGTGCGGATCCCCGAAGTCCGGTACGTCTTGGGTGTACTTCCACTAGTTCCTATACTCCCTTGGCTAAGCTCCGTGCCTTCTGTCCCCACTTCTAGGCTTGGCTCAATGGCAGAAGGGCCACTCCGGGTCACTGGCTCGGGCCTAACTGCAGCACCGTTCACCAGGACATCTTCGCAGCTCTCCTAGCATCTGCACACTGTCACTAACTCCTCCCGCAGCAGCAGTATTTATAGGGGACCACATTTAAAATCAGTGAGTCTAGCTCCCCCTACTGTGCCGGAGTGGAAGGTGTTGCATGTAGTAGGTACCTGCTGTGGAAACCCAGATGTGCAGTAGGGAAGGCTGTGGCCAGCTGCGTGAGCAGGGGGCCACAATTCCTCTTTCATTGCCCCCATAAAGTATTATGCCAACAGAAGTTCCCCACAAATACTGCATGATCCCCCACAGTGAATCCCTCCATGGGCATAGTATGATGACCCTACTCTAAGCCCCTCAACTACCCTGACACAGTATGATCTCCAACTGCGACCCACATACAGCCCTCCATACAATATAATGGACCTACATATAGTATCATGACCCCTAAACCTCTTCACACTGTATAATGGCACCAACACAGCTCTCAAATAACCCTGTATAAAGTATAGAGGCTCCCTCATACCCCTCCACAGAGCCCTCCATATATTATAGTGGCTTCCATATAGTTTAATTGGCTCCATATAGTCCTCCATATATTATAATACATCATCCATAGTTCTTCATATATTATAATGCACCGCCATAACCCTCAATATATTATAATGCACCTCCATAGTCCTCCATATAGTATAGTGCACCTCCATAGTCCTCCACATCCTGCTTTAATTATTGTATTGTACTTTTTACATTGATTCTATGCTTATTGCATTGTATATAATTACTGTACGGTATTTTTTACATTGTTTCTCTGCTTTACTCTGTACATATCGTACACACTCAGCTCCGCTCCATACACCTCGTATACACTCAATTCTGCTCTGTACAACTTGTACACACGCGGCTCCGCTCCGTACACCTCGTACATGTGGCTCCCCTGCGACCAGGAGGCCACAGAGTAAACTGCAGGTAAGACAGTCAGCTCACAAAAACACCCACACACACACACTTTGACCCTGAGCCCAAGTCGCTTTGTGGCGCCCCTGCGACCAGGGTGCCACATAGGGAACTGCAGCCAGGTAGGAGGAAAAGAGAGTTTATATACTAAGCACCCTCACAGACATCCCACACACCACTAGGAGGCAGCACCCAACCCGGAGCCTGAAACTCTAGGCGGGCAAGGGGTCGTGGGTTTAGAGGACAGTGGGTGGGAACGCATGTAGGTCAGGTGACAGAAGGTACAAAGAGAGGAAGAGGAGGAGGAAGGAGTTAGTAGGCCAAGGGTGCCGACCAGTAAAGACAAGAACAGACAGAAAGTCAGACACACGTCCCAGTGGGGTTGGGCTGATGAAGACGCAGAATCCACAGAGTCAGAGAAACCATGGAGAGAAAACTCGTCCATAGCTGGCATCCCAGGGGAGTGTGAGGACAGAGACCGGACCAGCAGCACTAGGTCCGAGGAACTTGGCAGCACTGACCAACTACCGGCGGAGTAGTCTTCCCTATTGAAGCTAGAGTCACACGGGTTAGAATGAGCCTGGTAGTGCCTTGCAGGAGAGGGCTATTGCAGGCTAGGTATACAGCAGAGTGTCAGCTCTGAAGGGGACCGAAGATTCACCCGATATCCCCAGATTCACCGACGGGGAGCTCCAATTCCAAGTTGAAGTTCCACACCAAGGATAGAAAGCACAGCAGCAACCACGAGGACCCACAGGGGTCCGAGCTGCCGCTATACTGTCCGGAGAAACACTTAAAGAGAGAGAACAGCCTGAAAGGACACTAGAAGGAGTGAGGGGTCTCAGAGTGACAACCTGGCTGCAGGGGGTTTCGAGAGTTCCCGGGGTTAACTGCACTGTAACTTATGTTGAAGAACTGTACTGAGAACTGCTGTAAACTGTTTGGAAGAGCTGACAAGTAAACCCGGTGAACCCTGCCTGTGTGTTCGTGTTTGATTCCAGGTACCACAAACTGTTTAAAATTACCTTTTATCCTGTCAGGAGCAGCCCGACCCCGGCGGGCTCATCCATCTGGCTGCAGCCCATCCATCCATCCTCCTGGCAGAGAAGCGCTGCAGCGGTGGTCCTATAACTGACCACAAACTGTGGGTGGCGTCACGACAAACTTTATCCCCTGTATATATTCCCTCTTTCTTGTGAGAACCCCGGACATGGTCCGGACCAGGACCTCCGTGACATCCCCCAACAGTACCCGTCCCGGTGGGCTCCATAGCTTCATGCCAGGTGAGGGGTGGCAGGAGTAGCTACATGTGGGTGGGAAGTAGATAGAACCTGGACAAGTGGGTGGAGGAACAGTAGTAAAACACTGGAACACTAAGTTGGGCGAGTCGATCGAGTGAATCCCTGGAGGGTGGAGGAGTAGGGAAACCTCCCAAGCCGAGACACCTTACAGCTAAGTTCAGACTGCGGTAGACAGAGAGTATGACGGGGTCTGCACCACTAATGGCTGGCTGGGAGCCCAAAAAGCTGAGAACAGTGGATGGTAGAAGTAGCCAGGTGAGCCCGATAAACCCGGTGGCCTGAGAGCCGACTCTATAGATCTGGCCGGGAATGCTTTATGCCCCTAACCACGAGACACTCTTATTCCAAGAGTGTTGAGGCCTGGCTTGCCTGTGGAGCCGCATACTGACTGTGGGAGCTGCTGCACAGGAAGCATCGGGTGCCTGCTAAGTGGTACCCTAATTTCTGTGTGTGCCGGCCGGAGGAGCTGTGTAGATAAGATACGTTGCAGCATCCTGGGCACAGAGTATCCCTATAACCACCTAGGGATCAAGCCCTAGCCGTGGAGGGCTCACCATGCGGCTGCTGTCATCACTACCATCCCTGGCAGATCCCACAGCAGCAGTGGCAACATTGGCCACGACCCACTGGTGGCGTCACAAACATCCAAATAAACGTTCTTTATTTTTTCCTTTCCTTTTTGCATTGCCGCACCTGGGACCACGGAGCTGGGCCACGGAGCCGTGGCACCCAGAGACAGAACGGTCCGGCCCTTGAGGATGCGACATACACACTCGGCTCCGCTCCGTACACCTCGTACACAAGCGTCTCCACTCCGTACACACTCGGCTCTGCCCAATACACCTCGTACACACGCGGCTTTGCTACGTACACCTCATACACATGCGGCTCCGCTCCGTACACACGCAGTTCCATTCCGTACACCTCATACACATGCAGCTCTGCTCCGTACACCTCATACACACACAGTTCCACTCCATACACCTCGTACATAAGTGGCTGCGCTCCATACACCTTGTACACACGTGGCTCTGTTCCATAAAGTTTGTACACACAGCTCCACTCCATACACTTCATACACACGCGGCTCCGGTCCGTAAACCTCGTACACACTCGGTTCCGCTCCATACAGCTCGTACACACGTGGCTCTGCTCCATACACCTCATACACATGGCTCCACTCCATACACCTCGTACACACTCGGTTCCGCTCCATACAGTTCATACACACGTGGCTCCGCTCCATACACTTCATACACACGGCTCCACTCCATACACCTCGTACACACTTGGCTCTGCTCTGTACAACTTGCACAGACTCGGCTGTGCTACATTCATACTGTAAATAACTCCTGACCCCACAGATAAACTTTACCTCATCCAGCACCATGACAATCAGCACAGCAGAGACCTGCAACACGGAGGAGTTGAGCAAGTGACCCCTGACTCCTCCCCTCCATGTGACATCATCACAGGTCCTGTAAGCATAGAGCTGCTCTGCTCCTCCATGCTCTCCACAGTAACAGCCCACACCACTGTTGCTCCGCTCCTCACAGCTCGCAAAGACACTGGGGAGTGATGAGAGGAAAGTGTCCGTGGGCTGCAGCTGATAGATCACTTCTCTTGATCTTCCTGGTTCGGAGAGACGGCTTATATACAAATAATTTTAAAAAATGTGTGGGCTTTGCCCTATTTCTGATTACTAGCCAAGGTAAAACCCAGGCAGCTAGGGGCTGCATTCTCAGTGTGATAAGGCCCAAGCATTCTGGGTTCCTCACACTGAATATCACAGCCTGCAGCCGCCCCTCAAAATGGCACATCCATGCATAGCTCCATGTTCAGGTGCTTTACCCAGCAATTCCAGTGGTCCTGGTGATGGTGGCATACTGTGTACTGAAGGGGTTAATGCCAGCTTTGTATTGTCAGCTGGCACTAAGCTCGAAATTCATGGTTTCAGGCCAATATTAGACACAGCCACCATGAATTTCTAGTAAACAGTAAAGAAAGCACAACACAAGAAAATATATTTTAATAGAAATAAAACAAAAGACAACCTTGGTACCCATCTTTTATTAACAAAAAAACCTTTCCCTCTGACATAACTTACAGTGAACATTTTCAGCTCTTCTTCATCTCTGTTAGCAGACAGAGTGTAATACTATTGTATAGGTTTTGAGGAGTCTGATCGCTTAAGGGCAATGAAGAGCAGAGAAGGGTTCTTAGGTGCAAGTATTTATAACACACAGCAAAACAAAGGTGAATTTAGTACACAGCAAAAGCACACAACATAACACAACCCCAATATATATATATCATCGAGCACAGTCCTTATGGAAGCAGTCCGAAAAACCAATAGTCCAAAACAGGTAAATCCAGATGCATGTAGTCCATAGCACAAGTCCTTGTACTGAAACGACCGGAAGATAATGTCCGTGGCAGAAGGTCCCCACACCCGGATGACCGGGTAACAAGTTTAAACACAGTTCCGAGTAGGTAATGAAACACAAGTTCCACAAAGCAAACAGTATATATGATAATAACCGGGAAGTTGCTTACAAACTTGAATGTCCGAGCCAGAAGGTATAAGCAGCGGCACCAGAAGCACGATGCAGGGAGCTGTAAGGTGAACCAGGATCTCACAGAGCTCCAGGGAAGTGAGAGGATCAAGGAGAACAGCTGAGCTGGAGAAAACCAAGAACCAGTATACTCAAGCAATGATTGCTCACCTGAGCCAGGTCTTTATGCAAACGAGACAGGAAGAAGGGCAAACAAAACAATGATCTCCATGCTGACTGAGGGCAAAATGGTCAAATGGCAAGCCGGAAAACCTGGAATACTGACATTACTCCCCCCCTACAAACGGCCTCAGGACGATCCCGGACCAGGCTTGTCCGGATACCTCCGATGGAACTGCGCAACTTTCTGGGGAGCGGAGATGTTACCTACCGGTTCCCAAGAATCGTCCTCGGGAGAGTACCCCTGCCAACGAACAAGGTACTGAAGCCGATTCCTATGGAGCCGAGAGTCGATGATGTCCTGAACCACAAACTGTTCGTGCCCATCAACCACCACCGGTGGGGGGGGAGGCACAACACGCCCCTGAAACGTATTATGGAAAACCGGTTTCAATAACGATACATGAAAAACAGGATGTACCTTTAGAGTCCGTGGTAACTTCAGCCGACAGGCCACAGAGCTCACAATCCCGGTAATCTTGAACGGGCCAATGAATTTCTGTCCTAATTTCCGCGAAGGAACACCCAACTTCAGATTCTTCGTGGATAACCACACCGAATCCCCTACCTTATACACGGGTGCGGGTCTTCGGTAGACATCCGCTGACTTCTTGTAACGCTCTTGAGCCGAGGCCAGAGACTCCTTTAGCACTTCTAGATTCTGCTGTAGAACCATCACTCTGTCCCCAACCGCTGGGACCGACGTAGCAACTGGCGACCTAGGTAAAATAGTTGGATGATAACCCAGGTTGGCGAAAAAGGGCGTTACCTTAGTGGAACTGCTCTGCGTATTGTTGTATGAGAACTCTGCCAGGGGAAGCAGCTTGTACCAATCATCTTGGAGATGGCTGACATAACATCGCAGGTACTGCTCCAGGGTTTGATTAGTCCGTTCCGTCTGTCCATTTGTCTGGGGATGGTAGGCAGAAGATAAACGTACGTCAATATGCAATGCAGAACAAAACCCCTTCCAGAACTTGGAGGTGAATTGCACCCCCCGGTCAGAGATGATCTCATCCGCTACCCCATGTAACCGAAACACGTTCTGGACTACTAGATCTACTGTCTCTGCGGCGGAGGGGAGGCCGGTACATGGTATGAAATGGGCCGCTTTAGTCAATCGGTCTACTACCACCAAAATAGTATTGTGGCCCCCTGAGTCAGGCAACTCCACGATGAAGTCCATCGAGATAGACCCCCCAAGGGCGAGATGGTACGGGTAGCGGTTGAAGAAGTCCTGTAGGAGCAACACGAGGCACTTTGCACCGGGCACAGACCACACATGAGTGTACATAGTCTTTCACATCCTTTAAGCAGGTGGGCCACCAGAAAAAACGGCTTAAGAACTCCTGCGTCTTCTGTACCCCCCTATGACCTGCCAACACTGAATCATGGACCAATTTGAGGACCTGAAGTCTTACAGCCTCCGGGACATAGATACGCCGTTCCCTCAGCCACAAACCATTCTTAAGGACCAGATTTACGTCAGTGGGTGGAGCAGCAAGGAATACGTCACCGTCATAGGCCAGCTTGAGGTCCTTCCACAGGTCCCGGTCCTGGAGTACTCCAACGAAATTGGCATCTGATAGGATGGTCTTGGATGGGGTTCCTGGCACGGAGTCCACAGCGTGGATTCGGGACAAGGCATCAGCTTTCCCATTACGTGACCCTGGACGGTACGAGAGAATAAAATTAAACTGGTTAAGGAACAGGCTCCACCGGGCTTGCCGTGGAGACAGGCACCTGGCAGATTTAAGGAATTCCAGGTTACGATGGTCTGTGAGAACTACCACTTGTTGTGAAGCCCCCTGCAAATGATGTCTCCATTCCTTAAACGCGGAAATAATGGCTAACAGTTCTTTATCTGCAATATCATAGTTCCTTTCTGCAGGGGACAACCGACGAGAAAAGAAAGCACACGGGTGTAGGAGTTCCTTGTCCCCAGTCCTTTGTGAAAGGATAGCCCCTAGTGCGTTATCGGAAGCATCGACTTCCACAATGAAAGGGAGTGCGGGATCCGGGTGTGTCAATATGGGCGCCGAGGTAAAACCAACCTTGAGACGATCAAAAGCCTCCTGGGCCTGCGTGGACCAAACGAACCTCTGCCCCTTCTTGGTGAGCAAGGTGATAGGACGCACAATCTCCGAGAAGTTGCGAATGAAGCGTCTGTAAAAATTTGCGAAACCGACAAAGCGTTGTACCTCCTTGATGTTTCCGGGTACCGGCCAGTCTAGAATCGCCTGGATCTTGCTGGACTCCATGTTTAATCCCTGAGGAGAGATAACATACCCTAAGAAGTGGATCTGCGAGCGATGGAATTCACATTTCTCCAGCTTGATGTATAGGTGGTTATCTCTCAGACGGGTAAGTACAGCCTTTACGTGCTCCTGGTGTTCCTGTAGAGAATCAGAGAAAATTAAGATATCGTCCAGGTATATCACCATAAACTGATCCAATAGATCCCTGAATATATCATTGACCAGGTGTTGAAAAGCAGCGGGAGCGTTACAGAGCCCGAAAGGCATTACAAGGTACTCAAAATGGCCATAGCGACATCTGAATGCCGTCTTCCACTCATCTCCGGGACGGATACGGAGCAGGTTGTATGCCCCCCGGAGATCCAATTTGGTGAAGATCTTGGCCTGCCGTACTCTCTCCAATAGTTCGGGAATCAATGGTAGCGGATACCGGTTCCGGATGGTTATTTTGTTAAGCTCCCGGTAATCGATACACGGTCTCAGAGTCCCATCTTTCTTTTTCACAAAAAAGATGGGAGCCCCTGCAGGTGAGGATGAAGGTTGAATAAATCCCTTGGCTAAACTTTCGTCGATATAGTCTTTCAATGATTGTAACTCCGGAGCCGCTAACGGGTAGACAGGACCAAACGGGATCTCGGCCCCTGGAAGTAAGTCTATGGGACAATCGTATGGTCTATGCGGGGGAAGCTGGTCTGCTTTTTTCTTGTCGCATATACCTGTAAACTCCTTATAGACTGGGGGGAGAACAGGTACCTGTATAATGTCCTCCTCATCGTACGTTACCGGTACTGCTTGACTGATGGTCGGGCCGGCCTGGGGATGGAAAGATACTTCCTTTGTCTCCCAATTGATGATTGGATTTTCAGACCGCAGCCAAGGGAGTCCTAAAATGACTGGAAAGTGAGGAGAAGAAATCAACATAAAAGTCAGTGTCTCCTGATGACCTGGTTTCATCACACAGTTAAGAGGTACTGTCTCCTGATCTACAGGTCCCGAAACTAATGGAGAACCGTCCACCGTTTCCATGGTTATCGGTGACACTCGTTGTTGTGTCTTGATACCGTGTCTCCTGGCAAAAGAAGAGTCCATGAAGTTACCTCCCGCCCCGGAGTCTATCATGGCAGATGTAGGAATAACCTGTCCCTCCCACTGGATCTGAATTGGAAGAGAGCAATGGGTAGAATTGTCCTTAGGTGAAGCTGACATTAGTACAGAAGGAAAAACCGCATCCAGGTGTATACTTGAGTCAGAGATCTCGGATTCTGCGTCCATGTTATCACACTCGGTTACGGCTGCCAGAACCTTATTTGGACGTTTAGGGCATTTTGGGCAGTTAATCAAAAAATGATCAGATTGACCACAATAAAAGCATAAACGCTCACGGAGCCGGTAGTCGCGACGTTCGTTGCTTTCCCGTCGTTGTAATGAGTCCACTTGCATGGGAATGTCTTCGGCCTCCCGTGAACTCCTAGTAGCGGGCTCTCTAGGAGGGAAAGCAGAATTAGTCATCCGGTTTACGGCTGCCCACTTTTCCTGTCTACGCTCCGTCAACCGGGTATCAATGCGTACGCAGTGTTGCAGAAACAGTTCAAAGTCCTGGGGAGACTCGGCCCGAGCTAACTCGTCCTTAATGGCACCGGACAGTCCCTTTTTGAACACTGATAACAGCGCATTATTTCCCCAATCGACATCCACCACTAACCTTTTAAATTCAGTACCATATTCAATGACAGAACGCTTTCCTTGCCGTAGGGAAAGCAGAGCCGTTTCTGCGGTGGTACGGCGATTAGGGTCATCAAACATTTGCGCCATTGCTGTTATGAAATTATCCAGGTTATTTAAACGGATATCGTGACTTTCAATCATGGGATTGACCCAAGCCAGTGCTCGTGATGTTAACAACATGACTATACATAATACCTTTGACCGATCTGACCGGTAATAGTTAGCATGAACATCAAAAAACAGCATACATTGATTGATAAACCCACGGAACAGAGTACGGTCACCACTGAACTGAAACGGGGGTAATTTAGGCATACTGATGGCTGGTGTGGGTATTTTTCCCAGATCCTCCACTCTGGTTTGCACATCTCGGAGAGCCTGACCCACAGCCTGGTGATCATGGCCTAGCTGTCTCTCCATGTCCAGGACCTTATTTTGCACCGCCTCCATCTCCTGCTGCAAGGAGTTAACCATGGAGAAAAGCTTCTCCACCCGTGTCTCCGTCATTGCCCTAAGCAGACTCCTCTTTGTGGCTTGAGTATAATGTAATACTATTGTATAGGTTTTGAGGAGTCTGATCGCTTAAGGGCAATGAAGAGCAGAGAAGGGTTCTTAGGTGCAAGTATTTATAACACACAGCAAAACAAAGGTGAATTTAGTACACAGCAAAAGCACACAACATAACACAACCCCAATATATATATATCATCGAGCACAGTCCTTATGGAAGCAGTCCGAAAAACCAATAGTCCAAAACAGGTAAATCCAGATGCATGTAGTCCATAGCACAAGTCCTTGTACTGAAACGACCGGAAGATAATGTCCGTGGCAGAAGGTCCCCACACCCGGATGACCGGGTAACAAGTTTAAACACAGTTCCGAGTAGGTAATGAAACACAAGTTCCACAAAGCAAACAGTATATATGATAATAACCGGGAAGTTGCTTACAAACTTGAATGTCCGAGCCAGAAGGTATAAGCAGCGGCACCAGAAGCACGATGCAGGGAGCTGTAAGGTGAACCAGGATCTCACAGAGCTCCAGGGAAGTGAGAGGATCAAGGAGAACAGCTGAGCTGGAGAAAACCAAGAACCAGTATACTCAAGCAATGATTGCTCACCTGAGCCAGGTCTTTATGCAAACGAGACAGGAAGAAGGGCAAACAAAACAATGATCTCCATGCTGACTGAGGGCAAAATGGTCAAATGGCAAGCCGGAAAACCTGGAATACTGACACAGAGTGGGCATAGACTGAATGTCCAACCGTGTGAAAGGTTATCTGAGTTCATGCCTGAGCCACCTCAGGTGTGAACTCAGGTGACCACAGCATGATGGCACCAGGAGCACACTTTACAGCACCTGCTCACTTTACAGCTGGGCTTCGGGTGCCGTGTGATGTTGTGGTCATCTGTTTTACACCTGTAAAAACATCACATTTTCTTTTAGGGGGTGTGAATAGCATTTCGAACTCCTTACAGAAGCATTGTGAAATATGTTGATGATCTACAAGCAACTGAATATGAATGAAGAAAACAATATAAAGATAGCGTAAGAAAACTATTTTTAAAAATGCAGATTATGTGTGGCTTTTAATGCTGCATTCCCACGATGAGCTTTTGGCGAGTTCTGGATGTTGCAGAAGCTTTACACCATTTCTTCACTTATGAAAAATGAAGTTACTTGCATTTTTTTACTTGCATTTCATTGTGTTTTAATGCAGCAATTTCTGTCTCATGCTGGTATGTCATGTTTTAAACAAAGCTGCTTTGTTTTCAATAAGTCTTTTTATTTAACTTTGACAAAACTTTATTGATATACTTTTCTGTGAATTACATGTGTTTTTAACCTGCTAATTTTCCGCATCTAATGCAAGTTTACAGGGAAAATCTGCACATAAAACTCAGTGTGCCCGCAAGAGAAATTGACATGTGGCAGATTTGAAACACGCGCCGCAGGTCAGTTTATGATAATTGAAAAAGAAGCGCAATGAGTAGGGGATTTCTATAAACCCAATCCATTTTGTTGGAACTGTAAGACACGAAAATATGCAGCATCAAAAAGTCTGTAATAACTTGTTGTGGACACACAGACTTATTGTTGAAAGAAAAACAACCAGCAGGATTTAACCATCTGTATATCAGTGCAGCAGGTGATTTACATGTGCAGCATGACATCACTGTTTCGGTTTTTGTGTTATTCTTCCCCTGTGGGCTTGCCTGTCTGCTGTAAACTGAATCCCTTCCCCTCCCTCTGCTTACAGCAGAAAGACAAACCCACAGGGGAGGAATAACCAAAAACCAAAATAGTGATGTCATGCTGCACATGTCAATCACCTACTGCACTGATTTACAGGTGGTGAAATCCTGTTGGTTGGTTTCCTTTAAGGAGGCAATTCGTTTTTGGAAAGTAGAGTGCAATTCTGCAAAACACATATAAAAAAACATCAATTTTTCAAGAAGTGGAACAAAATCTAGCTCTGTCATTGAAATCCAATTATTTTATATACATTGCTTTGTCTGTTTTAAATCTTTAGAATCTAAGGGGAAGATCATGGTAGAATTTGCAGCTTCACAGTAACTATTTTATGACACTCAGACATTATGCTGGGAAGAGTATGAATTCAAGATTGCCTGACCAAACTAGTGTTGAAGGCGTTAAGTCTGGACACATGAAGCTGGTCATTTTTCTTTTTATTCTGTCGTTCTCCTGTCACTGAGTGCGGCAGAACGGCTCTTTCAGCTGATGTAGAGCAAGCAGAAAATGCGATTATACTAATGGGCCTTTCATGGATGGAGATTTAAGTGGCAGCAAGTTAAATTTGTATTACCACCCGTCGCTGCACAAATGTCTCCCCCCTACACTCACATTAAAACAATGTGATCATGAAAATAAAAAATAAATAAAATAAAGCTATTACAAGAAGATGAAATTCACATGATTAATTTCCTGAGAGTCGTAGATGAGGCATGGTCAAAATAGCTGAAGATCCAGAGGCAATGCTGCTCCCTCCTTGTTACAAATAACGCTACAGCAAAATAACAAGTGGCTTCTTAACACTGTTCTATGTTTGTTTTTATAAATCCATATGTGTATTGTTCCTTATTTGACATGCAGTTTATTCATTTCTTGTCTGTGGACTGTCTCACATCGCTACTAATCCATGTAACCTTGAATGGGACTAAGCTGTAATACCCGAAACAGCCTGTGGACTAGAGTGGTGGCGTACACAGAAGTAAACTTATAAGGGGATGCAGGGGCTGTCAAATTTTGGCTTGATGGTAAAGCACAATACAGTGGACCATGATCAGAGCCCTTCACTTATTGGAACCAATTCATTAAAGGGAATTTGTCAGGTCAAAAATCCATATGTAAATGATACCCTTTTCTAATTACTCAGGTGAAGCTCTTTCTATTCATTTATTTATTTTATTTATACTAATATTACCCTTCAGTAGGGCCTGGGCAGACCTTTTAAAAACATGTAAAATCATTATTCTACTCTTTGTAGTTTCCATGTTATCAGCATTGTCAGACCCTGCAGAGAACTGCTGCATTAGTCCTGTCCATCATAAGCAGAGACGATCAGTCCTAGCTGTATAAACTCATGCAAATAAATAGTAATGGCGGTCTGATTAGGAGCACTCTAAGGATCAAGCAGACATATAAGATGTTTTCATAAATGGCAAACCTTTTATTAATTTCTTAGCTACCCTCACAACTTTCAACTGTATAAACAGTCTTCATCAGGTGGTGTGAGGCTGGTATACCGGGTTGTGCAGGACTTGCACAACCCGATAAGGTGAGTGGCCACCTACCCACGCCACTTAGACGTTTTTAATAAGGGGATCCTACACAATTGCGCCCCTTTTCCTTTTTGTTTTGCATAGCTGTATAAACTGTCATGTAATTATGCACTCCCTCTCAGCAGCTCTTTCCTCCCTCCTCTCTCCTCTCTCCTCCATCTGCTCTCCGGGCACTGTGGTTTCACTTTTAGGAGATCTATTCTGTTGAGGACACAGGAACAGAGATTGAAGGTCTGCTTTATCTTATCTACACTCCATCTGTTTCTGTAAGCAGGCATTCTGCTGTGACAGTTTCTGTGTTGTATTTCACCTCTTGAATATGTTATATCTACTCTGGCGGCTCCAGTGCAACACCTGTGACTTTCTCCAATTCCTGTCATTCTGCATATGCTCTTCATATCATCTCTTCCACAGTCATCTGCTCTGCTGGCCTCACCTGTACTCTGGTTACCATCCAGCAACAAGCTGTGCCATGCAAAGAACTGTTCCAGCTAGCCAGTTTATATATGTTTTGTCTTGTACACATAGGCTGCTGCTGCTATTATGAGTTTTGCCTTGTGAGTTACATGGCAGTGCAGTCTCAGGAAAGTTCTGGACTTGTGTATTTAACTACACTGCAGTATGCAGTTCAGGACTGTGTTCTTGCTTAAGATATTTCCATTACTGGCCACACTGTGTGTGAACTATTTCTTTACAAGACTATTTCCATTGCTGGACACACTGTGCGTGAACTATTCCTTTACAAGACTATTTCTGTTGCCGGCGATGCTGTGTGTGAACTTTGTTTGACTGCACATGTGTAATACTGACTTGACCTCAAAACCATTGTCTCTGTCTTGCCTAGCCCTATGCCATCAGACTCCAAAAGTATCCACATAAGTGTTACAGTTCATTGGGTTAGGCCAGTCTTTAAAAAAAAGTCCATTTCAGGACCCGGACTTGACCAGAACTTGACCCTGAACCTTATATAAGTCAATGTGGACCCAAACATAACTGCTGATAATTGTGGTAGTAAGGGTTAGGGGGCTGCAAAATGAAGCAAAGTGAGGATTAAAGCAGGAAAACTATAGATACTGTATTTCTCCAGAAAACAAGACAGGTGCCAGGCTATTTTCCGTGCCCTCATTAAACCTTGTGAACATTCACTGCTTTCCCCACCCACCCTTTGTGATAGCATTTGTGATTGGTTGCAGTCAGACTGCTATACACTCCCACACCCTCTGTTCAGGTATCTGTGATTGGTTGCAGTCAGACTGCTATACACTCCCACACCCTCTGTTCAGGTATCTGTGATTGGTTGCAGTCAGCCGGCAAACTTAACATTATCTATCTGGCTTATAACTCGTGTGTAGTGTAAAAATAAATACATGTTACCTGTATTATGCTAAGAGATAAGGGTAGACAGTTATGTTAAAGCTGAGAGCAAATTGTTGGTGGGGGAGGGGGAGGGGGGCGGAAGGCACAAATGTATAATTTACGTAGAGGCGCGGGGAGCAGTTGTCATTCTCAGTACAAGGGAAGTCACAAGAAAGAGCATTTATACCCAAGGAGAGAAGGGAATTATCCCAGCTACTCCTTGAGAATGGGACTAAAAGGGGGGGTTCTATTTTGTTGGAAACTACTGTTAGGTTTTACATATGTGGCACAGACATCAAAAGGACTCATAATTCAAGGGTCGGTTATTAAGACGGCAGATGGTGGTAATACAGGGAAGGTACAGCCGACATCATTGTTAAACAAAAAGATACAGGGTTACGAAGGGATAAGAGTAAATGAACAATGCTACGAATCATTTCATGGAATGTGAAGGGGTTGAGGTCTCCCAATAAGCGCTACATGATTTTACGCCACTTAAAAAAATTGAAGGCTGATGTGGCTCTTCTTCAGGAGACCCATCTCCAATCACACGAACTAAAATATATGCAAAAGTTATGGGTGGGAACAGGATGGATATCAGGAGCTAAAGGTAAAAAGGCAGGGGTGATGACATTGCTTAATAAACACCTTGCACATAATGTACTGTCGGTGACGCATGACACTGAAGGGAGAAGACTACAAGTGGTGCTACAACTCCAAGACCAACAGTTGAGTATTCACAATGTATATGCACCTAATACCTCCAAAACCCAATTCTTTACAGACCTGTCTGTTTCTATTATGGGAGATAGGGAAACCAATATTGTGATTGGAGGGGATTTTAATGATGTGGTAATGGAAGACATTGATAGGAGAAAGGGAGGGAGGAGAAGTGAACAGTCCTTGTCGACAAAAAATAGTAGTGATCTTGCAGAGCTCCTGGAGACGACGGGATTAATTGACGTGTGGAGAGTGATGCACCCTCAGGAATTAGATTATACGCATTTCTCTCACCCGCATAGTTCTTGGTCGCGCATTGATTTATTCTTGGCGTCCGAACAGCTATGGAGGAGGACAGAAAATGCCACACTAGAAAATATGGTTATTTCTGATCATAGTCCAATAACTATTGAACTTGCGGAGACTCACCAGAGAGGAACGGATTTTCTGTGGAGATTCCCCTCATACTTAGCGAAAGATGGGGAGTTTAAGACACAATTGAAGGAGTGGTGGAGTGGCTTTGCCTCTGACAACATAGAACATAAAACAGATCATCGCCTCTTTTGGGAAACGGGGAAGGCAGTATTAAGAGGTCTCATACTGGCCCATACCTCTAAACATAAAAAGTCTGTAGGGGAGAGATACACTAAGGCTAGTAGAAAAGTGTCATCCACCTATAGACAGTTCAAAAATTCACAAGACCCAAAAGACAAAAAAGACTGGGTGGATGCCAAAACAGAGTTTGAGATGTGGGCCAGTAGGAGAGAAGAATTATCGAAAGGCCAACTGGAAACAGAGCTTAATAGGTTTGGTGATAAAGCGGGTAGACTGTTGGCAGGGTTAGCAAAGGGTCGGAGACTGCCTAACCCAATCAGAGCTTTGCGGGACAAGGAGGGACATATTACAACAAATCCCAAGGAAATAAATTCCATACTGGGAAGATATTATAAAAAGCTATATGAGGTCTCAGATGCTCCTAACGGGGATGGAAGTGAATGGCTGGATAGGGTTCCCCTCACTATGATTACGGAACTTGATTTGGAGGAATTGAATAGACCAATTACGGAGGAAGAGGTAGATCACTCAATTAAAAACCTAGGCAATGGGAAGGCCCCGGGACCAGACGGCTTTACTGGGGAATTCTATAAACTGTTGAGAGAGGAAGTGACACCAACCTTGACGGGTTTATACAACAACATACTCACGGGAGAACCCATAACAGGTGCCATGAATACGGCTTATATCAAACTACTTCCAAAAGGGGAGGGAGGGGGAGAGGATCCAGCGAATTTTAGACCCATATCCCTAATTAACTTAGATCTTAAAATATTGTCCAAACTAATGGCAGACAGATTAGCAAGAGTATTACCGAATTTAATTGAAAGCCACCAAACGGGATTTGTTAAAGGGAGGTCAGCAGTAACAAACGTGCGCAAGGCACTCCTGGCTCTGGATTCGGTTAGATTTGGGGGCAGAGGGGGAACGGGAGACCCGGCCATGGTCACGTTGGACGCAGAAAAAGCGTTCGACAATGTGAGATGGCCATGGCTGGGTCTGGTATTGGATCGCATTGGGCTACAGGGGAGTTTCAGACAATATCTGGGGTCCCTATACTCTGGCCCAATTGCTCGAGTCCATACGCCGGGCTTCCTCTCGCCCACATTTCCTCTCCAGAAGGGCACGAGGCAGGGGTGCCCGCTCTCTCCACTCCTGTTTGACTTGGCCTTAGAGCCCCTGGCAAGATATATAAATAATTGTAACTCCTTTGAAGGTATATCAATAGGGGAGCAGAAATTGAAATCCGCTTTATTCGCGGACGACATAATATTATTTATGCAAAACCCTGAACGGGATCTCCCTATACTCTTAAATACAATCAAGGGGTATGGGGGGTTCTCGGGTTTCAAGTTAAACAGGACGAAATGCGAAATATTAAAAATTAGAGGGGGGGGGACGGGAGGGGGAACTTTGGAGAAGTTAGGTATCCCAATAGTACCGAAATACGTCAAATATCTGGGGTTGAAATTGGGACGGACTTCAGAACAAACTTATGCCCTTAACTATGGCCCACTTGTTGACAAAATTGAGAAAGAACTCAAAAAATGGAGAGATTTACCACTTTCCCTGTTGGGCCGCAGTCACTTAGTGAAGATGATAAGTTTTGCTCGACTATTATATCCTCTGCAGACTCTTCCCCTGTTATTGAAAAGGGTGGATATATCCAGATTAAATAAAGCATTTACAAGTTTCTTATGGAGGGGCAAAAAGGCGAGATTAAGCTTGGGAAACTTGACAAGAGGGAAAGAGAGAGGAGGCACGAACTTCCCTGATGTCAGGGGGTACAACCTGGCATGTATCCTCAGACATGTAGTGGAGTGGTTGAAAAATTCTGAAAGATATTCGGACAAAAAGTTAGAGGTGGCCTACTGTGAGCCTTGGGAGAGATGTTCACTACTCCATACGTCAATGTCTAATTTACCGGTACACATAAAAGGATCAGTGATCTTTAGAGACACTATCTTATCATGGAAGGCGGTTAGAAAGAAAGGAGGTCTATCCTGGAAGGTGTCCAAATATCTCAATCCTTGGGCCTTTCCAGACTTCCCAATGGGAAGAGAAAACGCACTCTTCGTTAAATGGAAACGGAATGGGATAAATAAGATGGGCGACCTAATTCATCAATCAGAAGCTAGATGGATGTCAAAGCACGAAGTGCTAGAGATTTATAATCTGGGAGGAGCACAAGACTTACAGTTCCTTCAGTTGAAACATCATATAATGGTCAATTTGAAGGATCTGAACAAAGAGGCTAAAAGTAATATCTGGGACAGGATACTAATGTTAGATGTATGTCAACTCACCATATCAGAATTATATGGGATAATAAGAGAAACGTTACTACCCAGAGGAATTTTGACACCCTTCCAAAAATGGCGTAAATTCTTAGAGGGCGAAATGGTGGAGGAATCTATCCTATCGGGATGGAACAAAGTAAGGCGCAACGTCCTAAACGAGCAGTGGCGTGACACGCATTTCCGCATAATTCATGGGCTGGTATATGGCTTTAATATACCGGCATCAGCTAGTAACCCTGATAGAAAAAACAGTTGTCCTAAGTGCGGTCAAGCCAAGACAGATATGATACATGGTATTTGGTCATGCTCAAAGGTACAGAAATTTTGGACCTTAATTAGAGACATGTGTTCCCAAATATGCAAGATAAATTTTGACCTAGTTCCGGAAAGATGGATATTTCAGGACTTAGAGGCACCACAAGGAAAGGGGGGAGGGTTGAAAGGGGCACATACTTTGATTTTACTGGCAAAACGTTTGTTATTGACATATTGGATTAGACCTGACGTACCTGGGAAACCAGAAGTGATAACGGGCCTAACCAATGCGTTAGAGATAGATAGGAGAGAAGCTCTACGTGATAAAGAACACTTCACCAAAGCGTTCATAGGAAAATGGAGGGGATTTATGGAATCTCAATTACCAGGTGAAAAGATCAGACAATTGATATTTCCGTTACAAGGAACCTCATGGTATCTATTGGAAGAATTAGGGGGAACTTTAGGTAAACTGAAATTGTGAGGAATTACCAAAAGAAGTAAACCAGAAATGTAATCCTGAAAGCATGATGTTTGATACCTGTATCCAGCCGGCGAGTATAGTATGTCGAGAACTTGATGTCTGATATATTACCTTTTGTAGAGAATCTGACAGTATATAAATGATGATGTACCCACATATGATATTGTATTAATGTAATAATATATGTTTATTGTATGTAATGTCTTATTTTTGGAAAATACCAATAAAAAGAGGTTTAAAAAAAAAAAAAAATAAATAAATACATAAAAAAAATAATGTTGGGGTCTCCCTTATTTGCTAACCAGCCAAGGTAAAGCTGTCAACTGATATCAGGCTGGAAAGGGGACAATATGCATGGCTTTTCTCAGCCTGACAATATCAGCCCATTTCTGTCTGATTTATCTGTGCAGGTTATCAAAATAGAGGGGACTCCACCCCTTAAATAAATAATTGGAAAAAACATCACGCAGACATACACAATTTGTGTCTTCAGGGGCAGGGACATTCGACCACCCAGGCCACCCTGCTTATAGGAAGGATACTTAAACCTAGCATTGCCCACTTTAGAGTATCATTCTATTTGCAGGTTACCATATTTATCTCTTCTTGAAGTATAAGCACATCGAGATCTGCTCTTCTGTGCGTGACTAGTCACTAGTGACTAGTCACAAATATTTCCACTGCAAACCTTCTTTTCATATATTTTTGTAACACCTGGTGCTATTGTAGCAAACTGTCAGAATGCCACAAGCCACAAATCATGGGCCCGCGAGTCACAGGGTGGGGACCCCTGCTTTTGAGTATATGTTATCCCATCAAGACAACAGGACTCCTCCTCACCAAAATAATGAGTTCTGTACAAGTTTGCACCTAACCATAATTATCAACAATAATCTATTATTGTTATTATTCACAAAGGTGTAAGAAAATCTCAAAACGTCATGGGCACTTGGTAAGTAAGCAAGGTAATTTCTGTTTTTTAGCCTTAATTCATGTAAGCCACTTTTTATTGGGGCATTCATTTATAACCCACTCTGTTGAGATACAGCATCTCATCAAGACACATTCCTATTCCAAAATGTGTGGAACCCCATAGCAATAAGAAGAAAACTAGATGAAACAAAACCACCCATTTCCATTTGTGCCACTTTTTCTATTTTTTCTCCACAGTCAGTATACATAATTTTTCTATATCAACAATTGTTTTCTATAACCCATAAACCACATCTTTTCTGAAAGTGGAGGTTATAAAGACTTGACCTACTATCAGATAAATTAAAACATGGCACTTACTAGAGTGTAAGTGACTCAACCAGAGCTGGGGTGCATGAGGTACTCGGACATCGGGGCTACTGTGTGGGAGTCACGGATGGTCGGGACCCGGTGCCGTGCCCTGGTGATCAATTATACCAGATGTTGATGGTAAACGGTGGGGGTTAAAGGGGTTATTTACAGGGGAACGTGACGCCACCTGTAGAGTCCGGTAAGATGGTAACCGGCCACTGAGGTGATGGTTAAGGCAGCTAAGTGTGGTACAGCTCCCCACAGGTGGAGCTTTACCTCAGGGCAGCGATTGTTGTGGTGAGACGGTGAGGGAGGACAATGATGGTAATGGTGGTGCAATTCTTACCCCTCTGCTTGATGATGTTAAGCCCTCCGGGCTGCGGCAGGAAGAATAACAGAAACAGTTCCAGTTTAACTCTGCTTTACTCAGTACCGGTTGATGGCATAACAAGATACGGTACAGTTTGGTTTTAGGGTGTTGTTGCCAACTCAGGGTTACTCTTATGGCGTCTCTAGATGTCCTCTCTTTGTCTTTCGGGGTTTACTACTTTCTTTCTCTAGATCTTTCAGTCTTTTACCACCCTTGCAGAGCTCCCCCGCCAGTCCTACGGTCTATGTCTAGAAGATAAGGTCTGTCCACTACTCGGTCTGGATAAGGCAACCCGGAAACAAGATACAGAAGGCTCCCTTCCAGCACCGCAGTATATGTCTGTCCCTTTTAGTTTCTTCTAGTGTCCTGAACCGGTTTTCAGTCCTGAGGGGAGAGGTACCTTGTGGCGCTGTCAGCAACCCGTTTCTGTTGGGCCTACAGCTCGTCGGTTTTTCAGTCAGGGTTGAACTCCTGGCTTACTCGGTTGTCCGTGTCACCGGTGTCCCCTCAACATGACCAGCTGGCTCTTACCAGCCCTGGCCTGTTGCCATCTGTCCTGGGTCCCCACATAAAGATGGGGTAACCTCCACTCAGCTGGGCTGCTAGGCCTGATCACTCTGTCTGCCTTCCCAGCACCGTCTGAGGTAAACTGTCAACTGTCACTCTACCTCTATCCTAAGCTCCGCCCCCACCCTGTGGAACCTACTATATTACCAGTTCCCCCTACTCTAAGTGGTGCGGTCCTTAGTAGAGTGTAAAAATAGACTCCACAAAATTGAAATCCTAAACTAGCAACTTACAATAATATTACACGTAAATAATAAATGCAATACCATTCTGTGGCGCCTAGTCACAGGGGCGCTACATAAGCTTCTGAGCAGTTTACTCCTCCTGGTATCAGTTGAATTCTGTTATTTACTCTGCATAGTCTCATATGGTCTTTACATGTCCCCTCTGAATTGTAAGGTGCTGTGGAATATGTTGATACTTTATAAATAAAAATTATTATTACTAATGAGTAATACTGTACACTCCTAGGAGACTTTCCTTTTGGCCCCTGAATGAATTGTCGCTCTATAGTTTCAATTACAGACTAAAGATTACTGGAAACCACAGATGGCTTGGCACAGTTTAGACATGGATGCACAGTCAAAGTTAATGGCACAACTAGAGTCCGATGGGCCCAGGCGCAAAATTTAGATCTGCTGCCGTACACACACACATACAGTCATATGAAAAAGTTTGGGCACCCCTCTTAATCTTACTCTTTTTTTTGTTTAAAATTGTTTTTTTTTGCAACAGCTATTTCAGTGGATATATGTAATAAACTGGTGGACACAGAAATATTTCAGGATTGAAATGAGGTTTATTGTACTAACCGAAAATGTGAAATATGCATTATTTCAAAAATTGACAGGTGCAAAAGTATGGGCACCTCAACAGAAAAGTGACATTAATATTTAGTAGATCCACCTTTTGCAAAAATACCAGCCTCTAGTCGCTTCCTGTAGCTGTTAATGAGTTCCTGGATCCTGGATGAAGGTATTTTTGACCATTCCTCTTTACAAAACTATTCCAGTTCAGTTAAGTTTGATGGTCGCCGAGCATGGACAGCCCGCTTCAAAACATCCCACAGATGTTCAATGATATTCAGGTCTGGGGACTGGGATGGCCATTCCAGAACATTGTAATTGTTCCTCTGCATGAATGCCTGAGTAGATTTGGAGCAGTGTTTTGGATCATTGTCTTGCTGAAAGATCCATCTCCGGCGTAACTTCAACTTTGACACTGATTCTTGAACATTATTCTCAAAAATCTTCTGATACTGAGTGGAATCCATGCGACCCTCAACTTTATCAAGATTCCGGGTGCCGTCATTGGCCACACAGCCCCAAAGCATGATGGACCCTCCCCCAAATTTGACACTGGAAAGCAAGTGTTTTATTGGAATGCTGTGTTTTTGTGGCGCCATTCATAACGCCTTGTTGTATGACCAAACAACTCAATCTTTGTTTCATTAGTCCACAGGACCTTCTTCCAAAATGAAACTGGCTTGTTGTGGCGTGCAAGCAGAAACGGCTTCTTTCGCATCACTCTCCCATACAGCTTCTCCTTGTGCAGTGTGTGCTTTTGACCGATGCACAGTGACACCATTGGCAGCAAGATGATGCTTCAGGTCTTTGGAGGTGGTCTGTGGATTGTTCTTGACTGTTCTCACCATTCTTATTCTCTGCCTTTCTGATATTTTTGTTGGCCTGCCACTTCTGGCCTTTACAAGAACTGTCCCTGTGGTCTTCCATTTCCTTACTATGTTCCTTACAGTGGAAACTGACAGGTTAAATCTCTGAGACAACTTTTTGTATCCTTCCCCTGAACAACTATGTTGAACAATCTTTTTTTTTCAGATCATTTGAGAGCTGTTTTGAGGAGCCCATGATGCCACTCCTCAGAGAAGATGTAACTAGGAGAACAACTTGCAAGTGGACACCTGAAATAGCTTTTCTCATGATTGGATACACCGGGCTATGAAGTACAAAGCTCAATGAGGTTACCAAACCAATTTAGTGCTTCAGTAAGTCAGTAAAACATAGTTAGGAGTATTCAAATCATGAAAATCAGAAGGGTGCCCATACTTTGGCACCTGTCAAATTATGAAATAATGCATATTTCACATTTTTGGTTAGTATAATAAACCTCATTTCAAACCTGAAATATTACTGTGTCCATCAGTTATTATATATATCACACTGAAATAGCTGTTGCAAAAAAACTATTTTAAACAAAAAAAAAAGAGTAAGATTAAGAGGGGTGCCCAAACTTTTTCATATGACTGTATACGTTGTTCAGATGTGTTGGCCCTGGTAGTATTCTAAATCATATAAAGACTTATTAATTGCTGCCCCTTCCCTCTTCATTATGTATTAATTCCCCCCATTTTGGTATATATGTCACCATTCTGATATATAAAAAGAAAAAAATAGTGTTGCGCTACCTGTGGATCTCTCCTGCCTTAAAAGCGGTTGTATTAAGAATAAACTAACCTTTAAAGGTTGTGCCAGATCCGCACAACCAGATTGTGAGCGTAGTTTGTGGCTCAGGCTGCCAGCCTTGGATCTGTAGTGCTCCTGTATCCTCAATCACCTCTGCTCCTGACCTTGTGCTGTGCACACTCTCACTCCAGGGTTGGGTTAGGAAATTCCAGGTTGATCCATTAACCCTATCCCGCCTGCAGCTCTGTCACCGCTTTCCCCAAGGGAATTTGTATGATAGAATTCAAATAGAACATGCGGTTCTATAGTAGAGCGCAGGGATAATACGGGATACTTTAATCTTAATCTCCGTAACTTTATTCATAAAAAGCTCCAGACCACAATGCGTTCCGACGTACAGACGTCTTCCTCATTCTGATATATATGATCCCCATTAAGGTATAATTGTCCGCCAGCCTGGCCTGGTATATATGGCGCTCCACCAAGCAGGTGTCACAGAGGGGTACTGCACCCATAAAAGAGGTGCAGATACTCCAGCTGCAGGTGGACCCTAGGATGGTGCGTGGAACCCATTTTCAGCACTCCCACACTAGCATACACGGTGGGAGGTTACCCGGTAGGGAATAAAATCACCTCTAGGGGGAACAAGGAGGTGTTTTCCTCTAAGTTTCAGACCTTTTAGGTCTTTGCTGCTAGGTCTCTCGGCTGAGGGACCAGGGAGAGATGGAAGAGGAAGAGAGGGTCTAAGGAGAAAGGAGCTTTTCAGGAGAGCAGCCGGTTTGGGAAGAGGGGCCATCATCAGGTTCTCCCGCAGACTGCCATAGCTACAAGCACAACAGAGAATCTGGATTCCCGTGGAGTCTCCAATTCTCTCGGGCACCAGGGCAGACCGAAAGAGAGTACCAGACACCGCCAAAGAACAAGCAGCCAGCCAGTAGAGGGTTACCTGATGGCAGCGAAGGTGAGAGAGGAAAGGAGGTCAGGCTGATTTCAAGTCACCACCCTTCATACCAAAACTGAAAGCAGGAAGGAACAGATGGGGTAAGACAAAGAAGGCACACCAAGGGTTCCACTATACCACCTGGGATCCACCTGCAGCCACCCGATAAGTTACCTGTCCTCATAAAATCAGAAGTGCTGAACTGTAACTTTGTATAATGTTAATGCAAGTGAACAGTAAAGTACCCGGAGGAAAAGTGACTTTGCCTCTGCCTGTGTTCCTTTGACTGAGCTTGTTCCCCATACAGGAACGCTGCCCTGTAGCGGACTTTGCCAACTTGCCGCATTACTATCTACCTCTGGCGGACTGTGGCGGTGCTGGTGACACATCACCAGAAACTACAGGTGGCTTCACGACATCTTGTATATAACATCCCCTGTAAATATCCCCTTTTCAAAAGAAGTCCCCCAGGACACGGGATTAGGCGCGGCCACCATTCACCGTGACACAGTTAACCCCTTGGAGCCTGATACCCGAGTACCCCACAGCCTGGGGCTCGACATATCTTTTTCTGGCATCACGAACAGGATATCGTGCCCGGTATTACCGGGTACTGTGCTCCTCGGACTTGTGCTTAAAACAAACTTTTTCCGCCATTGCTTGGCGCCAAAAATAGGTTCCCGCCATTACTGCAGGAGGACCCAAGATGGCGCCGTAGCCATGTACTGAACGCCATGTGCAGGCCCGGCAGAGTGCCTCAGCCCCTAGAAAAAGGAGGGCCAAGACGGAGGCGCCAAAAAGTGTGGCCACCAAGATTGCCATCAATCAATCAGGGGGGCGGCCCACAGGAAGTTCCGCGGGAGAGGCCGCCCATAAGAAGACAAACTGGAAGAGAAGGACAGAATGACCAAGGCTCCGTCGTACCAGGCAGCATAGCGGCACCCCGTTGGAGAGATGTAGTGCGCGAGCTCGAAGAACAGGCCCGAGCCGCGCAAGGTGACCCTGAAGCGGCGTCCCTCTTAATTCTAGAGGGTCATGCTGACTACTGGAGGGACACATTTGGATGGCTCCGCCAGGACATAGAAGAAGCCCTGGCTGGGTGTGCAGAAGGTGGAGCATGGAGCGGACCTATGAACTTCCGTCCATGAGAGCCGACCACGAAGCGCAAGAGGCAGCAGTAGCAGAGCGAGCAGTTGTGGAGTACTGTGTCTCCTTACCACCCGTACCACCACCCGTTCAGACCCGGAACACGGGAGTTCAGACGGATGCCCCCGACGACACCACAGTCCCGTGCCAGCAGTTGTCTCCGGCTGGAGGCAGCGCAGACGTCCCCTACAGAACCAAACGTCATCATTGAGGAGGAGTACGACAAGACAGACGACTAGGAACCGGAGGACGCGGAGAGAGCCTCGGGAGGGAGGACCCCAGAAGCTGCGTGGTGGACTGCGTGGCAGCGGCAGCAGCAAGAAGCCTCCGCCATAGTGAGCTCAGCAGAAACCAGAGTGGTATCCAGAGTCCCAACCGGCAACTCACCACCCCCACATTCCCAGTCACTCCAACGGTCTCAATCAGTTTTAAATGAGAGACACCAGGCGGCTAGACAAAGACGCCGAGAGGAGTGGTTCCAGCGAGAACAGGCAACTAGGCGACTACGGGACGAGGCCAGATCGCAGCCCCCGCTTCCAGTAGACCTACGCCGCCTAGGAAACGTCATCTCCGTGTACCAGGACGAACGCAGGGGATTTGTACGGGAACCCGGACTTTCAGACGATGTGTTTTTCACCAGACATGATGTAGAGTTGTACTTGCGGTGAAGACACCCAGACAAAGACCTTTATCGAGGTGAGCAGGTCACTTATGAGCGGTACCCAGGTCCATTAGGCTGGTTAGCCATAAGAATCTCCCGCTGTGGAGACATTTCCTGCCAGCAATAGACTCCCGTGTACAGACATTGCACCAGCAATAGACTCCCATGTTTAGACATTGCCCTGTACATAGACCCTTCCAGTAACCTTGCCCTTTTATTTTTGCTTTTCCCTTTTTTGCAAGTCCCTAAGAATGAAGAGTGTTTCCTGTTTATTTTTATCTGAAGACTCAGAGACTTTTATTTGAACTTTTCCCTGTTTTATTGATAATGTGTGCTGTGTGAGCAGCGGCCCAGCGGTGATAATACACACTGGACTCGACAATACATTACCGCTGGGCCCGCGTAGTTAGTACCGGTCCCAGTTGGGCCAAGTTAAATAATGTCTTTTTATGCAGATAGTCGCAACCGGAGAGTAACAACATTACCAACAGGTGACCCGAGGGCTGTGGGGTCTGATAATACTAACTACTGCACTGTGTATATGTGTAACATTCGAAGAATAGTGCCTCCCAGCAATGGGAAGAAAACCAAGAATGCTTAACTGTATATAGTTTACCCGTTAATGTTAATATAAAAGAAAATGTTTTTCTCTTCCTGGTAACAGATACAGATACTCGCGGACGAGTATATTCAATCAAAGGGGTACGTGGTGCCCCGCCAAGCAGGCGTCACAGAGGGGTACTGCACCCATAAAAGATGTGCAGATACTCCAGCTGCGGGTGGTCCCTAGGATGGTGGGTGGAACCCATTTTCAGCACTCCCACACTAGCATACATGGTGGGAGGTTACCCGGGAGGGAATAAAATCACCTCTAGGGGGTACAAGGAGGTGTTTGCCTCTAAGTTTCAGAACTTTTAGGTCTTTGCTGCTAGGTCACTCAGCTGAGGGACCAGGGAGAGATGGAAGAGGAAGAGAGGGTGTAAGGAGAAAGGAGATTTTCAGGAGAGCAGCCGGTTTGGGAAGAGGGGCCATCGTCAGGTTCTCCCAGACAGCTTACTGGGCACCAGAGCCCGCAGACTGCCATAGCTACAAGCAAGACAGAGAATCTGGATTCCCGTGGAGTCTCCAATTCTCCCGGGCACCAGAGCAGAACGAAAGAGGGTACCAGGCACCGTCAAAGGAGTCAGCGGCCAGACAGTAGAGGGTTACCCGACGGCAGCGAAGGTGAGAGAGGAAAGGATGTCAGGCTGATTTCAAGTCACCAGGCTTCACACAAAAACTGAAAGCAGGAAGGAACAGATGGGGTTAGACAATGAAGGCTCACCAAGGGTTCTACTATACTACCTGGGATCCACCTTCAGCCACTCGATAAGTTACCTTTCCTCATAACATCAGAAGTGCTGAACTGTAACTTTGTATGATGCTGATGCAAGTAAAATACCCGGAGGAAAAGTGACTTTGCCTCTGCCTGTGTTCCTTTGAATGAGCTTGTTCCCCATACAGGAATGCTGCCCCGGAGGACCTGCCATATCTGTAGAGAACTTTGCCAACTTGCCGTATTACCATCTACTTTCGGCGGACTGTGGCGGCGCTGGTGACACATCACCAGAAACTACAGGTGGCATCACAACATTTTGTATATAGCATCCCCTGTAAATATCCCTTTTTCAAAAGAAGTCCCCCAGGACATGGGATCAGGTATACATGATCCCTACCCTAGTATATTTGTCTATATTCTGTCCCTAATGCATAATTAAAAACAAAAACATTCTACTCATCTTCCATTTGCTTCCACATTGCCTGGAGACCTCTGTAACCATTGCACAGTGGCCAGCCCGGAAGCTGATATCAAAATGCACGCCAAGGCGAAAGCACATGGCAGTACGTGGCACCTCCGACATCAGCTCATAGCCGCAGTGTTGGCAGCAGGTATCGCAGTGTAGGGACCCGAAGGGTCTCGACACCACAATGCAATTTAGCTGGATCTGAGTCCTCTGGAAGGACACTGATCCAGCCAAAGCAGGCACTTGGGTCAGCAGGCTCCTGTGTCTCTGCCCAATCGCATCTGGGACCCCTGTAACTGCGATCATTACGCCCCTGGTCAATGGATATATTCACACGAAATGGATACAATTAATTTTCTGTCTAGTTTAAAATTTGCAGAACCAAATGAAATTTTAATACAATAATTATTATTAATTAGATGATGATTAATTTTGCATCAACTTAATATTAGTAAATTTACAAAAAAACATTGAGATATTTAAGCTACATGCAGAAGTTATTAGCTTCAGACACTTCTACATTAAAAGCATGTCTCTTGGTCTTGGAGGAAAAATGCTGCACAAAAAAAATTGCCTTTTGGCTACTTTTTCTGTGTGAGCTTTTGATGTGTTTTTGTAATTGCTTTTTCCCCATTTATTTGAACAGAGGTGGGTGTGGCGCCCCTGCGTCCAGGAGGCCACAAAAGGGAACTGCAGCCAGGCAGGGTAGGACAATTGTTGCACATCAACACCCTCACAGCCCACACAACCCACGTGCAGTAGATGGTAGCATCCAGCCCTGAGATTGGAGACTCTAGGCAAGCGAGGGGTGGTGGATTTAGAGGAGTGGGTTGGGCACACACGTAGTCAGGTGACTTGACAGTAGAAATAGTGAGGGGGAGGAGGAAGGAGTTCAGTAGGCCCAGGGTGCTGAGCAGCAAAGACAGAGACCAGAAGCTGAGGAGCACAGCACAGGCCGAGAGACAGCAGAAGGTTGAGCTAAGCTGAGCAGGAAGAAAGACGCACACGTCCTGGAAGAGTGAAGGTGTAAGGAGCGCAGAATCTGTACCGAGCCAGGGTCAGCCGGAGGAGAGAGAAAGCCTATCCGGAGCCAGATCCCCAGGAGTGTGAGAGGACAGAGAGGGACGGTGATACCAGGGCCCTAGACTTACAGCTGAAGCGACCAACTGCAGGCGGAGTAGCCCTCCTATGATACTGAAAGATGCAGAGAGAAAGAGCCTGGTAGAGCCTCACACTTGAGGACTGCTGGAGGCTGGGCTGAGTAGAGTGTCGGCTCTAGAGGGACCGTGTTTATCCGGATCCTCAAACAACACGACGGGAGACACAGCTACACGTTAGGGTCCTACCCCAAAAGACAGCAGCTCATGACGACCAGGAGGACCACAGGGGCCGAGTCACCGCCATACTGTCGGAGACACCACCAAGTGTACAGAGAACGTTAACAGCCCGGAAAGGACACAGAGACAGTGTGAGGGTCACAGAGAGAGAGACCTGGCTGCAGAGAGTAAAAGGAACCCGGAGGAGAGTGAGCCCGTGTATTAAGAACTGAGACTTGTAAAGAACTGTAACCAACTGTGAGCTGTATGCAAAGCTTGAGAGTAAACACGGAAAACCTAAAGCTGCTTCCCTTGTGTCTCTGCGTAAATGCTATTCCTCATACAGGATTACAATGACCTGCAACTGAAGAGCCACAGCTGTCAGCTCAGCACTGAGGGAGATTCTGCAGCATCTGGCTAGTAAGTCAATTGCACCAAGCCTGCACACTACACCATAGACTTTAACCCTTACTGCCCCGGGGAATACAGTTCTACCCACTGGAACTATCCCATCTACGCTGCTATTCCATCATCCCGGAGGTTCTGCAGCAGCGGTGGCCCCATCACTGGCCGTATATAGTGGGTGGCGTCACGACTGACAATCCCCTGTAAATATCCCCCTTTTGTTGTCGAGCCAGGGACACGGCCCAGACCAGGACCACCCGTGACTTCCCCAGAAGCCGACCCGGTCCGGTACCGAGTACTCCTGTCCCTTGGGTCCGACATGGGGAACCTCAGGCCCCAGGGCCATATGCAGCCCTCAATGACCTTTTCTGCAGATTCCTGGGGACGCAGTGCTTGGCCTGGAAATCATGTTTTGCTGACTGCCTGTCCTTTGAATCTAGCTCCCCAGTGATCTCTATGCCCCCAGCCTATCCTGTGATATCTATGGCTCTAGTAAACCTAAAAAGCAGTAGAGAAGCAACATGATCAATCTCAAAGGGAATCAGCCCCAGCAACCACAGTAGGGGTGAGTTAATTGTTTAAAGTGTAAATGTAATGTCATTAAAATACTGCACTGGTTGTTAATAATGGGTCACATAGTAGCTAAGATAATGCTTATTTTATGTCATATGACTTATTTTCTCATATTTTTCTGTGCTCTTTTAAAAACTGCTTTTTATGGCTGTGTGGGCATGGCCAGCAGCTGTTAGGGAGCAGGGCAATGTGATAGCAGAGAATGGGTTGACAGAGATCCTGACTGAGCTGTGTTGAGCCAGATGACAGATCAGAAGCTTGTGCCAAGGAAAGAGGAGTGTACACTGATCCTAACATTATGACATTGCTTACCAACTGTTCTGTAGGCTGAAGTAATCTGATACATTGTTTCCTCCCCAGCTGCAGTCAGCAGTGTAGGTCACGCGCCCTCCCTTATATGGTTGCATGCCCGTATTCAATGTAAGGACGGATCTGACTGATACTGAACATATGTCTGCTTCACACACAGTCTAGACGGGATACCTTGAGGAAGGCTTATGAATGGTTTTCAACCAGAATTTTCTAATAAAGAATATTTTAAATTTATTAAAATCACTTGCTCTACATTATTATTAAATAAAATTTAAAACGGCAGTTACACTTTAATCAAACATAGCAGGGTCATTTTCCAGTTGCTAATTTTGTGCAGCCTAAAGGATGGTAGAAATTTTCAAATGGCTCCCAGCAGGAAAAAGGTTCCCCACCCTTGTATGAGTGATAAATGCTGCAAAAATCCTGACAGAATTGAAACTGATTCAAATCTGTAAGGAAGAAATAAGGAATGTATGCATGAAATTTCAGAAATCTCATTTTCTTATCTGGGACAGTAAAATGCTGTGTTTTTCATCAAAAATAAAAGAAAAAAACATGGAAAAATGTACAAAAATCTCAATGTACAAATATACTCTAATAACGTAATGGTGAAGTTGAAAGGGAAAACTCTAGGTTCTGTTGAGACAATGTGCGAAGGGCTAAACCTATCTACAAGCAGGATCTTAACCATCTTTCCTTTACTTTAATAAATGGGAAAAAGACTTAAACAAGCACTGGGTTTCTCTCTTTTACATTCGCATTTGAATTTTTTTTTACCAACGATACCATTAATTGAGATTTCCACTAAGCTGCATGCTGTTCTAAACCTCCTGCTATAATATACATGCGTGCTTCAAGCAAGTAAATTAAAGCATGGCAAATGTGCTTGCTACATACAGACACTCCATTCATTTTTACTTTATTTTTCAGTCTGGTTCTGCACAAAGAAGCTCAGAAAAAAAAATAATATTTCCTGTAATTTGTTTAGATACCAAACCCCCGTAGAATGAGTTCTGCTCTGCTCTGCCTGTGGAGTGTTCATCTTATTCAGGGAGTGTTGCCAGTTACAAATAATGACACTGCAAGTGTTTCACATTATAATCTTCATATATCCGAGGCTGCTATGATAACCAATGGGTAATTCAATTAAAATAAAAGCAATTAAAGCTGATGTTGTTTCAAAATCTCATTTGAAAGCATCCATTTACTACTGTGATACAGAAACTGGAGCTCCGTATATAGTAGAAGCAGGAACTTAAATACTTCCCTGTCAGTGGCGGATTATAATGAGGTCAATCTGGGTAGTAGCCCGGGGCCCAGTGCTGTGGGGGTGGCTCAGCAGCCCAAAGTAAAATTACCCCATTATAATCCGCCACTGACTGTCCCTTCTGCACCGCACTCCGCACCGCTTCCACCCCTCCCATCTTCCTTCGTCATGACATAGACGTGCGGGAGGACGTTGCTAAAAGATTGTGGGTCCTGCTTGACATTCCCGCCTAGTCCGATCATGTGATGCGCCGGCCAGAACATCATATCCGGTCCGGTGCATTCTGGGGGCTGATAACATGGTACGGGCCGGCTTCAATATGCGCACTGCGCATGCGCCGATGCTGGTCTATACCACGTGATCAACCCCCACAATGAACCAGACCGGATATAATGTTCTGGCTGGCACATCACATGATCACGGGAGGCGTGTTTTTTGAACAGGAGGAGGCACAGCAAAAGAAATGAGGACACTCAACGGGTGTGTAGAGACAGAGCGAGGAGGGGAGAATACAGACCCAGAACACGCCTTTCCAGTCTCCGACCGAGATTATATGTAAGAATACAAGTCATTTTTCTGTATCTTTATAGGGCCCTTTTCCATCAGACAGAGATGAAGTAAGGTGATTCCCTGTAGGGTATATATAAAAAACAAACATGCGGCGCCAATCTCAGCGCGTTACCAATGTAACTCTCTGGTGCCCTTTTAATGAAGTTTTATGCACTCACCTCTTGCCATAAAACTTCAAGCATATGGTTTTTCCAAAGCCTCCTCACGCTTTGGATATTTATCCGGGTCTGCTGCTCGCCTTGAATTGATCCTGTATTGGGTCCTGTCACGGATTCCCACAGGCATAAAGGTTCAATAGGAAGTGATCCAATTCTATGGTGGCCGCGCTCGCCGTGGTAATGATTTTAAGACCTTCTTTTTTTGGGGACAAGAAGTTCTTAAAATCATTACCACGGGGAGCGCGGCCACCATAGAATTGGATCACTTCCTATTGAATCAGACAGAGATGGTTAGGGACGAGCTCACAAGGTGCAGGGACAGGTAGTGATAGGATAAAGGGGTAGAAAGACCTGACAGGTTCCCTTTAACTTAATCACTAGTCATGGAGATTATGGGAATGAAACTGGATAGAGAACTGTCTGTCTGTGCTGAGACTACATGGGGCAAATTTGCCCGATGTAAACTCTGTCCCCACCATCTTAGTTAACATAGATAGACACATGTGAAATACCTCTACATACTGTGTGTGCCCCTATATGTGGATATTTTCTTTGGATCATGCATGTATGGAGTCCATATATACATACGTACATGATTCAAGCAAAATATCCAGATAGGGGGGCACACAGAGCATGCAGAGGCATTTCACATGTGTCTATCCAAAGTGGAGGGCAGTGGGTGCACACGCTGAGTATCTCGTGATTTTTTACCTCAGTATTTGTAAGGTCTTGTGCACATGCTGAGTATTTGGTGAGGTTTTTACATCAGTATTTGTAAGGCCTCGTGCATGTGCTGAGTATTTGGTGAGGTTTTATCTCAGTATTTGTAAGGCCTCATGTGGCGCCCCTGAGGGTCCAGTCACCACAGAGGTACTGCACCTCAGCCAGAGGTGTGGTACCCCACTCTCAGGTAAGGAGGGCACACTACCGGGCACCCACACACCCGCATCCAACATTACACACTCCAGGCCGGGATTTCGGGCAGAACCTGTTGAAGGAGGGCCCCATCCCAGGCTGGAGGGGAACTGGGTAGAGGGTGTAGGTGATGGAAGTAGGAAAGGAGAGCACCAGGAAGTGGGAAGGAGGAAGGAGAACGTACAGGACGTACGTAGGAGGACGTAAGGGAGTGAATGTCAGGAGAGTTGGAGAGATGAAACGGACACGAGTGGACGTGTGAGCGAAACATCCTGGGACTGGAGCTGGTTGGAGCTTGTCCCAAGACACAGAGAGGAAAGAATGGACAGAGGAGCCAATGAGGGGCTCTAGAGAAACAGAAGGGGTCCAAGGGGCATAGGAAATGGGTAATCCACCTGTAGCGCCCGCATCTGAGCTGACGGAGACCAGGGTCAGCTAGCGGGACTGAGCTGCAGAGAGGAGACCGGCCCAAGACTAAGAGAGAAACAGCAAGACTCAGCTAGCGAACCGGAGACTGTGGCATATTCAAGGGCAACAGTCGGCAACCACACTTATTCATTGAAAAGGTGGCCATGTAGGGCAAGGGGACCAGGACGGGGTTGCCCGACAGGACCCGAAGCTACTGGCTCGAGACACTGAGTGTGAGGCACGGGGCAGGACTGAGAGAGCCAGCGCAGGGAGACGACCCGGGAAGGGACATCAGAAGGACTCCCGGTAGACTGTTCCCAAATTGTCTGAGAGTTGACTGGTGTCCTGGCCTGAAGAACGCAGCAACCCGTTGGCTGTTGGAATAACCTGGAGACTTGTACCAACAGTGAGTAAAGATCCCAAAGACTGCACCCTACTGTGTTCTTTAAGTTATTTACGTAGTCCCAACATAGATTGTATCAAGCAATCCTGGGGTCTTGCTCTACCCATGGAGAGCAGAACCACCATAACTGCATCACCATCTGCCTCAGAGGATCTTCACTGCAGCATCGGCCATCCATCCAATTGCCAAAACCCACGGGTGGAGTCATAAATTCATTCCCCATATAAACGTTTCCTCCATTTAATGACACTGCCAGGGCCACAGAACTGGGTCATGACCCCGTGACCTCCCCAAAGAACTCCTGACTCGGTTTCGAGTACCCCACGGTCCTGGTGGGCGTGTCACTCGTGCACACGCTGAGTATTTGGTGATTTTATACCTCAGTGTTTGTATGGCCTCATGCACACGATGAGTATTTGGTGAGTTTTTACCTCAGTATCTGTAAGGCCTCGTGCACACGCTGAGTATTAGGTGATTTTTTTACCTCAGTATTTGTAAAGCCTCGTGTGCACGCTGAGTATTTGGTGATTTTTACCTCAGGATCTGTAAGACCTTGTGCACACGCTGAGTATTTCGTGAGATTTTATCTCAGTAATTGTAAGGCCTCATGCACATGATGAGTATTTAGTGAGGTTTTACCTCAGTATTTGTAAGGCCTCGTGCACACACTGAGTATTTGGTGAGCTTTACCTTAGTTTTTGCTAAATTATGTTCACATAATGTTATTTTTTTTTCTTTTTTCTTTCATCTAATCAAATACATGCTAATAAAAAGCAGAATTTTTTTATTGCCAAAAGATCAGGTGTTGCTGCATAAAAACATCCTGTGTGAACATAGCCTTAGGCTGCATAGTCATGATAAGTAAATGCAGCGTTTTGTATGCAGCATATTACCACTGCATCCAAAATGCTTCATTATACATTAGCAGCACAGCGGATGATTTGCAGAAATCCCATCCTCACTATGCTTCTCCTGACCACAGCGTGTTTTCAGCTGCAGTGTGGGTTGCCGGCACTCAACTCCTTCACAGCATGTTCATTTCATACTGCGGAGTCGGAAGTGATTACCATCACCTGCATGCAGGGAGAAGCCGTCCTGCATACACTGCAGATCGTGGACACAGGGCAACTGCAGTCTCCCTTCGGCCACCTGACCCGTCACCAGACCTGTCACCTAAGGGGGGGGGCCACAGAGTCTGAACAGCCTGGGACCCTGGCTACTCTTAATTCACACCTGTTCCCTGTTTTTCACTTTGGGGGGTAACTGGGCATATCACTTCAGTCTTATTTGACTAGAACTCATAGGTAATGTATAATGGGGAACTATTGTATGTGGTCAAGGCCCCGTGTTAGATTGCAGCAGGGAAGCACCACTCTATTAAAGTTTAGAAGGCCAACCTTGCTAGAGATCTGTGGAGTAGCACTTCTGATGGCCCCGGGTGTGAAATTTAGACCTTACACCCCCCAAATAAACCCCACCACCCCCCTGAACACACATTGGTCAGATCTATGGACACCATGTAGTGTTCTATATCCTGCAAAGACTCACAAATTGACTCTTCTCCCCTTCATTATGTTTTAATGTCCCTCATCCTGCTGCATATGGTTCTCCTTCTGGAATATGGCCCTTATCGTGGTATATATATGTCCCCCATCCTGGTTTATATGGTCTTCCTCCTCCCACCACCACAGTCCTCCAATTATTATAATGCATCCACATATTCCTCAATATATTATACTGCCTCCCATAGTCCCCCATTCATAAGGTAGCTCCCATAGTAATCCAATTAATATAATGCACCCCCATTATCCTCTATATAGTATAATGCAGCCTCATAGTCCTCCATATAGTATAATACAGCCTCACAGCCCCCCACATAGTATAATGCAGCCTCATGGCCATCCATATAGTGTAATGTAACCTCATATCCCTATATATAGTAAAATGCAGCCTCATATCCCTCCATATAGTAAAGTGCAGCCTCATATCTCTCCATACAGTAGAATGCAACCTCCTCCTCTGCCCTAATCCTCTGTCCACCATGTACTCAGTTATTGAAAAAAACAAAAATAATCTGTTCTTACCTGTCCCGGTTCCCCTACTGCCCTGGTCTCCTTGCAAAAACTTAAGACTCAGGTGGAGGAGGTGGTGTGTTCCACTGTGGACCGCATAAAGCAGGATGTGGCACCTACTGCTAGTGTGAAGGAGGCAATACCAACCTGCTACATGCGTTCCACAGTGGAACACACATGGAAAGCTGGCCGTGGTAAGAGGAAGTGAGGGGTGGGTGAGGGTGGCAGCAGAAGTAGGAGGCTCCCTTCTCCTCCCTGGCACACGGGCCCCAAAGTAGTGTGTGCTGCTGTGCAGTGACATGGATGTGCGTCCTCTGGGATGCACATCCATGTGAAATTGGAGCTGGTATTGGCAGGCGCGGGGGGTGGCGGGCAGCACGAGACCCTGTACATCCGAGCGCCGTCACAGTCACAACCTCTGCGACCCCGATTGTTACGCTCCTGCAACAGATGAACACTGAACGTTAAGGAATAGATGTGTGCATAATCTGTTACATCTCCCAGTCCAGGGAATATGTAAAAAAGTATTAATATTTGCAGGGCCGGCTCCAGGTTTTTGTGGGCCCCAGGCAAAAAAGAGTCTCAGTTGGCCCCTTTAACACTGTGTCCATCCCTCACCTCTGCTGCACGTCCACGTTAAGCTGCACTTCAAGTTTAAACAGTTGAAAATAGGAAAAAACATTTGTCCTATTAATTGAATCTTCACTGGCAGTGTAAAAGGGAGGGGTCATTAACTCTAATTTTAATGCAGTAGAGTAGAATACGGAAGAAATAAATCTATTGTGCCATTCTGCAAATTATATATTAGATACACAAATCTCTGCTATATGCCAATTGACATACATGGCTCTGCTACATGAACATATAGACACATACAGCTCTGTTACATCCACAATGCATGTACATACAAGACACATACAGTTCTGCTACATGCACATATAGACACATAGAGCTCTGCTACATGAACATATAGGCACACACAGCACTGCTACATGCACAATACACACACCTCTGCCACTTGAACATATATACACACAGCTCTGTCACATACAGATGCACACAGCTCAGCTACATGCACACTACATACACAGCTCTGTTACATGCACACTACATGCACATACAGATATACACAGCTCTGCTACATGCACACTACATGCACACACAGAGCTCTGCTACATGCATACTACACACATAAAGTAACTTCTACATGCACATACAAACACACAAGTCTGCTACATGAACACTACATGTAAACTACACACACACAGCTCTGCTACATGGACAACACACACACACAAATTCACACAGCTCTGCTACATGGACAACACACACACACAAATTCACACAGCTCTGCTACATGAAAAATAAATATACAAAGAAACACACATGCTACATGGACAATATATATATAACTAGATGGCGGCCCGATTCTAAAGAATCGGGTAGTCTAGAATCCATATATAGTTTATTTACTAATAGTTACGGGAGTGCGGTGAAATCAATTGTGTGTATACAGGTGGCTCTGTGGGTAGCAGAGTATACGGTGCTCAGGGGTTAGCACTGCGCGGTGGCTCAGTGGTTAGCACTGCGCGGTGGCTCAGTGGTTAGCACTGCGCGGTGGCTCAGTGGTTAGCACGGCGCGGTGGCTCAGTGGTTAGCACTGCGCGGTGGCTCAGTGGTTAGCACTGCGCGGTGGCTCAGTGGTTAGCACAGCGTGGTGGCTCAGTGGTTAACACAGCGCGATGGCTCAGTGGTTAGCACAGCGTGGTGGCTCAGTGGTTAGCAGTGAGTGCGGTGAAAGTGGTCAGTGCAGCGCCGTGGCCAGAGTGGTCAGCATAGCGCCGTGGGCAGAGTGGTCAGCGCAGCGCCGTGAGCAGAGTGGTCAGCGCAGCGCCATGGGCAGAGTGGTCAGCACAGCGCCGTGGGAAGAGTGGTCATCGCAGCGCAGTGGGCAGAGTGTTCATCGCAGCACGTGGGCAGAGTGATCATCACAGCGCTGGGCAGAGTGATCATCACAGCGCCGTGGGCAGAGTGGTCAGCTCAGCGCTGTGGGCAGAGTGGTCAGCACACACATACACACACATACACACACTGCGCTATACTTACCACCGGCCCTGCCTCTTCCCCGCTGCCTGGATCCTCAGTCGACATGTCGCCGCCCCCCGGACGACTGGATCCAATATGGCGTCCGGGAAGTCTCGCGAGACTTCCTGGACGCCATATTGGATCCAGTAGTTCGGGGGCCGCGACATGTCGACTGAGGATCCAGGCGGCGGACGCAGGGCCGGTGGTAAGTATAGCGGAGTGTGTGTGTGTATGTGTATGTGTGTGTGTGTGTGGACAAAGTGACGGAAGTGCGGACAAAGTGACGGAAGTGCAGTCAAAGTGACGGAAGTGCGGACAAAGTGACGGAAGTGCCTTCGGCTTTTATATATTAGATACACACACATTATATGTACACACATGCAAATCTATAAAGATGTAGAAATATATATATACTAGCTGTGAGCCCGATGCAAATGCATCGGGTGTCTAGAATACTATACTTTGTATGAGGATTACCGCAAGCGCGCCGCAAGTGTAACGACTCGCTGGCGCCGACCAATTAGAAGCGCGGCTCAGGCAGCGACTCGCAATGGCCTCGCGGCCATTGCTCGCGCTACCTGACCGGTAAATCGTTAACTTTGAGGCCGAGCCTCTGGTTCGATTTTCGGCCAGCGACTCGCAATGGCCGCTTCGCGGCCATTGCTCGTACTCAGCCTGCGCGAGCAATGGCCTCGCGGCCATTGCTCGCGCAAGCCAGCGACTCGCATTGCTCGTCCTCAGCCTGCGCGAGCAATGGCCTCGCGGCCATTGCTCGCGCAGGCCAGCGACTCGCATTGGCCGCTAAGCGGCCAATGCTTCGCCGTGCTGACGTCACAGAGTGACATAGCCACGGTCTTTTCGGGTACCCACACGAAAGTGCCTACGGCAATTATATAGTAGATACTATACATTGCATATGGAGGGGTGAGGAGAGCGGAGGCTGGAGGGGAGAGCGGAGGCTGGAGGGGAGGGCAGAGGCTAGAGGGCAGAGCAGAGGCTGGAAGGCAGAGGCTGGAGGGGAGAGCGGAGGCTGGAAGGGAGAGCAGAGGCTGGAAGGGAGAGCGGAGGCTGGAGGGGATTGGCTGGAGGCTGGAGGGGATTGGCTGGAGGCTGGAAAGGAGAGGCTGGAGGGGAAAGGCTGGAGGGGAGAGGCTGGAGGGCAGAGGCTTTAGGGCAGAGGCTGGAGGGCAGAGCGGAGGCTGGAGGGGAGAGCAGAGGCTGGAGGGGAGAGCAGAGGCTGGAGGGGAGAGCGGAGGCTGGAGGGCAGAGCGGAGGCTGGAGGGCAGAGCGGAGGGCTGGAGGGGCAGAGCGGAGGCTGGAGGGCAGAGCAGAGGCTGGAGGGCAGAGCAGAGGCTGGAGGGCAGAGCGGAGGCTGGAGGGCAGAGCGGAGGCTGAGGGAGAGCGGAGGCTGGAGGGGAGAGCGGAGGCTGGAGGGGAGAGCGGAGGCTGGAGGAGAGGCTGAGGAGAGCGGAGGCTGGAGGGCAGAGGCTGAGGGAGAGCGGAGGCTGGAGGGCAGAGCGAGGCAGAGGCTGGAGGAGCGAGGGGAGGCTGGAGGGGAAAGCTGGAGGGGAGAGCGGATGCTGGAGGGCAGAGGCTGGAGGGAGAGGGGGGCTGGAGGGGAGAGCGGAGGCTGGAAGAGAGGGAGGCTGGAGGGGAGAGCGGAGGCTGGAAGGGAGAGCGAGAGGCTGAGGGATGGCTGGAGGCTGGAGGGAAGGCTGGAGGCTGGAAAGGAGAGGCTGGAGGGGAAAGGCTGGAGGGGATGAGAGGCTGGAGGGCAGAGGCTTAGGGGCAGAGGCTGGAGGCAGAGCGGGAGGCGAGGGAGTAGCAGAGGCTGGAGGGAGAGAGTGAGAGGCTGGAGGCGGAGGGAGAGCGGAGGCGGAGGGAGAGCGGAGCTGGAGGGCAGAGGGGAGCGGAGGGCTGGAGGCTGGAGGAGAGCGAGGCTGGAGGCAGAGCAGAGGCTGGAGAGGCAGAGCAGAGGCTGGAGGGCAGAGCGGGAGAGGCTGGAGGGAGAGCGGAGGCTGGAGGGGAGAGCGGAGGCTGGAGGGGAGAGCGGAGGCTGGAGGGGAGAGCGGAGAGCTGGAGGGAGAGCGGAGGCTGGAGGGCAGAGGCTGGTGGAGAGAGCGGAGGCTGGAGGAGAGAGGCTAGGGAGGGGAGTGGAGGCTGGAGGTGGAGGCAGAGGCTGAGGAGAGGGAGAGCTGGAAGGAAGGCTGGAGGGAGAGCGGATGCTGGAGGGCAGGGCTGAGGTGAAGCGGAGGCTGGAGGGGAGAGCGGAAGGCTGGAGAGCAGAGCGAGGCTGGAGGCAGAGCGGAGGCTGGAGGGCAGAGCGGAGGCTGAGGAGTGCGAGGCTGGAGGGGAGTGGAGGCTGGAAGGGAGAGTGGAGGCTGGAAGGGAGAGGCTGGAGAGGGAGAGGCTGAGGGGAGAGGCATGGAGGCGAGGCTGGAGGCAGAGGCGGAGGGCTGGAGGTGGAGAGGGAGAGGCTGGAGGGGAGAGCGGAGGCTGGAGGGACGGAGGCTGGAGGCAGAGGCTGGAGGGAGAGCGGAGGCTGAGGAGGCAGAGGGAGGCTGGAGGGGAGAGGAGGCTGGAGGGAGAGGCTGGAGGTGGAGAGCTGGAGGGAGAGGGAGGAGGCTGGAGGGGAGAGGGAGAGCTGGAGAGGGAGAGGAGAGCGGAGGGAGAGGGAGTCGGAGAGAGAGGAGGCTGGAGGGAGAGCGGAGCGGGGGGGAGGAGGGGAGGGGAGGAGGCTGGGAGGGGGGAGGGAGGGAGGGAGAGGCTGGAGGAGAGGGAGAGCTGAGGGGGGGGAGGAGGGAGTGGGGGGGGCTGAGGGAAGCGGAGGCTGGAGGGAGGGAGGCTGGAGGGAGAGCGAGGGGAGGGAGAGCGAGCTGGAGGGAGGGCAGAGGCTGGAGGGAGAGCGAGGCTGGAGGGCAGAGTGGAGGGAGAGCGGAGCGGGGGCGAGGCTGGAGGGATGCTGGAGGCGGAAAGGAGGCTGGAGGGGAAGCTGGAGGGAGAGCGAGGCAGAGTAGGAGAGCGAGGAGAGAGGCGGAGGAGAGCAGGCAGGGAGGAGAGCCTGGAGGAAGAGCGGTGCAGGCGGAGCGAGAAGGGGGAGGAGGGAGGCGGGGTGGAGGGAGGAGAGGGGGAGAGGGGGGAGAGGAGGGGGGAGGGACGGAGAGAGATGGCAGGAGGGGGGGGGAGCGAGGGAGGAGGGAGCGGGGAAGGCAGAGGAGAGAGGAGGGAGGAGAGAAGCGGGGGGAGCGGAGGGCTGAGCTGGGGGAGAGAGCGGAGGCTGAGGGGGGGAAGGGGAGGGGAGGCAGCGAGGGAAGAGCGAGTGAGAAGGCTGAGAGGAGAGCGGAGGTGGAGGGGGAGGGAGGCTGAGGGGGAGGAGGGAGGGATGCTGAGGCTGAGGAGGTGAGCTGGAAGAGGCTGGAGGGAAGGCTGAGGGGAGAGGTAGGAGGAGAGGCAGGGCAGAGGCTGGGGGAGACGGAGGCTGGAGAGAGGGAGCTGGGAGGAGAGGGAGCGAGTGGGGAAAGGAGCTGGAGGGAGAGCGGAGGCTGAGGGAGAGGAGGCTGGAGGGAGGCGAGGCTGGAAGGCAGACGGAGGGGCAGAGGCAGAGCTGGAGGGCAGAGGCAGAGGCTGGAAGGGAGCGAGGCTGGAGGGAGAGCGGAGGCTGGAGGGAGGAGAGGAGCTGGAGGGAGAGCGGAGGCTGGAGGGGAGAGCAGTAGGCTGAGGGTAGAGCGGAGGCTGGAGGGTGCAGAGCGGAGGTGGAGGTCAGAGCGGAGGCTGGAGGTCAGAGCGGAGGGCTGGAGGCAGAGGGCTGAGGGCAGAGGCTGGAGGGCAGAGCGGAGGCTGGAGGGCAGAGCGAGGCTGGAGGCAGAGCGGAGGCTGGAGGTCAGAGCGGAGGCTGGAGGCAGAGGCTGGAGGTCAGAGGCTGGAGGCAGAGCGGAGGCTGGAGGGGCAGAGCGGAGGCTGGAGGGGCAGACGGAGGCTAGGCGGCAAGGCTGGAGGGCAGAGGCTGGAGGGGAGAGCGGAGGCTGGAGGGGAGGAGCGGAGGCTGGAGGGGAGAGCGGAGGCTGGAGGGGAGAGCGGAGCTGGAGGGGAGAGCGGAGGCTGGAGGGGAGAGCGGAGGCTGGAAGGGAGAGCGGAGGCTGGAAGGGAGAGCGGAGGCTGGAAGAGAGCGAAGGCTGGAAGCGAGTGGGAGAGCGGAGGCTGGAGGGGAGAGCGGAGGCTGGAGGGGATAGGCTGGAGGGTAAGCGCAGGCTGGATGCAGAGCTGGAGGGCATAAGGAGGCTGGAGAGGAGAACGGAGGCTGGAGGGGAGCGGAGGCTGGAGGGGGGGGGTGCTGTCATACAGATGTGAGGGCCGGGGGGAGTGTAGACTCACCGCCACCGGCGTGCGTGTGCTGTAGGAGGAGAGGAGGGCGGGCAGAGCTGCCGGACAGGAAGTTCCGTCCTCCCTCCTCTCCGGCGCACGGCGGGCGGCTGGTGTCAGCACGGGGCCCCCCCAGGGGGTGGAGGCAATGGGCCCCTCATGCCGAGTGGCGGGATGACAGCGGCGGTCGCAATGCCCGCTACGCGGGCAATGCCTCGCACGGCGTGGTGACGTCACAGTGTGACATAGCCACGACGTGCCGGGGGCCGACAGAAAACGTGCTACGGCAATTATATAAGTAGATATACACACACATCATTCACAAATTATATTACATACACACATATATACACATACTGTTTATTGCATATAGACAAACGCACATACACACACACAAATCTATATAGATGTAGAGGTATATACACACATTATTTGTATATACACACAAACACACACACATATATACTGTATATATTTATAAACACACATGTATGTTATATACAAACATATATATATGAGGAGACCAGACGCTGGAGGGGTGAGGAGAGCGAAGGCTGGATGGGTTAGGAGAGCAAAGGCTGGAGGGGTGAGGAGAGCGGAGGCTGGAGGGGTGAGTAGAGCGGAGGCTGGAGGGGTGAGTAGAGCGGAGGCTGGAGGGGTGGGGATAGCGGAGGCTGGAGGGGTGAGGAGAGCGGAGGCTGGAGGGGTGGGAGAGAGAGTGGAGGGTGAGGAGAGGGAGGCTGGAGGGGTGAGAAGAGCGGAGGCTGGAGGGATGAGGAGAGGGAGGCTGGAGGGTTGAGGAGAGGGAGGCTGGAGGGGTGAGGAGAGGGGAGGCTGGAGGGGTGAGGAGAGGGAGGCTGGAGGGTGAGGAGAGTGGAGGCTGGAGGGGTGAGGAGAGGGAGGCTGGAGGGTTGAGGAGAGGGAGGCTGGAGGGGTGAGGAGAGGGGAGGCTGGAGGGGTGAGGAGAGGAGGCTGGAGGGGTGAGGAGAGGGGAGGCTGGAGGGGTGAGGAGAGCAGAGGCTGGAGGGGTGAGGGGAGCAGAGGCTGGAGGGGTGAGGAGAGGGTCAGGCTGGAGAGGTGAGAAGAGCAGAGGCTGGAGGAGTGAGGAGAGGTGAGGCTAGAGGGGTAAGGATAGGTGAGGCTGGAGGGGTGAGGAGAGAAGAGGCTGGAGGGGTGAGGAGAGGGTGAGGCTGGAGGGGTGAGGAGAGGTGAGGCTGGAGTGCTGAGGAGAGTGTGAGGCTGGAGGGGTGAGGAGAGGGGAGGCTGGAGGGGTGAGGAGAGGGGAGGCTGGAGGGGTGAGGAGAGCGGAGGCTGGAGGGGTGAGGATAGCAGAGGCTGGAGGGGTGAGAATAGCAGAGGCTGGAGGGGTGAGGAGAGCCGAGGCTGGAGAGGTGAGAAGAGCAGAGGCTGGTGAGGTGAGGAGAGCAGAGGCTGGAGGGTTGAGGAGAGGGTGAGGCTGGAGGGGCTAGGAGAGGTGAGGCTGGAGGGGTGAGGAGATATGAGGCTGGAGGGGTGAGGAGATTGATGTGGCCAGAGACCGCACACCGGAGTGTGGGCCGGGCCGGCTCCCGGATGGGGGAGGACACTCACTGGGCTGTCGGTGGTCAGCGGCAGTGCTGGTGGCGGTGCCGAAGGCCGCACATTGGAGTATGGGCGGGGCCGGCTCCCGGATGAAGGAGGATACTCACCGGGCTGTGGGCGGTCAGTGGCAGGGCTGTTGGCGGTGTCGGTGATGCCGGAGGCCGCACACCAGAGTGTGGGCCAACCCGGTTCCCAAATTGGGGAGGGCGCACATCGGGCTCTGTGCGGGGCTACGGCGAGGGGCACACCGGGGTATGTGCAGGTCCGCGACGAGGGGCACACCGGGCTATGTGCGGGGCCGCGGCGAGGGGCACACCGGGCTATGTGCGGGTCCGCGGCGAGGTGCACACTGGGCTAAGTGCGGGGCCGCGGCGAGGGGCACACCGGACTCTGTGCATGGCTGTGTGTGTGTGTCCGGGTGTGTTTGTGTGTGTGTGTATGTGTGTGATGTTGTTTGGATGGTGTGTGTGTTTTGAGCACTGTAGGGGCGGCCGTAAGCGTAGCGGGCTGTATGAGTCCTGCTCCCACTTATGGCCGCCATCTTGGTTCACCCTGAACAGGTGTAGGGCTCCAGTGACGTCACGTAGCCAATGACAAAGTGAGGGAAGTGCTGGCCAAAGTGACGGAAATGGGCTTGGGGTTTTATATATTAGATGCACATGCAGATACACACACACACAACCCCCCCCCACACACATAACACACACTATACCTTACCACATCCAGCTGTTCTTGATCGGTGCAGAGCAGGAGAGGAGGCACCGGGAGCTGCAGGAAGGCTTCAGAACTTGTGCAGCTGCAGAATCTTCCAGGATCTTGATTTCCGTGATGTGATCAGTCACATGACTGGAACTGTAAGCCTCCGTTCAGCTCACGGTAATCTTTCTCTCCTGCTGTGTACTGATCACCTAGATCAGTGCAGAGCAGGAGGGAGAGAGGGGGCAGCTGTCTGTGATCGTTGTCCTCACTGCTTACACTCACAGTGAGTGGGCCCTCTCACTTATTTAGGGCCCTGGCACCTGCCCAGGTAAGGCTGCTTTCAGGGTGCTTTCACACAGCGTTTTTCTGTGATCCGTGGCTGTCCGTTGTAAAACGGACAGCCACGGATCAGATTTTGGCCCCATGTTATCCTATGGGCACGGATCACATCGGATTTGGCCTTATTGGCATCCGATTTTGGTCGGATCCGATCCTGGCCGATTTTTTGCTGTGCCCAAAATCGCAGCCTGCTGCGATTTTTGGCACAGCGGGTCAGATCGGACCGAATTGGATCCGACCTGATCCGCGCCAAATAACATGGGGCCTATGGAGCGCGGATCCGAGGAAACAGCTGATGTCTCCTCGGACCCGATGTTAGTGCACTGAGCATGCTCAGTACACTAACACCGCTCTGTGCCATCTAATATCACTTCTGCAATGTATATTCATACATTGCAGAAGTGACATCTCCTGAAAATAAAGGGTTAAAAATAAAAAAAACTTCATTCTCACCTCTCCACGATCCAGCGATGCCTCCAGCGCTCTGTGCTTCTAGGACCTGGCCTGACGTCACAGTTGAGTCACATGGCCGGTTACCGCGGTAACCGGTCATGTGACTGTGACATCACGCCAGGTCCTGTTGATCAGAAGAAGCTGGAAGCAGCGCGGGTGTCGCGGAGAGGTGAGAATGAAGATTTTTTTATTTTTTAAGGTCTGCAAACAGGGGAGCAAAGAGGGGGGAGATAGAGGGGAGACACAGGGGGACAAAGAGGGGAGACACAGGGGGACAAAGAGGGGAGACACAGGGGAGTCACAGGGGGACAAAGAGGGGAGACACAGGGGAGACACAGGGGAGACACAGGGGGACAAAGAGGGGAGACACAGTGGAGACACAGGGGGAGACACAGGGGGACAAAGAGGGGAGACACAGGGGGACAAAGAGGGGAGACACAGGGGAGTCACAGGGGGACAAAGAGGGGAGACACAGGGGAGACACAGGGGGACAAAGAGGGGAGACACAGGGGGAGACACAGGGGAGACACAGGGGGACAAAGAGGGGAGACACAGGGGAGACACAGGGGGACAAAGAGGGGAGGACACAGGGGGACAAAGAGGGGAGACACAGGGGGAGACACAGGGGAGACACAGGGGGAGACACAGGGGAGACACAGGGGGACAAAGAGGGGAGACACAGGGGGAGACACAGGGGAGACACAGGGGGACAAAGAGGGGGTGCAAAGAGGGGAGACAGAGGGGGACAAGGAGGGGAGACACGGGGGGACAAAGGTGACAGGAGGGAGAGAGAAGGGGGACGAGATGACAGGAGGAGCAGGGACAGGATCCAGCTGATGCTGCAAAATATCGGGATCGGATGCCTATTTGGCATCCGATTGCAGTCATCAGTTTGGATCCGATGCTGTCCGAGGGGAGCAGCAAAAAGTCTGATCCCCTCGGACAGCATAAAAACGCTGTGTGAAAGCACCCTAAGGCTACTTTCACACTACGATTTTTGTAAAATCCGATGCTGTCCGATATAAATCGGACAGCATCGGATTCTTCTGATGCCTGGAATCGGGTGCCAAATAGGCATCCGATTCCGACATTTTATCTGATGCCTGCCCTCACCTCCCTCCTGTCAGCTGTCATCAGCTGTCTCTCCCCCGGTGCTCCAATATGGTCCCCCGTCCTCCACTGCGCTCCCCCTCTTGTCCTCCACACTCCTCCTCTCCTTTTGTCCTCCTCCTCTCCTTTTGTCCTCCCCTCTCCTCCTCTCCTTTTGTCCTCCTCCTCTCCTCTTGTCCTCCCCTCTCCTCCTCTCCTTTTGTCCTCCTCCTCTCCTTTTGTCCTCCTCCTCTCCTCTTGTCCTCTCCTCTCCTCTTGTCCTCCCCTCTCCTCCTCTCCTTTTGTCCTCCTCCTCTCCTTTTGTCCTCCTCCTCTCCTCTTGTCCTCTCCTCTCCTTTTGTCCTCCCCTCTCCTCCTCTCCTTTTGTCCTCCTCCTCCTCTTGTCCTCCTCTCCTTTCTCACCTGTCCACGACTCCTGCACGGTCCCGGGCGTCTCCCGGTATCTTGCTGTTCTGTGCTGCCAGAACCTCTCGTGATGTCACAATCACATGACTGCCGGCTATTGGTTCCTGGCAGTCATGTGATTGTGACATCACGGCAGGTCTTATCAGCACAGACGGCAAGATACCTGGAGACACCGGAGACGCCGGGAGACGACGTGGGCCTCGTGGACAGGTGAGCATAGTTTTTTTTTTTTTTAATTAACCCATTCATTCACTTTTGGAGCGATTTTAGTGTACTGAGCATGCTCAGTACACTAAAATCGGTCCGAGGAGACATAAGATGTTTCCTCGGACCCTGCTCCATAGGGCCCCATGTCAAATTGATCGGGTCGGATCGGATGTGCACTAAATGCCATCCGATCTGGTCCGATCCGAATCTGTCAGATTTTATTTTCGGTGCAAAAATCGGAGCAAGCTCCGATTTTTGCACCGATAAAAAAATCGGGCAGATTCGGATCGGACCAAATCGGATGGCATTTAGTGCACATCCGATTCAGTCCGATGCCCATAGGGATACATGGGGTCCGAAAATCGGTCCGATGCTGTCTGATTTTTATCGGACAGCATCGGAACTGATAAAATCGTTATGTGAAAGCAGCCTTAGGCTACCTTCACATTACGATTTTTAGGGAGCCGATGCTGTCCGATATAAATCGGACAGCATCGGCTCCCTTCTGATGCCTGGAATCGGGTGCCAAATAGGCACCCGATTCCGGCATAAAATCGTTCCCTGCGGGTGTGAAGAAAAAAAAAAAAGATTATTCTCACCTCTCCACGAGCCCCCGCCGTCTTCCGCCATATTCCGCCATCTTCTTGGTGGCTCCCGCAGGCTGCTGGTGTCAGCAGAGGGCTTCCTCTGCCTTATAGGACCTGCGGTGATGTCACAGTCACGTGACCGCGGGTTCACCATGGTAACCCGGGTCACATGACTGTGACATCACCGCAGGTCCTATAAGGCAGAGGAAGCCCTCTGCTGACACCGGCAGCCTGCGGGAGCCACCGGGAGCTTCCAAGAAGATGGCGGAATACGGCGGGGGCTCGTGGAGAGGTGAGAATAACATTTTTTTTTTTTTTTAACTCTTGTGCTCCTAGTTAGGAGCAGTTTTACTGTACTGAGCATGCTCAGTACAGTAAAACGGGGTCCGAGGAGACATCAGATGTTTCCTCGGACCCTTCTCCATAGGGCCCCATGTTATAGGGATCGGACCTAATCGGATGTGCACTAAATGCCATCCGATTTGGTCCGATCCGATTCTGTCCGATTTTATTTTCGGTGCAAAAATCGGAGCAAGCTCCGATTTTTGCACCGATAATAAAGTCAGACAGAATCGGATCGGACCAAATCGGATGGCATTTAGTGCACATCTGATTCGGTCCGATGCCCATAGGGCTGCATGGAGGCCAAATTCGGATCCGATGCTGTCCGATTTTGATCGGACAGCATCGGAAATCCGAAAATCGTAATGTGAAAGCACCCTAAGCAGGATGTTGATGCCAGGCCTGTATATATGACAACATGAGATCACAAATAATTCTTTGAGGTAAATCATATTTAAAGACAGGCAGGGAAATGCTTTAACTCACAAAAATAATCATCTGTGTAATGTCTGTATAATCTTTTACACCCTCCCCCCAGGATATGTGGTATGATCAGATCCTGTCCATGTATCGCCAGACATGTTCATTACACAGTACATAGCAGGGACACATATATAAGTATCCCAGCACAGGAACAATTTTTTTTAAACACATCCAATAGTGGGACATATTATTCCAAGATATATTGATTGAAACTACCTTTAAAATTACATTTTTGCATGGGAAATCCCTTTAAGCCATTTCAGACATATGACGTACCGGGTACGTCATGGGCTGCCTCCCTTTGATGTGAGCTCACGCAGTGAGCTCACATCTTTCCCTCCACATATTGACTGATCTGTTCAGCCGACATCTGCAGGTATCAGATGCGGGTGGATAAGCTATAAGGTAATGGTCTTAGAAGAAAGGGAGGGAAAAATGAAAAACAGAAAAGAGAAAATAGGGTAAAATGGTTAAAATGCAAAAATCCCATAATCACCTACCATGTGAGCGTCACTCCAGCAGGGTCATCTTTTGCGTTCTGGGGCTTACATGAGGTTGTGACGTCATGCGAACCCCACATCCAGTCACTGCTGGCTTATCCCTCCCCACTTTCAGAAAAACGAGTTAATGAACATGAAGTGAGAGCTGTGGCTACCACTCACTTCCTGTTTATTACTCCTGTGTCTCTAATTCATTGAGATAAGGAGAAGATGGAGAAAACAATTCTCCATCTTTTTCATTCTGTCAGTCCATGGAAATTAGGCTGCACTTAGATGTCATCTGAGTGCAGCTCAATAGTATCCACAACCTATTGATTTATATGGCCCAGTATGATCCAAATATGGAATGCAACTAAGGTATTAAGCATTTTTTTTCCTCGACCAAAATTTTATATGATCAGTCCCGTGGTCTGAGTGCATTCCAATGTTTTGTTGGATTGTACTTGGACTGGAAATACGGCGGTGTGAGTGTGCCCTTAATGCAGTGTACCTTTAGGATACCTTTATACGCCGCAACCGCGGGAGACATTTATGACGGCGATATGTCGCCCTGGAATTATCGCCTTCAAATGGCCTCACAATTGCGGTGAATAATTGGGGAATTTGGCGGCGATATGTCGCCTCGTCACGATCATCTGATTTCAGAGCAGTGCCCTGAAATCAGGCGACCGTGACGAGGCAACATATCGCCGCCAAATTCCCCAATTATTCACCGCAATTGGGAGGCAATTTGACGGCGATAATTCCAGGGCGACATATCGCCGTCAACAATGTCTCCCGCGGTTGTGGCATATAAAGGTATCCTTACACTCTTGAGCAACCAAAATTGCAATGTGCAAATTTAATTAAAATATTGCATTTTTTCTAAAATAACATAATTAAATATCAGCATAAAATTCCTAGATAAATACTATGCTACACAATTCTCACAATCTGCAGCTTCAATTCTTACTCACTGTTTTTCTTCACCTAACACTCCTTTGTCTAGTGCCAGAATTCAATACAGGATAGAAGACACTTTGGAAATGGAAGAGTTGCCTTAATGATGACAATTTTACATATATAGCCAGGGTACCACCTGCGTATGGCATCCAATGCGTGAATATCAGATGCAATATGCTAATGACCTTCGGCTCCTGCTCTGCTGTGAACATGAGCTGAGTGTCAGTATGCTGTGATCCGATCGTGTGATCGGATTACAGCTGCAGAGGAGAGAAGAGATTAATCTCTCCATCTCCTGCATTGCCGGCATAAGCACAATGCAGTTGGGTGACATCCGCACACGCACCCATACACTTGTATCGGTGCGTTTGATCTGTGACTCGCTGCCAAACGCAGCATGCTGTGATTTTTTCCTTGTGATGATTTTGGCTGAGGGAAAAAAAGTAGATAAACAATGTCTGATTGATTTACAATGGTCTAAGTGCAATCCAATGTTTTATCGTATTGCACTTGTCCGTTTAAAACTCAAGTAGAACCTGAGCCTAAGGCTGGAAACACACGAGCATGTGAAAAATCTGTTTCTCATCCAGGAGACTAGGACGAGTGACATCTGTTTTTTGTTCTGTGTAGCATGCAAGTGTAATGCTATTGTGCATTTTTTTTCTCCACTAACATCAGTGTGGTATCCGTGTGACATCTATATGCATTCTGTGTGCAATGTGTTTTTAACATGGTCTTTCCCATGCTGTATAAAGTTAGAAAAGAATACACAAACAAGTAGGATAGATAGATTGAATAGAATAGACAGATAGATAGAATAGACAAATAGATGGTAGGAATAGCTAGAACATCTTACCAGTGTCTCACTGCTGCTTCCGGGGCTGCCCATTAATGTCACGATGGTCTCTCTTACTTTGGAGACTTGGGACTGATTTGGGACCTCTGTCTCTCTGTAATGAGACTTTGTATTAAACATGTTTTTTTCCTTTGGCAGTGTTGGAGTTTATGTCACTTTCCATTGCTAACAAGCTTCTTAGTTCTCCTTCCAGGTATGGCTACTTTGTGATCACTCTCATTTCTTTTATATGGTCACATAATCCAGCATCCCTTGCTGGTGATTGAACTCATTCTTGGCCTGGCTACATGAGGTGCAGGTAGTACTCTGGAGAGTACTCTTTGCCAAGCCGTCTGATGCCTTGGATTGTGGCAGCAGGCGTAAAGTAGTCTTGTTGTTTCCCTGTCTGTTTCTCCTTCCCTTCTTGTCTTGTTTATTGTAGTGGCTGGAACTGGTGCTCCCACCGGCATTCTCCCTATTGAGGAATTACATTCGGGCCAGCGAGGGCATACGTATCCTGCTCAGCAATGAGGTGAAAGAATCCATAAAGGGATGATATGGACATAAGGGCACAGTCACAGGTGAGTGCAGAAGGTGTCCTTTTCCCCGTTCCCTACAAGCAGGGCGCCCCATTGTATTTGTCACCCCCCCCGGTGTTTCCCCAGTCTGTTGTTGTGGGTAGTGCGGTGGACATTGTTGGTGCACGCACTGCTGTCAGGTACCATTTCCAGATGCTCCCAAGTCCACGCTTTAACAATTAAGCTTCATGCATATTCACTGCATGGACTGGTAACAGCCAATCACAGACGCTCACAATCTGTGAGAGCATCTGTGATTGGCAGTGGCAATCAGACTACATTTTCTCAATATGGACGGTGATTGTGCTTAGTTGCCATATACATCAATGTATGGCAACAAATGTGCTGTCATAGAGTGTTAAATAAATAATTAAAGAAAACCCATAGGGCTTCACAGTATTTTCAGTGCAGCTCACATAAAGCGGACAGCTGGGACCTGCCATCCTAAGTGCCTAATGTTACCTTAGCTGGCAAAAAAACTTGTAGGACTTCACCCTATTTTTAATTGCCAGTCAAGGTAAAACTAGGCAGCTGAGGGCTGTGATTCTCAGTGTGGTGAGGGCCTATTGTTTTAGGGCCCCCATGCTAAAGAACAGCAGCCTGCAGTCACCCCTGAAAATGTTCCATTCTTCATAGCACCATTTCCAGGCACTTTACCAGGCTCTTCCAGTGGCTCTGGTAGCGGTGGCACGCTGAGTAATAAAGGGTTAATGCAAGTTTTGTATTGCCAGCTGGCATTAAGCCTGAGATTCTTAATGTCTGGCCAATATTAGACCCGACCATTAAGAGTCTCAAAGAAATATTAAAGAAGACACCATACACATAGAAAAAAAAACACATTTTATTAGAAACAAAAACACAAAGACCATTAGTGACTCCATCTTTATTAACCCCTCAACATTCATACCCCTTCCCCGATCATCTGCGATGTCTTCTCTGTTCTTGACACTATATATCCCATCTATCTGTCTATTCTATTCTAATTTTTTCTAGCATGGGAAAGATCATGCTAAAAATGCTGTCCCTGCTGTCAATGTGCTATATGATTTTTTTTATCGCACCCATTAACATACATTGGCGAGTCTCGCATGAGACTGGCATCCACTTACAGCATGTTGCTATTTTTTTCCTCATCCAGAATGTAGATGAGAAAAAAAGCAGAAAACAAATGTTTGTCTAATCTAAATAATTTGTTAACATTGGTCGGAGTGCAATGCGAGATTTTCTCACATTGCACTCATCCGATTTCAATGCCCATGTGTCTGGGCAGCATGCTGATGTGCTTGTGTGGATCTGTACTTTTAGTGGTATTATACACTATCTACAGTGCTGGAAACCTAGAGATGAGTGAGTCAATTTAATGCGAGTCCAATTTAATGTGAGTGTGTTTGTGTGTATGTCCGGGATTGGCATCTACACCGTCGCAACTACACAACCACAAAATTTTGCACAGTCACACGTCTGGACCCCGAAAGCGTTATAGGCTATGTTGTGAGGCGAAATTTTAACCCCGCACGTTTCAATTCACCAAACAATTTTGGCCCTATCTACATAATGGAGAGAAAGTGACAGTTACCAGTTGACAGTTGTGAATGAGAGGGGCTTAATGACAGCACCAAAGACTAACAGCATATACCAGCATATAGTCACTAAGGTGGGGCCCTGACATGGAATATTCACCACGCACGGGGACATGTATACACACCACATGCACACAAAGAGTAATAGCTAAGGTGGAGCCCCAACATCGAATACTCACCACGCATCCGAACACAAACACATGTAAAATAAGAAAGTCTATACTCGCCCAATACTGGTGCTACTCCAGGGTATTGGGTGTCCCTGAATATTTTTGACATTGTTATGCCACATGAGCCCTGCAACCAATCACCAGATGATTTTTTCTCACTTCATTCAGACATAAGTGATATTCAGAGGAAGTCAGAGTTCAGCAGCAGCTCTTACTTCTGGGTGTCAGTTGTGTCTGAAGATAGTTTGAGTGAAACGGTCGCTGATTGACTGCAGGGCTCATGTGGCATACTAATGTAAGTGAGCCCCATGAGAGTCAGTGGAATCATTGCTGGAACTGTGCCAGCTCCAGAGGTGAGTATAGGATATTGCTTAAAATAATAAAGCATTAATTCTTATCCTCCGTCGCTCTGTCACCGCTGCATCCTCCGGTCCCTGCTTCTTCCTGCTTTCGCCGGCGTCATGTGACCGACGCAGCAGGGGGCCACCTGATGGCCGAATAAATGTGTTTTTTTCACAAAGAAGAGTGCTGCAGTTCTTTATCTTGTAAATATATATATATATATATATATATATATATATATATATATATTTATTTATTTGTCTTCTATTATATTTTTTTTCCTTAGTGTTTCCAACATGCTTTTCCATATTTATAAAATTTTATTTCTGTTATTCTATAGATTTCCTTTATAAATTATTTTTATGCTTTACCATAAGTGTTTTTTTAAATAAAATTTCTCTTTTTATTGAAATTCTTGGGATTTTTTTTTAAACACTACTTGATATACAATCACACCTCTAATTTTCTTTTTCCTATAATGAAATTTTCTCTTTTTCTTTTGACAAAGTGTAGACAAGATGTAAAATGTTAACCTCCACTTGTTAACAATAGAAGAAGGGGTTAAAACATGAGGAGAAGGGATTAATCTGGATATGGTGATGTCAGGGCTGTATTATGTCAAAATCGGGTTTACACCGGACAGCCCCGGACCTGGTCAGGCTGTGGTGTGAACCTGGCCTTACACAGTTAGCAAACACAATGAACCATTAAAACACTGGAGTGGATGAATGTACTGTAGATATCGCATTAAAAACAAGATGTTAGCATCTAGAATAGTCATTTACCACATTAACAATGTATAGATTGTATTTCTGATTCAGTAATTTCATGTTAGCTTCATAGACAAATGTGCTTTTTTTTCAAAAATAAGGACATTTTTAAATGACCCCAAACTTTTGAACGGTAGTGTACATGCAGATAAATAACATATTGCGAAACTCAGGAATGTTGCATACATTTAGATAGATAGCAAATTGCAAAACTTTGCCATATTGTATACATGCAAATACGGTAGATAGCAAATTGCAAAACTTAGATGCATTCTTTAAAAAAAAAAAATGTGAAAGAAAAAAAAATAAAGAAAGAAAATAATAAAGTAAAAACAGAGCAAACCATATATAGGTTGTCTGGAAGTCAATAAATTATACAATATATAATATATGTAATATCCCGTTAGCTCCATCTCTTTATATTAGCATTAATAGTAAGTAAATGTCATAGTGTTATTAGATAATGGTCTAGACCTAAGTAAGTGGTGTCCAGTAGGTATCCCAGCTCTCCCATTTACCGTATATACTCGAGTATAAGCCGACCCGAGTATAAGCCGAGGCCCCTAATTTTACCCTCCAAAACTAGGGAAACATATTGACTCGAGTATAAGCCTAGGGTGAGAATATGAAGCAGACTCTCATCATGGTAAATGGCCCCCCATTACTGGTATATAGTCTCCAATCACTGGTATATAGCTCCCCCATCACTGGTATATAGCTCCCCCATCACTGGTATATTGCACCCTCTTCACTGGTATACAGCCCCCCCCTGTCAGTGGTATACAGGCCCCCATCAGTGGTATACAGGCCCCCATTGGTGGTATACAGGCCCCCATTGGTGGTATACAGGCCCCCATCAATGGTATACATTCCCCATTAGTGGTATACAGCCCCCATCAGTGGTATACAGGCCCCCATAAGTAGTATACAGGCCCCCATCAGTGGTATACAGGCCCCCATCAGTGGTATACAGGCCCCCATTAGTGGTATATAGCCCCTTATTTGTGGTATATAGCCCCCACATTTGAGGTATACAGGCCCATTAGTGGTATACAGATCCCCATTAGTGGTATACAGGCCCCATTAGTGGTATACAGGCCCCATTAGTGGTATACAGGCCCCCAATAGAGGTATACAGGCCCCATTAGTGGTATACAGGCCCCCTTTAGTGGTATACAGGCCCCCATTAGTGGTATACAGGCCCCATTAGTGGTATACAGGCCCCATCACAGGTTACAGCCCCCCATGATGCCGCACACTTAAAATAATAAAGCATTCATTTGTATCCTCCGTCGCTCTGTCACCGCTGCGTCTTCCGGTCCCTGCTTCTTCCTGCTTTCGCCGACTTCTATTGGTATGACCGATGCAGCAGCGATGACGTCATCGCTGCTGCGTTGGTCACATGACGCCGGCGAAAGCAGGAAGAAGCAGGGACCGGAGGATGCAGCGGTCACAGAGCGACGGAGGATAAGAATTAATGCTTTATTATTTTAAGCAATATCCTATACTCACCTCTGGAGCTGGCACAGTTCCAGCAATGATTCCACTGACTCTCATGGGGCTCACTTACATTAGTATGCCACATGAGCCCTGCAGTCAATCAGCGACCGTTTCACTCAAACTATCTTCAGACACAACTGACACCCAGAAGTAAGAGCTGCTGCTGAACTCTGACTTCCTCTGAATATCACTTATGTCTGAATGAAGTGAGAAAAAATCATCTGGTGATTGGTTGCAGGGCTCATGTGGCATAACAATGTCAAAAATATTCAGGGACACCCAATACCCTGGAGTAGCACCAGTATTGGGCGAGTATAGACTTTCTTATTTTACATGTGTTTGTGTTCGGATGCGTGGTGAGTATTCGATGTTGGGGCTCCACCTTAGCTATTACTCTTTGTGTGCATGTGGTGTGTATACATGTCCCCGTGCGTGGTGAATATTCCATGTCAGGGCCCCACCTTAGTGACTATATGCTGGTATATGCTGTTAGTCTTTGGTGCTGTCATTAAGCCCCTCTCATTCACAACTGTCAACTGGTAACTGTCACTTTCTCTCCATTATGTAGATAGGGCCAAAATTGTTTGGTGAATTGAAACGTGCGGGGTTAAAATTTCGCCTCACAACATAGCCTATAACGCTTTCGGGGTCCAGACGTGTGACTGTGCAAAATTTTGTGGTTGTGTAGTTGCGACGGTGTAGATGCCAATCCCGGACATACACACAAACACACTCACATTAAATTGGACTCGCATTAAATTGACTCACTCATCTCTAGGTTTCCAGCACTGTAGATAGTGTATAATACCACTAAAAGTACAGATCCACACAAGCACATCAGCATGCTGCCCAGACACATGGGCATTGAAATCGGATGAGTGCAATGTGAGAAAATCTCGCATTGCACTCCGACCAATGTTAACAAATTATTTAGATTAGACAAACATTTGTTTTCTGCTTTTTTTCTCATCTACATTCTGGATGAGGAAAAAAATAGCAACATGCTGTAAGTGGATGCCAGTCTCATGCGAGACTCGCCAATGTATGTTAATGGGTGCGATAAAAAAAATCATATAGCACATTGACAGCAGGGACAGCATTTTTAGCATGATCTTTCCCATGCTAGAAAAAATTAGAATAGAATAGACAGATAGATAGGATATATAGTGTCAAGAACAGAGAAGACATCGCAGATGATCGGGGAAGGGGTATGAATGTTGAGGGGTTAATAAAGATGGAGTCACTAATGGTCTTTGTGTTTTTGTTTCTAATAAAATGTGTTTTTTTTTCTATGTGTGTGGTGTCTTCTTTAATATTTCTTTGAGACTCTTAATGGTCGGGTCTAATATTGGCCAGACATTAAGAATCTCAGGCTTAATGCCAGCTGGCAATACAAAACTTGCATTAACCCTTTATTACTCAGCGTGCCACCGCTACCAGAGCCACTGGAAGAGCCTGGTAAAGTGCCTGGAAATGGTGCTATGAAGAATGGAACATTTTCAGGGGTGACTGCAGGCTGCTGTTCTTTAGCATGGGGGGCCCTAAAACAATAGGCCCTCACCACACTGAGAATCACAGCCCTCAGCTGCCTAGTTTTACCTTGACTGGCAATTAAAAATAGGGTGAAGTCCTACAAGTTTTTTTGCCAGCTAAGGTAACATTAGGCACTTAGGATGGCAGGTCCCAGCTGTCCGCTTTATGTGAGCTGCACTGAAAATACTGTGAAGCCCTATGGGTTTTCTTTAATTATTTATTTAACACTCTATGACAGCACATTTGTTGCCATACATTGATGTATATGGCAACTAAGCACAATCACCGTCCATATTGAGAAAATGTAGTCTGATTGCCACTGCCAATCACAGATGCTCTCACAGATTGTGAGCGTCTGTGATTGGCTGTTACCAGTCCATGCAGTGAATATGCATGAAGCTTAATTGTTAAAGCGTGGACTTGGGAGCATCTGGAAATGGTACCTGACAGCAGTGCGTGCACCAACAATGTCCACCGCACTACCCACAACAACAGACTGGGGAAACACCGGGGGGGGTGACAAATACAATGGGGCGCCCTGCTTGTAGGGAACGGGGAAAAGGACACCTTCTGCACTCACCTGTGACTGTGCCCTTATGTCCATATCATCCCTTTATGGATTCTTTCACCTCATTGCTGAGCAGGATACGTATGCCCTCGCTGGCCCGAATGTAATTCCTCAATAGGGAGAATGCCGGTGGGAGCACCAGTTCCAGCCACTACAATAAACAAGACAAGAAGGGAAGGAGAAACAGACAGGGAAACAACAAGACTACTTTACGCCTGCTGCCACAATCCAAGGCATCAGACGGCTTGGCAAAGAGTACTCTCCAGAGTACTACCTGCACCTCATGTAGCCAGGCCAAGAATGAGTTCAATCACCAGCAAGGGATGCTGGATTATGTGACCATATAAAAGAAATGAGAGTGATCACAAAGTAGCCATACCTGGAAGGAGAACTAAGAAGCTTGTTAGCAATGGAAAGTGACATAAACTCCAACACTGCCAAAGGAAAAAAACATGTTTAATACAAAGTCTCATTACAGAGAGACAGAGGTCCCAAATCAGTCCCAAGTCTCCAAAGTAAGAGAGACCATCGTGACATTAATGGGCAGCCCCGGAAGCAGCAGTGAGACACTGGTAAGATGTTCTAGCTATTCCTACCATCTATTTGTCTATTCTATCTATCTGTCTATTCTATTCAATCTATCTATCCTACTTGTTTGTGTATTCTTTTCTAACTTTATACAGCATGGGAAAGACCATGTTAAAAACACATTGCACACAGAATGCATATAGATGTCACACGGATACCACACTGATGTTAGTGGAGAAAAAAAATGCACAATAGCATTACACTTGCATGCTACACAGAACAAAAAACAGATGTCACTCGTCCTAGTCTCCTGGATGAGAAACAGATTTTTCACATGCTCGTGTGTTTCCAGCCTTAGGCTCAGGTTCTACTTGAGTTTTAAACGGACAAGTGCAATACGATAAAACATTGGATTGCACTTAGACCATTGTAAATCAATCAGACATTGTTTATCTACTTTTTTTCCCTCAGCCAAAATCATCACAAGGAAAAAATCACAGCATGCTGCGTTTGGCAGCGAGTCACAGATCAAACGCACCGATACAAGTGTATGGGTGCGTGTGCGGATGTCACCCAACTGCATTGTGCTTATGCCGGCAATGCAGGAGATGGAGAGATTAATCTCTTCTCTCCTCTGCAGCTGTAATCCGATCACACGATCGGATCACAGCATACTGACACTCAGCTCATGTTCACAGCAGAGCAGGAGCCGAAGGTCATTAGCATATTGCATCTGATATTCACGCATTGGATGCCATACGCAGGTGGTACCCTGGCTATATATGTAAAATTGTCATCATTAAGGCAACTCTTCCATTTCCAAAGTGTCTTCTATCCTGTATTGAATTCTGGCACTAGACAAAGGAGTGTTAGGTGAAGAAAAACAGTGAGTAAGAATTGAAGCTGCAGATTGTGAGAATTGTGTAGCATAGTATTTATCTAGGAATTTTATGCTGATATTTAATTATGTTATTTTAGAAAAAATGCAATATTTTAATTAAATTTGCACATTGCAATTTTGGTTGCTCAAGAGTGTAAGGATACCTTTATATGCCACAACCGCGGGAGACATTGTTGACGGCGATATGTCGCCCTGGAATTATCGCCGTCAAATTGCCTCCCAATTGCGGTGAATAATTGGGGAATTTGGCGGCGATATGTTGCCTCGTCACGGTCGCCTGATTTCAGGGCACTGCTCTGAAATCAGATGATCGTGACGAGGCGACATATCGCCGCCAAATTCCCCAATTATTCACCGCAATTGTGAGGCCATTTGAAGGCGATAATTCCAGGGCGACATATCGCCGTCATAAATGTCTCCCGCGGTTGCGGCGTATAAAGGTATCCTAAAGGTACACTGTATTAAGGGCACACTCACACCGCCGTATTTCCAGTCCAAGTACAATCCAACAAAACATTGGAATGCACTCAGACCACGGGACTGATCATATAAAATTTTGGTCGAGGAAAAAAAATGCTTAATACCTTAGTTGCATTCCATATTTGGATCATACTGGGCCATATAAATCAATAGGTTGTGGATACTATTGAGCTGCACTCAGATGACATCTAAGTGCAGCCTAATTTCCATGGACTGACAGAATGGAAAAAGATGGAGAATTGTTTTCTCCATCTTCTCCTTATCTCAATGAATTAGAGACACAGGAGTAATAAACAGGAAGTGAGTGGTAGCCACAGCTCTCACTTCATGTTCATTAACTCGTTTTTCTGAAAGTGGGGAGGGATAAGCCAGCAGTGACTGGATGTGGGGTTCGCATGACGTCACAACCTCATGTAAGCCCCAGAACGCAAAAGATGACCCTGCTGGAGTGACGCTCACATGGTAGGTGATTATGGGATTTTTGCATTTTAACCATTTTACCCTATTTTCTCTTTTCTGTTTTTCATTTTTCCCTCCCTTTCTTCTAAGACCATTACCTTATAGCTTATCCACCCGCATCTGATACCTGCAGATGTCGGCTGAACAGATCAGTCAATATGTGGAGGGAAAGATGTGAGCTCACTGCGTGAGCTCACATCAAAGGGAGGCAGCCCATGACGTACCCGGTACGTCATATGTCTGAAATGGCTTAAAGGGGATTTCCCATGCAAAAATGTAATTTTAAAGGTAGTTTCAATCAATATATCTTGGAATAATATGTCCCACTATTGGATGTGTTTAAAAAAAATTGTTCCTGTGCTGGGATACTTATATATGTGTCCCTGCTATGTACTGTGTAATGAACATGTCTGGCGATACATGGACAGGATCTGATCATACCACATATCCTGGGGGGGAGGGTGTAAAAGATTATACAGACATTACACAGATGATTATTTTTGTGAGTTAAAGCATTTCCCTGCCTGTCTTTAAATATGATTTACCCACGGGTCAGGAATCACAGCTTCCCCCAAGGAAAGACTTTAGCACAGCAGCTAAGCATCAGCACAGCACCAAGACCTAGAACACATAGCTATCAGCAGCACCTTACAGAGGAGAGAGAAGGCTATTTAAAGCCAGGGGGAGGGGATTCCAGCTGAGTCACACATTAACTCCTGAACCAGCAATTGAACATAATAGTGACTGCAGTTCTGGAGCACACCACAGGAGGCAAGAACCTTCACAACCATCAACCATGTAGCTCTTAAAGATAAACCAACAATGTCAGCGCCATCTAAGCGGGTGACACCCTCTCCCTCTGCCAGCTGATCACCAGTGCTGTCCAAACCCTATGGGTCCCCAGGGACCAGACATTCCTCAGGCGATGCACGCAAATGCTTTATGCACAAGAAAGTGGGACATATTAGCGCAGTCTGCCCTGATAGGGAGAAACCCCCCACTACCACCACAAAACCGTCTGGGTCCCCACCTTCTGTCCTATTTGTGGCCGGCACTGATGTGATGACTAATGAAAACTTTCAATCTGTCACTGTTGGAAATAAAGTTACCATTGGTCTCAGAGACACTGAAGCACAAGTAACTCTGGTGCGTCCCGAAATGGTAAACCCTGCAGATATCATACCAGGAAAGACTATGTCTATCACCGGGGTAGGAGGGGTCAGCCCTGATGTGCCCATGGCCCGTGTGTATCTGGACTGGGGTGCAGAGAAAGGACTGAGGGAAGTGGGAGTATCAGAGGCAATTCCCACCAATGTGTTGCTAGGCACAGACCTGGGGAGGATGGTGTACCTGTATTGAATGGTAAATAGCTGTTTACATCTACCACTTTAAAGTGGGTGGAAGTGAGTATTTTACCGTCTTCCCCTTCTGGATAAAGAGGTCCAAAAGTTGAAGGCCAACTGGGGAGTCAGTATGAGTGAAATTCAATACCCAGGAATTCTGGTTGAGTCGATCTATGAAATGTAGTAATTCCTCCATGATACCAGGCCATATCAGAAAGAGGTCATCAATGAATCGTTTGTATAGAACAATCCGTCCTGAGGTGGATGGACTGTTCTCAATATGTGTGGTTTCAAAGTGGCCCATAAAAAGATTGGCATAACTGGGTACCATACGTGTACCCATAGCACAGCTATAGCTGTCTATAGGTTTCCCCTTCAAAACAAAAAACTTTTTTTCAACAGTATTTACACAAGAAAATCCCATGACAGACAATATGATCAGTGATAACAAAAACTGTCAATTAAATGTCACCAGCTTACCCCAGCAGGAAGTACGGCATCATCTAAAAATCACTAAAATTGACAAATCCCTGGGCCCGGATGGGATACACCCCAGAGTGCTGCAGGAGTACTGTCATAGATAGAGCATTATTTTTAATCTTTAAAGATTCCATAATAACAGGGTCTGTACCACAGGACTGGCGTATAGCAAATGTGGTGCCAATATTCAAAAAGGAAACAAAAACTGAACTTGGAAATTATAGGCCAGTAAGCTTAACCTCTACTGTGGGTAAAATCCTAGAGGGTTTTCTAAGAGATGCTATACTGGAGTATCTGAAGAAAAATAACCTCATGACCCAATATCAACATGGTTTTATGAGGGACCGTTCCTGTCAAACTAATCTGATAAACTTCTAAGAAGAAGTAAGTTCCGGACTGGACCAAAGAAATGTAGTGGATGTGGTGTATATGGACTTTTCAAAAGCTTTTGATACGGTGCCACACAAAAGGTTGATACATAAAATGAGAGCAATGGGGATAGGGGAAAATATGTGTAAGTGGGTTAAGAACTGACTTAGTGATAGGAAACAAGCGGTGGTCATTAATGGAACACACTCAGAATGGGTCACAGTTAACAGTGGGGTACCACAGGGGTCAGTGTTGGGCCCGCTTCTTTTTAATATATTTATTAATGACTTTGTAGGGGGCATACAGAGTAGAATCTCAATATTTGCAGATGACACTAAACTCTGCAGGGTAATTAATACAGAGGAGGACAATTTTATATTACAGGAGGATTTATGTAAACTCGAAGCTTGGGCTGATAAATGGCAAATGAGCTTTAATGGGGATAAATGTAAGGTCATGCACTTGGGCAGAGGAAACAAAAGGTATAATTATGTGCTTAATTGTAAAACACTGGGCAAAACTGTCACTGAAAAAGACCTGGGTGTATGGGTAGATGACAAACTCACATTTAGTGGCCAGTGTCAGGCAGCTGCTGCATAGGCAAATAAAATAATGGGATGCATTAAAAGAGGCATAGATGCTCATGAGGAGAACATAATTTTACCTCTATACAAGTCACTAGTGCGACCACACTTAGAATACTGTGTACAATTCTGGTCTCCGGTGTATAAGAAAGACATAGCTGAACTAGAGCGGGTCCAGAGAAGAGCAACCAAGGTTATTAGTGGACTGAGGGGTCTGCAATACCAAGACAGGTTATTAAACTTGGGGTTATTTAGCTTGCAAAAACGAAGGCTTAGGGGTGATCTTATAATAATGTATAAATATATGAGGGGACAGTACAGAGACCTTTCTAATGATCTCTTTACTCTTAGGCCTGAGACTGGGACAAGTGGGCATCCTCTACGTCTGGAGGAAAGAAGGTTTAATCATAATCACAGACGTGGATTCTTTACTGTAAGAGCAGTGAGACTATGGAACTCTCTGCCACATGCTGTTGTAATGAGTGACTCACTACTAACATTTAAGAAGGGCCTGGATGCCTTTCTTGAAAACTATAATATTACCGGTTATATATACTAGATCCTTTGATAGGGCGTTGATCCAGGGAACTAGTCTGATTGCCGTATCTGGAGTCAGGAAGGAATTTTTTCCCCCAATGTGGAGCTTAGTGTTGCCACATGTTTTTTTTTTGCCTTCCTCTGGATCAACATGTTAGGCTATGGGTTGAACTAGATGGACTTAAAGTCTTCCTTCAACCTTAAAAACTATGTTACTATGTTACTATGATGTTAGATCAGATTTAGAGATTTTCATTAAACTGTTGTAAAATATGACAGTTTTAATAAATATCCTCATATGTCTTTGCCCATAGTCAGGTTTTGGGAGTACAAAATTCAACTGCAGAACTACTACCAGTGACGATATATCCAGTTCTACTCTTCTTGTTGCTCAATATCAACCTTAAATATATTTTGATTTTACTTACTATAAATATATGATTTTATACAATATTTCTAACTGTGGTTGTTTATTGCTATGCAGTAATTATACATAAGATTAGTATAGCAGTCATACCTCACAATTCCATTATCTTCAGCTCAGAATTACCATACATCTCTCCTGTAATTACAATGATGTTTTATACCATCCCGACATTATTTTATGTATCCCAGTGGCTAGTAAACAGTTACTACTTTTGGAATATGCTTGCGTATGTCTCTCTTCTGGAATCTAATTAAATTGATATCACTATCTTGTTACCAACTTGCAAAATAGCTAAACAGTGTTCAAATAGGAACTGCATTAATAAGAGTCAAATTACAGGACCAGTGCTTAAATAACGAGGAGTTAATTATATGGTAAATCAATGTGCGCTTAATGCATCCAGCCACCCTCCAAATACCGTTTCAGAATCAATATGTGCAAAATTAACACATCAAAAGTGCGGCTTGGGATTTTGGTGGAAAGGCTTGCACCTTCTTGAAGAGCGGAACAAACAACATACTCATAAAACATTTTTATCTTATTATTAGTCTTTGCAGGCATTAATAACACAGGCATTTATATTATTGTGTTTTATTATATTTAACATTGCCTACTGCAGGCAAAATAAAACATTTATTCAAATATATGTCTTGTATCAATTATGACAAGGGAGAAATGCTACCTTTGAAAAACTTCTAAAGTTTCATATGTTCTTTATTTCTAAGGGTGCCTTCACAATGCAGTCAGGTCCGGTCCTGGGGCTGTCAGGGATGAACCTGACAGCCCTGGACCGGATCAGCACACTGAACCGGAGGGCTAATATGCCCTCCGGTCTGGTGTGCATCCTGCCGCAGCTGCCGCTGCTGATGTTTCAAGACCGCAGCTCGCAGGGAGCTAGCCGCAGTCCTGAATTATAACAGCAGCGTGTAGCTGCCGGTATCCGGTTTCCAGATCCTCCCAGATCGGAGCAATCCGGGACTATAGACTCCCATGTCAAGGGAGCGCCGGATTGCCCCGGAAGGATCCGGGGGAATCCGGTGGAATCCGGAAGACAACAAATAGGTGCAGATTGGTCTCCCCGGATACAAAAACGTTGCAAGCAACGTTTTTGTATCTGGGAGAAAGATCCCACTTCTCCCGGATTCTTCCGGCGAGATGGAAGCCGGATGGCAGATAGCTGCCATCACCGTCCTTGCCTGAGGTAACCTGAAACTCTGATCAGCTGTATAGTGAATGCTGTGTAGGCCCAACCCCCACCCTTATATGGTCATATTTATGTGTAGAGCTGAAGACGGATTTCCCTGACAACCAGCATATGTCAGGTTTAGAAATATCCTAGCGGAGACATCTTTTGGAAGGTTTTTGAAAGGTTTACTTCCACATTTCACTTCCGAAGTATATTTGAAAGTTTTTTATAATTACTTTATCTACCTTATTAATAAATAAAAATTTAAACGACAGTTACTCTTTAATGCCAGATTACTGGAGTAACTGGAATACAGGTGGACCTACAGGTGTGTTTGGGTTTAATAAAAGGGTGAAAGAAGGATTGCGTGTGTTTTTTTTTTTTTTTCAAATAAAGAATTTTTCAGTGTTTGTGTTTATTTCTTTTGACTTACAGGTTAGTAATGGGATGGTCTCATTGACCCCTACCCATTACAAACCTAAGGCTAGATGGCAGCTGTCATTAATCCCTTATATTACCTAGGTTGCCACCACACAAGGGTAATTGGGATGAGCTGAGCAAAGTGACAGTTTTGGTGCATCTAATAAAAGGGCCACCCCAAGCTGAGAACACCAACCCCAAGGTGTCTTTTTTATTTTCTCTGGATACAAAACTTGGGGAGACCCCAAGCCATTTTTTTTAATTATTTTAAAATATTTAAAAAAAAACAGTGTGGAGTCCCCCATATTTTGATACCCAGCCAACATAAAGTGTACAGCCGTGAGTAAGAATCAAGATACAGGGGAACCCCCCACCATTTTTCCTAATTATTTATTTTTACACTTGGGTGTATGGCAAGCAATTACAGATGCTGGCAAAAGGGACTTCTGACTGCAACCAATCACAGATGCTGTCATAAAGGGTGGGCAGGGGAGGCAGTCTTTATGAGCGGACCCAGTAGTAAGTATGAGAGAAGCATGGAAGCACTTTAAGCTTGATTTAACTTGTTGATCACCATTTTACTTTCTTTTGCAGTCCCATAACCACTATTTTATAGCTTAAGTTCAGGTCCCTATAGAGTTATATAGGGTTCTGGGCTCGGGCTTAAGTTCAGGTGAAGTCAGACTCCGAACATGGACTTTTTTTTAAGTCTGACCAGATCCAGTGAACCCAAACATCTGTGGGTTCACCTGTCTGTACTCACTAACCTATCAAACATCCAGGAGGTGTTTGTTTATTATTCCAAATGCACAAAGGCTTGCATAGAGCTATTTAAGGCAAACTGAGAGAGTTATGTGTTTTCTGAGCATTCACTAAGCATTGTCTTCAGTTATTACATGGACTTCAGAAGTTTGCCTACCCATCCATTTCTCTTAGACTGGCTTCACACCATGGTTTTTATGATCCGGGTCAGTCTGGTGTGAACCAGACAACCTCAGATCCGATTTTGGCCCCATTGCTTCCCTATGGGGCCGGATAGGGCCGGAAGCCAGCTATTTGCCATCCGGTTGTGTCCTGTCTAGGGGGACTCGGCACATTTAGTTTTTTTTGACCTGGACACAAAATCGCAGCTTGCAGTGTTTTTGTGTCCGGGACAAAAATCTGTCAAAATCGGATCTTCCCGGATATGGTGCTCCATAACATGGGAGTCTATGGGCACCAGATCGCTCCGAATCCGCCATAAAATCTGCCGGATGCCGGATGCTGATACAGCGGTGGCTGCTATAATCAGCCGCCGCTGAATTTCAGCACCTGGACAGCTCCCCTGCTGAAATTTCAGCACCTGGTGAGCTCCAGGGCTGAAATTTCAGCACTGGACAGCGGCAGCTGCCGCTGACAAACAAATCTGGCAGAAAGCAGGATCTGTTTTTCCGGAGTTGTCAGGTTATGTCCAGTGCTTCCTGCAAAACACCGGCAGAACCTGACAGCAGAAAACATGGTGTGAATCTGGCTAAGCATTTCCTCAGGGAAACCCAGCTTACTTATTGTCTACCTCCATTTAACTCCTTTCTCAGAGTTGGCTGTAAGGATAACAAAAAACTTTTCTGCTATCATTGCTGCTTTTAACACTTCTATCCTGCTGCAAAAGTATGTAATACAGTATTTGCCATATGATTTGCCATCTACTATATAACTGTCTGAAGGCGGCCACCAATAAGCACAGACTATGCAAATAGGCACGCAAATTCAAAGTTCGAATGTCACGCCAATCTGCAGCCCAGTCAGGATACACGGGTTCGGCCGACGGCGGCCACAGCGCGCGCGAGCCAGCCGGGAAATGACCGGCGTTAGCCGGTCATCTCCCGGCTGAAGAGCCGCTGACCGGAGCTCAGCCGTGGCTACCTGCGGCACAGAAGTCCGCGGCGATCCAGTCGGGAGATGACCGGCTGACCTCTGTGCAGCAGTAGCCGTGGCTGAGCTCCGGTCAGCGGTGAGCCAGCCGGGAGATGACCGCAGCGGTGGTGCCCTTCACGGCATTCAAACCGCGCGCCAAGCCGCACGCCGCGGTCGACCGATCAGAGGAGCGGAATTCAAACCGCATGCCAAGGAGACTGTGAGGATGGAGGAGGCTGTGAGGATGGGGAAGCTGAGGGGATGGAGGAGGCTGTGAGGACGGAGGAGGCTGAAGGGATGGAGGAGGCTGTAAGGATAGGATTTGCATTCAAACCGCACGCCAAGCTGCAATACTCACAGCTTCCTCCATCCTCACAGCCTCCTCCATCCCCTCAGCCTCCTCCATCCTCACAGCCTCCTCCATCCTCACAGCCTCCTCCATCCTCACAGCCTACTCCATCCCCACAGCCTCCCCATCCTCACAGCCTCCTCCATCCTCACAGCCTCTTCCATCCTCACAGCCTCCTCCATCCACACAGCCTCCTCCAACCCCTCAGCCTCCCCATTCTCACAGTGTCCTCCATCCTCAAAGCCTCCTCCATCCCCTCAGCCTCCTCCATCCTCACAGCCTCTTCCAATCCCTCAGCCTCCTCCATCCTCACAGCCTCCCTATCCTCACAACCTCCTCCACCCTCACAGCCTCCCCATCCTCACAGCCTCCCCATCCTCACAGCCTCCTCCATCCACTCACCCTCCCCATTCTCACAGCCTCCTCATCCTCACTTCTTACTCCTGTCTATAAGGTCTGTCAGTCAGTGTGACACAGTTTACTCCTGTCTACAAGGTCTGTCAGTCAGTGTAGTATAATGAACTTCACTCCTGTCTACAAGGCTGTCAGTCAGTGTTACAAACTTCACTCCTGTCTACACGGCTGTCAGTCAGTGTGATGAACTTCACTCCTGTCCACAAGGCTGTCAGTCAGTGTCACGAACTTTACTCCTATCTACAAGGCTGTCAGTCAGTGTCACAAACTTTACTCCTGTCTACAAGGCTGTCAGTCAGTGTGACAAACTTCACTCCTGCATATAAGGCTGTCAGTCAGTGTGACGCACTTCACTCCTGTCTACAAGGCTGTCAGTCAGTGTGACGCAGTTAACTCCTGTATATAAGGCTGTCAGTCAGTGTGACGAACTTCACTCCTGTCTACAAGGCTGTCAGTCAGTGTGACGAACTTCACTCCTATCTACAAGGCTGTCAGTCAGTGTGACGCACTTCACTCCTGTCTACAAGGCTGTCAGTCAGTGTGACGTCCTTCACTCCTGTCTTCAAGGCTGTCAGTCAGTGTGACGCACTTCACTCCTGTTTACAAGGTATTCTAGAATATCCGATGCGTTAGAATCAGGCCACCATCTAGTACTTTATATTTGCCTAATTCATTTTTTAAAATATCATTTAATTTGTTAAGATGTTTGAAGGGGTAAAAGTTCAGCAGCAATTTCTCATTTTTTTCAAGAAATGTGCAAATTTCTGGCTCCTACAGACCAAAAAGACACTGGTAATGAACTTGCTACCTGCATTAAAAACAGCTATCTTAAATTGTTGTCACCTGTATAAAAGACTCCTGTCCACACACTCAATTAATCAGTCAGACTCTAACCTCCACAGCATGGGCAAGACCAAAGAGCTTGGATGTCAGGGAAAAGATCCTAGACCTGCGCAAGGCTGGAATGGGCTAAAAAACCATAAGTAAGACGCTGGGTGAGAAGGAGGCAACTGTTGGTGCAATAGTAAGAAAAAGGAAGAACTGCAAAATGAGTGCCAATCGACATTGATCTGGGGCGCCATGCAAAACCTCACCTCGTGGCGTATCTGTCCAGGATCATTAGGGAGGTGAGAGATCAGCCTAAAACTATACAGGGGGAACTTGCTAATGATCCCACGGCAGCTGGGTCCATTGTCACCAAGAAAACCATTGGTAACACATTACACCGTAATGAATTAAAATCTTGCAAAGTCCCCCACTGCTCAAGAAGGCACATGTGCAGTCCTGTCTGAAGTTTGCCAATGAACACCTCATTGATTCTGAGAGTGATTGGGAGAAGGTGCTGTGGTCAGATGAGACAAAATTGAGCTCTTTGGCAATAACTCAACTTGCCGTATTTGGAAGAAGAGAAATGCTGCCTATGATCCAAAGAGCACTGTCCCCACAGTCAAGCATTGCAGTGGAAGCATTATGTTTTGGAGGTGCTTCTCGGTAAAGGGCACAGGAGTTCTTTGCTGCATTAATGGGACAATGGATGGACCATGTACCATAAAATCCTGAGTGATAACCTCCTTCCCTTCACCAAGACATTAAAAATGGATCGTGGTAGGGTCTTTCAGCTCGACAATGACCCAAAACATACAGCCAATGCAACAAAGGAGTAGCTCAAAAAGAAGAACATTAAGGTCATGGAGTGGCCTAGTCTGTCACAAGACCTTAATCCCATAGAAAACGTATGGAGCAAGCTGTTGCTCTGAGTTGCCAAGCGACAGCCTCAAAATCTTAATTATTTAGAGATGATCTGCAAAGAGGAGTGGACCAAAATTCATCCTGATTTGCGCAAGCAACATCATCAACTACAAAAAAAGTCTGACTGCTGTGTTTGCCAACAAGGGTTTTGCTGCCCCCAAGTATTACGTCTTGTTTGCCAGAAGGATCAAATACTTATTTCTCACTTCAAAATGCAAATTCATTTACATAATTTAGACAATGTAATTTCTTGGATTTTATTTTGACATTATTAAAATTAGCCTACTAGGGATGAGCGAGCATGTTCGCCAATACTCGGTGCTCGCCTGAGTATCACGGTATTCGCAATGCTCAGCGAGCACCGACTACCAGTGAGATGCTTGGGCTCATGCTCTGGTCCACCTCTCTGCATGTTGGTGCTCTTTACAGAGCCAGCCCACACGCAGGGATTGGACACTGTACTTTCGCGTTCAGTAGAGCTCCCAGCAGCTTCCTGACCCGGCGTGCGGAGGTGCAGTGACACTGCAGGGTCCACGCCAGCAGGAAGAGGTCTCCTCACTGCCAGCTTCTCTGCTGCACGCTGCACAAGAGAACCTGGCCGATGCAGGATGGGGAGAAGGTACATGGATGGATGGGGAGGAGATGCTACTGTTACTGTTTTTGACTGAGCACCCTTCCCCTGGTAGCCTAGCTGAATTTAATCATGTTTTCCACCATCTTGCTGTAGTCAAGCTTCCTACCACACCCATACACGTAGGTTTTAAATTGCACTCAGAGGCTTATACCCTCATATGCATTTGTACCACAGACAGAGGCATAAGGTAAGGGAGATAGGGACCTAGTATACATGAAAACACCTTGAAGCTGGTTACCGGGCTTACATGCAATGGCCAATGCATAAACTAAGATTCTCATATTTCATATTATATCCTGAAGCAGTTTCTGTAGTGTTCATATTCCTCTTCAAAAGTTGCATTAGTTTCCTATATACCAGACATATATCCTTTAGTCATTCTGTTTAGTGTGCAGCGGATCATCATTATTATTTCATATAGTGGAAGCCAGAATCAGTCAGACCTTGGGATGGAACACGTCGTCCCGACGCCAAGGATTGCGGGCCCTAACTCAGGGTTGCCCCCACAGTCCTCAGCTTCTGCACGTCATCATTCTCAGCTGCCTCCTCCTCCGCTTCACCCTCCACATCAGAAGCTAGAAGCACTGCAGCACTGCCTCGGCCAAGCTGCAACAGGCTGTGCTGAAGATAATGTATAGGTGACAAACTGCACAATGCTGAAGAGTTGTGGACAGCTCTGAAAGAGCAGGCAGGTCTGTGGCTCACACCGCTGAACCTACAGCCAGGAATGATTGTGTGTTACAATGGCCGGAACATGGTGGTGGCACTGAGGCGAGTCGAGCTCACACATGTCCCATGCCTGGCCCATGTTCTTCACCAACTCATGGTTCAGCAGTTTCTTAAATCATATCCAGAGCTGTCGGATCTGCTCGTCAAAGTACGCCTGTGGGCCCATTTTAGAAAGTCACCTACTGCTTCGGCGCCCTTGCTGGGTTTCAGCAGCGTTTGCAGCTTCCAGCTCACAGACCCGTGGGTGATGTCCCCACGCATTGGAATTCGACAATGCAGATGTTGGTCAGTATTTGTGAGCAGAAGAGGGCACTTGTTGACTACCAGCATCAACAAGGCCGTCAGTATTTGGTTCAAACTCCACACATAAGGCCTCAGGAGTGGACATGGATGTCCGACATATGTACCATCCTCCAAAACTTGGAGGACTCCACCATGATAGTGAGCAGCGATGACACCATCATTAGCGTCACCATCCTGCTTATCTGTCTTCTGAAACATTCTCTGCGCAAAATCAAAGAGGATGCATTGCAGGCGGAGCACGATGAGATAGAGCAAGGAACCATACAGGGTGATTACACACAGCCCAGCCTTATCTCATCCAAACGGGGATTGGGGGACAATAAGGAGGAGGAAGAAGAACAGGAGTTAGTTTCATGCGCTATAGACAGTACTACCTGCACAACTGTCATACCATCTGTTTAGCGTGGATGACCAGAGGACAGGGAGGAAGAGGAGAGCATGGTCAGTCGTCCTCTTGGTGAGGACACAGAAGTCTTACCTTTTACCAGTCTGGCGCGCATTGGCTGACTTTATGTTACACTGCCTGTCCTGTGACCCTCGTGTTATCAAAATCTTGGGTGACACTCAATACTGGTTGGTGACACTTTTAGATCCACGCTACAAGGAGAACTTTATATCTGTTATTGCCGAGGTGGAGAGGTCTACAAAAATGGGGCAGTACCAGAAGGCCCTTGTTGCGGAATTAGTAAAACTTCCCTTCTGATTATGCTGGCAGCAGAGGTCACAGTTCAGTGGACAATCAAGGAGTACAGGCAGGAGAGATGCAACTCCAATCCAGTAGAGGCAGGGGATCTGAGAGACTTTTCTCAGCCCCTCCCATGACACAGGCCCTGAGGCGTGGGGTACTCTCAGAAGTACTGCAAAGTTTGGGAAGATGCTGAAGGAGTACCTTGCCAACCATACCAATGTCCTTCGTGATTCCTCTCTGCCTTATAAGTATTGGGTATCCAAGCTGGACATGTGGCCATGAACTGGCTATCAATGCCTTGGAAGTCCTTGCCTGCCCTGCCTCTAGTGTTTTGTCAGAGAGGGTTTTAGTGCCGCAGGGGAATTATTGCTGATAAGTGCACCCGCCTGTCAACTGAAAATTGTGTCAGGCTGACTCTTATTAAAATGAACAAGGGCTGGATTGGGCCAGATTTTTCAACACCACCAAATGATAGCAGTGTAATATAAACTCAAAGCCAGTGTCTTTTTTGGAGAGGTATATTCCCATGCTCCTCTTCACCTCCACACATGGGTATACGCTTCCTGATTTTGACTATTTGCTGTAGTCCTACTCCTCATCCTCCACCACTATATCACCGGGGTAACCGTGGTCCATGATGCAACAGCAACATATGGTAATAATTTTTAAATGGTGTTTATGATGTCCGTAACCCAAAAAAAAGTTAGACAGTATATTCATATATACCTCCAGGGTTAAATGTGTTAGTCCATACTTAGTGCATGGGCATTACAAGTATAGGAGACCCACTCTTTTGTAATGGCACATTGTTTTTATGAGGCCCTCCTCCACGTCTCTTAAAAGGGGCATCGGAGTGCCTCCTAATTTTGTTAGCCTGCACATGGCAACACTATGTAAGACCCACTTTCTAATAATGGAAACATACAATATTTAATGAAGCCCTCCTCCACGTCTCTTAAAGGGGCCATCGGAGTGCCTCCCAACTTTTGGCAGTCTGCATAGGCCAATACTATGGAAGACCCACTTCCTAATAATGGGAACATTATCTAATGAGGCCCTCCACCATGTCTCTTAAAAGGGGCATCGGAGTGCCTCCCAATTTTTTCTCAGCCCTACATAGGACAAGACTATGAGAGTCGAGAGGGCAGTTTCACTGTCAGCACCTCCAGGCTCCTTGCCCCCCTGCTCTCTCTTTCCCCTCCCCACCCCCAGTGCTCTCTTTCCCTCCCTATTCTTTGCACTCTTTGCCCCTCTGGGCTCTTTTTGCCCTCCCCGTGCTCTCTTTGCCCCTCTGGGCTCTTTTTGTACCCCCTGCCCCTTTTGCTTTTTTTGTATACCCGAGTTCTTTTTGCCCCCTGCACTCTGCGCTCTCTTTGCCCCTCCAGGCTTTTTATGCCCCTCCGCTCTCTTTGCTTCCCCTGCCCCTGCACTCTCTTTGCCTCCTTGGCTCTCTTTGCCCCCCCCCCCCCCTTCCTGTGCTGTCTCTTGCACTCCCTGAGCTCATTTGCTCCCCCTAGGCCTCTCTTTGCCCCCTGTGCTCTGTTTGCCCCGGGCTCTTTTTTTGTTCCCCCCAGGCTCTCTTTGCCCCCCCGGGCACTCTTTCCCCCCTGTACTCTGTTTGCCCCCCAGACTCTTTAACACTCCATCCCCTGTGCTTTCTCTGCCTCCCTCCATCCCTCCCTCTTTTCCAGCTGTGATGGCTCTGTGTCATAGCTGGAAAGCAATGAAGACTACAGAACCTGCGGTGATATGACTGTCATGTGACTGATCACATGACTGTGACATCACCACAAGTCCTGTCCCATTTGGTAAGTTGGGGATTATCGGTGGGGTGGCGGGAGGCACACATGGGTCTGTGGGTGGCAGGAGAGGTGCGGTAGGAGGCGGGCGGGGGTTGCCATGGTGTGCGGTGTGTGGGTGTTGTTTTGTGCGTCCTGCTGGTGGTAGTGTGTGCCAGGGACCGCTACCGCCAGCAGACACCATATTCTTACACCGATTAGGGTGTATGTGGCAGAAGTGACGTTGTTGCGGAATGTCACAGGGGGTCTAGTGGACGAAACCAGAAACCATTTGCCTATTATGTAAGTAAATAATGATAGGTGTCAATCAAAACTACAATAAGTCATGAAAAGAAAAAAAATCATCATCAGGCTATGTCCAAAAAATAAATAAATAATAAGTTATGGATCTTGGAACAAAGTGAGGAAGAAATAAAAATGCAGAGAACCTTGAAAGATTATTTGAAAATCCAATATTTACATGTATACAGCTTTGGTGCAGAAACATGGGTCTTGATGTTAGAAACTGACACCTCACCAATCATCAATTACTTCTTGTTTACTTAAGAAATACATGTTTGTCATAATTAGGGGGAGGCTACATGGGGGCATGTGTCATGCCACAATAATTTTAGTAGTCTTGTGACTACTGTAAATACATTTGTGCACCTTATCTATGAGCTGGAATTTTGCTGTCAGAAAGTGGCTCCCTGAAATGCCCTGAAACATGACAATATGATATTGATTTTTCCTGAGGAAGGAGCCAGGGAGCCCTGAAATGTGATTGTCTGGCCGCAAGGGATTGGGTACTCGGATCTCGGGCGTACTGGTACGGGAGTCGTGCCCGAGACACCTGTAGGTCCCGGTGATGGCACCGGCGCTGCGGGAACCTCCGGGGTGATGGGCGGCTGCAAGGTGGAACAGCTCCCTACAGGAGGAGCGGGGTCCCCGGGGTATTGGAAGTAGGAATGGATAGTGGAGTACGGCAGCACAGTCACTGTGGAGCAAGGCAGGTAAATCACAGTTCATAGAAAGAATTCACCGACAAGTTGCTCACTCTGAACGGGTTCTTTACTCCTGAATTCTGGAGGGTTACAGGATAATGCAGTTCTCTTTGCAGAGTAGTGGACCGGGTAGTTCTGGCAATGAGCCGTGTCCCTCTGAAGCTCCACTGGTGTTCCTTCTCGATCACGTTCTCTGTCCCTTGCCCTGCTGCCCTGCACGGATCCCGCTTGTTAGACCAGGCCCGTCGAGATATATGGGATCCCCTTATCTCTCCAAGGAGAAACCAACTCAGTCTAGTGCTTCTGGTGGGGACCGTGCTTGGTGTAGGGCGGTTGATCGATCGTGCTCCTAAAAAGTCATGCTGCTTCGGGTTTGTGGTTTAGGGATGTAGCCAGCTGAGCCACCTCGGAGCCGGTACTCCGGGTTTCAACTGAGCTAGGGTATTCGGTTACCCTTCTGTTCTTGGCCCCTTTTTCTTCAGGGTCACCAGGTTGAGGTGCCCTCCCTGTTAGCTTCACTCCGCTGTTCTGTAGCTCTCCAGCTCTGCCTCATCTGCTGCAACCAACTCATCTCTTGACTAACTCTGCTCTGCTCACTTCCACACTCTTCACTGCACTAACTTCCACTCTAACTCCTTGCTGCTTTCCCCACTGGCTTTATTACCTAGCCTCTCCTCCCACCAGGACTGGTTACCCTAGTAACGGGCGTCTAATTGGTCCTCTATCACTAGATGTTTGCATGTGGTGCTGGAGCTTCAGGCTTATTCTACTCATTACCAAAACAAAGCATACGGCACCTTCAGTCAGGGGTGCAGTACCCTTTTGTGATGCACTCTTAGTGGGGCACCACATGATGACTAATAAATCAATAGTATATTCACCCTTTGATATCTTGTGGAATACAGCAGTGCAGTTTTTAACACTTCATCCTCCCCACGCTATATACACCACACTAGGGACTGCAGCCGCCATGATTTGCTTTTATAGTGGTTGTGACTCTCACAACCACACAAGGTGAAGCCTCTGATACCTATTTAGGTAATATTTTATCTCTCAGGCGCATCTTCCTCCCTACTTTAATTTTCTGAGATAATGACCTTTTTTATGTATCATTATTCTCTGTGTACATTTTCCCTATGATGCGAGTCAATAAAGTTTTTTCTATTTCTGCATGAAAATCTCTTATTTTCTCCTACTACTGCAAAATTCAGAATGGCTGTGTGCGGATGAGGGCAGAGGTAATGGAATGTTCCGGACTTTAGACATGTATTTGTCCAATCTCACTGTGTTTTTTTAATGGAACAACACTAAAAATACATACACTGAAATTTTTACACACATTTTTTTGAAATACATGACTTCAGCACGCGCCTAGGGAGACAGTGGAAGTATATGGATTGCCATATCCGTAATCTGCTTAAATTATTTCGCTCCAACCCTTTCCTACCATCAATCTCATCTCCTAATCAAGAATCCTCAGTGATAGATTAAAACAGCACTATCCTGGCCAAAAAAACATTGTTTTTGGAAAAGAGTGAGGATTAGGAGGGAGGGCGAGATTAGGCCTCAAGCACCGGGGGACGATTTTTACTCAAACAAAGTCTGCTTCTCTCTTTTCCTATTAACTGCTGATCAATCCAATTACAGGCACGGTATAATTAGACCCATCTGCTCTCCTTAAATCTACAGAGATACTGATTTTCTTCTACACACTAAAAGCAAGAATGAGCAAAAGGGAGATGGAGAAAGTGTGTTAACCTTTACGATACTGAAGAGGGAATGTAAGCCTTTACTTGCCCCCTTTGGCAATGATAGCTGACTTTGCTTGTACTAAAGCCCCAAAGTATTCTTATTTTTATACCAATTAGAAAGAATTGCATATTTCATGGTGGGACCCGGTCTGTGGTCCTGACCCATGGCTGTGCACTTCTGCGCACACCGACATCTGCTGCACTCCGGTGAAGATATTACTGTTATCTTTCGAAAGCCTGTGTGCCCATATTTTATTATACGGTATTAAGGTATGTTTGCACAAGGGATGAGAGGATGAACTATATGGACCATCTGGTTAAGATTAATGGTCAGGGACCAAAAAGATATTACATTGTTCAATCCATGTAAGACTTTATCCAAATATAATTCATTCACATGAGAAAATATCACTTCTTCCTTAATACAGTTTAAAAGTTTTAGTTATTATTAATACTGTTCATATTGTTTCCCTTTTCTTCACTCATTTTTCTCAAATGATAGCTGATCATACAAGATATAATTGAAGAAAAAAGTAAATAAAGGTACAGATACACCATGTAAGTATGCCTCAATGCAAAATATATCTTGTTTTTAATTTACTTATTTCATAGGTCTTTAAATTACCATTTCGCTTCCCTCAAAAAGTGATATACGGATGCTTTGTGTTTAGAGACAAGCCTTAGACCAGGGTTCTACTTGTGAGAGCGATGCAAGAGACTCGCATGTGTCTTAAGCCGCATCATCCGGCCCAGATGCCTGATCACCTGACAGGAGCATAAAGCTGCACGGTCTTGTCTGCAGAGTCGGCCGCCATGCCAGGTGATGTGACGTAAGACACGTGCGAGTCTCTTGCAAAACTCTCAAAGTGGAACCTCGGTCTTTAGGTGGAACGGGGTGGTTCTAAATTTTGTTAATTCAGGCCAAAAAAGCATAAAATAAGCAAATCAATAGATAATGTAAAGTTAGATGACAATGTCTAAAGATGCATCCAATTAATCATCCAGAATGATAAATTGGCACATTTTAAAACTGTCTATTGTTAAGTTTGCGCTTAGTCAAAATGCTAGACGGGATTAGTACATATGGCGAACAGTATTTATAGAATGAGTTGCAGGCATTATGCAATTTAAAGTAAACCTATCACCAGGTTTTACTCATATAAGCAGTGGCCACCACCAGTAAGCCTTTATATACAACATTCTAGAATATTGTATATAAATCCCCAGGTCATCTGTAAAACAAAAAATAGCATCTATTATATAAAACCCGAAGGCCACTTCCGGAGGAGGCCACGCCCACTTCCGTGATGGCCGTCGCCCAGGCTCATCCAGTGCACTGTAGCCAGCCTGCCCCCCGGCTACAGTCACCGACACACGGAACGTTCCGATCTCGGAAGTTCCGTGTGCCCTCCTGCCACTCCCCTCCACCCTCTGCCCTCCAGCCAGTAGCTACATACCGGGGGGGGGGCAGGGGGCCCATTGCCCGCCACCTCGGAGGCCCACACACACCCTGGGGGTACCCGTGCTCCCTGCCGTGTGCCTGGAGAGGAGGGAGGGCGGGACTTCCTCTCCTGCAGCTCTGCCTGCCCCTCCTCTCCTCCTACACCCGACCCCGGCCACCGGTAAGTCTGCAGCCATACAGGCTGCTCTGCCCTCCAACCTGTCTGTCCCCTCTGCGTCCTCTGCCCCCTCTGTGTCCTCTGCCCCCTGTCCTCTGCCCCCTGTCCTGTGTCCTCTGCCCCCTGTCCTCTGCCCCCTGTCCTCTGTGTCCTCTGCCCCCTGTCCTCTGTGTCCTCTGCCCCCTGTCCTCTGTGTCCTCTGCCCCCTGTCCTCTGTGTCCTCTGCCCCCTGTCCTCTGTGTCCTCTGCCCCCTGTCCTCTGTGTCCTCTGCCCCCTGTCCTCTGTGTCCTCTGCCCCCTGTCCTCTGTGTCCTCTGCCCCTGTCCTCTGTGTCCTCTGCCCCCTGTCCTCTGCCCCTGTCCTCTGTGTCCTCTGCCCCCTGTCCTCTGCCCCTGTCCTCTGTGTCCTCTGCCCCCTGTCCTCTGTGTCCTCTGCCCCCTGTCCTCTGTGTCCTCTGCCCCCTGTCCTCTGTGTCCTCTGCCCCCTGTCCTCTGCCCCTATCCTCTGCCCCCTGTCCTCTGCCCCCTGTCCTCTGCCCCCTGTCCTCTGTGTCCTCTGCCCCCTGTCCTCTGTGTCCTCTGCCCCCTGTCCTCTTTGTCCTCTGCCCCCTGTCCTCTGCCCCCTGTCCTCTGTGTCCTCTGCCCCCTGTCCTCTGTGTCCTCTGCCTCCTCTGCCCCCTCTGTGTCCTCTCCTACACCCGACGTCCGGCCACCGCTAAGTCTGCAGCCATACAGGCTGCTCTGCCCTCCAACCTGTGTGCCCCCTCTGCCCTCTGCGTCCTCTGCCCCTCTGTGTCCTCTGCCCCCTCTCCTCTGCCCCCTGTCCTGTGTCCTCTGCCCCCTGTCCTCTGTGTCCTCTGCCCCCTGTCCTCTGTGTCCTCTGCCCCCTGTCCTCTGTGTCCTCTGCCCCCTGTCCTCTGTGTCCTCTGCCCCCTGTCCTCTGTGTCCTCTGCCCCCTGTCCTCTGTGTCCTCTGCCCCTGTCCTCTGTGTCCTCTGCCCCCTGTCCTCTGTGTCCTCTGCCCCCTGTCCTCTGTGTCCTCTGCCCCTGTCCTCTGCCCCCTGTCCTCTGTGTCCTCTGCCCCCTGTCCTCTGTGTCCTCTGCCCCCTGTCCTCTGTGTCCTCTGCCCCCTGTCCTCTGCCCCCTTTCCTCTGCGTCCTCTGCCCCCTGTCCTCTGCCCCCTCTGTGTCCTCTGCCCCCTCTCCTCTGCCCCCTCTGTGTCCTCTGCCCCCTCTCCTCTGCCCCCTCTGTGTCCTCTGCCCCCTGTCCTCTGCCCCCTCTGTGTCCTCTGCCCCTGTCCTCTGCCCCCTGTCCTCTGCCCCCTCTGTGTCCTCTGCCCCCTCTGTGTCCTCTGCCCCTCTGTGTCCTCTGCCCCCTCTGTGTCCTCTGCCCCCTCTGTGTCCTCTGCCCCCTCTGTGTCCTCTGCCCCCTCTGTGTCCTCTGCCCCCTCTGTGTCCTCTGCCCCTGTCCCCTGTCCTCTGCCCAGCCGCCTCTGCCCCCTGTCCCCTGCCCCGTGTCCCCTGCCCCTGTCCCCTGCCCCGTGTCCCCTGCCCCCTGTCCTCTGCCCAGTCGCCTCTGCCCCCTGTCCTCTGCCCAGCCGCCTCTGCCCCCTGTCCTCTGCCCAGCCGCCTCTGCCCCCTGTCCTCTGCCCAGCCGCCTCTGCCCCCTGTCCTCTGCCCAGCCGCCTCTGCCCCCTGTCCTCTGCCCAGCCGCCTCTGCCCCCTGTCCTCTGCGTCCTCTGCCCCCTGTCCTCTGCCCCCTGTCCTTTGCGTCCTCTGCCCCCTGTCCTCTGCCCCCTGTCCTCTGCCCCCTGTCCTCTGCGTCCTCTGCCCCCTGTCCTCTGCGTCCTCTGCCCCCTGTCCTCTGCCCCCTGTCCTCTGCCCCCTGTCCTCTGCCCCCTGTCCTCTGCCCCCTGTCCTCTGCCCCCTGTCCTCTGCGTCCTCTGCGTCCTCTGCCCCCTGTCCTCTGCCCAGCCGCCTCTGCCCCCTGTCCTCTGCCCAGCCGCCTCTGCCCCCTGTCCTCTGCCCAGCCGCCTCTGCCCCCTGTCCTCTGCCCAGCCGCCTCTGCCCCCTGTCCTCTGCCCCCTGTCCTCTGCCCCCTGTCCTCTGCCCCTGTCCTCTGCGTCCTCTGCCCCCTGTCCTCTGCGTCCTCTGCCCCCTGTCCTTTGCATCCTCTGCCCCCTGTCCTCTGCCCCCTGTCCTCTGTGTCCTCTGCCCCTGTCCTCTGCCTCCTCTGCCCCCTCTCCTCTGCCCCCTGTCCTCTGCCCCCTGTCCTCTGCGTCCTCTGCCCCCTGTCCTCTGCCCCCTGTCCTCTGCCCAGCCGCCTCTGCCCCCTGTCCTCTGCCCCCTGTCCTCTGCCCAGCCGCCTCTGCCCTCTGCCCAGCCGCCTCTGCCCCCTGTCCTCTGCCCAGCCGCCTCTGCCCAGCCGCCTCTGCCCCCTGTCCTCTGCCCCCTGTCCTCTGCCCCCTGTCCTCTGCCCAGCCGCCTCTGCCCCCTGTCCTCTGCCCAGCCGCCTCTGCCCCCTGTCCTCTGCCCAGCCGCCTCTGCCCCCTGTCCTCTGCACAGCCGCCTCTGCCCAGCCGCCTCTGCCCCTCTCCTCTGCCCACGCCGCTGCGCTGACCACTCTGCCCACGCCGCTGCGCTGACCACTCTGCCCACGCCGCTGCGCTGACCAATCTCACCGCACTCACTGCTAACCACTGAGCCACCGCACTCACTGCTAACCACTGAGCCACCGCACTCACTGCTAACCACTGAGCCACCGCACTCACTGCTAACCACTGAGCCACCGCACTCACTGCTAACCACTGAGCCACCGCACTCACTGCTAACCACTGAGCCACCATATACTCTGCTACCCACAGAGCCGCCTGTATACACACAATTCATTTCACCGCACTCCCGTAACTATTAGTAAATAAACTATATATGGATTCTAGACTACCCGATTCTTTAGAATCGGGCCACCATCTAGTTCATTATACTCACCTAAGGGGCTGTCTGGTCCGATGGACGTTGCTGGTCTTGATCAGGCGCCTCATCTCTGTATGAGATCACTGTCCCCCTACATCTGGATAATGCGGCATACATCATCCACTCACTGGTCTTCATTGTGCTCCTGCGTACATGCACTTCTTTCTGCCCTGTTGAGAGCAGTGTAAAGTACTGTAATGTGCAGGCATGGGGAAAGTCGAAAGAACGCCCGTGTAGTGCACATACACAGGCATACTTTGACCTTTCTGCGCATTATTGTAGTATTCTCTGCCCTCAGCAGGAAAGAGAAAAGTGCTCGTGCACAGGAGCACATTGAGAGCCACTGAGTTGATGATGTAGTACGCGTCATCCACTAGAAGCAGAGGAGGAGGAGGACGGCAATCATAAGAATAAAGGAGGTGCCAAATCAAGACAATTGACACCCATTGACTGGACAGCCCCTCCCTGCAGGTGAGTGTAATAAAAGCTGTTTTTTATGTTGTAAAAATTGGCTTGGGGACTTACCTACAGTATTCTAGAATGCTGTATATAAGGAATTATTGGTGGTGGCCGCAGCTTATGTGAGCAAAACCTGGTGACAGGTTAACATTAAATACCTTTGCAATCTACTATGTGCCGTATAAATCTAGCTATCACCTTATCATCCATTTATACTGAAAAAAATACTGCTAGAATTGCTTGTCTGGTCTTTTGCTAAAAGTCTAGACTTGCTTTGCCTCATTGGACTCGTATTGAGCAAGGCCATGCATATCTACTTGAAATCTAACTGGAAATATGCAAATCACATTCATGTGGTCACGGGACCACCCGGTCTTGCCACAGACAATGGAGATCCTCACAGTACGCAGTGAGCACAAAGTGAGGATTCAGAAGTCTGCAGTCACAGAGTGGCTGTAGTGTTAGCAAAAGTTTGGACATTCCTTTAAACCGTTCAAAACTAAAGAGATAAAGAGATCTGTATTGAATAAAACAGATAAGGCTGTTTAGTGATAATGACTACTTATGAGGTATCTTGCAGTATTATTCTTTTGAGTGACTAGTGTTAAATGTTCACGTTCACTGCGGATTCTTCTTGAACGCAGTGGTAATAGGCTGTAATTGTCTATATAGCCCTAATCAGGTTGTTCCTTTTTCCTCTGTTTGGTAAATGAAGTAGGCGGCAGACAGACTATTGAATCGATTGCTTCCTCCTCCACGGATCGCTTGCTCTGAGTATGTACACCTGGCTGGGATTGTTACAGTGGGGGCCTGTCTGCAATCTTAATAACAGATGTGATGACTCTTTTTGGCATATTTGAACACGGTTTACCAATATTCAATTATTTTAAAATGAAATCGAGACATTAAAAGGATGTGTTTCCTAACCCTCACTGCCAGCTGTTTAGAATATATTATAATGCAGCATACTTCAGAAAATACTGTATGAGTAAACCTTCCTAATAGGTTCCCTTTTGGTGTTTTATATAGGATATACAGAATAATGGGGAGACAAAAGAAAAGACAAATGTCGTTCTTTTGACTTAGGATTTAACATAATTAGTTGTATCAGACACATTATTGAAAGAAAGTAATCCCTGCACTGTACTATGATTAATGATGGCTATTAATGTATATATTTTGCCTAACCTACATATAGTATATGTCAGACAACAAAGGTCACCCTTACTGCCTCTATGTTGCATGTAGGTCTGTAAAATGATGCAAAGCACTCATATACAGATATATTTTATTTTAGTTCAGCTAAGGACAGGACTGAGTAGACAAAACTACTGTCAATTAATAATGTATGTGGATCTGCCACAACATATCCTCTGAAATGGACACGTTATATATGTTTACAGTGTGTATCCATGACACAGAGAATGGTCTCTAAGTGACTATTTGAACAGATGTAGCATCCTTAACCTAACACACTTATCATAGAGCAATATATCATGGTGCAGAAAACTATAATGAGACACCTAACTTTACATGTTCAATGGCCTTTGCTGTCGTGATACAGTAGTCATGGATGTGCGATTGACTTCAGGTATCCTGTCATGCTACATGGAAGTCACAGTCCTGACTGCATATGTGGAATTTTGTCACGTGGACCTTTTCCATTTGCAGACCGCTTGTTCTCATTCATTTTTGCTGGCCAGGACAAAGTGACCATTCAGACTGACACAGAGACCATCAGCTTACTTTAACCATTTACTTTTTACTTAGCATTTCTTCAGTAACAATAATCACATCATTTCCAGCATGTTCCAACATTACAGGGCATTATCAGACACAGTTCCAACCTCTGCTTGGTTGTTTCCAATCTTACTTGTCAGGATAAGGCCACTTTACACACACCAACTTATCTGTCCAACTTATGAACAACTTACTGGTTGCAGTGAAATCATGGACACATTGCTCCATTTTGTGGCTGTGTACAAATGGAACAATCCATGATTTCACTGCAACCAGTAAGTTGTTCAGAAGTTGGACAGACACGTTGGTGTGTGTAAAGTGGCCTTTAGTCTCAGAAAAAAAACAACCTAGTTCAATAGTCCACTTGGTAACAGTTATTGTCCCTTTCTGTGGCTCCCCATCTATTTTACTTGTAGAAGAAGAGGGCACAGGGGTTCTGATTACTATGGCAAGAGTGGAGTCTCATGCACCCAGATGTTTCCTTCTGTATGTCTCTTCTCCTTGTAGAGGAGGAGCTAGGGCTAGTATAACAAGTAGAGATTTGTGCTCTCAGATGTTTAGGGAGACTCTGCCTGGGAGAGATGACAATATTTATGGATCAGTCAATCATGACCTGTGACCTCTTTGGTGGGGCATTGTTGCTAGAGTTCTGTCTTTAGCGTTCTTTAGAGTTCTGCCTGTGGGTCGCATCATCATGAGGTGGGTCTCTAACTTCAGGGCTGTCTTGACTTCTGTGTCTTGATCACCATTTTAAGATCATGCTATCTCAAATGGTCTCCTCTCCCTTCAGTTGCCACAGGCCACTCGCTGCATGCACCCTTGACAACCTCTCAGACTATAGGTCTGCTCTAGTCATATGCTTGGCTCTATCTGAAGTCCTAAGGGAATATGTAACTTTTATGAGAGACCAAACTTTCCTATTTAGGCTTAGTCCCAATAGTTAACTATTGTTTGCCCTGTAATCTGACAAACCTTACTAAAAAGTGTGATACATTACACATCAAAACATTTTAACATATTACATCACTACTAGTAATGAGCGAGTATACTCGTTACTATTCGGTACTCGCCGGTACTCAGGCTACTCGTTACTCTGCGAGTATCCTTGTGATTACTCACTAAGTAACGAGTAGCATTTAAGTCAATGGGAAATGCGAGTAATTCCTCAGCTGCCAGACCCTATATAGAGGTCTGTCGGCAGAGGCAAAGGCAGCATTCCCTAAATGATTGTTTAAAATCCTGCAGTAAAAAGCCGCCGGGTTTTAAACAATGATGTAGCCCCCTACTTGCTTCCCCGCAGCCTGACAGCAGGATTCTCCGCTCCCCCCTCCACCTCCCCACTCAATCCTGAGGTGGCTTTCTCCTCCTGTTCTGCACTCCCGCTCCCTCCTGCCCCTTCCTGTACGCTCCTAACTCAGGATCGTGTGGGGAGGCGGTGGGGGAGCGGAGGATCCCGCTGTCAGGAGCGAGTCACCGCTGTCAGAGCAGGCTTTCCCTCTGGTAAATGAACAGCTGACTCAGGTACAAATCGACACCTGGGGGTTTGGGGGCAGCCCGTTCCTGCCTGCTGTACCTGGATGGACACAAAAATACTCAGTTTCAGGGTGTTGGTAATCTTCTTATAGCCTTGTCCATCTTTATGTAGAACAACAATTCTTTTTTTTAGATCCTCAGAGAGTTGTTTGCCGTGGGGTGCCATGATGAACTTTCAGTGATCAGTATGAGAGAGTGTGTGAGCCAAATGTAACACACCTGTTCCCCATTTACAATTGAGACCGTATAGTAACACTAATTAGTCACATGACACCAAGGAGGGAAAATGGCTAATTGGGCACAATTCAGTAACTTAGGGGGCACACCGAATTTACATTGTTATACAAGCTGTACACTTACTACTTTAAATTGTATCAAAGTATAATATCTTTAGTGTCTCAGGAAAAAATATAATAAAATATTTACAAAAATGTGTGGGGTGTATTCACATTTTTAACATAATCCAGTTGTATTCAGTGTTACATGACCTATTTCTGTACAGAAAAAAATCTCATGGACAAATTTCCATTCCAATTTTCCTCTGACATATATAACTGTTTGTTCTGACAAGCTGCTAATGTATTTGTTAATATAAATTGGTCTTGTCTGTGCAGATAATAGATCAATTAGCTGGTTAAACATTCAATAAGATAAAGTTGTGCATGTGGCTTTTTCTCCACTCAATTCCCAATATACATCAAATACATCTTCTGAAGTCATTATCTTAATGTATTCCTATGAGTCTTCTATAATATTTCATACGGTAACCAGATGGGAAAATGGGGATTATAGCTGGGATTGTAAGCCGTTTTTCTGTGTTTATTTTCATGGCTTAATCATATTGGCCATGCAAGATCAAAATGAGTCAGCACTCATAGTTTAAAACATACCTGTAGCTTAAGCTGCTCATAATAAACAATACAAATTTTGACTATTATATAACTTTTCTACTGTATTTTTCATTTGAATCTAATTTTCAGTTGTCTCTGAGCTAGTTTGTAAAGATTAGCATCTGTAATATTTTGGCTAACCAAATGGAATACTTCTGAAGGATATGAAAAACTGGCTAAGATATATCAACTAAAAAATATATGAAAGATAAACTTTATTAATAGTCATTAAAAAAGAAAATAACACTACAAGAATTATAAATTGGTAAAAACTTGTTGGCCACACTGGCCACAATTGATATCCAACACTGCGTCAAATAAAATCAGAAAGCAATAGGACAGGGGTCGGGGTGAAGGAACAAGGAAAGCCAATAGATGTTAGCTTAATTGTGGAATCAGATGGGGTTGTCCTACCCCTACTAGTGGACACCTGTTTAATTGCATAGTGTCTCAGTGGTTAGTGATGAAATCTTGTAGTGCTGGGGTTCTGTGTTCAAATCTCACCAAGGACAACATCTGCAAATAGTTTGTATGTTCTCCCCATGTTTGCGTGGGTTTTCTCCAGGTCCTCCAGTTTTCCTCCTAAACTCCAAAAGACATAGTGATAGCATGTTTCGATTGTGAGCCCAATAGGGACAGAATTGCTGATGTATGCTATGAAATTATTAGCGCTATATAAATTAAGAATTATTATTATTCAATCTCCCTAAAAGATAAATCTATTAATGACTTTGCCTGATCACGGAGGTTGGCACTTTAGATAAACAAGCAAGAGAGGTGCCTCAGCTCAACCTTGTCTCACCCCTAGAGACACTAGGAACCCTAGGGAAATAAACTAACCTTTGTATGGATAAACGTCCCTCATATAAGGAAGACAGAAACAAAGTCCATACAATATTAGGGCGCCTTCACACTGGCGTTCCCCTCCGCAGCGTTCTGCGGAGGGGAATCACCATGTGTACGCAGCGGCCGCCAGCTCCTATCTTTAGAATGGGAACGCACGGTGCTGCGCTTGCCAGCGCATGACCGTGCGCACCCATTCACTCCCATATGTGATCTGTGCGAAGGCGGATGCCTGCGCACAAGTCACACACTCCCGCCCACACCAGGGACGCAACATGTTGCATCTTGGTGCGGGCGGGAGTGTGTGACTTGCGCACAGATCACAGAATGCTGCGGAGGGGAACACCAGTGTGAAGGCGCCCTTAACAACACAGTAATTATCCTTAAATTACAGATCCAACACTATATAGGAAAGTGTCATTATTGTTAAAATCAAGCAGAACATATAGTGCAAAGTGTTATTTGTGCTCAAATATTATCCTGATATTCCACAAAACACAATTTCAGCAAATAAAGTCCTTGCAGTATCTTCTGATCTCTGCCAGGAGTGGTGTCATGAGAGCCATGTCTCTTCACACTAGGCCAAGACTCCCAACTCTTATGAGGCCCGGTCTGGTTCTCTGCATGTTCATAAAAAGTCGAGGTGAAAGTCATAATAGCACAATAAGGACACAAGCTTATACAGAACAGTCCCGGATTGTATGAAGAGGTCTGGGGATTCAGTACTCTATTCAGAAGATACAATGAGGATCAGTTGGGTGATGCTGAAGAGCAATGGGGCCATACAGGTGAGTGGTAAGGAGGGTCTAAGAAGTTTTTTTTCACCCTTTAATAACTCTTTATAGATATGCAGAATGAATTGCAGCTAAAGTATTTTTTCTATTTTTTTTTACATGTTATGTTTATTAGCTCTGGGGCGTTAGAGACCACAGTAAAAATCTTCTGGTTATTTGTATTTTATGGAAAATCAGTGTTAACAGGCAAATTCCAATTTTGCAAATTTCACTGATCTCTACTAATAAAATATACGGTATTACAAACTTTCAGATATGCTTGTACTATTGATGTATATATTTTCTTTACAACTTTCAGATCTTTGATAACAGTCATATTTCAGTCCAAATTGTGAGAGTAAAAAGGTGGGTATTTAGTCATCATAGTGCAGCAAAGTCCCCAATCACTATTTTACCAGTCAGTCCTTATACTTATCACTACCTGGCTGCATTGTTGACTTTTGTGTGGAGTCTATCCATATAATTTAGATATTGCTTATTTACTTATACCATTTCTAATTGCTGCTGAATTTGTCAAGTCAAAGCAACCAGATGTCAGGTAGTGTTAATTAATCTGAATATATGCATAATGAATGCTGCCTTGCTGTGTAAATGGATTTTTTTACAGTAAGCAGTCAAAGCCGAAGGCCTGTTATCGGTTAAAAATAGAGACAAATAAAGACACAAAGAAGACTGGAGATAAATTAGCCCTTAGAAGCTGTGCAATTCACTTTGAAAACCACTAAACAGAGAGGTGCTTGATCATTGCAGGTTCACATGGCATATCTGATATTTATATAAGTAGGGGGTGCCTTGGACAATGTTAATTGTGTGGCACCCCACTGGTTGGGATGCCATGGAGGGCTACTGCACCCAAATAAGAGTGTGTGGTATTCCTGTGACTAAGGGAACTGGGATGGTAAACAAGGGACTCTCACAACACCCATTCATACACACGTTAGAGTAGAGGACCATGGGTGAACCCGCTGCAGGAAAGACTCAGTCCTGTGGGAGGAGTCAGGGGGTAGAAAAAGTGTATGGGTAAGATGACAGGAGACAGTTAGTGAGTGAGGGAGAGAGAGAGAGTTGAGTTGGGGACAACGCAGGGGAAGGTTGTTGTGACTGAAAGAGACACTAAGGGCACCAGGAGCTACGGAGAGCCCAAATCTGGACCCGGTACTACCGACCAAAAGGGTCGGGTGCCGGACAGAGGATCGGCTCTTGACACGGTGCAGGAGTTCTACCCCGAGCATTTAAGGGGCCCCGAGCTTCTTCAGGAATCTGCGGCCAAAAGACTCGGCGTATACCTCGAAAAGGCACACCGAACTAGGGTCAGGGGGACCTAAAAGGGAGTCACCCACCAAAGACCCGTGGGAGCTGGCTCGAGGCTCTGCACACGGGGGCACTGCATGGTTGTGAGGAGAAGAGAGCGCAGTGAAAGGACCGGTATGGAATGTCAGGCATACCACTGTGAGTCCTGAGTGAATCATTCTGGTTCCCTGGTGACTACCCAGGCCAGAAAGACCCAAAGGACTGTATCATCTGGCTATCTGCTTTAAGAACTTGCAAGTAAACCCATTCAGAGTTAAGGGGAACCTGACCCCTAAAAATCACCTCCTATCCTTTCAATACATGTCCCTGCACCTTAATTATCCTATTCTACCTATCCCTTTTTGTCAAAATTGTGTATTTATAAACTTTCAAAAAGTGCTTTTATTACCTCCTCATCTGAGGCTTCTGGGATCTTGAGAAGTCACACAGGGCATTCCCTATGGCTTCTTTCCACCACCTTATCTGTGATGAGCTGCCGTAAAGTAAACTCGTGCATGCACAATGCGCATCATGGGGTCCTCGATACACCCAATGGGTTGTACCGACGTCATGATAGCCGGATATGACGCGATTAGATTCATACTGGCTTATCCTCACATGGACTTGGGAGAGGAAGATGCAAAAGCATTATTACGCCCATCAAGGCGTGAATATTTGCACTAAAGGCGGTGGAAAGAAGCCACAGGGAATGCCATGTGTGACTTCTCAAGAGCCCAGAAGCCGCAGATGAGGAGGTAATAAAAGCACTTTTTGAAAGTTTATAAATACACAATTTTGACAAAAAGGTATAGGTAGAATAGGATAATTAAGGTGCAGGGACATGTATTGAAAGGATAGGGGGTGATTTTTAGGGACCAGGTTCCCTTTAATGACTGGTGTGACATGCTATATTTCCCTTGCTGAGAAGCCGTACACAGTTGCATTGAAGAGTGAAGCAGAAAGGCTGTATAGTAAGCTGCCTCCCTGTGTAAAAATATCAACATCTGCCCCGGGGATCCCGCTCCACCTACTGGGAGCGTAACTATCTGGCTGCCCTGGCATCACCCCAGAAGTCTGACACGCAGCTCCAATAACAATATCGGAACTGTAGATGGTGTCACAAACAATTTTTATTTTTTCTATTTTTACTGACTTTTAGCGACCACCAGGGCCAGGGGACCTTGCAAAGGCCCCCGTGACATCCTCCGTTAATCAACGCCCGCAACCTAGTACCCCACGGCCCTGGGGCGGGTCACTTGTATTATTACTTAAATGGTTAATATGCCTGTGTAAGTGGGTGATTGCAGGCCCGTGTGCCCCAGCCCTGAAAACAATGGTTAATGTTAAATAGTAATACTGTGAATGTTGACAATGTAATGTGTTTATGTGTAAAATGTAATTGTGGCCATCTAGTGGCCGTGTTAGGTACTGCTTCCTGAAATTCCAAATAGGCAGGAAACAGTTCATTCTCGGTGGGTCTCCCACATGTGGAGGAGCAGCTATATGAAGCAATAGGGTCTTATCTCTATTATATAGAGGTATATGTATGGCGACAAGGGCCTGCTCACCTGATCTGGTTGTGTAACCCAGTGTTTCCCAACTCCAGTCCTCAAGGCACACCAACAGGTCATGTTTTCAGGATTTCCTTAGGATTGCATAGGTGATAATTTAATCACTTGCACAGGGGATAATTCCATCATCTGTCTAATGATAAGGAAATCCTGAAAACATGACCTGTTGGTGTGCCTTGAGGACTGGAGTTGGGAAACACTGGTGTAACCCACAAACAGTATGAACACTCAGTCAGTAGCTGCTGCTGGATCCACACATCCACGGGTCACCGCGGTCAGAAATCAGCATATAAGGACGAAGTGTCATACAATCCGCGCTACTACCAAAGGAAGACCAGGACAATGGATCGTCTGGTTGAAGTAGTTCTTTAATCCGACGCGTTTTGGAGCTATCTCCCAGCTCCTTCCTCAGGGACATACCATAGAGTCCCATGTTACGGTGCGCCGCATTGTCCTGAAATGGGAAAATCCAGGAGAATTCCTGTTTGATCCGGTTATAAAAATCGGAAAAAAACTGGTCCGGTGCAATATGGCGCCCTGTAACATGGGACTCTATGGTACCGGATTTCACCGGACCGGGGCAATCCGGGAGAATCCAGTTTGAATTTACAGCTTACGGCTTTTTACCGCAGGCTTCTAAACAATGAATTAGTGAATTGCAGGTTTTTCCTCTGCTGCCAGACCTCTTTATAGGGTCCAGCAATAGAGGAATTAATCTCAATACTCGCTTCACCATTGACTTAAATAGGACATCGGGCAGGAGAGGAGAGTAGCCAGCATGTGAGATGGCCAGGAAAGGTTTACGAAAGGTGTCTTGGTGAAGTGGCCCCATATCATCTGAGAGCTAGCCAGGCTGTGCCACGGCGGAGCACAGCACCCAGCTAGGTGAACTTGAGTGATCACAAAGTAAAAGGTAAAAAACTGCAACCTTGCTGTCCTCCAGTTATTCTCTGCGCCCTCCTGCACCACTTCACAGACACCACTAACATCTACATAGACTTTCCCCATTATCCCTGGGCCTATGCTCTACCTGTGGGGAGCGATACCATCCAGGCTGCCTTTCCACCGGCCCAGAGTGCCTATAGCAGCGCTGGCCACCCTGACCAGAATAATCACAGGTGGCATCACAAACTTATCTACTGTAAATAATCCCCTTTTCTGCACGTCGGGACACCTCCACCATGACCTCCTAAACAATCATCGGCCTAGGTACGAGAACCCCACAGCCCTGCCAGGCGTCACAAATATATTTTAAATCATATTTAATAATCAACAAAGAATCAAACCTGATAATGTCTATAAATAAAACTGGTACTTTCACAAATTACACTCCTCAAATGAAAGACATTGGACCCACCGTAAAAATCTGCCAAATCAATAGTGAAGGTATCAGACGCTCAAAATGTGATTTCCTCCACAAGTTCCTCACTGATAGCAAAATAGACGTTCTTTTTCTTCAAGAAACTCATGCTGAAAATGAAGACCAACTTCTAGCTCGTGGCTCCATTTCTAATTTTGATTTAATTGGTGCTACATATGCCCAGCACTACGTTGAAAATGACATCAATGAAGCTGTGATTAAAGTTGGTGATATCACAATTGTTAATATTTACAAGCCTCCTCCAGTACAATGGCCCACTTAAATTATCCATGTCCACTCACATCCTACCGTGTAGAAGAATTTCAACAGTCACCACAAGCTCTGGCAATATGCTAGCAATGACGACAATGGTGAGCACTGGTAAACTGGTCTGATGTACACAACACATTCCTGGTCTTTGACACAAAGGATTTTCCAACCTTCCAATCAGCAGCCTGGCAGAGAGGATACAACCCTGATCTATGTTTCGTATCACGCAATAGAAAAAAACAACCTCTACCTACATCTCGATGTGTTGTCAAACATTTCCCTATGAGTGGTTCTGTAAAGCTCTTATCAAAGATGCAAAAAATCAATACCACGCGGCTTTCGCAGAGAACACATTCCAGGCTGGACTGATGAATATGAACAACTGTACAGACAATACTTTGAGAACGAAGATGGCGAAATCAGTAATAAGCTGCTGAACAAACTGAAAACAGCCTGTCATGTCATTTAAACATAAAGAGAGAGTAGGAGGTTTCAGGTCCTGTTTATACTATATATATCACAGTCGGTTGTATATGTTTTCAAATATGAATTTATTAAGTAAATTGTTGTACATATAAAATTCATCTCATAACATATAACATATATATCAGATATACATAGATTTCATTTATTATTTATTATATGGGAGACCAAGGTTTAAAGTGACATTGTGACAATTAAAATTTCCATGTAGTTGGTATCTTCTATATGGACAAAGGGTGGTGGGCTATTTTGTGGGTATTGATCTGATCTTGTTCTATATGTGTATTATCTATAAGTTACCCAATCTTTATAGGTTAGGGGGAACATGTTCCCCCTAACCTATAAAGATTGGGTAACTTATAGATAATACACATATAGAACAAGATCAGATCAATACCCACAAAATAGCCCACCACCCTTTGTCCATATAGAAGATACCAACTACATGGAAATTTTAATTGTCACAATGTCACTTTAAACCTTGGTCTCCCATATAATAAATAATAAATGAAATCTATGTATATCTGATATATATGTTATATGTTATGAGATGAATTTTATATGTACAACAATTTACTTAATAAATTCATATTTGAAAACATATACAACCGACTGTGATATATATAGTATAAACAGGACCTGAAACCTCCTACTCTCTCTTTATGTTTAAATGTGTATATACATAGGAGGGGTCCAATCTGGCCAATGGCAAAACCCTTGACACACATTGTAGGGGCAACTCCTTTGTGTATAATAGCCTGTCATGTCAAATGGATGGCAACAGTCGAGAACTTGAACTTTAAAAGGTCCAGTAGTAAAATGTTATCCCTCTAAAGGTACCTTTACACTCCGCAATCTCGCCTGGCAATCATAAAGGCGATCGCTGTGAAATTGCCTCACAGTTGCGACGTGTGATTGGGGAATTTCGCGGCGATAAATCGCCTCTCGCCTGTCACCTGATTCCTGAGCACTGCTATGAAATCTGCCGCAATCATGAAGGCGAGATTTCCGGGTTTTGGCATGTGAACGGGCGATAGTGATGGAATCAGCGATGCCTATGATTTCCCGTAGGCATGCCACAGCGTGCTGTAGTCCGCGCCCTGTGTGAACTGATTGGTGTGGGCTACTGTGTTTCCATTGGCTGTCAATTGACACCGCGCCATATTTGAAGAGCTGTCCAACCAGCACCACACAATGGCAATGGTGTCATGTATTAGCCAGCCTTCCAGAGCATGCTGACCAATCGTACCGCTGTTGCGTTGTCCAATGAGCGCGTGTGGGGCGCGGTGTAAACCACTGTGGCATGCCTATCTCTTTGCCGTGCTGAGCATGTATGCCCACATTGCCTTTGTGATTGCGGCGTGTGAAGCGGTGAGGGAATTCCACCGGAATGGTTCTGCTGTGGGTGAGGCGATTTCCGGGACGACACATCGCCTTTCTTTCAGGGCGAAATTGCGGCGTGTAATAGCGCCATCGACGATCTGAGGTGACCATGAAAAAAATGCACACGCACGTTAGATCGCCTCATATCGCCAGCCGAGATTGCAGCGTGTAAAGGTACCTTTAAGAAAACTAGAAGGACACCATAAAGCAAAACAGAAAACGGATGCTCTAACTCCAAACCAAATTGCAGCACACATTGTGAACACCTCAAGAGCCCAAAAGACAGACCTTATACGATAGAAGTTAAAAATAAATATTAGCTACTAAAATCATCCAATGCACCAACTGAAGAGTACTCCTGTCCTTTTACTACCAACAACATTGAAATTGCCCTCGTTGATATTAAAAGCAACAAAGCTCCGGATTTGATGGGATCCACCTCGAATTTCTCAAAAACTGTGAACCTTATACGAAAAAATGGCTGGCAAAGTTCTTCTCAGATATCATGGAGACACGTTTCTTTTGTGTTGTCCTATGTTTTGGCTTTATATGGTAGAAGCATTTGTGCACTGCATGACCGTACACCATATTGGGGTTGATCGAAGCAAAACGAATTACATAGGGCACTAATAAACATCAATTATGAAATTAGTAAATACTGTCCTCTACATCTTTCTAGATTTGACTTTTAAGCTAGTATACTAGGAGCCAATAAGAAAAAGAAGCAATTCATATCTGAAGTGGTTCTGTACAAATCAAAGTTTAAGTTACGTGGTGTAATTTCTTGAAGTCCTAGCACTTTGTAATATACCTTGTACTAAAAGACTGGTGTTGAGAAGAATATAATGGACATGTAGAGTAGCTACAGGCTTATTCAAGAGAGTATAATTTTAAAACATTTTTCTGTGTTAATGTATGGAGTACTTAGATATGCTAGATTTTAAAGGTGAAGGTCTCTTTTAAAAAGATCAGGGAAGGAAAGGAGAGGTGTTTAATGTTTCCTGGTGAATGTTATTTTATTTTATTGTATTTGCTCTTTTATTTGTTATTGATTTGTAATTTTAGGATAAATTGATAAAAGAATAAAATAAAGAAAAAAAGTGTAAGTAAATGCATCCTTGTGGTTGCTTACTAGCTCACAGCTCCCTTCAAGGGTGGATACTGGAAGAAGAAGTCCCCTTTTCAAGTATAGCATATATGCCTTTGTAGTTCAATAGATTATATCATAATGCACCTGATGAGCACAGGGAGAGGGGTACTCGGACACTGGGATGGATTTGATGGCTGTGACGGGGAATCACGGGCAGTCGGGTTCTCGTTCCATGTCCTGGCATTCATTTGTTTGGACGGGGAAATATTTACAAGGATTAAAAATTATGTGATGCCACCTGTGGATCCCAGTAATTTGGATACCGCCACTGCAGACCGGCCGCTGAGGTGATGATGGGTGCAGCTCAGTCTGACACAGCTCCCTACAGGTGGAGCTTTACCTCAGGGCAGCGGTGATGGAGGATGAGGGGAGTAGTGGTTCTTACCCCTCTGAGGAAGCTGAGGCCCTCCGGGCACCGGCGGGAAGCAAGACTGACACAGACTCAACTTCAACTCCACTTTACTGGTACCGGCAGATGTTATAGAGTACATGGTACAATCTGGTTTAACAAGTACTAGTTGTCGGTTCAGGGTACCCCTATAGAGTCTCTAGATGTTCCTTCCTTATTATCTTTCGGGTACTCAATTCTATCTTCCTCTCTGTCTTTCACCACCTTTGCAGAGCTCTCTCACTAGACCCCTGGTCTTGTACGATGAGGTACGGGTTATCCTTGACCGGTAAGGATGGGAGCAGCAAGAATGCACTCTCTCTCCTGCCACCGGAATCCGGACCATAACCCTCATAGTCTTAGATTGATTATGGGCCTGAGGAGTGAGGTACCATCTTGTGGTGCCTACAGCTACCCGGTTTTAGACGGCCCGTGGCTCGTCGGTTTGCGGTCAGGGATGAACCGCTGACTGCCTCGGCATCCGTGTCGCCGGTTTTACCCCAGACATTACCAGCCGGCTCCAACCGCTGCTGGTCCATCCCCTTCTGTCCAGCTCACTCTCCTGAAGATGGGTGATCCTCCTGTCAGAGAGCTGTCAGGCTCGTCCTGACTGACTGCCTTCCCAGCACTGTCTCTGATGCTGACTAACTGAAAATCCTCTCACTTCCTGGTTTTACTACTCCCACCTAGGCTCCACCCCCTTGGAACCTACTGTATGACAGTCCCCCTATTCTAAGGTGACCTAGTGTTGGGTGCTGACTTAGACTCCATACGTTAAACCCAAACCCACAGCTACAGAGGCACTACATATACTTGCAAGGTGTAATACCTCCCTGTGGCGCCTATCCATAGGGGCGACACACACCCTTTCATGTGTCGGTCACAGGACTCCTTGCTGCTTTGAAGATAGAAGTGGGAATCCTTAGGGTATGTGCACATGATCTAGAGGCATTGTGTGTTGAATACAGTGTTTCAAGACCTGAAGGAAGCCATGGGAGTGAGAATGCAGCCACCCATTTTCCCTGCGTTTATTGCCTGGGGCTCACTTCCGACTCCGCAGCAATAAATTGACATGCTGCAGAGATGCGGAAGCACAACAACCTGCACCACAGCTGAAAACATGCTATGGTCAGGAGAAGCATAGTGGGGATGGGATTTCTAGAAATCCCATCCACAATACTTGTACTGTATAATGTAGCATTTTGAATGTAGTGGTAAAACGCTGCGTCCAAAATGCTGCCATTCAGGATCGTGTGCATGCAGCCTTACCGCTTGGGCCCTTGAAACCATACCGGTTGCACCAATGGTATGTCCACCTGAGGCTCCCTTCTCCCTCTGTTCTTTCGTAGATTACTTAATTGTAACACAATGTATCAAACATTAGCATATTAGTGAGCTGACATTTTGTAATATATGTTTAGATTTTTCTACTAATAAAAACAAAACCACACCATTGGTATAATTTCATGACAACATTGTGTGTAACAGTCTATACTGTAAGCCCTTGTTATTATATGTCATTAACAGACCTATAAAAGTGATAGATCAAATGAGCTTGGATTGGATTAGCTTCTGCCACTTAAATGCAATTTAGGAGCCAGTATTTACTTGCCTGCTGCTATGAACGTTTGTTCCCATGTTACATTTTTTACGCGTTTTTCCAAGCAGTTTTCAAAGCATAAAAGTTGCTGGACTTTTCACTGTACCAGCAAAGTATATGAAATATATGAAAACGTATTCACGTGCTGCTTTTCTTTTAAGGCGAATTTGAAGCAAGAAAGAGTTTTTTCAAATCTGCAGGATGCCAATTCTTTCAAAATTTACAGCATTTTTCACCCCGTCAAATTAATGTTAAAATATATCACAAACATACAAAAAGGCAACAAAAATATATGTATGCAGTGTTTTTCCTGCCCCCACCCTGGTTTTTGATGTTTCAAAATCTGCTGCAAAAATTCAATGTGTGGGCCATAGACCAAAACCAGCGTCAAAACCAGCTTGACAGTTTCAATACGCCTAATATGTGGAAAACCTAGTTACACGCATTGCTCAGGTGTGATTTTGGCTCATTTTTCCCATTCTTCAAACACTCTTTAAATTCTGAAGGACCCTTTAGTTCCTTCTCTGAGCCTTAGTTTCTTCCATAAATTTTTGTATTCAGATCAGGTGATTGACTCGCCATTTTAGAAGCCTTAGGAAACCAATTGAGAGTTTCCTTGTCTGTGTGTTTGGGATCATTGTCTTGTTGAAATGTTCACCCTCATTCCATCTTCAACTTCCTGGTTGATGGCAGCAGATTTTTTATCAAGAACTAGCTGAAGTACCGGCTACGCCCGGGTTAATAAATAACTGATGTTAGCTATAACAAAATAGAATTTGAATATGTCATATTAATGACCTGTAAGAAAATAGAAGCTGAGCTGTGACTGATTGCTATAGGCAGCCTAATAAATCTCCAGCCAACAGTAAACCCCCCCCCAGCCGGGCAGTATATGCTACCTTACACATACACTTAATAGACAGCTCAGGTGACTGACATCTGCCGTAATTCCCTATATGGCACATGTGTTGCACATTGGCTGTTTTTAATCAGATGTTTATGTTTGGAAATTAAAGATAGCACACGTATGAGGCGAGTTGTGTGAGGTGATTTGTGCACATCTGTGTCTGTTTGTGTGGTGTTGTGTGTCCCTGTGGGGTGAGTGCATGTGTCCCTATAGGGTGTGTATGTGTTTGTGTCCCTGTGGGGGGGTCTGTGTGGTGTGTCTCTGTTGTGTGTGTCTCTTTGTGGTGTGTGTGTGTCCCTGTGGGGTGAGTGCATGTGTCCCTATAGGGTGTGTATGTGTGTGTGTCCCTGTGGGGGGAAACTGTGTGGTGTGTGTGTGTGTATCTGTGTGTCTCTTTGTGGTGTGTGTGTGCCCCTGTGGGGTGAGTGCATGTGTCCCTGTAGGGTGAGTATGTGTGTGTGTCCGTGTGTGGGGGGGGGTGTCTGTGTGGGGTGTGTGTGTGTCTCTTTGTGGTGTGTGTGTGTCCCTGTGGGGTGAGTGCATGTGTCCCTATAGGGTGGCTATGTGTGTGTGTCCCTGTGGGGGGGGTCTGTGTGGTGTGTGTGTCTGTGTTGTGTGTGTCTCTTTGTGGTGTGTGTGTGTGTCCCTGTGGGGTGAGTGCATGTGTCGCTATAGGGTGTGTGTGTGTCCCCATGGGTGTGTGTGTTTGTCTCTGTGTTGTCTGTGTCTCTTTGTGGTGTGTGTGTTTGTTCGGGTGCGTGGTGAGTATCCAATGTTGGGGCTGCACCTTAGCGACTATACACTTGCTGTTACTCTTTGTGTGCGTGTGGTGTGTATACATGTCCCCGTGCGTGGTGAATATCCCATGTCAGGGCCCCACCTTAGTGACTATATGCTGGTATGTGCTGTTAGTCTGTGGCGCTATCATTAAGCCCCTCTCATTCACAACTGTCAACTAGTAACTGTCACTTTTTCCCCATTATGTAGATAGGGGCAACATTGTTTGGTGAATTGGAATGCGCGGGGTTAAAATTTCACCTCACAACATAGCCTATGATGCTCCTGGGGTCCAGACGTGTGACAGTGCAAAATTTTGTGGCTATAGCTGACAGCTGTCGATTTTCCTCCAACACTTTTCCATTCACTTTTTCCCCATTATGTAGATAGGGGCAAAATTGTTTGGTGAACTGGAACATGCAGGGTTAAAAATTTGCCTCACAACATAGCTTATGACGCTCTCGGGGTCCAGACGTGTGACTGGGCAAAATTTTGTGGCTGTAGTTGCGACGGTGTAGATGCCAATCCCGGATATACATACATACATACATACACACACACACATATACACATTCAGCTTTATATATTAGATGTCTCGATTAGGGATGGGCGAATCTACTCGCTAGGACTCGTTACTCGGCGAGTAGTAAGGGACTCGCAGGACTCGGTACTCTGCGAGTTTCCCAGCGTTTACTCGCACGAGTCCAATGCAAATCAATGGCAAACGCTGACAAAACTAGGATTGCCATTGTATTGCATTAGACTCGGCTACTGTGCCCCCAACCCCCAGGTGCCTATTTGCACCTGGCCAGACACAAGAATATAGGGGAGCCCTTTTTTTTTATTATTTCATGAATTTCATGAAATAATAAAAAAAAAAAATGCGTGGGGCTCCGCGCAATTTCTATGTCTAGCCAGGTACAGCTAAGCAGCTGGGGGCTGGAATCTGCAGCGCAGGGATACCCAAGCTTTCTGGGCACCCCCCGCTGCAAATTGCAGCCCGCAGCCGCCCCAGAAGATGGCGCGTTCATTGAAGCGCCATCCTCTGGCGCTGAACCCCGCTCTTCCAGCGGCCCTGGTGGCGGTGGCACGCTGGGTAATAAAGAGGTTAGGGCTAGCTTTGTATTATCAGCTGGCCCTAAGCCCGAAATTTATGGCGGTCACACCAATATTAGACATGACCGCCATGAATTTCTATTAAATTGTTTTAAACAAAACACAACACAGAGAAAATTTTTTATTAGAAATAAAAAAAAGCCATTAGGGACTCCATCTTTAATTAAAAAAATCCTCTTCCGTCCGCCGCAGTCCAAAACGCGATGTCCTCTCTGCTACATCCCCTGTGCATAGATATAGATGTCTATGCACAGATATAGATGTCTATGCACAGGGAATGAGCAGACTGAGAACAATCTCAGCTCTGCTACATCAGGCAGCAGGTGGGCTCTAGGACACTGGAGCTGTGGCAGCCTGCACACAGAGCAGACAGGACTCTTATCTGTGCGAGTTTCCCAGCGATTACTTGCAAAGTAAACGAGTCCAATGCAAATCAATGACAAAACTAGGATTGCTTCAGGCTGAAGCTTCCGAGACACATCTGTGATTTGTAAATCGCACACTACTCGCTATTACTCGCTTCCCCATTCATTAACATTGGACTCGCTAGACTCGCAACGAGTAGCGAGTCCCGGGCTCGGACTCGCTAGAGTCAAGCGATTCCGAGTAATTTAGGATTCGCCCATCACTGTCTCGACACATTTGTTCATTCATCCTTCCATCAGTCATATGGTTTGACATTTCTGTATCTTAAAAACGCCCAAAACCTTAATTTTTGGTATGGAGTTTTTGGGGTGATATGCAGTGCCTTTCGACCTCCAAACATGAGGTGTATTATGGCATCCAAAGAGTTGAATTTTAGTCTAGTGTGACCAGACTGCATTCTTCCAATGTTTTGCAGGCTTGTCTAAATATTCTTGAGAAAAGTTTACATTCACTTGAATATTCTTTTTGTTCAGCAATGGAGTTTAATGTGGTGGGCGTGCATACTGGCCATGGAGAATGAGTGCATTACTTATTGTTTTCTTTGAATCACTTGTACCTGCTGATTCCAGGTATCTCTGTAGCTCTGTACAGGTGGTCCACTGCTCTTGGAAAACTCTTCTGATAATTCGCTTCACTCTTTCATCTGAAATCTTGCAGGGAGCTTATGGTCATGACCGGTTTATGGCTAAATGATGTTTTTCCTACTTCCGGATTGTGGCCCCAACAGTTGCTCACTGAAGCCTTCAGTAGATTAGAAATTCTTCTCTAATGCTATCAGTATGTTTTGAAAAAATAATGTTGCAAAGATCTTAAGACAGCGCTCTGATTTTACCGATCATGAGATATGTTTTGTATGCTGCCTTGCCATTGAGACACCTTTTATAGGCCATTGGTTTAACCAGATGATGTTTTTTTTCATTAAGCATTAGGATTGTTTTCTAATTACTGATAGATTTCAGCTGGGGTCATGACTTTTTATCGTTTATTACACCTCACATTCTTCATGTGTTCAATACTTTTTCTCTATGTCATTTATTATTATTCAACATGACTTAATTTATGGACATCTATGGTTTGATCTCATTGTCTGTGCAGATTGGAAGGGTTATTACTGACATTATGAAATTACAACTTTAGTGTCTTGCATACACGCTGTTGTTTGGATTTGCTCGTAGATTGGTGGAAATCTGCCCCAATGAAGCACAGATCCGTTGGGGTGGTGCAAAGGGAATAACCATTATATTGGGAGTGGCAATCAAGCTAAAGGCTTGATCATGATAAAATACTTTTTTTTTAAATGATAAAATTTATGTTTGATGACACCAAGGTAAATATATTACAATCAAGATGTATTATTTATTTGCTCATAGTACTTTTTTTTCTTTCCCTTATTCAACCTGTTCCTTATCAACCACATAGCAGCTGTCTATCTAAGTCACCTGAGGTGGTTACACTACCATGGAGAAATCTGAAAATGAAAACTTTCCTCGGATTAAATCAATTTATCCCTTTTTTAAAGCCTTACCTAACTTAACTTCCTCTACTGCTTGCTAACCTATAAAATGGTCAATATATCAACGTTTCCCTTCTCATTGTGCTAATCAAAGCAGATGAGACATCATCAGTGGGCTTTCCTCCCAGCCAATCGGAAGCCTCTATGAATCAATGTCAGCTGGTGTTATCAGGCGGGCAGCAGATGAAATGATACCGGGCGGGTTGTTTAATAATCCCCTGACCGTTTCATTACAGTAATCAAGAAAAATCAGTAGTGGTGGCAGGATGAGTTAAGAGGGAAACCTACGGATCATTAACTCAGGACCTCGCAAGATAGCTGCCGGACAGATTGAAATTGCTTTTATGCTTCTGCAGAGCTGTTCCTTGCCAGACTCACTTAATCAGGGAGGGATGCTGAGGAAGAGAAGTTGTGGGGGCGAGATAGAAATTTTAATTTTCATACAGAAACTTTGATATTATACCGATGAAACTGCAACTATATTCCAGTGTTCTGTGGGGGAGCAAGAGACTTTGTTACATAGTTCATGCACCCCCTGAGCTAAGAGCACATCTTTCCAATCAATTCACAGAAGTTAAAATTATATGAAGAGGTTAACAGCAGTCAGAATTGAGAGCTATGCATAACCCTGACCAATAATGAAGGGGCTTATTGTTATTAACCATCTCATATATACATTGTGTCAATGTAAACTATGGGTAACATTCTAGACGTAAATAGGAACTTTTAGATTGTGGGCTAACTGTTAAAAAAACTTATATTTTTAAATTAATGTCTGTGTATACAGTACCTACTGTCTCATAAGACTTATACATTTAATATATTAAAGAAGATAAAACTTGCATGGTACATATATACTCAGGAAAACATTAATATATTAATGGATTTTTTTAAATCACCGTTACACTTTCAACCTATTCATGAGTGGGCAATTTTCCATTTTGTGCGCTTTAGTGACTTCCTCTCCTTCCTTCAAGAACTATAACTTTTATTTTTACATCAATATAGCTGTATAAGGAATTTTTTTTTGTGGGAAGATTTGTAGTTTTGAATGACACCATTCATTTTATAATATAAAAGGCTAAAATATGGAGTATAAAATCCATGCAAGGTAAAATAGCGAAAAAATGAGAAGTCTGAAATAATTTTCTGGTTATATTTTACAGTGAGGTAAAAGTAACCTGGAAATATAATTCTTCAAGCTAGAATAATTACAGATGAATACAATTTTTTATAAATATTTTAGGGAATTAAAAAAAAAACTGAACTTTGTTTAAAGGGAATCTGTCAGCTCGTTTTACCCCCTATCCTACCACTACCTGTCCCTGCACCTTGCTTGCTCATCCCTAATCATCCCGCTCTGATCTAAAACTGCACTAAAAAGCATTAGAAAAACGATTTAATAACTTACAAATTCCTATAATAATGAGAGCTCCAGTCTACGGTGTAGACTGAAATGGGCAGTCTCCAGGACCCCATTCTCCCCCCTGACAGTCTCTTAGCATGCCCTGATGGGCATAATCATTCTTTCTCTTCTCACCCCCTGTTTTGAAATTTCCGCCTCCTCCTCATAGTATGATGCGAAGCCTGATGTCAGTTCCGGTCCTGCGCAGTGTGCAGGTGTATGAGCTGTACAGTCTGGTGCATGCAGACTGCGCATATTGCAGCCGGGCCATACACCTGATAAGCCCCCACAATGCAGCGGACTGGCACTGATGTCTGCCTGCACGTCATACTATCAGGAGGAGGCGGGACTTTCAAAACAAGGGGCGAGAAAAGAAGGAATAGTGATGCCCAGTGGGACGTGCTAACAGCCTGCGAGGGAGGAAAATGGAAACCTGGAGACCGGATGGGAGAGCAGGCACTACAAAGCTCCCAGTAGTGTGAAAATACATGACTTCACTGAAGTTAACTCAGATTACATAGCAGGTATCATGAAGCAAGGAATCATGCTGTGTGACCTGTGGCAACCTCATTAGTGTCAGTGCTCGTAACACTCACAGTCTCATGAGAGCTGAGATATGTAGCGGATAACCAGCAAAACACAAAATGTTACAGGCAACAGAGTCTCACCCTTCTGCTGGCTCACCAGGGTTTAGAATATTCGTGCCTCAGAGCCATCGCAGCAAAGTCTGTAGCCAGGCGACTGGATTGTCCCAACCTGGGTTGCTTCCTTATGCAGTCTTTTGATATCCCAGCCGAATCCGAATATTCGATGCTCAAGTCCTTGTAGTATTATAATCCAAGTTCTGATCCCCTTGGTCGGCACCGAAGTGCTTAGGCCTGGGGTTATGGTCTGCCAATCGGACCCTTACATCCTAGATTGCCTCTATCAAGTCCCGTGCACCTCCAGTCGGGGCCGAAGTCCTTAGACCGAGGTCACTAGACAAAAATCACACTGGTTAATGAACAGGTCTGCTTATATCCCTTTGATCACTCATTGCAGAATATTGGGGACATCACGATTGGTGGAAGAACACTGTGCTCTCATTGGCTAGATGTCAAGATGCCTGGATAATGTTAATTTAAATGATGTGGGCAGAGAGGGACCAAGGAGGGTGACATTTAGTGTACCATCCTGACCACAAGCAATGGTGGCTGAAGTAGATTACATAGAATCAGCAATACACATAGTAATGCAAAGGACTTTGGGAGGATTAAGTTCTCTGGCCTTCTATGACAAAGAGGTGAGATAATTACATTACACATGTTAAACACTACCAGGCATCTACAGGACGTGTACGAACAATGAGTGGCTGTCATAAGGTAATAAACAAAATACAAGGAATTATCTGGCTACATAAGAAACCATCATATGTTATACATTAAAGAAGTCGATTTTATCACATTTCTCCCTCTTCTTATTTAGCCAGACAGGGCAGCCATATGTGATAAGTCTCTGGTCATTCTTCTCCTCTTGGCAGCATTGTCTTTTTTAATGATGAAGTCAGCAATCAAGGCTTCCATCTATACATCTCCCCCAGATTACCTCCCCCAGGATGGGCTGCCATATTGTGGACAAGCACTAAAATGGGATTCAGGAGTTGGGCTCGCATAAACCTCTTGCTATCAATTCCCCCCAAATAAGTGACTACAGTCTGGTTAGGTTCACTCACTGTTGATGGCTCAGAGGAGAATGATGGCGGCTGGGAACATGGTTTATCCTCAGGAGATGTGGTAGCAAGATCAACATCAGGGTGCTGCTTGGCTTCTTAGATGTGGGTTACGGTTGCGACAAACTGGCTGGATAGTTCATGTCCTGGGTCAGCACGCAAAACAACAAATGTGGGGAGGCCATCCATGAGACCCACTTCAACTTCCTTCAGTTTAACCCCTGAAACAACAGGTGTAGGAAGGCTGCTCACAAATCCCACATCAAACTCTTCCTGGTCAGTCTCCACAATAGCAGGTGTAGGGACTCTGTCTATAAGCTCCACATCAACCTCTTACTGGTTAGTTCCCAAAGCAATAGGGGTGGTAGGAACGCTGTCCATGAGCTCCAGCTCGCCCTCTCCCTGGTCGATCACCCCGTCCAGCTGCACACAATCCAGAGGGATGTCAGAGTACTGACCCTCAACCAGGAACATGGTTAATTGGGAACATGGTAAATGATCTGGGGAAACAATAGCTGGGCTTACCAGGGGGTTGACAGAATCAGCTTCTTGTAGTCCCGGGGCTTGAACGTCACTGACCTGGACTGGCTGTGCTGGCAGATGAGCTCCAGGCATGGGGCCCCGGCGTTGGAGACAATATTTGTCCATATGTCCAAGATGTCCACACGTATAACAGCGCCGTGGATTGGACAAGTCACAGATCCCGTCTGTATACTTTTGTGCTGGTGGGGCTTCTGCTGGGTAGCGGAACCATCCTTCTTGAGTGGTTGGTGCAAGCAGTCAGGCAGATGTAATTCCATAAACATATCCCAGCAGAGCAGCCCTTTCCTCATGAGGAGTTGGGCCCCAATGCTGCCAACCACATCTCGGCTTGGGCTGTTAGAGACAAGGTTGATTTATGATTGTCACTGGATACATGATGTGACACATAATTTAAATCCTCTGGGTCAGTATCAGCAGAGTCCTCATCATCCTCTGCATCATTCTAATCCCTCCAATGGACTAATTTCTGGATCAAATCTGACTTGGTGTCGGTGCCCCTGAATTCGATCCGATGAAACCGACACAGCTCCTGTAGCAGCTGTTTCTTGTCACAGTGGTATATCCACTCTGTACCTCGTCCCATGGCTGACCTGGTGGGGTTGGACATGGCAATGTCCGAAACCTGAATGCCTCACCTATGGCCTGCTGGGTATGCTTATCTGCCTCCCTGGTTGTTGAGCCCTTGGTCGGTGTCCACGAACACCAGTCCTCTGCAGCTCCCCTGGATAAACCAGGCTGAGTAGAACTGCTGCCACTAATTGTGGAGACACGGGGTCAGTGGGTGTTTGTCCACTGGCCCAGCTGCCTTTCGAAAGACAACATGGACCAGGGCTCATCCCTACTGAACGCCTAAGCTCCTTACCCATAGGCGGAACACTACTCAAGACAACACAGTGTGAGGGAACCACAATAACAACACTTTATTGGATCCCCAACAGTTAACAGCATATAACGGATAACCAGCAAAACATATGACAGGCAACAGAGTCTAACCCTTCCACTGGCTCACCAGGGTTTAGAATATTCGTGCCTCAGAGCCATCAAAGCAAAGTCTATAGCCAGGTGACTGGATTGTCCCAACCTGGGTTGCTTCCTTTTGCAGTCTTTTGATATCCCAGCTGAATCCGAATATTTGTTGCTCAAGTCCTTGTAGTATTATAATCCAAGTTCTGATTCCCTTGGTCTGCACCGAAGTGCCTAGGCCTGAGGTTATGGCCTGCCAATCAGACCCGTAGATCCTAGATTAGCTGTCTGTATCAAGTCCCATGCACCTCTAATCAGGACCGAAGTCCCTAGACTGAGGTCACTAGACAAAAATCACACTGGTTAATGTACAGGTCTGCTTATATCCCCTTGATCACTCATTGCAGAATATTGTGGACATCACAATTGGTGGAATAACTCTGTGCTCTCATCGGCTAGATTTCAAGATGCCTGGATAATGTTAATTTAAATGATGTGGGCAGAGAAGGACCAAGGAGGCTGACATTTAGTGTCCCATTCTGACCACAAACAATGTTGGCTGAATTAGTTTACATAGAATCAGCAATACACATAGTAAGACAAAGGACTTTTAGGAAGATTAAGTTCTCTGGCCTTCTATGACAAAGAGGTGAGATAATTACATTACATTTTTAAACACTACCAGGCATGGACAATACTTGTAGGAACAATGAGTGGCTGTCACAAGGTAATAAACAAAATACAAGGAATTGTTTGGCTACATAAAAGCCATCATATTTATACATTAAAGGAGTTCATTTTGTCACGTCTTGCATTTCCATAAATGATACCTTCAGGCCAGAGGCTTGCAGCTTGTTCTCCAGCATCTGTAGGGAAGAATCAAAACACCTCTTACTGTGCACAAATAGTCCAGCACAAAAGGAGTTAAGTTAAAAAGTTGTACTGTTGTGGAGTTACAAGATCACATGTTGGTACATGATGTAATTTTTCAGATTCTAGTTACACAAATACTAATCATTTTCACATAGGCACTAGCATTGACTATCTAATATATAAAGTTGAATGCGTGTGTGTGTATGTGTCAAAGCCCCACCCACTCTACATAGCTATGCCCACTCCACATAGCCCGGCCCCAAGACTATGTGGAGGGGTGGAGATATTAAGGGGTGGAATTATATGGACTGAGTGTGTCTATATGTAAGGGAAGAGCTATGAAGGGGCAGAGCTATGATACATACATACACACACATACATACATTACCATATATGGTCGATATTGCCATATGGGCATTTTCTGACAATATGTGGGCATTACGCCCAGGCAACGCCGGGCTCTACAGCTAGTCTATAATACATCAGAACTACACAGGTGCTGTATATACAGTATTATATCTATCTATCTATCTATCTATCTATCTATCTATCTATCTATCTGTATATATACATACAGTATATATATATATATATTTAAATATATATACATATATAGTGATGTCTTCAGGGGGTCAAAGACTTAATGGGGATGCAGGACACCCCCACATACCTCCCCTCTTAAACCATGGCCATCCTCAGCCATAGTGTACATGTGGACAGCTTGATGCATGCAATTGCATATAAAACGCAGGTAAAACATACTTTTTGTCATCTCAATCCCAGGCTCACTGAGACCCCTTGATCTCTGGGATCTTTGGGGTCTCTCTACAGAGTACAAGTACATTTTTTCATAAAACAGGCCAATAGGCCAACAGGAGCACAAAGTTGTCAGAGGCTCACATAGACATTGGAGTCCATTCTTTCATTGTAGCAGTAGCACAACACAGGGATCATCAGCATTTGAGTGAGTCCTTCACAGTTCTTGAACATTGCAAACAAATGACCTGGCATTGGGTCCTCTGATTTCAGATCACTCAGCAAGTCCCATAGGCAGACTCCATTTAAATGGGGCACAGACCTACAAAATATTGTGGTACAGTCGATTATGGATACAGTCCACAGTCCATTAAGGGCACAATACATGTAGGGCACAATTCTTTTAGGGCTTTGAGATGTAGCCCAAAGGATACATCCTGCTAATCCAGCGGAGGTAAACACAACTGGTGTTTTCTAGATCCTGTGGACTTCACTCGAGCTTGCCAAATGTCCAATTCTTCATCCTTTCTATGTTGGCCTCCTGCTGCTCATCATCGACATACTCTGCGGTGGCGACCCAACTTACCCCTATCATGTATCATCCCTTGCAGCCCTTTAATTTCATAAAGGTGACAACCTCCCAAACATAGGGGCTGCAGAGTCGGGAAGGTAGATTATCACAGTGCAATGTGGAATGGTTGACATAACACGGGTGACCAGTGCTGTCTTTGGCTATAAAGCCTAACTGCCTCTTCTGGAAAAAGTCTACCACCCAGCTTCAGGAACATTGCTCCTTAAAGTAGTTACATTTATACCCTTGCAACTACTCTCGGGTGAGGGAATCTGATAGCTTCATTTGTTCAGGAAATGACAAGGACCGTGGTGGTTCATGCCTATAAGGATATTTGCTGGGGAGGGGGCCCCACATGTCATTCTCCAAGTCAAGTACCTCTGGCTGGATTTCTATATAAGACAGGGAAACAGTGGTTTCTGGCACTACTACCTCATCATTGTCCTCCTCCTCCTTGATTTGCTGATCCACTGGATGCAGGTTTAATAAGGCCAGGCATGTTGCAGGATCCTGCCTCTGACCTCTAGAGGTTCTGGCTGGTATACAGAAAGGGTCACCTCTTCCTGTGAGCTCCTTTCAAGTGGGACATCTTGAGGCATGTGGGACAAGCACTGGATCACTATCTCACTGCAAATCAGACCCAATGCAGGGTGCGCAGTCATATTTCAGCTCATATATGTGGGCATCTCCTCTGCTGGTATGTCTTGGGGTGGATCCATCAGTTCTCCAAAGTGTGATCTGCAGGCAAATGGTACACGGTATTGCTGCATTTTACTGCAATTTCATGATGGTGCCGGCCTTCGCTGTGACGCGTATTTATTTTGTCTTGGGTATTGCCTCTTCCAGCGCCAGGACCCAACTGCTTAGGGGATATTATTGTTTGCCCAATCTTGTTGCCTAGCTCCTCATTAAGCCTTCCATGGGGTGGGCTGCAGAAAGCACCTGACATTCAAATCCCATTTATCATGCACAGGTAACACTTGGGCATGTGGTTGGGGGAATTGATAATGAAGCCTGACATATTTGGAGGAGAAAAAAGAAAAATAAAATAGTTTTTTTTAGTTCACCACCAATTCATCTGCAATGTTGAATAAGGTTAGTGGGGAATGCACTGACAGATCCAAGATTAATGCTATAACACACTTCTGTACATACCAAAAATCTGTATTTTAAATGTATGGAAGGAATGGAAATAAAGGGATTGCTCATTTTCAAGAAGAAGTATCCATATTATAGTGTTTTATGAGTGTGAACAGACCTATTAGACCATGTATGTTAAGCATATAATGAACATATGCTATTTTCATCTGAATTGCTAGCAGATAAGTGTAGAAGAGTTGGCCTCACATGCTGCTTACCCTCTGCAATAGTAAATGTTTGCTCTCTAAAAAAAGAAAAATAAAAAATGTGAATAATTATTAAAAAATTAAATAATTAAATGCTCTCCTAAAGGGATGTTTAAAAGAGATTTTAAGATTCCTGGATTTCATAGCTGCTGGAAAATCTGGCACTCTTACAAAGGTTCACAGCCAGCAGGTGTTGGTAAGCGTAAAAACATTCTTTTAAAGCTCTCTTAAATTCACCATGTTGAAAGAAACTGGTGGACTTGATATTTGTTAACTCATCTAACCTTATGTTAGCGGTGTTCCCAGGGCCGTATTTGGAGTTCCTGCTGCCCTAGGCACTGTCAGCCATCTCCCCTGCACATCCTTCCCAACACCCCCATCTCCCCTGCACATCCTTCCCAGCACCCCCATCTCCCCTGCACATCCTTCCCAGCACCCCCATCTCCCCTGCACATCCTTCCCAGCACCCCCATCTCCCCTGCACATCCTTCCCAGCACCCCCATCTCCCCTGCACATCCTTCCCAGCACCCCGCCATCTCCCATGCACAGCACCCCCCCTGTCTCCCATGCACATCCTTCCCAGCATCCCCATCTCCCCTGCACATCCTTCCCAGCACCCCGCCATCTCCCATGCACAGCACCCCCCCTGTCTCCCATGCACATCCTTCCCAGCACTCCCCCCCATCACCCATGCACATCCTTACCTGCACAACCCCACCATCTCCCATGCACATCCTTCCCAGCACCCCCCGTCACCCATGCACGTCCTTCCCAGCACAACCCCCCATCTCCCCTGTACATCCTTCCCAGCACAACCCTCCATCTCCTCTGCACATCCTTCCCAGCACCACCCATCTCCCATGCACATCCCAGCACCCCCATCATCTCCCATGCACATCCATCCAAGCACCCCCATCTCCCGTGCACATCCCAGCACCCCCCTCTCATGCATATCCTAGCACTCCCCACCATCCCCTATGCACATCCCAGCACCCCCTGTCTCCCATGCACATCCATCCTCTGCCTGCCATGCGCATGCACCCCTTCACGCCCCTGCCTGTCATGCCCCTGGTGCCACCCCCTTGACACCTGGTTCCCTAGGCACGTGCCTACGGGTGCCTAATGGGTGTTCCCAGCTACTGGGTGTTCTGGTAAGTCTTTTGGCCCAAACCTTCAAGGAAAGTTTTAGGGCCATTTTAAAATCTTTACCTTTTCCATGAACAAAGCTGCATTCGCTAATTTTTTGGAGTAAATTGCTCAGGGTTTTTTTTTTATTACAAACCAGATCATCAATGTTCTTGCCAAATTTGAAATTGTCGAACTTCGTTCAAAAAAAGTACTAGTCAGCACATAAACCTGTTTTAACCAAGCACAGCACCTTATAGAGATCATAGCCCTAATTAAAATTGTCTTTATTGTCAATATCCATTGCTGTATTTGCCAGCAATTGTTCTTTTTTCAATTATGCTAATGAGGCAATAAGTGGACAAGCATTTCAGTGTATGTTTCCACCTACTTGTTTTCTAATTATGTCTTCCCTGCTTCATTGAAGAAGTCTATGAAAAATGGTAAGGCTATGTTCAGATTTCCAGCAATCATCTTTTCAGTGGCGTAACTAGAGTCTGAAGGGCCCCGGTGCGAAATTTAGACCGGGCCCCCCCCCCTTTCCTCGCGCGCCCACATTAGTCAGATGTATGGGCCCTATACAGCGTTCTAAATCCTATAAAGACTCACGAATTGACCCCTTTCCCCTTCATTAAGTATTAATGTCCCTCATCCTGCTATATATGGTCCTCCTCCTGGAATATGTCCTTATCCTGGTATATATGGTCTTCCATTATAGTATAACGCAGCCTCATAGCCCTCCATATAGTAAAATGCAGCCTCATATCCTTCCACATAGAATAATGCAGCCTCATAGCCAGCCATATAATATAATGCTGCCTCATAGCTCTCCATATAATATAAAGCAGCCTCATTGCCCTCCAAATAATATAATGCAGTCTCCTAGCCCTTCATATAATATAATGCAGCCTCATAGCCCTCCATATAATATAATGCAGCGTCATAGCCCTACAGCTAATATAATGCAGCTTCATACCTCTCTAGATAATATAATGCAGCGTCATAGCTCTCCAGATAATATAATGCAGCATCATAGTTCTCCAGATAATATAATGCAGCCTCATAGCCCTCCTGATATTATAATGTAGCCTCATAGCCCTCCAGATAATATAATGCAGCCTCATAGCCCTCCAGATAATATAATGCAGCCTCATAGCCCTACAGATAATATAATACAGCGACATAGCTCTCCAGATAATACATTTCCTGCGTCATAGGCCTTTAGATAATATAATGCAGCCTCATAGCCCTACAAATAATATAATGCAGCCTCATAGGCCTCCAGATAATATAATGCAGTGTCATAGCTCTCCAGATAATATAATGCAGCGTGATAGCTCTCCAGATAATATAGTGCAGCCTCATAGTCCTACAAATATAATCCAGCCTCATAGCCCTATCAAAACTTCTCTGAAGAAAAACACTTTAAGGCCCCTTTCACATCACCGTTTTGCTGATGTTTGCAGACGATCCGGCAGGTGGCGCTGCACTTGCGTTTCGGATCTGGCAAGCCCCATGTATTCTCTATGAGGCTTGTGGTCCAGTGCGGCAAGTTTGGTTCTGCCGGATGCGGCAGATCTGGCACTTACGGCCGCAAAAAAAAAAAAAACGCTGCTTGCAGCTTTTTTTTTTCGTGGCCGCAGGTGCCGGATCCGGTGTAACCGCACTTGCCACACCAGACCGCAAGCCTCATAGAGAATACAGATCCGAAACGCAAGTGCGGCAGTTAGGTGGCAGATGCGGCGCCACCTGCCGGATTGGCCGCAGACATCAGCAAAATGCTTTTGTGAAAGGGGCCTAAAAGTTTTTTTTTTTTTCAGAGACGTTTGTGTCACACACTCCCACACACACACACTCCCACACACACTCCCACACAAACACACTCCCACACACACACACACTCCCACACACTCCCACACACACTCCCACACACACACACACTCCCAAACACACACACACACACACACACACACACTCACACACACTCCCAAACACACACACACTCCCACACACACACACACACACATACACACTCACACACACACTCCCACACACACACACACACACTCCCACACAAACACACACACTCCCACACAAACACACACACTCCCACACACACACTCCCACACACACTCCCACTCACACACACACACACACACACACACACTCACACTACAGAGCTGTAGATCACAGTCCACAGTGGCCATCCATCCCCCAGCTCTGGCCAGTGCCCTGCAGACACTAGGTGGGGGATAGCCATAAGGAATGGGGCACTGTGCCCAGCACTGCCCTGCCATTGACCACCTTGCCCCAGGTAACAGGCTCGTAACAGAGCCCTCCACCAGATCAGCAGCCAGCAGGTACATTGCAGCCATTCAGGAGGTAATCCGACCCAGAGCCCAGGGGAGCAAAGAGAAAAGTTCCTTCAGGAAGGAACTCACCATCACCGCTCTTGCCGGCAGCTGCCTGCTTCCTGTCTGTGAGGCGGTCACATGACCTCATCACAGTGCAGCACCAGCAGCAGCCGCCGGGAATTTTAAAACTGCCGCGCCTGCCAGTCTTTTGGCGACCGTAATCGGCCGCCTGCGGACCCGCCGTGCAGTGACATGGATGTGCGTCCTGAGGGACGCACATCCATTTAAAGCAGGCGCAGCAGTCGCAGGGTTTGGTGCCCTGCACCTCCGGGGGCCCCTTGGGTGGGATGGGGGGGGGGTTGTTTTCTAGCGCGAGTACTTGTCTGCCGCCTGCGGGCTTCTTCACAGACTAGAGGAGGGGCGGGCACAGCTGCGGGAAGTGAGGCTTCTCTCACTTCCCGTCCTCCACCCACTCCTCTTCCAGCTATCGCGGTCGCGGCGGGCGGCTGGAAGCACGGGGCACGGGCCCCCCCAGGGGGCGGGCCCGGGCTCGGCCGCGACCGCTGCGACCGCGGTAGTTACGCCACTGCATCTATTACAACAGATCCAGCTGCAATCTGTTGGCAAAAGAGTTGCGCAGACCTAACATTTTTGGTCATTTTTAAAAACTTTTTTTAGCTTATAGAAAATGGATCCGTTAATTAGCCATCCTTTTTCCTTTCATTTGAAAAATAATTTTTTGCTTGCTGGATCAATTTCAAATGGAAGAAAATGGATGGCTATTTAACAGATGAGTTTTCCATATACTTCAATGTTAAAAAAACGATCCAGCTAAATAATATTTTTTTTAAACGGCCAAAAGGGGTGTGTTGTAAAACTTTTGCCAAAGGATTGCTGCTGGATTCATTCTAATGGCCACTTTACACGTCCCGATATCGTCGTCCAACTTCGATAAAAAGTCACGTGGTTCGTGCGTTGGCGCTGATATCGTTCGTGCGTTGTATGGTGTAAATGACCAGTTCGATGCAAGAACGATGCCAAAATGATATCAGGGAAGAATTGTGCAGGCTCTCCAACTGCCCGATATTGGATGGATGATCTGGCAGGATCATTCTGTGTGACAGCCCAACACTGACTTGGAGAGCAACGTCCCCTATTTACTCCCATGTTAAATGGTTGTTTCCTGGTTCGCACGTACAAGGGGGCGTAGGCATCGCAGTTGTGTTGCCTGCCGATATCTCCGTGTGACAGCTCCTATGCGATCTTGGATTTCAGCCAAAAAAGTGCGCGCTCCCATGCTGTTGTATACAATATCGAAACGATGTTGGGACGTGTAAAGTGGCCATTATGGATGATTACTGAACATGTGAACACAGCCTTAGACCCCTTTCACACGTGCGCATAACAAAAAGCATGTGTGGCATGGTCCGTTTTGACCATCAGTGTAACCATCCATGTGTACGTGTGTGATGTATGCGTGTCATCCATGTACTATCTGTGTACTATCCATGCATACGTGTGATATCTGTATGACATCCATGTGACGTGCTGAAATTAATGGTTTTTATGTGTTCAACATGTGCAAAGCTAGACAGATATGTAGATGATAGATAGATACTAGCTATATATGTGATAAATAGTTTGTAGAGCTTGTTAGTAAGCAAAATGATTTATTGAAATAAATGATGTGGAGTTCTCCCCATGTTTGATAACCAGCAAAGATAATGCAGATAGATGATGATATCAGGCTGGGAAAGTCCATGATTATTGGACTTTTCAGAGTCTAAAAATACAAGCCTGCAGTCACTCCAGAAGCGGAACATCACAAGATGTTGTTCCAATTCCGGCACTTTCTGATGCTCTGGTATGTTGACAACCATGGTAATGGTTTTTGGAGTAGAGCTGTGTTTCAGCTGTGTAGTGTCCAAAAACACAGCTGTCATCAAGTCCTGGAGTTAGTAATGGAGAGACGTCTATCAAACACCCCCATTACTAATCCAGTAAAAATAAAAGACACACACATGCAAAAAATAATTTATCAAAATAAACAATCCCCAAAACTTTCCCATATTTCTTACTTTATTACCCCCAAAAAATTTCACACGGGTCTACCGTTGTCAAGGGAATCTGCTATACTCCACTAAATCCGTCATAGATCACACTTGAAAACCTGAAAAAACCCACAAACATACAAACACAAAGAAATAAAACAAGATACTTGCAATCATTCACCACTTTTTTAAAATAATTAAAAGAAATTTCCACGCAGGTCCAGCGTCATTGATCAAAGACTGTGGAGAACTGTTATGACAATACATAGACCTCGCTAAACAGACCTTTCAGCTGACGCTTTATATATCTCTCTAAGGCTAGGGTCACAGTTGAATTTTTTACAAGCGTTTTTGGAGACCTGCGTTTTCAAAAACGCATGTAAATAACGCACCCATAGGGCCCGATGTTAAAAAACACATGCCCTAATAGCAAAAACGCATGTGTGACTGTACAATGCGTTTTTGGTGCATTTCCAAAAACGCATGCGTTTTTAAATATGGGGCCTTATGGGAAACGCATGCAAAAACACATGTACAATTAGTGCCATTCAAAAACGCATGCGTTTTCCATAGGAGCCCATGTTAAAAAAACGCAAGCGTTTTAGAAAACGCATGCGTTTTTTTAACATGGGCTCCTATGGAAAACGCATGCATTTTGAATGGCACTAAAGGGTACTAATGTACCATGCGTTTTTGCATACGTTTTCCATAGAGGCCCATGTTATAAAAACGCATGCGTTTTCTACAAAAACGCTTGTGTTTTTCAAAACGCACCAAAAAATAGTACATGCACTATTTTTGGTGCAGATTTAAAAACGCAGCCAAAAACGCAGGGAGCCATCACACACCTTAAAAAACTCATGCTGACATGACAAAACGCATGTTAAAACGCATGAGTTTTTAAAAGGCACTACAAAAATGCATGTCAACTGTGACCCCAGCCTAAGTCTCTATTTATTATTTATCCATCTAGCTGTCTATTATGTTTGCATATCTTTAAAGCATAAAAATCAGTAATTTCTTGAATGCGTTTTATTCTGGTTCATGTCAGATAGACAGCACACGGATGTCACACACATGCTGTATGTGTTTTTCACAAACCCATTGAATTGTGTAGGTCTGTATTATCCCTGCTGCCAGGAAAAAATGGACATGTACCTGTGTACTGTACATGGACAAACATATGGTTCACATGCACACAATGTCCATGTGAAAACACAAGCGTGTGAAGATCGCCAAGGCTTTAAATGGGTATGCGTGTGTATGTATCTCTGGTATGTGTGAAAACAGATGCCACGCATACTGGAAACATGAACATGTGAAGGGGGCCTTAGGCGGCCGTCACACGCACAGATATCTATAGCGATATTGTAAGCGATCACGTGCACGCGCAATCGCTTACAATATCGCTCACATCGCTGGTGAGATGTCACACAGACAGACTCACCAGCGATGTGGAGCAGCGATCTAGCTCGTTACTATGGTACACATCGGGTACCTAGGCGCCGCGCGTCGCTTAGTTACCCGACGTGTACCGTAGTTACCATCTCCCAGCATAGGCGCGGTCGCTGGAAGATGGATCATCGTGGTGTTATACACCACGATGAAGCAGATCGTGGCATCGTTCATCGCTAGATCTGAGAACCGAACCTCAGATCAGCGATGTCACGATCAAGCGATTTAACATCGTAAATCGCTTGATTACATGCAACGATATCTTGCCCGATATCGCTTAAGCGATCAAAAAGGAGATCGCTTAAACGATATCGGGCAAGAAATCGTTGCGTGTGACGGCCGCCTTAGATTGATGGAAAACTAGTAGGTGGGAACGTGAAATGAACTGCTTGGCCATGCAAAGAGACACAAAGTTAGGCTAGGGTCACACTAGCGCTTGGATTCCGCTCAGGGGGGTCCGTCAAAAAGATAGATTTTGGCAGCATTAAAGCAGCATAACAGTAATGGAATGCTGCCTTAGGCTGGGGTCACAGTTGACATGAGTTTTTTTTAGTGATTTAACAAAACTCATGCGTTTTTTTCATGTCAGCATGAGTTTTTTAAGATGTGTGATGGCTCCCTGCGTTTTTGGCTGCGTTTTTAAACCTGCACCAAAAAATAGTGCATGTACTATTTTTTGGTGCGTTTTGAAAAACGCATGCGTTTTCCATAGGAGCCCATGTTAAAAAAACGCATGCGTTTTCTAAAACACTTGCGTTTTTTTAACATGGGCTCCTATGGAAAACGCATGCGTTTTTGAATGGCACTAATTGTACATGCATTTTTGCATGCGTTTCCCATAAGGCCCCATATTAAAAAACGCATGCGTTTTTGGAAATGCACCAAAAACGCATTGTATAGTCACACATGCATTTTTGCTATTAGGGCATGCGTTTTTTAACATGGGGGCCTATGGGTGCGTTTTTTACATGTGTTTTTGAAAACGCAGGTCTCCAAAAACGCTTGTGAAAAATGCAACTGTGACCCCAGCCTTAATGCTGCCAATTGAATCCTATGGGTGATGGACCCCCAACTGCAGTTAAACACCGACATGTAAGTGCCGGAGTTTGAAATCTCAGGCTATTTCCAAGCGCATCATATGACATCATATCCCTTTTAATATATTTTATTATTTTGGGTTATTTGGAAAAAAATTGTATTGCTGTCAGTTTTTTTTTACATTGTTTAAAGCGTGGCATGAATAAAATAAATGATTGGACTAACTACTCGATTACAGGACTACATTCATTGCACCAAAGTACATTTATTTAGAGAATGAAAACCTATACAGACAGGAGGTGGCTGGTTTATTCACCCATGCCCTTCTGATTTAGGCTGTGTTCACACGATCTGGAGGCACTATGAGTTGGACGCAATGCATTTGGAGCTGCAAGAACCTGCGGGTGAATGCAGGGAGACTGCAGCCACCCTGACACCCCTTGTCAAAGCGTTAGTGAAACATATGTTGGGGTAGGGGTCACCACAAGTCAGGACACGTGGGCACAGTGTCAATCTGGAATCTGTCATCTTAGACATATGGATGAGTCTAATGAAGAGAAGTTAATGGTGCACTTCCACGTGGATATCTATGTCATCCCATAGCTAATAGTATGTGGTGTAATACCATGTGATGTAAACAACACCGCAGTCACCCTGTACTGACGATCTGCGGTGGGTGCAGGGCAGCTTCTCCCTGCATTCATCTTATGGTGACCGCTTCTCACTTTACAACATGAAATGAACATGATGCAGAGAAGCGGAAGTCTGGAAACCCACACTGAAAACACACTGCATGGGGAGGAGCATAGTGGGAATTGGGATTCTTGAAACCCCATCTTCTATGCTGGTACTATACAGCACAGTATTTTGGACGCAGAGGCAATACGTTGCGTCCAAAAGACTGCAAATTTCTGATCGTGAGCCCACACCCTTGCTAAAATATACCCAGATATAAATCCTCTGATCATCACCTATCAGTCTTTGGTTACAGTGAAGCAAATTACCACACCAGCAAATCATTGACCACGGCAAGGATGCGTATAAGCATGGCAAATGACCACAGAGGCCCAAGATTGACTGGATTCAAAGAGTTCTAAAATTGTTAATAAACTTCAATACTGAGTAAAGTAGGACCATTATATCTTCGTAATCGTGGTTACCAATCAGCCAAAGGCAACTCACAATTACCTCATCACAAATTGCACCATCATTTTGGACGTTCATATACTTTGTGCAGTCGTCTCCTGACTTCATTTTCCAGTGTAGTTATCAAACTGTGTCTTTCTAATCACTTCTGAATGGAATATTAACATGCTCATCTTGTTGTAAGATGTTTTTCTGTCAGGTTAATTGCATGGCAAGCACAAGGAAATGAAATATTTGCCAATTTAGCAACTGTTTTAAAAAGTAATCTAGATTGATGTTTTTACACTTTTTTCTTTCATATTCATTTTTAGCCATTATTTCGAGGTAATTTAAGAGGTTAAATCTAAATTTAACATGAAAATTTAAAGATTTTTAATGTGTGACAACAGCATATTTGTCTTTTGAGGTACTCTTACATTGTATTACATTTAAAGGGAACCTGTCACCTAGTTTTTGCCCTCAAACCTATCATTACCTGTCACTAGAGCTTCCTACTATATCTCTAACCATCCCTGTCTAAGCTAAAACTGTACTGTTGACGGGGCAATTTAACTCTTCCACTCCTCCACGGTCACTCCAAATCAGACTATGAACATGTGGTACCAGATAAGTATAAAATCAGACTGATTATCCGATCTAAACTTAAATCATGTTTGGTGCTTTAATAGCATTGGCAAAATATACACAGCAACTGAACTGCACATCCGGGTACACCATCTTTTATAGTCCAGAAGATAAGCATGTAAATGTCCAAAACGGGGTGTATTTATGCTAAGAGTTTAGGTGGGATTACGCTAATGTCTATTTGTTAGTAATAAGTAATTCTTTGTCTTTCGTAAGTCCATCCTCCAATCAGTCCAGGTGTCATCTCTTAGCCTCTGGATGCTGCTATCTCCAGTTTCTCATGGCACGGCCTTGTACCAACACAGCAGGCCTCTACTTCAAGGACAACTTGGTACATGGCATCTTGTTCCTTCAGCAGTGTTACATACATCTGCAAAACACCTTGTTTACACATAGCTTTGGTTCATGGATGAGAGGTAGAGAAGAAAGAGAGAGAGAGAAGAGAGAGAGACATAGAGAGAGAGAAGAGGAAAGGGAATGAGAGAGGGAGAGAGATAAATAGATATATGTATTTATCTTGAGTACATACCTGAACAGAAGAAAAACTTATTGTTCCATTTAATGCTATAAGCCAATACATTATAAAAGAAAAACAAATATAAAAGTATAAATGACATGCATATATATATATAAACTATAAAATATAGGTAAAAATATATCTTTACCATATCTTTACCTCGACAATTTCCCCCCTAACAAGTAAGTTTTTCACTAAATCTATCCCTAAATTTATTTATAAGGGGTCCTTTGAGACTGTCCATGTGATGGGTAAGGAGACGAATTGGGCTTTTTCGGTCAGACGCCTCAGAAATCTCTTTCCTTGTGAAAGGCACCAAAGCATCTAGACCCCCTACACTGGCTCACATGGAGTTCTCCCCGCCGCACTGTCCCTAATTTAATTCCCTCAACTATACCCTGGAAAGCATCACGGCTATAATTGACAAACCTTTGCTCACTATAATATATATAATTAATCCAATCGACATTTTTATTAATTTGTATCTGTGGAATTAAGGAAGCAAACCAGCATATACCTGATTTTGGGCCTTAAACTGGTCAGACACCCCCCTTGGCACACCGATAGCATCAATGTATACCTGAGGGTCTTCCTCATAGCCCATGTGGAGTTGATCAATACTTCTCCTTGTCTTGATGGTCTCACTGGAAGGCTCTGGGTCCCATGGTAAGATTTTGAACTGCATAGCTAGTTTAACCAGGGTGCACTGACCGGTCCAGGCATCGGGCAACCTGGATCGGAGCTTACCATCCCCACACAACCAGTAAATATCATACATACATCGTATATATTAGCTGAATAAATTTATACTTACAGAGCTGTTTTCATTACAAAATCCCAATTTAAAGGTTCCTACTAACAAAAACCTCAAAACATATTAGAAACGGCCTGAGGAATTGTGTATCAGATTTACACTATTAGTAACATATAACCTTAAAGGTATAAGACTCATTCTCCCTTGAACATTTTATCATATACCACTATCATTATGGAGTGTATACAAAGGATATAAACTTCTTAAATATCTGCAAATAAGCACAGTTATCCACAAGAGAAAGATACTTTACAAAAATCATAACCCATTGATTTGTAAAGAGAAAATATATAAAAATAAAAAACATAAGATATACAGCCCTTTGACGATTGACCTGACCACTCATAATAGTCAAACAGATATAATAATATCAGACAATAAAATTATACTTTAAACAATATAAATATACTTATTCAACTTTCCTGAAAGACAGATCAAAGGGAAATAACAAAACAGCATATTCACTTGTCATAATATAATTAGTATACAGTTAAGCAGGCAAAAACCACATTATTTACTCATTTATTTACTTATTCTACTTAATAACATTTTAACCAGTATATATTTGACATTCTATAATACCTTGGATAGAAGAAAGAGATTTACACATATATTAGGACAATTTTTATACAGTTTTCTTGGTTTCCTTGTCCGCTCACTATTTGCAATTTCCAAACCCATGGAGCGATCGCCGCTTGAAGCCCATACCTTTCTGAGTTGTGTTGTGCGCAAGAATAATGCAGGATAGTATACACAGCTTACCTGTACCAGGAGCGAACTAGGAGGTACTCACCTGATCTCACCCGTGACCTATTTTGAGGCGTAAAGTGAGGCCAAGCAGAGACCAGTCTAACCTTTGCTGATGAGAGACATCATGGCCTGCCCTGTCCCCTCTCACGACTCCTAGTTTAACACTGTTAGTGGTTCGGTCAGTCCCTATAAGGCAGTCGACTATAGAGAGGGCTCAGGCCGCCAGACGCAACCCGGCTGGGATGGGGCAACCACCCGCCACTACCTTTCCTACCTTTTGTTGTAGCTTGCCTTCTACCTCCGAGAAGACAGGACACCTGTGGTGATTGTCAGTATGATTATACCATCCTAGACTGATAACATGGTGTCTACCTCACCGTAATATACCAATACTGCATTTAGTAGGCTTACCGTATTGTAAAAGAATTCTTCAACCGGAAATCGCTCCATTCGCTCAGAAAGTGCAAGTCAGAACCAAACATTCTGATTACCTCATGCGAGGATTCTACCTGCGTCCAATGTAAGAAATCATATCTCCTATACCTGAAAAACAACTCAAAAATCTATTAATATCAAAGATCAGAAAATTCTTATTCAACATTATAATTATAATTTTCTGCTAGTTATTTTGAATATATTTCTATTACTGGACAATAAATGGTAGAAAACACCATATGGGCGCTGTACATCAGAGCAGACATATGTAACATCACCTTTAATTCAAAATTCCTGCTATCAGCATTTTCTCTAGAAAGCCTCCGATAACGGACTACAAGAAATATTCTCACACAGTAGGGAACAAAGACTGCTCTGATAGAAAGAATTTAAGGAGGTGTGGAGGAGTGGTTCACTCCCTTCCATATTTTCAAATCCTTTGGCCTTGATATACCTACAAAATGTCCATAAAGAATACACTCAGAAATATCAGTTCACCTTCCCACAGCATTAATATATATATTATTTCCCCTTGGGCGCTTAGTATATTAATCTTCCCTCTAGGTAGCTTAATTTTTGAAAGGCCTGAATCATAAGAATATATTTGAGGATATCTTTGTTATCCTGATATTACGTCTTATATTTCAGCATATTACAGTTTACACAAACCTTTGTAAGATAATTTGAATACAAGAGAGTCCTAATTACAGCTTCATTTAATACTATATATATTAGTTATATCTCCCTAAAGCAGTTAAATCTACCTGGCGTCATACACACACGCATCAGCATTGGTCTAGGACATTGGTCAAATTATTCCCAGACACAGGTTTAGCTACTTGAATTCCAGGGCAAGCCAGGCATCCCCAGGGATTGACTCCTCAGCACATATTCTACAGATCACCAGCCGCTCCCAGGTCTGCCATCACAGGTCCAGACCTCCAGAACAGCTACTGCACCAGAACACACCATCGCAAGTAACTTCAGGTTTAACCCGTCTTCCCCACTGGAGGGGCTACAAGAGCCTCAGTCTTCTAACCTCATATCTCTATACACACGAGCTAGGCACTACTTTTAGTACACATGCATACAAACTTTTTTTTCTTTTTTTTCGTATAAATCAATAAAAATCTGATATTATTGCATCTAATATTAGGCATTATTTTTAGTATTCAACTACCATAAATGTGAAAAATCCATCTTTGCCTTTCAGAATCCCTGGAAAGATGGGTAAGATTCCAGTGTACATGTCACAGTGTGCAGATTCCACCCTTCACTCGGCCCCCCTCTCTCTGGCTTTCTCACTCTCTCCCCTCCTTCCAATACAAGCAAGTTCTTTACAAGATTACGTGCACAGCTGCCTAGATAAGAAATTCTGAGATTCATACAAAAGAAAAAGAAATCCTTCTCTCCTAAACAGGGCTCATAAATTTGAATAACTGTTTCACACTTGTAGTTATATACAACTAACAATTCTAGCCATTATCTGAAACCCCGTGGCTTAATATTTAATTCTTCACTTATTCTTTATGACTTCAAGAACTTTCCATGACAGGAAAAATAGTAAAATATATTAATAGACGGACCGTGAACAGAGTGTAACTGCTATCAGTAAGTAAAAAGGAACGCAGCCTCGCGCCCAGCCCTCCCAGAGCTGAAGACACAGGAATTCAAACAAAATCATACACATAACAGACATACAAAACAATGAAATGTCTCTTGGACATTACAAACCTCACTTAACCTTTTCTACTAGACTAAAAACATTTTATTTAACCTAAGGCATTTTCTGCATCTGAACACACTATATATATCCTAGTTAAATCCAAATCTGATATAATAATTATTTCTGCACAACATTTTGTAGGACGGTTAAGTAAGCACAGGCTAGCCTGAACTTCATACATAGGAGGGGATTTGAGGAGCCTGTATCAGGTCCGGCGGCTGCAGCAGAGCATTAGAGATCAAGCTGGATGGTACCAGAAAAAGAGATGGGGGAGGGGGAAAGGGGGCTCAGTCATCATCATCATCCTATAAATCAGTGGGACCTATGGCTTGGCTTCTCGCCCACAGTGTCGACCGGAAGGCTGGAGTGTTCATTAGGGTCTGCATATCAAGGCCCAGACTGCCCTGTGCCAGATTCTGCTCACCACAAACAGGACACACCCACACATCCGAGGACCTCATATCGCCGCCATTATAGGGGGTGGCTGGGATGGCGTACTCAATAACAATGGCGTGGCGGCCATTTTACACTGTATAAAATTATTGTTAGGAAGCAGCTTATAACCAAACACAGGTTCTGCATCATTTTTTTCTTCTTTCTCCATCTACTTCTCTTCATTCCTCACTTTTCACACTACGTGCAACCCGTAAATAAGCTTATGCCTGATCTAGCAGCCCTTAATCTTTCAGCTTGCCTTTTTTTTTCTCTCTGGATAGAATCATTTCACATGGAGGGCTGTAACCTCCCTGACAAAGACAATCCTGCGTGCTTGTATAACTTTTTCACATTCTTAACAGCCTGCTTGCCTTCCCGTGATTTTACCACTATCTTTACTTCTACAGCATTTTCATCTAATTTGTGGGGTACGGTCTTTTTCCGCTTTAGGAGATGCAATCATGACAGAATACTACGGCCTGCTGCAGCTCAGTCCGCTGACAGCGACAATCAACACTGTGCCCCTAAAGCGTGGTACGGCTCTTCACGCTTACTTCAAGCGTGGCACGGCTCATCACGCTTACTTCAAGCGTGTCACGGCTCTTCACGCTTACTCCAAGCGTGGCACGGCTCTTCACGCTTACTATATTCTGCCCCTAGGCTAGACACCAGTGCTTACAGATTGTCCTGTCACGATATTCCAACCGGGAGGCAGTCTCCTCTCCCAAAATATAGGTGCCCAAACACCTTAGTCACGTGCATCTCCTATTTTCCTATCTACACCGTCCCCAATCTATACCCTTCTCAGTATCTCACAGTGTCTCTAGATTGGAATTTGAACAATACAGTTAAACAACAGTCACGGGCCATAAAATTACACCTCAATTCACAAGCTAACAGCAGGCACAGAAAGGGTCAATTTGCAAGTGAGGAATGAATAATGACCGTGGAGGAGGCGTGGTGCATGAGCGAGCACATGCACAAGGCAATATATCTCGCGTTGCTGGTTCGGAACATAGCTCTGGATCACGCTTAGTCTCACCACTCGACCGATCACCCCCTAGACCCAAAGGACACCCCAGACTTAACCAATATCGGCTGAAACACTGTAAGGGCGACACACATATGAATGCGATCTCCACTTACCGTGTTTGGAGGTCGACCAGGGGTCAGCCAATACGGGCGTCATCCAGGGGCATCCGGGCACGGGTCCGTGGGGGTCGCGGATCACTGGCTATGTCCCATCTGGGTCGCCAATTGACGGGGCAATTTAACTCTTCCACTCCTCCACCGGTCACTCCAAATCAGACTATGAACATGTGGTACCAGATAAGTATAAAATCAGACTGATTATCCGATCTAAACTTAAATCATGTTCGGTGCTTTAATAGCATTGGCAAAATATACACAGCAACTGAACTGCACATCCGGGTACACCATCTTTTATAGTCCAGAAGATAAGCATGTAAATGTCCAAAACGGGGTGTATTTATGCTAAGAGTTTAGGTGGGATTACGCTAATATCTATTTGTTAGTAATAAGTAATTCTTTGTCTTTCGTAAGTCCATCCTCCAATCAGTCCAGGTGTCATCTCTTAGCCTCTGGATGCTGCTATCTCCAGTTTCTCATGGCACGGCCTTGTACCAACACAGCAGGCCTCTACTTCAAGGACAACTTGGTACATGGCATCTTGTTCCTTCAGCAGTGTTACATACATCTGCAAAACACCTTGTTTACACATAGCTTTGGTTCATGGATGAGAGGGAGAGAAGAAAGAGAGAGAGAGAGAAGAGAGAGAGACATAGAGAGAGAGAAGAGGAAAGGGAATGAGAGAGGGAGAGAGATAAATAGATATATGTATTTATCTTGAGTACATACCTGAACAGAAGAAAAACTTATTGTTCCATTTAATGCTATAAGCCAATACATTATAAAAGAAAAACAAATATAAAAGTATAAATGACATGCATATATATATATAAACTATAAAATATAGGTAAAAATATATCTTTACCATATCTTTACCTCGACACTGTAATCGTTGAGAAAAATCATTTTATGTCTTACATGTCTAATGGTAATAAGGACACTCTGGGTGTTCTCTAAGGGTGCCTTTACACGCGGCAACTTTTCTAGGAATTTCACTGGCAACTTACTGGTTGCAGTGAAATCATGGACCCATTGTTCTATCTTGTTGCTGTGTACAAATGGAACAATGTGTCCATGTTTTCACTGCAACCAGTAAGTTGCCAGTGAAATTCCTAGAAACGTTGCCGGGTGTAAAGGTACCTTAAGGATGCACGTCTCTCCTCGTTCTGTGGTTATCACGCTCCGGTGGTCGTGATAACCTAATTTCTAAGGCTGGCTTCACACCATGGTGTGATCCGGTCCGGGGCTGTCCAGGATGACTCTGACAGCCCCAGACCGGATCAGCACACAGAACCGGAGGGCCAAATGTGCCCTCCGGTCCTGTGTGCAGCCAGATGCTGCTAATTGCAGCCGCAGCTGCTGATTTTTCAAGACCGCGGCTAGCATGGAGCTAGCCGCAGTCCTAAAAGAACAGCGGCGTGCAGCCGCCAGTGTCCGGTTCCCGGATCCTTCCGGTCCGGGGCAATCCGGCCCCCTAGGCTCCTTAGGAGAATCCGGCCGAATCCAGGATCCTTCAAATTGGGGAGATTTTTCTCCCCGGACAAAAAAATGATGCAAGCATCATTTTTGTGTCCGGAGAGAATAATCTGTATACTTGCGGATTGTCCCGTAGTGATGAAACCGGATGGCAGAGAGCTGTCATCCAGCTCCATCCGGCCCCATAGGCTGCTATGGAGCCAAAAACCGGTCCGGGGCTGTCTGGTTTACACCGGACAGCCCCAGATCAAAAAAAAACATGGTGTGAAGCCAGCCTAAGTGCACTCCCTGTGTTTGAAATTAATGGGCTGCTCCTTCCTGGCATGCTGCAATGGCCGTGTCATTTCTGGTCCAGTGCAGTGTAGGGGTGTATTGGGCGTACTCGCCAGCTCCAGAGCATGCGCACTGTGTATTCTGAAGGGGCGTGATAACCATGAAATGAAGAGAGAATGCCCAGTGTGTCTACACTCCAAAGACACCATCCTTATTTTCATACGAACATGTAATGATTTTTCTCAATGATTACAGCACAATATTAGGTCAGACTACGTATGTAGTAGAAATCTGCAGACTAGGGATGGGCGAGTCTACTCGCTAGGACTCGTTACTCGGCGAGTAGTAAGGGACTCGCAGGACTTGGTACTCTGCGAGTTTCCCAGCGATTACTCGCACAGTAACGAGTCCAATGCAAGTCAATGGCAATCCTAGTTTACTTTTTCTCACTCGCTAGACTCGCTATATCACATCGCTATGTAGCTTGAATCTCCCCAAATCGTTTAAACAATCGCACCGCTTCACGGATACCCGCTGTCAGCAGTGAGTCTGAGCGAGTCTGAGCGAGTCTACGAATCCAAGTCCTGAATACTGTATTCGGGACTCGCGAATACAGAATCTGTTATGTTCCGACAAAGCTTCCGAGACAGCCTAGCGTGTTAGGTCAGAAAACTTGTGAAGATGGACAAGCATGTTAGCCAATCATATTCAGTAATGCCACAGCCATGTTGGTTGTGGCAGGACTATGATTAGCTTCTGTCCATCGTGATGCCTATGTCATGTATGAGAGGCGAGGCTGTATATAAGCCTTGCCACCGCCATTTCCTCCACATTCCAGTGACGATCTGAGCCTAGTGCAGGGTGAGGTAGATGCTGGAGCAGATCATAGGGAGTGTCAGTCAGTGTAGGGAAACTTCAAGATTCCTTATATTTAACCCAAACAGCTCTTCTGAGAGCTACCAGGAGGACAGAGGAGTACTGTGTAGAGGACTGTAGGAAGGCAGGCAGGCAGGGAGGAGCAGCCTTACAGTGCACACAGGACCGACCTCATAGCTTAGGCTGGCTTCACATTAGCGTTCTCCTCCGCAGCGTTCTGCGGAGGGGATCCGCAATGTGTGCGCTGCGGCCGCTAGCTCCTATCTTTATAATGGGAGCGCACGGTGCTGCGCTTGACAGCGCATGACCGTGGGCACCCATTCACTCCTATATGTGATCTGTGCGCAGGCGGGTGCCTGCGTACAGATCACACACTCTCGTCCGCACCAGGGACGCGACATGTTGCGTCCCTGGTGCGGGCGAGAGTGTGTAATTTGTGCGCAGGCATGCGCCTGCGCACAGATCACTCATGGCGGGCGATGGGAGCGCACGGCGGTCTGCAAGCATCTGCAGACACCGTGCGCTCCATTATAAAGATAGTGGCTGCGGTCTGCATGCAGAGGCTTGCAGATGCCTCCGCAGAACGCTGCGAAGGCATCTGCAAATGTGAAGGCAGCCTTAGCTTACTCACTCAACTTTCCTAATAGCTAAAGTCAGAGGCTTACTATTTCTTATTTTTTTGCACCTGATAGATTTTGGGTCATAATAACCCCTTCAGCTTTATTTTTTCTGTGGCAGACCAGTGCGTTGCTGCTTTCCTACCTGCAAATAAGACAAACACATGCGAGTTTGGCCTCGGACACAGCAGCAAAAAACTGTTCCAAGTTGTGTTTCCAAAACGGCAATGCGAGCGCTTTCTGAGACACATCTGCGATTTGTAAATCACACATTACTCGCTATTACTCGCGTCCCCATTCATTAACGTTGGACTCGCTAGACTCGCAACGAGTAGCGAGTCCCGGGCTCGGACTCGCTAGAGTCAAGTGATTCCGAGTAATTTAGGACTCGCCCATCACTACCATAGACCTAATGTAAATGCCTACAGGACCCTGGACAGCGACAGATACTATACGTACATTACGTACAGTATCTGCTCTACTGTCAGGAGAGCCGCAGCTTCATTCATAAATTAATACAAAGCCGACAATAGCCGGCTTACTGTAAATGGCTTATTAACCCCTAACATGCTGAGAGGAGTGGACAGCATGTCTCTAGGGGGGTCACATCCTGAGCAGTCCGGTTACCGCCTTGCGGTTGCCAGAAGCACTCCGAAAACTGCAGCCTGCATGTTTTTTAGCGCAGGCTGCAGATCCGGAGCCGGTAACCGGATTGCATGTAAAGCAATCCGGTTACTATAATGGGCTCCTTTGGGGAGCGGTTCCTGATCCGGTTTAGAGCTTTTTGAAAGCTCAAAACCGGACCAGGATTTAAAAGACCTGCCGCATGTGTGACCCTAACCTTAAATAGGAAGGTTGCCACACTTTTATGCAAGTTGGATAACTTGCTGATCACAGGAGATCCAGCGGGTAGGACCCTAAGTGATCCGAAGAACTTGTGGTGCCCCTGCGTACAGGGTGGCCACAGGTAGGAACTGTAGCCAGGCAGGTGGAGACAGGTTTTGCATAAACCACCTTCATAACACACACCCACCGACACAAGACCCAACCCGGAGTACGGTACTTTAGGCGGGCAAGGGGTGGTAGGGCCAGTCACAGTAGGTGGGACATAGTCAAAGTGACTGATCAGGTACATAAGTGGAACAACAGGAAGTAGTAGTCAGTAGGCCAGAGGGTGCCGAGAAGTAAAGACAAGAGTAGAAAGTGACTTTCCTGAAGGTTTTGGGCTCCCTGGAGGCGCAGAATCCTGCGAGGCACAGTCCTCTGCAGAGAAAGCCTGCTCCACAGCCCGGGAACAAAGGGAAGGGGAGAGTCCAGGCCAGTGCAGCTGGTTCTGAGGAAAACGGCAGCGGTCACAGAGGACGACTGGCAGGAAGGATCCCCTGATGTACATAGTAGTTACATGGGTAGGAGAGAGCCCGGTGGTCCCCTGCAACATAGGGACACCCAAGGCTAGGCTGGGACTAGAGAGTCGGCTCTGACGTGACCGAAGCTATATGCTGGATCACAGACACACTGAAGGGTAGTTCAGATTTCATGTTTGATCTCCCAACACAGGTGCGAGAGGTTCAGCAACACATAGGACCCAGGCTTGCTACCCACACACCAGGGGAAAACCAAACAAGGGACCGAGTTGCCTCCATACTGCACACGGGGAGAAGAGAAGTTAGAGAAAAGCCTGAAAGGTATCAGAGGGAAAGAAGGGTCCCAGAAGGGAAACCTGGCTGCAGAGGGTTAAGTGACTGTCCGGAGTTATCTGTGTAAAGCAACTGTGCTGTGTACCGTACTGAAGAACTTGCAAGTAAAACCCGGTGAACCCTGCTAAACAGGGACGTAACTACAATAGGTGCAGGGGTTGTGATCGCACCCGGGCCCTGCAGCCTAGGTGGGCCCCAAAAGTCCCTTTGGCCTATAGAAAAAGACTAATACTATCAAAGATTTGCAATAATTGGGGGCCCTGTTGGAGCTTTCGCATCGGGGCCCCTGAGCCTGAAGTTACGCCACTGCTGCTAAAGTCTCCCATGTGTGATTCCCTGCACGGTGAACTGTTCTATACATTTTTACATCCTGTCAGGAGCTGCCTACCCGCGGCGGGCTCATCCATCTAGCTGCATAACCATTCATGCATCCTCCTGGCGGAAGTAAGCAGCAGCGGTGGTCCCCTCACTGTCCACAACCCGTGGGTGGCGTCACGACAATACCTGTAAATAACCCCTTTTACTTGTGGGCTCGGGACACGGTCCAGACCAAGGACCCCCGTGATTCCCCGGTCCGGTACCGAGTACCCCATCCCAGTGGGCTCCACAAACTTGTCTCTGGATCTCAGAAAGAAGGACTTTGATGCCCCACTTTGATGGAGCAGAGGTCACATACTAAGACTCAATACCAATGATTGTCAAGCTCCCCAAAATAGAAGGGTACAGCTATCAGCTCTCTCCCACAGTTCCACAGAAAATGAATGGATAGGAAGAATAACCTTTTAAATTTCATTAATTTTGTTAAATAAAGTAAATGTAATTTTGAAAGTTAACATTGCTATACCAAGTGAAGACATTTGATGTACCTCATACGTATTTATAACCTTTATTCATAGTTTATGCAACAAGAGGTTTATTTTTCATCAACTTTTTTAACTGGATAAACTACACATTCAGTATGAAACTGGTTAATCAGAGTCTTGTGTACGTTGTGGCTTCCTTTATAGAAATGTAATTTTTTTCTTATAACTTAGTTGAAGAAATTAGAATCAGACGCCTTTGGCAAAAGAATAAGCAAACAAGAAATGGCTTTTATAGAGACAAGATTATATTCTGCCAAAGAGTGTGAAAAAAATTGCACATCATGAATAAAATATTTTTTTTCATATTCAACACTGGATGTATTGGTGACAGCTAAATATAGCAATCGCTGCTTGAGGGCAGGACTATGGTGCGCTGACAGAAATGTGTATATTTTGCATGATAATGGAATGTGGGGTTGTTGATCAGGGAGGAATATGGTATATTGGTAATAATCTATACCTTTCTATAATGGAAAATAACGTTTCAGTTTATAGCAATGGCAAGACCTCACATTACAGATCATTACCGACTAAAGATGAGCGTATGAGGCAAAATTTGAGTTTGCTTGTTCGCGCAGATTTTCCCTGGAAATTCCATTTGCAGAGAAGTAATTTGTGAATTTCATATCCCAGAGCATAATGAACATACAGTATAAAAAATAAATAATAATAATTATCCTCATCTTACCGCTCAACTCTCCAGTCTCTTTGCTTTTCATTGTCCCCCAAATGATCCTCAACACATCTTCTTATCCTCACCGCCAGTGCTGAAATCATTGGGCCTCTTACACTGGGCCAGGATTTAAAGCTCTGGTAAAGCCTGGGAGGTTCTGGGCAAGCATGCAAAAAATAACATCATGCCGTGTGCAGTTACTTTCCACGCGCATGTGCAGAATCGGGAGCTTCAGTGCTTGTGGTAACAGTAGGATGCAACAATGACCAGACGAGTGATGGTGAGGGGAAAGGAAGCTGGAGAGGTTAGAGGTAAGGGTACCGTCACACCTGGAGACATCACCAGTGATTTTGCAGGCAATGCACGGGAGCGCACACGTTTTTGGCACCCCGCCAGCATCGCCGTCGCGTGTTTACATGCGGCGCTATCTCCGTCGACGCTGTGGTGGTTTCAGGCGACATCGCTGTTGGGGTGTCTACAAACCCCAGCAGCGATCCTGTAACATGGGATCCTATGGCTTCCATCGCGTGTAACATCGCCAATCGCGATGTTACACGGGGCGATGTTTACACATCGCCTGAGAGAGGATGCCTGGTTTCACAGCAGCGCTGTGAAACCAGGCGACCACTCTCAGTCAATTTTTTGGAGCAAAATATCCGCGTTACACGAGGCGACTCACCGGCGATGTCACCGCCAATAGGACACGCCCCTGCGTCACCTGCGAAATCGCCAGCGATATCTCCAGGTGTGACGGTACCCTAAGTATATGTGTTTTGTTTTTATAACATTTAGATGGTCTTTACTGTTCAGGAAAGTGGCCACTGGCTGCAAGTTTGCTGAATCTGAATCAAAATAAATGTGGATATTTGTAGTAATATTTTAGTAGAACTCATATCTACTTAAATATGTGTACTCATAAAGACCCATAAATGTTTAAAATGGCCAAACATCTTAGATAGTAGTTGGTCAAATTTTTGTTCAACCGATAGCTATTTTACACCCTCCCCCCATACACATGAATATGCACTGGAATATATCCACTCACCTGGAAGACGGAAATAAAATGCTGACAGAAATTTCTAGAGGTAGCCTATCTTCCTTGAGAACAAAGTGTGGGGTTTGTTTGTATCCAAAATACTTGATTCTCCTTTTCTCAAACAATGGTTAATGAGAGAAATTGAGGACATATCTATAAACTAGTGAAATTTGTTTTATGGTTGTATTATGTTTATGACAACCTTTAGAGTTCAAGAATTTTGTCCCTTTTAAGGCCCCTTGCATACAATGATTATTTGGTAAGTTTTTTTACTTCAGTATTTGTAAGCCAAACCCAGGCGTGAGTAAAAAATGTGCCGACACTTGTCCTTGGGAGACCTTTGACAAGTCTGAGATCTGAGGTTCACATTGCCTTGCTTTGCTGCAACTGTGAAGGTCTTCCCACCATCAGTCATTGCGGTCTGTGGATGAGTTTTTTTTCAACTTTGGCCCTTGTTTATGATTACCCTGATTGCATCTCCCTTTCTGAATCTAAACTTCGTAAGCTCCAGCAGGGGCCTGGCCGGCAAAGGAGTTTTTAGAGTTCTGTGGATGGGCTACTGACACCCAAATGAATGACTCTGCCCTTAGGAGTCATTTTTGTCAGGGTCAATCAGGTAGGCTTAAAGACGTACCTGGCTCATTATGCTACTCCTCAGTTATTAGAGGCTGCCACAGCCTTGGCAATAAAGATTGATATATATCTCAGGGATAGATATACAGTGACCCTACTTCCATTTTCCTCCCTAGAGAGGATGTTTCACTGGTGAGCTTTGACAAGCCCATGCTGTTAGGAGGGGGCTTCTCTTCATACTAGGTCTTTTGCGGTGCATAGTGAGATGGGGACTTGTTTTTACTGTTGTTTAAGGGTTATTTTATTGGGAACTGTCCATCTATACCCAAACAAATAATACCTTCTAGAAAGCCACATCCCTCAAGACATGTAAAGAGTCCTCCATGTTTACATCTCAGTTCACCTCAACTGCAGAAGTGGCTCAGAAAATGAGACTATTTCTGTTTTTGTGGACAGTGGAGCAGGAGTCAATATGGTGGATTCTCATTTTACCCAGACCCACAGTTTTTCCTTTAGTGGACTAGCGAAATCCATTCCCATACTGGCTATTGTTGCTGCTCCTGAAGTTTTACCCAAGTCGTGCATAATGTGAACTTACACATACAGACACATACAGACACACAAAGAGTTCCTTTCCTACTACGTCTTGGAGAATCTTCCCACTACCATTGTATTGAGTCTTCCCTGGCTGTTGATGCACAATCCTGTGATTGACTAGCTCTCAACTGGTGAGGTGGGGTTTGCCACACCCAAGGGAATTTTTGATGGACTGCCATTCATTGAAAAATGACGGTATGAGGATACGTGTCTCACGAGCTTCCATCCATTTCCTTGTCAACAGGATGTCGTCATTGTCTCCCTCTTCTGGCCACGCATAACAGAGCTAGCTGTCGCTAAGTGCTGTCTTGGCCTTGCTGAACCCCACATCACCCTTATGTAATTCTTTTTTACACATTTTCAAATTTTGAAAACTTCTTTATTTTTACACAAATTTATAACTGAGTTTCTGTTTGTTCGTGCACTTGCTCTCAGGCGAAAAATGGCGAATTCCAGGACGTCTATGAAGTCAGAAGATCATAATGCCCTTGGCTTGAATCATGAAAGTATTACATTTTCCGATACTTGTGGGTGTCAAAAATTTGTTATACTCATGTGTAATCAATCGCCAATAAGAAAACGATTAAAACAAACGTGATCTTTGCATTTTCTGTGAAAATTAGAGATTTCTAAACACTGGGGTATAGGAAACCTCACATCACCAGTAGCGTGACAAAAACCCCACCTCATCAGTTGAGGGCTAGCAGTCTAGAAATCTATATACATAATCTCCACTTTTACACTTCCCGTCACTGTGCCGGTATCAATGGCGTGCATGCGCCGCCGACAGCGCAGAACGCTGTCGCCGCACACCACCTACACCCACCAGTGCAAGCCGTATCTTCCCGCTCCTCCGCCGTGTCCCCAGCAGCAGCCGCACCAGCAGCAGCAGCAGCCTGGGGAGCGCCATTACTAAAGGGCCCGGCGCTACCATCAGCGCCCGCCTTCCTCAGAGACGCCGCCCGCCGCCGCACACCACCTACCCCCCATCAATGCCCGCCGCATCTTCCCGCTCCCCCGCCGCGTCCCCAGCGCCAGCACCCGGGGAAGCGCCATTACAAAAGGGCCCGGCGCCAGCATCTGCGCCCGCCTTCCTCTGAGACACCGCCCGCCCCAGCCTCCCCAGGTAAGATGCCGGCGCCGCTCTGCCATTGTAGCCTCCAGGGGCAGCGGGGCTGCCCCCTGTATACTCTGCTGCCCCCCGCACGGCCCCTTGTATACTCTGCTGCCCCCCGCACGGCCCCCTGTATACTCTGCTGCCCCCCGCACGGCCCCCTGTATACTCTGCTGCCCCCCGCACGGCCCCCTGTATACTCTGCTCCCCCCCGCACGGCCCCCTGTATACTCTGCTCCCCCCGCACGGCCCCCTGTATACTCTGCTCCCCCCGCACGGCCCCCAGTATACTCTGCTGCCCCCCGCACGGCCCCCTGTATACACTGCTGCCCCCCGCACGGCCCCCTGTATACTCTGCTCCCCCCCGCACGGCCCCCTGTATACTCTGCTCCCCCCGCACGGCCCCCTGTATACTCTGCTCCCCCCGCACGGCCCCCTGTATACTGTTCTCCCCCCGCACGGCCCCATGTATTCTCTGCTCCCTCCGCACGGCCCCCTGTATACTCTGCTCCCCCCGCACGGCCCCCTGTATACTCTGCTCCCCCCGCACGGCCCCCTCTGCTCCCCCCGCATGGCCCCCTCTGCTCCCCCCGCACGGCCCCCTCTGCTCCCCCCCGCACGGCCCCCTGTATACTCTGCTGCCCCCCACACAGCCCCCTTTATACTCTGCTGCCCCCCGCACGGACCCCTCTATACTCTGCTGCCCCCCGCACGGCCCCCTGTATACTCTGCTGCCCCCTGCACGGCCCCCTGTATACTCTGCTGCCCCCCGCACGACCCGCCTCTATACTCTGCTGCCCCCCGCACGACCCGCCTCTACCTGCTCCCCCACCCTCTCTATACCTCCCCCCGCACGGCCTCGCCCCGTACGCACTTCTATACTGCTGCCCCCCCCCACCCCCCACGGCCCCCTCTGCCCTCCCCCCCCCCCCCCCCCCCCCCCCCCCCCCCCCCCCACCCCCTCCCCCCCCCCGCTCCCCTACGGCCGCCCCCACGCCCCTACCTCCCCCCACACCTCTATCTGCCCCCCACGCCCTCTGATACTGCCCCCCGCACCCACCCCCGAGCCCCCCCCCCCCCCCTACCCCCACCCTTATTACTCTGCTTCCCCCGCACGGCCCCCTGTATATCTCTGCTGCCCCCTGCGCACGGCCCCCTGTATACTCTGCTGCCTCCGCACGGCCCCCTGTATACTCTGCTGCCCCCTGCACGGCCCCCTGTATACTCTGCTGCCCCTGCACAGCCCCCTGTATAAATCTGCTCCCCCCGCACGGCCCCCTGTATACTCTGCTCCCCCCGCACGGCCCCCTGTATACTCTGCTGCCCCCCGCACGGCCCCCTGTATACTCTGCTGCCCCCACATGCACCCTGTATACTCTGCTCCCCCCGCACGGCCCCCTGTATACTCTGCTCCCCCCGCATCGGCCCCCTGTAACTCTGCTCCCCCCCCGCACGGCCCCGCCTCTATACTCTGCTGCCCCCCGCACGGCCCGCTCTATACTCTGCTGCCCCCCGCACGGCCCCCTTATACTCTGCTCCCCCCGCACAGCCCCCTGTAACCTCGACTCCCCCCCGCCCCCCACGGCCCCCTCTGTCCCCCGCACGGCCCCCTGTATACTCTGCTGCCCCCGCACGGCCCCCTGTATACTCTGCTGCCCCCGCACGGCCCCCTGTATACTCTGCTGCCCCCCGCATGGCCCCCTGTAACTCTGCTGCCCCCCGCACAGCCCCTGTATACTCTGCTCCCCCCGCACGGCCCCCTTATACTCTCTGCGCCCCCCACGGCCCCCTGTATACTCTGCTGCCTCCCCACAGCCCCCTGTATACTCTGCTCCCCCGCCGCACGGCCCCCTTATACTCTGCTCCCCCGCACACGGCCCCTGTATACTCTGCTCCCCCCCGCACTGGCCCCCTGTATACTCTGCTGCCCCCCGCACGGCCCCCTGTATAGTCTGCTCCTCCGCACGGCCCCCTGTATACTTTGCTCCCCCCGCACGGCCCCCTCTGCTCCCCCCGCACTCCCCCCTCTGCTCCCCCCGCACGGCCCCCTCTGCTTCCCCCGCACGGCCCCCGTTACTCTGCTCCCCCTGCAGGCCCCCTGTATACTCTGCTGCCCCCCGCACGGCCCGCCTCTATACTCTGCTGCCCCCCGCACGGCCCGCCTCTATACTCTGCAGCCCCCCGCACGACCTGCCTCTATACTCTGCTCCCCCCGCACGGCCCGCCTCTATACTCTCTCCCCCCACACGGCCCCTTATACTCTGCTCCCCCCACACGGCCCCCTGTATACTCTGCTCCCCCCGCACGGCCCCCTTCCTGCTCCCCCGCACGGCCCGCCTCTATACTCTGCTGCCCCCGCACAGCTCGCCTCTATACTCTGCTGCCCCCGCATGGCCCCCTGTATACTCTGCTGCCCCCCGCACGGCCCCCTGTATATTCTGCTGCCTCCGCACGGCCCCCTGTATAATTTGCTCCCCCCGCACGGCCCCCTGTATACTCTGCTCCCCCCGCACGGCCCCCTGTATACTCTGCTCCCCCCGCACGGCCCCCTCTGCTCCCCCTGCACGGCCCCCTTTGCTCCCCCCGCACGGCCCGCCTCTATACTCTGCTGCCCCCCGCACGGCCCGCCTCTATACTCTGCTGCCCCCGCACGGCCCGCCTCTATTCTCTGCTGCCCCCCGCACGGCCCGCCTCTATACTCTGCTCCCCCCGCACGGCCCGCCTCTATACTCTGCTCCCTCCGCACAGCCCGCCTCTATACTCTGCTCCCCCCGCACGGCCCCCTGTATACTCTGCTCCCCCCGCACGGCCCCCTGTATACTCTGCTGCCCCCGCACGGCCCGCCTCTATACTCTGCTGCCCCCCGCACGGCCCACTTCTATACTCTGCTCCCCCCGCACGACCCGCCTCTATACTCTGTTCCCCCAGCACGGCCCGCCTCTATACTCTGCTCCCCCCGCAGGGCCCGCCTCTATACTCTGCTCCCCCCGCACGGCTGGCCTCTATACTCTGCTCACCCCGCACGGCCCGCCTCTATACTCTGCTCCCCCCGCACGGCCCACCTCTATACTCTGCTCCCCCCGCACGGCCCGCCTCTATACTCTGCTCCCCCCGCACGGCCCGCCTCTATACTCTGCTCCCCCCGCACGGCCCGCCTCTATACTCTTCTCCCCCCGCACGGCCCGCCTCTATACTCTGCTCCCCCCGCACGGCCGCCTGTATACACACAATTCATTTCACCGCGCTCCCGATGCAATTGCATCGGGCCTTTTTACTAGTACCTAGATAAGTGCGACTATCTGCATCATCTCTATAAAATTCTCACCCTCTTCCTGATCTGATGTGTCTAAGGCTAGGGTCTGACTTGCGTCAGCCCTCAGCCTGCCGGATGCGCTTAAAACGTAGAAATTTTTAGGCTGAGTGCATAGCGTTACCGGCACATAACACTATGTGCCGCCTGTGTATAGTATCCCTATTGAAACTGAATGATCGCGCAGCCGCAGGTTCCACTTAAAAGTCCCGGATATGCGCTTTTGAAGAGCGCACAGGAAACGTGGTTTGCTGCGTTTTTGGGCCTGTTTTGGAAAAAGCATTCATTTTTTGTAACATGGGAGTCTATGGGAAACGCATGTGTTAAAAGTGCGTTAAAAGTGAACACACATGTCATGGGAATGGCAAGGGAAAAAAAAGCATCCTTTAATGCATCCCTCAAACAGATTCAACATCCCAAATGTAACCCTAGCCTTACCCTTACTTCAGGATAAAGCTGGGCCTCAGAGTTTGTAAGCTTATGGAGCCTTATTTGATACTCAAATAACTGACAATGAAAAAGCCCCTTCTGAGTTACACAAAGTGAAGTATGACTTGGAGAGTCTGAAGAGCAGTCAGAAATGGAGCAGAATGGCACTGGAGAAGCTGGCGATAAGTGAGTATATTAAAATCCTCACAATATAGTATATACTGTGCCTTGCGAAAGTATTTGGTCCCCTTGAACTTTTCAACCTTTTGCCACATTTCAGGCTTCAAACATAAAGATATAAATTCTAATTTTGTTGTGAAGAATCAACAACAAGTGGGACACAATCATGAAGTGGAACAAAATTTATTGTCTTGTTGGAAGATAAACCTCTGTTCCAATCTCAGGTCTTCTGCAGACTCCAACAGGTTTTCTTCCAGAATGGTCCTGTATTTGGCTTCGTCCATCTTCCATCAATTTAAAACATCTTCCCTGCCCCTGCTGAAGAAAAGCAGACCCAAACCATGATGCTGCCACCACCATGTTTGACAGTGGGAATGGTGTTTTGAGGGTGATGAGCTGTGTTGCTTTTACACAAAACATGTCATTTTGCATTGTGACCAAAAAGTTTGATTCTGGTTTCATCTGACCAGAGCACCTTCCACATGTTTGGTATGTCTCCCAGGTGGTTTGTGGCAAACTTCAAACGAGACATTTTATGGATATCTTTGAGAAATGGATTTCTTCTTGCCACTCTTCCATAAAGGCCAGATTTGTGCAGTGTACGACTGATTGTTGTCCTATGGACAGACTCTCCCACCTCAGCTGTAGATCTCTGCAGTTCATCCAGAGTGATCATGGGCCTTTTGGCTGCATCTCTGATCAGTCTTCTCCTTGTTTGAGATGAAAGTTTAGAGGGACGGCCGGGTCTTGGTAGATTTGCAGTGGTCTGATACTCCTTCCATTTCAATATGATCGCTTGCACAGTGCTCCATGAGATGTTTAAAACTTGGGAAATCTTTTTGTATCCAAACTTCACTTAAACAGTATCTCTGCCCCGCCTGGTGTGTTCCTTGGTCTTCATGATGCTCTCTGCACTTGAAACTGAACCCTGAGACTATCACAGAGCAGGTGAATTTATATGGAGACTTGATTACACACAGGTGGATTCTATTTATCATTACCAGTCATTTAGGACAACATTGGATCATTCAGAGATCCTCACTGAACTTCTGGAGTGAGTTTGCTGTAGAGAAAGTAAAGGGGACGAATAATATTGCACGCCCCACTTTTCAGTTTTTTATTTGTTAAAAAAAGTTTAAAATATCCAATAAATCCAATAAATTTCCTTCCACTTCACGTGGAACCATTTATGTCCCACTTGTTGTTAATTCTTCACAAAAAAATAAGAATTTATATCTTTATGTTTGAAGCCTGAAATGTGGCAAAAGATTTAAAAGTTCAAGGGGGCCAAATACTTTCACAAGGCACTGTACACATATACACAGATTTAATGAAAACAAATCTTCGTTGGAGGCTTATTTAATAATCATTAATGTCATTCTAGGTCACTATTTATGATTAATTCATATAGAAATAAAACCCCAGAGATCGACGTTTCTAGCTGCTAAACAGTTAACAATCCCCAACAACAAATGAATAGGTAGTATAGAGATCCTGAGAAACAGTGATATTCAGTACTGTAAAAGCGGCAAGTGATGATGTAGCCTTCTTGTTCATCATCATAGAGATGGCCCTCACTTAACCATTCTGATTGCTCTAGTGTTCATATCAGTGATATGTGAAGCCATAAGCAGGCACCTTCATTGCAAGATTCACAGGGTGTTGTGAAGGTCAGAGGAAGAGAAGGATGAGAACATCATGCAACAATCGAAAAGCAGCATTTCACCCACTGTAAATGCCTTCTACACCACTAAAATATTGTCACTTTTGTAAAGGCAAGCATCCTATTAAAATAGCAATATTCATATATGTGCAATTAAGTATTTCATTTGTAGCTATTATACATGAATGTAAATAGAACGTGATCTTCTTTGAATTCTGCCCACAATAAGGATCAAACATAGCCTCTACTGTGCAAGTACTAAGGTATTTTTCATCCAAGTAAAAAGTGAGAAGAAAGAAATGCACGAAATTAGTTAAAAAAAAAGGGCAGAGCTATCATCAGAGATTTCTGGACCCCTTAGAATAAAATTATTAAAAAAAAGCACTCCAATTAAGTTTTTTACTCATTTCATGTGTGTTTGGCTAGGGTCACACATGGCTATTCGTTTATCAGAGTGTTTCCCATGACAAGTCCATTTTTTTTTAGGGTGCTTTTGAGCCTCCTGTGCCCCTGAACATTTTTTTTCCCAAAAAAATGCTAGGACAAAGGGATCCATTTTAAGGCACCAAGAAAGGATCAGTTTTTCCATAGGGCCCCATGTTAAAAAAACAGATCAGTTTTTTTACTGCACCCAAAAACATTGCTAGCAACTTTTTTGGGTAAAAAAATGCCCCATAGCAATGTTTTAGGGTGTAGTGCAAAAACTGATGCCAAAAACTAATCCAGGGCTTATGTGTGACCCTAGCCTGAGATGATAATATATATATATATTTAAGTTGCCTAATAATTCTGCACAGTAATAGTTACCTGCACAAAAAGATATCCTCCTAAAGGCCCCGTTACACGGCATGATATCCTGAACGATATCGCTCCAACGTCACGGGTTTGGAGGCGTTGAAACGACATCGTTAGGACGTTGTTGCGTGTAACACCAAGATTCAACTACGATAAGTCATTGGATCAGTGATTGCAGATTTGAGAAATCAGACGATCCTCGATCAGCCAACCTGCTATATCGTTGTGTGTGACACCGCGATAACGATGTCGTAGACGACTTCGCCCATTCACATCAATGAGCAGGTATCATTCGCTGGGTTGTGCGAACGATACCTGCTCACAATATCGTTGGTGCATCGTCCACAATATCTAGACGTGTGACATCTCACCAACGATGTCAAAACGATGTTGGAAACAACCGTGCGCCCACGAGATTGTTGCTGACGTCGTTTCAACGTCGTGCCATGTAATGGTACCTTTAGGTAGCCAAATCTACAAAAAACCCACTCCAACTTCCAAAAATATTAAGCTTTGATATTTATGAGTCTTTTGGGTTGATTGAGAACATAGTTGTTGATCTATAATAAAAATAATCCTCTAAAATGCAACTTGCCTAATAATTCTGCACACAGTGTAGAGCACATCATTAATTGGAGACTTTGGCCTATTTCACATCTAATGCAGGTTTGCGTTTTGCTTCATTTGCGATTCTATGCATTTCTACCGCTAAAAACGCATCCAAACGCATGTGTTTTTGCCCCCATTAATTTCTATTGAAACACATGCAAAAACGCATGCAAAAATGCATGTGCATTTTCCAAACGCAAAAACGCATGCGTTTTTGCAAACGCAGCCAAAAACATCGGCTAATGCGTCTAGGGCTGCGTTTGCAAAAACGTATGCGCTTTGAAAATGCACCTGTGTTTTTGCATGTGCTTCCATTAAAATCAATCGGGGCAAAAACGCATGTGTTTGGATGCGTTTTTAGCGGTAAAAACGCATAGAAGCCCAAATGAAGCAAAATTCAGACCGGGCTTAGGCTAGGGTCACACTTGCAGATTTTACATGCTTTTTTGAAGATCTGCGTTTTTAAAAACGCACGTGAAAAAGCACCCATAGGCCCCCATGCAAAAAACGCATGCCCTAATAGCAAAAATGCATGCCTAAAGTGCCATGCGTTTTTGCACTTGTGCGAGGAGTTGCCTTCAAAAATGCATGCAAAAATGCATGGTACATTAGTACCATTTAGTACCATGCAAAAACGCATGCATTTTCCATAGGGGCCCATGTTAAAAAACGCATGTGTTTTTAAATCAGCACCAAAAAATGGTTCATGAACTTTTTTTGGGTGCTGATTCAAAAACGCATGGAAAAACTCATGGGTGCCTAAAGGCACCTAAAAAAACACAAGCAGAAATTAAAGAAGCATGCAGAAACGCATCTCTCTTCTGACCCATTTTGCTTAAGGAAAGGCATTTGCCTAATAATTAAGCACACCTTATATAGGGTGTTGATGTCATTACACCACACCCCTCCTCATTACAGAGATGCGCATCACCTGATTTACTTAATTAGTAGTTGGCTCTCAAGCCTATACAGCTTGGAGTAGGACAACATGTATAAAAAGTATCATGTGATCAAAATACTCATTTGCCTAATAATTCTGCACACAGTGTATGTGACCTGGAACTGACTTTTTAGGGTACGCTCACATCTGCTTATCTAGCTAGATCGAGCTTACCAGTGTCCTGCTGATTGCTTCTGGAGCCGCTCATTAAGCTTCATACATATTCACTGCACTGAATGGCAACAGTCAATTATAAATGCTCACACTCTGTGGAAGCGTCTGTAATTGGCTTTTGCAATCAGACTGCATTTCCACAATCTGTACAGTGCCTGTGCTTGGTTGCCACACACATTAGGGTATTGCAACCAACCTACTGTCATAGTGTGTAAAATAAATTATTATTATTAATTTATATATAAAATAAATAAATAGTATGACTAAAAAATGCATAGGTCTTTGCTGTATTTTTTATTCTCTGCACAGATAAAGCAGACAACAGCAATCTTCCACCTTCTGCTGCCTAGTTTTACCTTGGCTGGCAAAAAAATGTGTAGGTTTTGCTCTATTTTTAATTGCCAGCCAAAGTTAAACTAGGCTGCTGGGGGTTGGTATTCTAAACATGGTAGGGACCCATAGATATTGGCCCCCCACGCTATAGAATAGCAGCCTGCAGCTGCCCCAGAATTTTGTGAATTCATTAGAAGCGCCAAATCCTGGTTCTTTACCAAGATCTTCCAGTTGCCCTGGTGCTGGTGGCAAACTGGGTAATAAAGGAATTAATGGCAGCTGATGATTGGCATCTTGTCATTAAGCCATGGATTGGTAATGATCAAGCGTCTTCTAATAGCTGCCCAGTACCAAACTAGTAAGTGAATAGTTGATAAACACACACAGAAAATTCCTTTATTAGAAATAAAACACAAAAAAAATCCTTTATTGGAAATAAAACACACTGAGAATCCTCATTTACTCATTTATTAAAAGTCCCAACAACATACCCTCCAACGATAATCCACCACGAGGTCACATGTCACATTCTCAGCTCTGCTGTATCGGAGGCTACAGTGAAGAAGAAGGATCCTGTCATCACGGCCTCCGAGCACAGAATGAGAGAACTGAGAGCTGCGGCTGTGTGAGCAGTTAGTCAGAGAGGTCACCCAAGGACACAGCTTAGGTACCATGGTAACCACTAACCATAATGCAGCATCTTAAAGTTCTGAAGAAGTGATGGGATTTTTAAGAAACCTCATGCCCACTGTCTTCCTTTTTTACTCAGCCTAAACATACCTGCGGTGCATGTTTCAAATCCAGAACATATACATTTCTTTTGTGAGTACTCTTTGTTTAATGTACAGATTTTCTCCATAGACTTGCGTAAATGCATCAAAAACACATGTAATCCTCACTTAGGTATATCAATAAATTTTTGTCAAAGCCAAATACCAGGAACTAAAAAAATAAATCAGCTCTATGTTAAGCATACACACCAAAATGAGTGTTAAAAACATTATAAAAACACATGTACAACACAGACAATAATGCAATGTACAAACAAAAGTAACCTAATTTACTTAAAGGGAATGTCATCAGATTTTTGCCATCCCATCTGAGAGCAGAAAAATGTAGAGATAGAGACCCTGATTCCAGTAATGTATCCCTTACTGAGCTGCTTGTTGTCATTTTGATAAAATTACTCTGTAGATTCGCAGAGGATGAATATGCTGGACTACCAGGCAGCAGGTTTACTAGTCCTTTAATGATAATCTTCAGATGATTAAAAGGTGATTTTATCAAAACTACACTGAGCAAACCAGTAAGTGATACATCGCTGGAATCAGGATCTCTGGCTCTACATTATGCTACTTTCAGGTTTCCTGGCAAAAATCTGGTGATAGATTCCCTTTTAATAGGTTCAGAAATGGTACAGGAATTTAGTGACCTCAAAAGCTCATTGTGTGATCGTAGCATTAATCATCTTTTTATTTTTCATTTGAGAAAAGCTAACTAAACTCTGATAGTATAAAAAAAAACCTGACATTGACCAGACGCTAATGAAAATCTGTTACAAAATACTGATAAATGTTGAACCATTTTTTTTGCATGTGCGAAAAATCACCAATGTAAATGATCCCTTAGAAAAGTTATTAAAATCCAGTGTATAGTATACAGAATGTATCCAATAATTGTATTTGCAATCATCTAAAAATTAGGTTGAAAATGCAAAGAAAGTAAAAAAAATGTGAAAAAGAAAATATAAACAGAGAATGCAATCGATATAAGGAAAGAGAATTATTATGGTGGAGATAGAATTAAGTATTGAAAGCAATGAAAGCAAAGTCATCTGAAGCTCAGAGAACTGTGAGAGGTGAAGAAATCACCAGGGACATAAGGGACACTTAACATAGCAATAGTGAGAACCAGGAGGGCTGGGAGCAAGTGTCCATGACATGCAGAACTGATTGAGGTGTAATGAGAAACAAGTCCTCCTGGGAGGGCAGAACATGGCAGTTATAAAAAGCTGCTATAGATCTACCCCTATTCTTCTGATCTGCTGTCAGCAAACACACTTGACATGAGTCTGTGTCTTCTCCCCTGAGATGAACACTTCTGATGGAAACAACAATCTCCATTCACTGCCTCCCTGTATAATTGCAACCAATGGCACGTTCTATATTTATTTTCTGGAGCCAGAAACACCACGAGAAACAATGGGAAATTGAGACTTCACTGTGTACACAGCTCCAGTATAGGCAAAAATAAGAAATCCAATGTCACTGAGACCCGGCTCCTCTGTTAGTGCAAGAATTGAGAGCTGTTATATGCTACAAAAAGTGTCTTCATATACATCATGTCAAGGCAAATTAAAGGAAGGAATGTATAAACTGCACAAATAACCTTTAAAGTATAAATGTCATTTCATTGAAAAAAAAAAAAAACAATACTGCACTGGATGTTAATGATGGGTCAAATAGTAGCTAATATAATGTTTTTTTTTGTGCCATATGACTTATCACATTTTGTGTGCTCTTTAAAAAGCTGCATTCTCTATCAGTGTGGGCGTGGTCAGCAGTGTTTGTGAGAGCAGACTGGTAATGAGCTGTATGGGGAGCCAAGGGGTTAACAGAGATTGCTGCGTGTTCACAAGTGAATCGGGCTGCAGAGTAGCGATCTGGCAGCCTGGCAGCAGTGATCCACTTAGTGGATCACTGTGCCTGGGCTGCCAGATTGCTTTCTGCAGCTCGATCCCCATGCCGGAGAATCGGGTTGCAGAGCAGCAATCTGGCAGCATGGCTGCAGTGATCCACTTAGTGGATCACTGTGCCTGCGCTGTCAGGTCGCTTTTTGCAGCTCGATCCCCCATGCAGGGGGATCTGGCTGCAGAATAGCGATCTGGAAGCCTGACTGCAGTGATCCACTAAAGGGATCACTGTGCCTGGGCTGTCAGATCACTTTCTGCAGCTCGATTTCCCATGCAGGGAGATCGGACTGCAAAATAATGATCTGGCAGCCTAGGCACTGTGATCCGCTTTGGACGGTGAATGTAACAGAGGCGATTGAGCATCAAAGGACCTTCATTGTGGATTGTGGACTACGTCGGAGGTGATCGGCGTTGTGGGACCTTCGTTGTGGACTACATCGGATCTTTATAATAAACATGGAGTCCGAATTTTGTTTGTGTTTTTTTTTTTCAAATAAAAAGATTTTTCTCTGTGTGGTGTATTTTTTTTGACTATTTGCTAGAGATTCCTAATGGCCGGGTTTAACATTGTCCCAACATTATGAATCTCGGGCTTAGTGCCAGCTGCCAGTAAAAAAATCTTGCTTTAACCCCTTTATTACCCAGTTTGCCACCGCCACCAGGGCAAATGGAAGAGTCTGGGTACAGTGCCAGTAAATGGTGCTTCAATGAATGCTCCATTCTCTGAGGCAGCTGCAGGCTGCAATTCGCAGCATGGGGGGGACCAGATCGCTTGGGCCTCTCCATGCTGAGGATTCCAGCCCTCAGCTGCCTAGTTGTACCTGGCTGGACCAAAAATATGGTGGAGCCCCACGTCATTTTTTTTTCTAGTATTAGTTATAGAAATTTTTAAAAAATGGGCTTCGCTGTATTTTTGGGTGCCAGCCAGGTACAACGAGGCAGCTGAGGGTTGGTGGCAACCCATAGCTGCCAAGTTGTACCTGGCTGGACCAAAAATATGGTGGAGCCCCACTTCATTTTTTTTCTAGAATTAGTTCAAGAAATAAAAAAAGATGGGCTTCGCTGTAGTTTTGGTTGCCAGCCAGGTACAACGAGGCAGCTGGGGGTTGGTGGCAGTCCGTAGCTGTCAAGTTGTACCTGGCTGGACCAAAAATATGGCGAAGCCCCACATCATTTTTTATTTTAATTACTTCTACAAATATAATGACAGAGCTTTGCCTTATTTTTGGTTACCAGCCGGGTACAACTTGGCAGCTGGGGGGCTGTAATCCTCAGTGTGAAGAGACCCAAAGGTTGTGGGACCCCCACACTGCAAATTACAACCCACAGCCACCCCAGAAAATAGTGCATTCATTAGAGGCGCCATTTTCTGGTGCTGTACCCCAACTCTTCCAGTTGCCCTTGTGCTGGTGGCGCACAGGGGCTTTCCATATGCAACATGGTGTCCGCTAACAAGGTGAATGGAAAATTAGCTTCAATTGTTAGCGGACACCATGTCGTGTATGGAGAGCTCCTGTGTGCCTAAACATTAGAGCTCCCCCACAAGTGACCCCATTTTGGAAACTAGTCCCCCCACGGAACGTATCTAGATGCATAGTGAGCACTTTGAACCCCCAAGTGCTTCACAAATTGATCTGTAAAAATGAAAAAGTACTTTTTTTTCACAAAAAGTTTCAATTTTCATTTTTACGGATCAATTTGTGAAGCACTTGGGGTTCAAAGTGCTCACTATGCATCTGGATAAGTTCCCTGGGGGTCTAGTTTCCAAAATGGGGTCACTGGTGGGGGAGCTCCAATTTTTAGGTACACAGGAGCTCACCAAACGCGACATGGTGTCCGCTAACAATTTGAATGGAAAATCAGCTCAAATTGTTAGCGGACACCATGTCGCATTTGGAGAGCCCCATGTGTGCCAAAACATTGCAGCTCCCCAACAAGTGACCCCATTTTGGAAACTAGACCCCCAGGGAACTTATCTAGATGCATAGTGAACACTTTGAACCCCCAGGTGCTTCACAAATTAAATTTTATGGATCAATATGTAAAGCACTTGGGGGTTCAAAGTGTTCACTATGCATTTAGATACGTTCCTTGGGGGGTCTAGTCTCCAAAATGGGGTCACTGGTGGGGGAGCTCCAATGTTTAGGCACACAGGGGCTCTCCAAATGTGACATGGTGTCCGCTAACAAATTGAATGGAAAATCAGCTCAATTTGTTAGCGGACACCATGTCACATTTAGAGAGCCCCTGTGTGCCTAAACATTGGAGCTCCCCCAACAAAAGTGACCTTATTTTGGAAACTAGACCCCCCAGAGAACTTATCTAGATGGGTGGTGAGCACTTTGAACCCGCACATGTTTCACAAATTCATCTGTAAAAATGAAAATGTCCTTTTTTTCACAAAAATTTTCTTTTAGCCTAAATTTTTTTATTTTCACATGGGCAACAGGATAAATGCATCCCAAAATGTGTTGGGAAATTTCTCCTGAGTACACCGATACCTCATATGTGGTCATAAACCACTGTTTGGGCGCACAACAGGGCTCAGAAGTGAAGGAGCGCCATTTCACTTTTTGAATGGAAAATTAGCTCCAAAAGTCAAATTGCGCTCCTTCCCTTCGTTGCCCTAAACCAGTGATGGCGAACCTATGACACGCGTGTCAGCACTGACACGCGTAGCCATTTTCAGTGACACGCGGCCGCCGGAGAACCTACAAGTAGGATTCTGTACTCTGCGATCCTAGTTTTGTCAGAGTTTACTTTTTCTCGCTAGACTCGCTATTTGGATAAAAACCACAGACACGGCAGCAAAAAACTGTTGCGAGTGGGGCTTCCGACACGGCAATGCGAGCGCTTTCCGAGACATCTGCGATTTGTAAATCATACATTACTTGCTATTACTCGCTTCCCCATTCATTAACATTGGACTCGCTAGACAACGAGTAGCGAGTCCCAGGCTCGGACCCGCTAGACTAGAGTCAAGCGATTCCGACTAATTTAGGACTCGCCCATCACTAACTACAGGGCCAGTAGCTGAGGAAAAAAAAATGTGCTGGAGGTCTGTAGGCCAGAAGAGCGAGCTCCGGCACAGAGCGTCTAGTCCTGGGACTTCCGGTAGGGCAGGCGGAACTTGCTGGTTGGCTGGCGCAGCAGGGAGCAGCGGAACGCTGTGGGGGACGCATATCTGAGGCCCTGTGATCGCTGTCTGGAGGTCTGTCTGGAGGTCCAGTGATTACTACAGCAACCATCCTCCAGTGAAAGGTTCTGGGCAGAATCTGGGTGTCATGAATGTGTGATTGGCCATTACTGAGATAAGTGAGGGGGAGGCTGGAAGAGGCCTGTGCTATGGGTGCCGTTTCCCGCCATTAATTTACATAAGGAACGCCATCTTGCAGCATAGTACAGACTCCATTTCACCACTATATTATTGTTGCGCACCCTATTAATCCCTATTTCTGACCTTTCCTAAAAGACAGTTAACCCCTAATTGCCTGCAGGGCTATCTATAAATCTTCTGTCACTGCCCCTCTGATGGAGAAGCCAAAAAAACCAAGGTTAAGTAAAGGAAGTGGTAGTAGCATTAGCCGACCCTTTCAAGAGACATGGACTGAGATGTATGGCATTATAGAAAAAAATGGCAGATCATTTTGCGTTCTATGTAGTGAAACGGTAGTAAGCAGAACGTGGAATATAAATAGACATTTTGAAACTAATCATTCCCAGCTCTTGAAAAAAAGTGAGGATGAAAGGAAGGAATACATTTCCAGGCAGCTACAACTTCATAAGAGCCAATCTAATTCCATCCTTAAATTTGTAAAAAGCTCTACAAATGTAACATCTGCAAGTCTGAGCATTGCTCACTCCATAGCTCAGCATGGAAAAGCCCTCAGTGAGGGAGAATTTATTAAAGAAACTCTCTTAAGATGTGCACCAGTTCTATTTCACGATATGCAGAATAAAGATGCAATTAGTAAGAGAATATCTGCGTTACCACTCAGTAGAAATATCATAAAAGACCGAATAATGAGACTCAACACAAACGTACAACAATTAAAGGAAGACATAAGTAATTGTAAATATTTTTCGATCTCTCTTGATGAAACTACTGATGTCACATCACATGCACAGTTGGCCATTATTGGTCGATATTCTGATGGTCTCACAATGAGAGAAGAGTTGATAAAGTTAGTATCAGTGCCAACAAGTACATCAGGAAGCGAAATATGTAAGGTTGTTAAACAAACATTCTGTGACCTAAGCATTGATATCTCTAAAGTTGTGTCAGTGACGACAGACGGGGCACCAAACATGGTGGGGAAAAAAGTTGGATTTGTTACATTGTTTACAGAAGCTATTGGACACCCGATTGTGCCTTTTCATTGTATTATCCATCAGGAGGCTTTATGTGCCAAGGCAGGATTCACTGACTTAAACAACTTAATGTCAGTTGTTACAAAAATAGTTAATTTAATAGCTGCTCGCCCCCTTCACAAAAGAGAATTTTCTGCACTTTTACTGGAGGTTGATTCCACCTACAGTGGACTGCTGATGTACAATAATGTAAGATGGCTGAGCCGAGGCAAAGTTCTTGAGCGCTTTGTCGAGTGCTTTGAAGAAATTAAGGTATTTCTTGAGGATAAGGATCTGGGAAACTTTCCTCAGCTCTATGATTATAAGTGGGTCAACACCCTGATGTTTTTTACAGATCTCTGTTCATATTAATGAACTGAACTTAAAGCTACAAGGTTTTGGCAAAAGTATTGACGTTATGTTTGGATACATAAAAGCTTTTGAAAGTAAACTTAAAATTTTCAAGCGAGATGTAGAAACTAAAACTTATAAGTATTTTCCTCGAGTAACAAAGTATTTTGAGAAGGCCAGTGCAGCTGTACAAAATGAAATGGAGCCCTTGCATATAAAGTACCAGCATGTTTTAGACTCCTTACTTGACCAGTTCAGTGATAGATTTAATCAATTTAGAAGCCTAGAACAGACCATGAAAATAATTAAGTATCCTGATGTAGTAGTCTACAGTAGTTTGGAATTAAATGGTTTCCAATGGATACAAATTGATGATTTGGAGATGCAACTTGCCGAATTTCAGGACAGCATCTGGGGTCAGGTGTTTGTTGATTTGAGGTCAAAGCTTGAGAATCTAGAAAGGTGCCGCTTGGAGAATCAAGAGGAGTGCCACTATGAACAGGAAATTTGGAGTGCCTGGAATCGGTTACCAGACACTTTTAGCACCCTGAAAAATATAGCAATGGCTTTACTTACTATTTTTCCCTCTACGTACTTTTGTGAGACCTTATTCTCAGCATTAAATAATATCAAAACCAACAAAAGAAACAGATTGACAGATAACCTTAGCAGCGCTTGCTTGGCCTTGAAGTGTACAAAATACCAACCTTCAATTGAAGATTTAGCCAATGAAATTCAGCAACAAAAAAGTCACTAAATCAGTGATGGCGAACCTGTGGCAGTCCAGCTGTTGCTGGACTGCCACAGGTTCGCCATCACTGGAAGAATTCCCCCTCCCCCTCACTTATCTTAGTTCATGACACCCCACATAAGTTAAATAACAGCAAGACCAACAAAAGAAACCAACTGACAGATTAACAAAGAAGTCACTAAGCAGGTAAGTTAAATATTAAACATATTTGTTATTTAAACTATAAATATCGTAAAATTAGGTTTTTTTTTCTCAAGGTGACACACCTCCCGAGTTATGCTCGGTTTTTTGGCGAATTTTGACACACCAAGCTCAAAAGGTTGCCCATCACTGCCGTAAACAGTGGTTTATGACCACATATGAGGTATCGATGTACTCAGGAGAAATTCCCCAACAAATTTTAGGATCCATTTTATCCTGTTGCCCATTTGAACATGAAAGAATTGAGGCTAAAAGAACATTTTTGTTAGAAAAATTAAAATGTTAATGTTTTCCTTACACGTTGCTTTAGTTCCTGTGAAGCACCTGAATCTCTCCTAGAGATTGACAGGACACAAAAGAAAATATTCAGACATTACAGCTCGAGATCACAAATAATTCTTTATTTGAGGTAAACATTTTTTTAAAAAACAGGCAGGAAATTGTTTTACCTCACAAAAAGAATTAGCTGTGATCCTATGCTATCCTGTCTGTATAACCTTTTGCCTCCTCCCCTGCTCAGAAGATGTGGTATGCCCAGACCATGTCCCTATACAGTCAGACACATCAGTTACACAATAGAATCAAGCTGGTCAGAACTTTGGACGGGCTCAGTTCGAATAATGGAAGTTTATGGGGAACTTAACCTTTTTCCTAACAGACCCTATAGGAGGGCTGGGGGCCCTTAAATCACAATGAAATGGATGGAAAAAGCACAGAGATGCTTCATGCATACATATCTGATTTCCAGATCATGGCTGGGTAGTAAAAAATGAAATAATTTTAAAACAGTATGGGTTTCCCCATTTTTGATAACCATCCAAGATAAAGCAGGCCAGTGATGACAACTCCCAGCTCAACCCTGTGCTCAGTGAGACCCAGTAGCTCTGATGAGCATTATTGTTGTACCCGGCACTTGTGGTTAGCTGTACTTTACCATTATTCATAGGCGCTGGAGCTGCAGTCATGCAATGTGGACTGCAATGAAGGAGATTTAAGTTGTTTTTTTTTAAATAAATTGGTGAACGAGGGAAAGAGTACAGAGACTTTATTCAAATAAATAATTTTTTTCCTGTGTGTGTATTTTTAAATTTACACTAACTGGGTTACTAATGGGGGTGTCTGTTAGTCCCCTCTCCATTTCTAACATCAGGGCTTAATACCAGTTGACATTATACAGATGACATCTACCTCCCAAAATATTGCCCTGATTTCCATGGCACCAGGGCAATTAGGAAGAACTGGGCAAATCTATTGTGAAGCGTCAGTACTGGGGCTGCTGCAGTCTATTATATTTAGGCTGGGAAGGGACAAATAACCATAGGCTTTCCCTGCCTGGTAATACAAGACAATAGTTGTTTGCTTTACCTAGGTTGGTCATAAAAATAGTGGGGATTCCATGGTGTTTTTGAAATAAATTTATGTATTTATTAGTTTAAATCAGGCAAGACAATGTTTAGCCTGGGTTAACAAAATAAAGAAATAAAAACGGGGTGGAGTTCCCCGAATTTTTGATAACACGCCAAGGTAAAGCAGACAGTTGTGGGATGTCATCAAGCCCTGGTGTTAAAAACAAAGAAAGGTCTATCAGATAACCTAATTACTAATCCAGTGAGTGTAAACTTTAAAAGAACACATATATATGAAGAAAATAGTTTATTTGAATAAAGTCTCCCTCACACTTTCCCCTATTATCCAATTTATTTAAAAAAAATAATTCCACAAAGCTCCTCCACATTAGTTCATGTTCGACGACCGCAGCTCCAGCGACTGTGAATAGCAGTAAAGTAGTGTTAATCACTGATGTCGGGTAATGACATCTCTTATCAGAGCTGCTGGGTCTTACTGAGCAGTCAGCTCTGATGAGAGTTGTAGTTGTGGATTATGTTGGAGTTTCGTGAGCACATTTAAAAAAAAAAAAAAAATTGGGAAATGAGGGCATGTGGGGATTTTATTTCAAATAAACTATTACTGTGTGTGTTTTTCAGCTGTTCTTTTACCAGTTTACTAATGGGACACCTGACAAATTACATTTCAATTTCAAGGATTTCTTTTGAATTAATGAATTGCTGAATGAGGGAGCGTGGAAGAAGCTATATTTAAATTAACTATTTTTTCCACAGTGTGTTTTTTTTTAACTCTTCATTTACAAGTTTAGAAATAGGGGTGTTAGAACAGTCAGCTTAATGCTGTGCTCACCGAGATCCAACAGTGTTTAGACTGATTTAACCTAATAAATTAAAAAATGGTATGGGGGTCTCCTTAATTTTTGATTACCAGCTAAGGTAAAGCAGACAGCTGTAGGCTGCTGCCTGCAGGTGTCTGCTTTACTTGTGATTATCAAACATATGGGGATCCCAAAATGTCTTAATTTTTTTTACAAATAAATAATTAAAAAAGGCTTGGGGTTTTTGATCACTATTGAAGGTAAAGCATTGAGCTGCAGGCTACGGTTTTTAGGAATATTCATGATGCTACCCGTGGTGTGCGGCAATGGGCAGCTGCCGCTGCAGTCGGGACCTCTGGGGATCATGGAAGCAGCAGCGAGGATGTTGAGCCCTCCATGGGTAGAGCTGGTCCCCAGGTCAACCATGACATCTATGGAAATGCAGAGGTGCAGAGCTCAAAGTCGCAGGCAGTCTCCTGCTGCCGGATTACCAAATCAGTCTATCTCCTCTCAGGCGCAAAAAATACAGTCTCAGACAACATCGAGCTTTAACCGGGTTTTACTCTTTCTCAGAAGTTGGTAAAGTTCACAGACAGTACATTAGCAGCTGTGGTGTGGTCCAGGCAGCCGGGATGGCTCATCTACATCACCCCCTTTCGTGTCTCTTCTGGGCCTTTTCAGTCTGTTTGCACGCCAGCTACAATCCAGCGGTCATGGGCTTTCAGTGGGTGACCTACCGGGTACCCTAGCCCTAATACGATGGCCTTCTTTTCACTGCGTCCAAGTTTGGGTCTCTGGACATAAAACCATGCACCCCACTGGGGTTCGTGTTTGGAGCATACAGCGTCCAAGCCACTTCAGCAGAGCCGGCACTCTGGTTCCATCCCAGTCCCCCAGTGTCCTCGCTAATTCAAGCACACCTGGACTCCTTCCTCTCACCACAGTCTACAGCCCTGGACCCGGACAATCCTTATGGTGGCTCAGGCCGCCGGGCCCGTTTCTTCCCATTCCTGTCTGGTGGTGTAATCAGCTCTCCTTCTACTGACTGTACTTGACTCTCTGGTGTCTCTTGGCTCACTGGGTTACTGAACTTGGTGTTGTGTCCTATTGTTCTGTTGTTATCTCCCTAAACGGGTCCTTCTCTAACTTTCCACCCACCACCTGGCTCCTCCCGCTATCCCATTGCTGGGCATAGAGTCCCTAGATTTAGGATCGGGAGTGTGTTGGGTGTGTGTGGAGAGTCCGCAGGTGCGTTACACTGCCCCTGAGCAAAAGATAGCATGGCCAAGTGCTAGGAACTGGTTTGGTGGTGCACAAAAGCTCAACATTTTTTATAATGCATGTAACAATAACAGCAATTTACAAGTATTCTTCTTCTTCCTGGAATGGAAGGCTCGTGGCTTGAACGTTACATAAAGAAAACACATCTAGCATTTACAAGGGGCATGGGTGTAGAAAAAGGTAGAAAAATAGAAAAAAAGTTCAAACAGTTGGGCGATTGTCTTTTCACCTATTGTTTCTTTGAGTCTTCGGTAACCCACCACAAGAAAAACCCTTTTGCAAGCCCTGGGCATGGCGACAGGGACTAAACTGACTGGTACTTCGGCCACACCAGTGGGTTTTTAAGCGTTGCGGTCTTCAGTGCAAATTGTCCATTTGAAGCACAAATAGTTCAATTATCACAGTAGAAAAGAACACTATAAAACCAACAGAGAGCACAGCAAAGTGAGCTAACTATGTACAAGTGCAGCTCCGATCAAGCGTAGTCCATGATCATAATGTTCATCAACAAGGGGGAAACACACTCTTGGGAAAAACTGGGGGAAACAAAGCGAAACAGGTACTTACACACAGTGTTCCAAGTCTAGTTAGTACCTGTCTGGTTACTGTTGCTGCACGGCAGTGCACCTTGCCTCGCTTTGGTCACAAACAGGGCTGGCATAGAATACCCCAGCAGTGGGGTGGCTGGCATACCTGCTACAGTACCAAGGTCCATCTCTTGCTTCTCTAGCTCCTGGGTTGGGAAAACAGGGAGCGATGCCATCCACTGCGTGGCCGCTCCCCCCCTCCAGTGGCTGCCACCATTGCACCTCGATGACAGGTGGGTCCTGTCTAGCTGGTGGCCCAGCTAGTCAACCTCCCTCTCCAGGGAGACAAGATCCACCTCCGGCAGTTGGCTGGTCTCTGGGGAATCGGGGGAATCCACACTTCCCACCCCGCACTCTGCAATTTTTAGCCACCCACCACTTTCTTTGCTCCTTGTGCTGTTGTCTCTCCCTTCTCCTCCCTCCCTTCGTGGGTGTCTCCATTCTTTGTCATTGGCAGTCACACCTTTGGGTGGGATTATACAGTCTTTGTAGCCGCCCTCTCGATTGTTGGAGAGTGGAAGGGGTGTGGGCAGTTTTTCCCGCCTGGGGCTGGTCTGGCCCACAATGAGGGGTGATGGCACGCCCCTCTGCCAGCACATGGTTTCAGTCCTTCAGGGCTGCCATTTTGAGGCCCAGAAGCAGTCTGTTAGGCACACAAGACCCGGTTTTACTGGGTCGGTAGATCCTCTTTGTGACGCCAAGTTGACTTGCCCACCAGGGCCGTGGGGAACTCGGAACCGGGTGGCAGTCCTGCCGGGGGAGTCACGGGGGTCAAGACCCGGCTCCGTGACCTTAGGAGGTCAATAAAAGGGGGAAAAGGTTTTTGGAATAATCATGATGCCACCCGTGGAGTGCGGCTATGCTGCAGTCGAGACCTCTGGAAATGATGGGAGCAGCAGCAAAGATGTTGCGTCCTCCACGGGTAGAGCTGGTCCACAGGGCAACTGTGAAGTCTATGGATATGCAGGGGTGCAGAGCTCACAGTCACAGGCAGTCTCCTGCTGCTGGATCACCAAATCAGTCTATCTCTTCTCAAGCGCAAGAAATAGAGTCTTAGACAGCATTAACTGGGTTTTACTCTCTCATCAGTTGGTAAAGTTCCAGACAGTACATTAGCAGCTCCGGTGTGGTCTAAGCAGCCGGGATGGCTCATCTGCATCTGTGGCGCCTTTGTGTCCAGGGCGACCACAGGGTGAACTGCAGCTAGACTCGGTAAGACAGTCGACTCAAAACACCGACGCACCGACACACTCCGACCCTGAGCCAATCACTCTATGTAGGGCAAGAGGTGGTATGAGTTTAGAGAAGTGTGGGTGGAGATAAGGACAGAACCTGGACAAAGGGGTGGAGGAACAAGAGTAAAAGACTGAGACACCAAAGTGGAGGTGGTAGTTCCCAGCAGGAGAGGTTCCCTGAAGGTAGTTGCCCAGGGGAAAAGTTCGCTCTGGAGAGAGAGAGGCGAGGGAAGAACACCACAAGTCGAGACACCCTTAAACGAACATAGGAAGAGACAGGAGGAGCCCGGTGAGCCCGAGTAAACCTGGGTCACTGGAAGGCTAGTCCAAGAGAACCAGAGAGCTGGCTCTGTAGAAGTGATTGGGGAAACTTCATTACGCTATTCTCGAGACATCCCGGCGTGGTACGGGGACTCTACGACCTGTGACCTAACTAGCACTACGGAGTAAGACAAAGCCATCGCACTAGGGCTAGTGACCCAAGAGAGTGGGACACATCACTACAAAGCCCGTGATGGCTGGACCAAACCCGTAGGTGAGATTAGGATAGAGGAGAAAGGCCTGAATTATATTTTGAGGGGAGTGATGCAGAGGAACTGGGTCGCTGATAAAGTGTAAGAACTGTGACGGTGAACCGTAACCTGCCTTTAATGAGCTTTGAACAGTAAAGTACCTGGTCAGCTCAAAAGTGCCTGAGACGGTTTATTGTTAAGCTGCGGCATCCAGCGCATGCAGTTCCCCCTTTCCATACCTGCTCTGGTGACATCCAGCCCTACCCGTGGAGGGATCTCCATCGTCCCCAGCTGGAATACGGCAGCAGTGGTTCCCACTGACCACATACCACGGGTGCGTCACGACAATCTCCCTGTAAATAACCCCTTTTTGATCTGCCGCATCTGGGACACGGGACCATGCCCGGCACTCTGACACCCCAGAGACAGAATCACTGCCCGGTCTCAGTACCCTGGTTCCTGGCGTGCGACACATCACTCCCTTTTGTGTCTCTTTCAGGACATTTCGGTCTGTCCGCATGCTAGCTACGATCCAGCGGTCACAGGCTTTCAGTGGTTGACCTACTAGGTCCCCTAGGCCTAGTATGAAAGCCTTCTTTTCATTGCACCGGAGGTTGGGTTTCGGGACATAAAGACCCTGCACCTCGCCGGATTGGAGCATACTGCATCCTAGCCACTTCAGCAGAGCTGGCATTCTGGTTCTAGCCCAGTCTCACAGTGTCCTCGCTAATTCAAACACACCTGGACTCCTTCCTCTCGCCATGGTCTACAGCCATGGACCAAGACAAGCCTCATGGTGGCTCAGGCCACCAGTCTGTGTCCTCCCAGTCCTGTCTGGTGGTATTCTCGTCTCTCCTTCTACTGACTGTACTTGACTCTCTGGTGTCTCTCGGCTGACTGGGCTACTGAACTTGGTGTTGTGTCCTTTTGTTCTGTTGTCACCCCCCTAACCGGGTCCTTCTCTAACTCTCTACCCACCACCTGGCTCCTTTCGCTATCCTGTTGCTGGGCATAGAGTCTCCAGACATAGGATCAGGAGTGTGTTGGGTGTTTGTGTGTGGGGAGACCGACTTACAAATCCCGGCTGCTGCACCATCTAATGGCGACTGATCTGCAGGGGCACCACACATGCTAAATGTATGGCATGAAACCCAATAATCTTAGAATATTTAATTAGCTTTCTATTAACATTTAATCACAGAGTATATGACATCTAATCCAAGAAAATATAAATCAGTTTTATTTCTTATGTCCAGTCCCTGATTTAATTTTCTGCAACATAATCATTCTCATGATTTCGTCTCCTTATTTGCTATTCTTTTTTTTTCCAATTTTGTTTGTTTAGTCTTTTTCGAGCATCCTTCCCTCTCTCGGTCCCCATTTCTCACTTCAAGGGCATGTCTGTTCGGCAGTGCATCTTGCTTTTAATCAGTTTATACCTTCACCGTGCTGGCAACTTGATGCATTTATATCTCCTTATTATTTTGGGAGCTAGGGGGATGTCATGAGCAGGAGGGTGGCGGGTGGAAGGGATGAGAAGAGAGGGAGAAGTTGGTAGAGATGAGATTCTGGGACGCTGTGCCTAGGTGTGACAGTTCCTGACGAACCTACAGCTGAATCAACTAAATGAAAAGCATAGACTGCATACCAACAGCTAGCACGTTTTCTCACAATGGAATAAAGAAGAGATAAAACCGCATTTCTGGAGATGTGAAATTCTTCTGGACTTTTTAAGGTGTCAGGATAGTATATTGATACTGTTCTCATTCTTTATAAATTTTATAATCAGTTGCAACAAAAGGAAGCTTTATATATTTTGCTGCATCAGTCCTGTCACTCATACAAATCTCACAAGAGAAGTTAAAATACTTCTCCTGTCTCAGTGCTACAGATATCAAAGCCAAGCTCTCCTCAGCACACACAAAAGTTTGCCTTCAAAATTGCTTCTACATTGGGTGCTGAAATATGTGTAATAAATAAAAATGAACAACAAAAAAGTGACATCTTTTATGAAGGAGCCTGGAAATATTTTCATTGCCCTTTTAGCAATGTGCAGCCATATAAATATATATTGTGCACTACTTTGTATTAACTAATGCCTGATTCAAATCGATAGAAAATACTATTGCAGCTCAATGAATTAGAATATCAGCAAAAAGTTAATTTATTTCACTAATTGAAACAGTCAATCCCCCAGCCCACATCTTAGCATGGCTTCAGCACCGGGGTGATGGACAGAGGGATGCAGTGCATATTACATGAGGCTAATGAGCAGGGACACGTGACCACAGGTGCCAACTGCAGCCTGTGCCAGCCCGCTCTGGCTCACAGACACCGCTCCAAAGCTGCACCCTTCCACTCCAGTCCGTTCCCTAAAAGATTCGGATTATAAACTGCACCCCTCGCTTTCCCCCAAAATTTGGGGGGAACAAAAGTGCATTTTATAATCCGAAAAATATGATATTGTAATTCATTGAGATGAACCTGTATATCATCAAAAAGTTAATCTTTTCAGTACTTCAATAAAAATGTGAAACACATCTACTATATAATTGCCTAGGGTTCTCTGTCTGTCACGGAAATCGCACGCCAGCGCTGATTGGTCGCCCAGCAACCAATCAGCGACGCGGGATTTCTGTCACAGATAGACAGACTTCACCGCTATTTGAAGTGAACAGCTGTTCACTTCAAATAGCCAGCGGGACAGCCGACATCACTGTCGGCTTTCCCGCTGCACCCACCTCTGCTTCCAGCAGCCTGGTGCCTGCTCCTCTCTGCCCGCACCCAGCCGTTCACAGCCCTTCTGCCCGGCACCCCAAATGCGGCTAAGGGGGTACTCGACCACAGGGTCTACTGAGTAGGGAGTCATGGGTGGACGGGATCCCGGTGCCGTGCCCTGGGGATCATGTGAAAGGGGTTGTTGTTGATGGGAGAAGGGGCTATTTACAGGGGAACGTGACACCACCTGTAGTTCCTGGTAATATGGTACCGGTGCTGCCAGCTGGCCACTGAGGTGATGGTTAGGGCAGCAAAGTGTGGTACAGCTCCCAACAGGTGGAGCTTTACCTCAGGGCAGCAATGAAGGAAGATGGTGAGGGAGGGCAGTAACCAAGTCCTTTCTGGCACAATGGTGGATTGCAGCGGTTAAACAGGCACACAGACACACAGGGATTGTTGTTTTGGTACCTTTTACTGATAGTAACATAACAGGTACAGTGCACAGTAATAACCAGGTCCCCGATGCAATTTGGGACTTTCACCTTAGAAAGTTATGAGGCCTCCTTTGTGTCTGTGCTCTGTGGTGTGGGATGAGTCCAGCCTGAACCTGAGCCCTCCACTTCTTTTCTGTTCTTTATCCTAAACTGACAATGAGGTCCTCCTGCGGGGTCCCTGTTTCTCTTGTGGCCCCTGGTCTTGTGCTTTGTCAGTTTAGTGCCTCTTTCCTTGTCTCCTCAGGGCTGAACTCCTCCTGAGTTTGCTGGGTTTTCTGCTGCAGCTCTACAGGCTGGCAGCATCGGACTCCAGTGTCCATGTGTACTAAAGGGGCATATAATGAATCCCTTTTTCAGTTCACTTTCTCCTCCATGTGCCTCCGGCCCCTTTCCTGGGGTGTGCACAGCAGTCTGTCGTCCCCGGTCCTGGCCTGAATATCCCCCCAGAGACCAACAGCTCTCCTCCTTCCTCTTCCTCTCCTCACACAAACTAACTGTCACTCTCTCCTGGGACTAACTGCCTCCTCCCCTCAGCCTGAGTGCTCTTAAAGGGGAACTGACTTAATGCAGCCAGTAGAGCTCCCCCTTCAGGTCTGAGGTGGAAGGTGGTGTGTGCTGTGTCAAAACTAGGTGTTAGTCCTTCCTTGAACCAGTAAAACCTGTGTCAATTCCCCGCAGGGGTGCCACATATCCCCCTAGTTAAATACAGTCCTCCGGGACTGAAACATTTTTTCATAAACACAACAGGTTATAACTATTTACATTTGATTATTGAACAGAGTCTTAAAAATTAAAAAATTTACAAAAACCAGGGATAAAAAAGGAAAACAGGTTACCAGTCCATACAGCGCTAGTCCATCCACTGTAGGCTGTTTAAGGGGTGTTGAAACAGGGGTTTGCCACTACCAGTCCTATGGCTATGGTCCATTTTTGAGAAAGTAAGAAAAGGAAATTCAAGGGTCCAGCAGGTTAAGTCTCTTAAAATAAAAAAAAAACATAACTATATACAATTCGGGTGTATCTGCTTAGGAGGCCTGGCTTCACTTAAACCACCCCCAGGCACTATCTTTTGCTAACTTGATGTGCATGGGGGCTAATCCAGTTCCTCCACCCTCCTGTACACTACCACTAATAACATATTTACATTCTGAACATATTTACATTTTTCCACATGTTATGACCTATTCTCTGTACCTAAGTGGTGGGTGTCCTAAATTGACACGTGTTGACCTACGTAACATTGGTGTAGGGTCTGTGAGAGTGGGTCTATGTGTGACTGGTAAACTGGGTAGCAGTGTGCGACTACCTGATCTCACAGTAGGAATGGCAGGTACACCGATTGCAGGGATCTCTGGTTCCGGTACAATGGGTGGTTCTTGTATTCTTGGCACTTCTACTGCTGTTGGAAACATTAAAGTTGGGATTAGATATGTACCTTCTATTTGAGGCCAATCTGCTGGTAACTCCCTAATGATTGTCTGGACTGTCTTTGACTTCTCTTGCTCTTCTGGCTTTAGACATGGTACATCTTCTTCTGGTTGAAGCTGTTGAGGGCACCTCTTCAAATGATCTCTAGATACTGTTGCTGTTGTTTCACCATGATTTTTGCTGATTAAACAGGTCTTCTGGTTATCAAAATTAGATGGTAATACAGTGTATGGTTCTTTTTCCCATTGATCATCTAGTTTGTGCATTCTTCTTTTTCTCTTCAAAACCAATTCAACTGGTGTTAAGGGCGTTCCTGGCGCACTTTTATTGAAGTTGGTTTCTTGTCTTTCTCTAGATTTTTCCAGACTTCTCTCAACGCATTCTTGGATTTTCTGGTATTGTTCTTTCCTGCGAGTATCCCAATCTGTATCTGTAGTATCTGCCTCAGGAACTACTATGCCTATCTCAAAATCTACTGGCTATTTTCCTGGTTTTGCTCTCATGAGGTATGCAGGAGTGCAATTTGTTGAACTTACTGGGATATTGTTGTAGATATCAACTAGATCTGGTAACTTCTCTGGCCATTGGTTTCGTTCTTCTAAGGGCAAAGTTTTCAGCATTTCAATTACCACGTGATTCATCTTTTCACACATTCCATTTGTTTGAGGACGGTAAGACGTGGTGCGGATTTTCTTGCATCCGTATAGGTGACAGAACTCTTGAAATATTTCAGCTTCAAAGGCAGGTCCTTGGTCTTTCAATACCTGTTCTAGATAAGCATGGGGTCTGAAGAAATAAGCTTGAGATGTTCTTGCTGCTGTCTCAGCTGTTAAATCTTTTACTGGAGCTACCACAAGAAATCTGGAATAGTGGTCTACCATGGTAAGAGCATAGGTGTAGCCTGATTTGCTGGATGCAAGTTTGACATGATCTAAGGCTACCAGTTCTAATGGTTCTTATGATAGGTTTGAGTGGTGCTTTCTGACTGTTACGGTCTCTACTTCTTAATGAGCATGGTCCACCATTTTTACACCATCTCTCTTTGGAAGACCTCATGCTGATCCAAAGTGTCCTGATCCATCGTGGTACGCTTCCAATACCATTTGGACATCTGTCTTTGGAACCACAAATTGCCATACCATTTTATGCATTCTTGGGTTGATGTACCGCCTGCACAATTGACTTTGATAGACGAATAACCAGCTTCTTTCTTTCCACAGATGTTGGGCTTCTAATGGAGCATACTTTTCAAGTTTGGAATCCGGTTGGGTTATCAACTTCTTTACATGGCTCACGTCACACTCTGCCCTGCATTTATGTCCCACTTAGCCCTGCACTCACCTCACACTCACCCTGCACTCACCTCACACTCAGCCCTACACTCACCTTGCACACACATCACACTGTCTCTCTCTAATGCAAATCCTATGTCACTGATTGGTCGCGGCTGGCGTGGCGTGACCAATCAGCGATGTGGGATTTCCGTTACAGCGAAACAGGCACAGTCCGCCCAGTCTCCCGGCCCCCCTCCGCTTGGTCTCCCGCCTGCTGCTCACCGCCTCCATGCTCCATCTGCCCACCGCTCCATCTCCCTGCTGCTCACCCCACCATTCTTCTTCTTTTTGCGGCATAGACCTCAGAAATTCAAAGGCCGTGAGGGTGTAGCTACCAAAGGGGGCGTCGTAATGGCCGTGAACAACGAGGACACGCCCACCACATCAGGGCTATGTGCTTGGACACACTTATTATGATGCCCCTTCTTAACTCCGCCCCCAAAGCCTTGGAATTGCTGACGTCTTTGCTGGGGGAAGAGAAAGAAGACATGCTGGGGTGAGAGGTGGCTGTAATGAACCTGGAGCGGGTGAGAACTGAAGAGGCCACCGCCGCACACCTGCACCACCGCACACCCACATATTCTAGAATACCCGATGCGTTAGAATCGGGCCACCATCTAGTATATTATATAGAGTCATTACAGAGTGATCTATTTCAAGTGTCTATTTATGTTAATGTTGATGATTATGGCTTACAGCCAGTGAAAACCCAAAGGTAATTATCTCAGAAAATTAAAGTAGGTAGGATAAAGAGTTAAAAACAGTGCTGCCGTATTACACGAGACATTGAAGGGTGAATGTAATATTGATTTATTAGTCAATGTGTTTCAGGGCTCCCAGAAACGCCCTGAAACATGGCAATAGTACATTGTTTTTTGATGATATTCTAATTTATTAATATGCACTAGTATTACTATATACTCGAGCATAAGCCTACCCGAGTATAAGCTAAGTGCCCCTAATTTTACCCCCCAAAACTGGGAAATGTATTGACTCGAATATAAGCCTGGGGTGGGAAATGCAGCAGACCCCCATCTTGGTGTATATAGCCCCCATCCTTATATATAGCCCCTAATCATGGTAAATGGCCCCTCATCCTGATATATAGACTCCCCCATCACTGTACATAGCCCCCATCACTGGTATATAGCCCCCCATCACTGTTATATAGCCCCCATCCTGGTAATCCTGGTATATAGCCCCCATCACTGGTATATAGACCCTATCATTGGTATATAGCCCCTTCACTGGTATTTAGACCCTATCACTGGTATATAGCCTCCTTCACTGGCATATAGCCCCCTTCACTGGTATATAGATTCCCATCCTGGTATATAAGCCCCCATCACTGGTATATTGCTCCCCATCACTGGTATATAGCCACCGATCCTGGTAATCCTGGTATATAGCCCCCATCACTGGTATACAAGCCCCCATCACTGGCATATAAGCCCCCATCATTGGTATATATTTCCTCATCACTATTATATAGCCCCCCATCCTGGTAATCCTGGTATATAGCCCCCATCACTGGTATACAAGACCCCATCACTGGTATATAGTCCCCCATCACTGGAATATAGCCCCCCATCCTGGTAATCCTGGGATATAGTCCTCATCACTGATATTCAATCTCACATAACTGGTATATAAGCCCCATCACTGGTCACCCTGGTATGTAACCCTCATTACTGGTATATTAGCCCCCATAACTGGTATATAAGCCGCCACCACTGGTAATCCTGGTATGTAGCCCTCATCACTGGTATATAAGCCCCCCATCACAGGTACATAAGCCCCCATCACTGGTATATTAGCCCCCCCATGATCACAGTATATGCCCCCATGCTGCTGCACAAAATAAAATAATAAACCATGATCTCACTCTCCATCGTTCTCCTGCAGGTACCGTGGCTTCCTCTGGCCTTCCTGCTTGTGCCGGTGTCATGCGACCGGCGCAGTAGCGATAACATCATCACTGCTGCGCCAGTCACATGACATTGGCCCAAGTAGGAAGAGTGGAAGAAGCCGTGGTACCTGCAGGAGAACGATGGAGAGTGAGATCATGATTTATTATTTTATTTTGTGCGGCAGCATGAGGGCATATACTGTGATCATGGGGGGCGAGTATACACGGTGTATTATAATATGCGCTGCTCTCCCATGCTGGTGATGGACAGGGGGATACATTGCATATTACAATACACTAATGAGCGGGGTCACGCCTCCCCTTGCCTCCTCCAGTGCCCAGTCATCCCCCCCCCCCCCACTGACACTAAACGCTGACTCGAGTATAAACCAAGGGGGGCACTTTTCAGCACAAAAAATGTGCTGAAAAACTAGGCTTATACTCAATACTCGATTTGGTACTTACAATTATAAATCTTATCTGAGCACAGCCTTTTGTCATATATTTTGACATACCCCAGGGCCGTGGGGTACCCGGTTCCGGGCGTTGTAGTTCACGGGGGATGTCACAGGGCCTGTGCCCGGTCCAGTTGTCCTGGTGGTCTATGAAAAGAGTCAATATAAAGAAAATAAAAGTGTTTCGTGATGCCACCAACAGTACTGGTAATGTTACCAGCGCTGCGGGACAGACCTCTGGGGTGATGGCGGAACAGCTAGATGGTTATGCTTCCTGTAGGTGAAGCAGGATCCCCAGGGCAGTAGTGGATGTTGGAAGTTGTGGGACAGTCTTTGATTGACACAAGGACGCAGCTACACTAGGCCTGGTCACTGATCCTCTTCCTGCTGCGGTCGGTGGCTCCTCAGGTGGAGGTGGTAAAGGACGCCACACAGTCTTTTTAGTCTGTTCAAGTTTACTGGCAGATCATCAATTACAAATTCCTCCCGGGTCTGCCTGGCTTGGGTAGTTACTGGGACTTAGGATGCTTTACTCAGGACCTTCGGTGGTATGCCTGCCATTCCTGTCTGGTTCCTTCCTGCCCTCGCTCACCTGTCTCCCTCAGCGCTCCCGTGCGTAGAGCCTGAAGCCAGCTCCCTGGATCTCTCGGCGGTGGACTCTTTCAGGGTCCTTCCTAGACCCTATACGGTGCCTTTTTCTGGATGTGACAGGTGTTCGGCTCAACAGAAGCTCGGGCCTCCGGTTCGGCGGCTTGGGGATGGACACCTGCACAGCGCTCAGAGCCGGTCCTCCGTTCCGGACTGAATCCCTCCGGTCGGTAATTGTACCGGGTCCAGATTCGGGCACACTGCAACACCTGGTGCCCCTAGGGTTCCCCTGTGTCCCGACGGCTCATCCACCATCGTCTACTCCTCCCTCCCCAACGGAGCTCTCTCTCTCCTTATACTGACTTGTTCTTACTCTCCTCCCACCCACAGACTTTTCTACCCGTTTGAGCTCCTCCCAGGGACTATGTCTTCCCTACAGCGGGTCCACCCATGGTCCCCTGCTCTAGGGTGTGTGTGTGTGTGTGTGTGTGTGTGTGCATGGGTGTTATGGGGGTCCCTTATGCAGCATCCTAATTCCTCAATCACAGGAATGCTACATACCCTTTTATGGGTGCAGTACCCCTCTGTGGCGCCTTGACCAGTGGGGCACCACAATTTCACATTGCTTTATTGAACCCTTTATCACCTCCACTGCTAAAATGTGAGACTGATTAGAGTTGGCAGGGCCTTCACTCCTTGTTTTTGAGAATGATTTGACCTGTCACCTTGTAATTCTAGAACAAGGGAATGTGCATACAACATCTTTTTAAGTCAGGTAAACCCACTAGATTTTTCAATCACTTCAGGATACCATCATTTATTTCTCTTGCATAAACTCTTGTGTCATTTTTTTGCTCTTTTACTGAACATTTTTCTGATGATTTTGTCTACTGCTAGTGTTGGGAGGGCTTACTTATGGTTTACTATTATTTTCTGGTTGTGCTTTTTTCTAGCAAAAATTCTGGCAAAATATTTCAATGGGCGACCAAGATTTTTTGAATCTGAGAGTCCTCAGTGGCTGATACCTTTTAATGGCTAACTGAAAAGATAAATGAAAAAATGGAGGCAGCACTTCCTTTAGTTCCAGTTATGTGGGTTTTATTCCCAGGGACCGCGACGTTTCGACCCTTAGGTCTTTCTCAAGCAGTGTCACAATACAACTGGGGTACACATATTTATAGCACCCATACAAGGGGCTTATTAATTACACTGGTCAACAGCATTTTTGGTGCCAAAGATATTTCATTGAATTTAGGGTAACTTTGGGGTGCTGATTCTGAATATGTCATCAGTTTTGCCAGATTGGCTCAAGTTTTTGAGATTTTTCGTAAAATGTGTAAAAAAAAAAGACGTTTTTTGCTACACGCGCATTAACTTTATTGATATTGTCATGAATACAATAAATTTAACAAAGTAAATGTTGATTTTAGTTTATTTTAACTAGTTTTAGAAAGTAATCTTCAAAAATGAACAAGACATGAAAGATAGACATTTAATCGCTGGAAAAGCGCTTTTTATATGATTTCCTTCTATGTGAGCTATTGGGGCAGTCACGCTGTAGATTCCAGCAGTAATCAGCCATCATATGTCTGTCCCATCTGCCTTGGTACCTTTCCTCCATCACCATAATATCCTGATGAAATCTCTCCCCTTGTTCTTCGCTAAAATCTCCAAGGTTTTCTGGAAATCTGTCCAAGTGACTGTGAAGATAATGCAATTTAATGCTCATGTGTACACCCAGATTTCTAAATCTCAATAGCATGTTTTGTACCAGTTCTTCATAATTGTCTGCCTTTTGATTTCCCAAGAAGTTCTTCACTACCAACACAAAACTACACCATGCAGCAGCTTCAATGTCATTCATTTCCTTAGGAAAATTTGAATCTTTAATGAGTTTCCGAATTTGAGGACCATCAAAGATTCCTGCCTTCAGTTTTTCGCTACTAAGACCAGGGAAAGATCTGCAGATGTACATGAAGCAATTACCATCTTTGTCTAATGCCTTGACGAACTGCTTCATTAATCCTAACTTTATGTGAAGTGGTGGTAGAATGATTTTTTCCCTGTCCACCAAAGGTTCGTTCACTATGTTTGATGCTCCTACTGTCAAGGTGTCCCTTGGAGGCCAATTCAGTTTCTCCCAGTGCTGATGTTTTGCTCTACTATCCCACATGCAGATGAAGCAAGGATACTTTGTGTATCCACTTTGCTGTCCAAGTAAAAAGTTGACCATTTTTAAATCAACACATATCAGCCACGAATGTTCATGGTAGCACAGTTTCTCCAAGACCATTTTGACATTTTGGTATTGTTCTGCAAGTTTAGTTGAGTGAGCTACTGGAAGAGATGCACACTGATTGCCATTGTTCAACAAAACACATTTCAAACTCCTTTTAGAACTATCTATGAAAAGCCTCCAGTCTACAGGACGATATACTTGTAAACCCATTTGCAGCATCAGGCCAGGAATATCCTTACAATATACAAGTAGGTCATCTTCACAGAAAAATGGAATAAGTGCTTCTTCTCTGGTCCTGTAAGATGTAATTTTAGTTCCAGGCGTCAGACAATTTTTTTCACTTAGCCTTGAAGCTAAAAGTTCGGATGCACTTTTTGAGAGGTTGAGGTCTCTTATTAGATCGTTGAGCTCTCCTTGGGTAAATTGCGTAGGTGTTCTGAAACTTCCTTCATATTCTAGTTCACTTCCAGAACTAATGCTTAGCTCCATACCCTGCATTTCATCATCATCATCAGGTGGGGGAAGGTCAGGTAACATGGTAAACACAGGTACAGGCACATCTTCACAATGAGGGACAGGCCTTCTTGCAGATTCCATGTTAGGATACTCCCATTTTCGTTTCTTATGCTTATTGAATCCTTGTACTTGCACTGCACAGAAATAACAGTCATCATGATGATTTTTTTGCTCTCTCCACACCATTGGAACATCAAATTTGAAGCTTGTTCTTTGTCCTTTGCTCCATTTTCGTAATAATTCGATACATGCTTTGCACACTATGTGTGGTGCCCAAAACTTGTCTTGGTCCCCAAGCATAACCCCAAAATAGGCAAAATACACTTTTTTAACGAAGTCTGTTATGTTTTCTTCTATGTTTTGGCAGTGTATATTCACCACAAATGTAACAGAATGAGTCTGGATCGTTAAGACAACTTCTTCTTGATGAGTTCATGCTTTTCACTGGAAAACAGACAACAACATAAAGTTAGTGCAAAAATCAAGCTATGAACAAACTTTTAGAACACTAATTAACACAAAACTATATTGAGAACTGCTCAGTTCAAGTACTAATCCAAAGAAATTAATGAGATGATGCGTCGCATTTACCAACAAGTGCTATAAATAAGATACCAAAAATCTCAAAAACTTGAGCCAATCTGGCAAAACTGATAGCATATTCAGAATCAGCACCCCAAAAATACCCCAAATTCATTAAAATATTTTGGGCACCAGAAAAAAAAATTTTTTTTGTTGACCTGTGTTATATAATCAATATCACAATGGTTAATATATACATACCATCATCATATAAATCCATACAGATATTTTACAGTGTTCATAAAGTGCATATACTCTCGTATAAATAGATTAAAACAGTGCCAACTCATCATAATTCATATAATATCCTCTCAAATATTGGAATATTTTTGGATAAAGTGTTGAACCCCACAGCTAAAACTGCGGCGTCATATTAAGGACACTGGGGATTTCTTATGTAAACTGAATGAACTGTCAATAAGTGGCGAGGTGATATTTGTGTCTCTTGACGCGGTGTCTCTCTACACTTCAATTGACCACAAACGGGGACTGAAGACTGTAATGAAAAAAATTGGAGGAGACAGAAAAGATGGTTGAGGTAATTGATCTTATATTGGAACTCTTAAGGTACCGTCACACGTAACGATATCATTGCCGATATCGATCAAAAGTCACGTGTTCAGTGACGCTTGAACGATGTCGAAACGACATCGTTGCGTGTGACACTACAAACGATGAACGATCAGTCGGCTGATCGTTCATCATTTGATTTGAGGACAGGACCTCAAATCTATCGTTGGTCGCCCAGTGGACACGCAGCATTGCTGCGTGTGACACCGGTAACGACCGATAAGCCAGCACCCAGCGCCTCTGTGCAAGCGCTGGGAGCTGGTCTCCAAGGTAAACTGCGGGTATCGAGGCAGCGCACGCTGCCTAGATACCTGATGTATACCTTAGTTACCAGCCTTCTCCGCTCACCGGCTGGTATTCAAGGTACACAACGGGTAACTAGGGACCCTAGTTGCCTGCTGTGTACCTTGGATACCAGCCGGTGAGAAGGCTGGTAACCAAGGTATACATCAGGTATCTAGGCAGCGCGCGCTGCCTAGATATCCGCAGTTGACCTTGGAAACCAGCCTGCTCCCGCTTACCGCAGCCTAGCATCGGGAGCAAGACATCGTGGAAACGATGTTTAAATCATTTCCACGATGTCTCTGGTCCACTGAGCGCTGGTGAGTCTTCCTGTGTGACAGCTCACCAGCGATCTGAACGATTTTGTTAGCGATCGCGTGTGCATGTGATCGCTAACAAAATCATTCGTCAAATTGATGCGTGTGACGGCACCTTTAGAGTTGGTACTGACGAACAATTATTTTTTTTCAGTGATTATTATTTTCTACAATGCAGAGGAACTGCGATGGGCGCCAATATGACGCCAGCTCACGCAAATGTAGTTATGCGAGTCCTTGAGGAAGACTTCGTCTATGTGTCCCACCACTATGGCCTTGTTGCCACGTGGTGGAGATACATAGACGATGTCTTCCTCATATGGACAGGGACTGGTGAAATGTTGGAAGAATTTCATTGTTTTCTAAATACTATAGATGAGACTATAAAGTTCACGTTGGTTTCATCAACGGAGTCTCTACAATTTTTGGATGTAATGGTACGTTATCAAGCTTAGCTAACCAATTCAGCACCGAATTGTATGTGAAGAAGATGGACAGGAATAATCTCCTTATGTATAAAAGTCAGCACCCGAGAAAAACGGTGAAATCAATCCCCTATAGCCAGTTTTTGAGGGTGAAATAAATTGTAAGCGATGATTCTAATCAGGAATATACTTTAAATCAAATGGTAGAAAAATTTGCCGCAAGAGGGTATCCAAAACAACTACTGAAAAGCCAAAAAGAAAACGTAGTTAACATAGAGAGATCAGATTTTTTTGAGAAAAAAACAGGCTATTAAAAAAAATGGAAAGAATACCTGTAGTAACTGCCTTTAGTGACCAAAGTACAGAAGTAGCCAAAATCATTAAAAAACATTGGGGGATGCTGGGGAAGTGTCTTCCTGGAGTGAAGGAGTTTATAGAACCCCCTCTACTTTCCTATAGGCGATGCCAAAATCTGGGTTACAGATTGGTCCATTCAGATATTGGTAGAATTAGGAGAAGAAATTCCAGCAGGACGGTTCCAGTAATTTTCTTCTTTTATTAAATAATAAATAACATCCAAATAATAGGCAGTACAAGTGTACAAACAGGCCAACGCGTTTCGACGCACTCAGGTCTTAATCATGGAGTCATACAGTTAGGTGAACCGCCGCGACACTACTATGTACAGGAATAAAGTGGATGAATGAGTAGCACCAATAAGATGAGGATCTATGAGTGTATTTCAATTGTGTACTGCAGAAACTGCCCTGTGCTGTATATGAAACAGGAGAACTTAGTCTCATTAGTAGCTACTAAGGATTAAGCTTGGCATCCACATCAAGGAGTCTCCACTGCCAAGTCCTATCACTATGCCTTAATGAAATGGTATGATGTGAATGGATTGATATGTCCTAGGTGTGATTAAAAACGACGACCTGGTGTGTTCTAGGATCTAGCAATGGTGTCCATGTGTGGTTACCAAACTAAAGAAAATGTGGAATATGGGAAAAATTATAATGTGGGAGCTCAGTCCAATTACGCAATATATGTAAAGAGTTAAGACGGGCATCGACCACAGGCGTAGGTGCTAGCAGAAAAAACATATACTTACAGTTAGGTGAACCGCCGCGACACTACTATGTACAGGAATAAAGTGGATGAATGAGTAGCACCAATAAGATGAGGATCTATGAGTGTATTTCAATTGTGTACTGCAGAAACTGCCCTGTGCTGTATATGAAACAGGAGAACTTAGTCTCTAATGCCAAGCTTAATCCTTAGTAGCTACTAATGAGACTAAGTTCTCCTGTTTCATATACAGCACAGGGCAGTTTCTGCAGTACACAATTGAAATACACTCATAGATCCTCATCTTATTGGTGCTACTCATTCATCCACTTTATTCCTGTACATAGTAGTGTCGCGGCGGTTCACCTAACTGTAAGTATATGTTTTTTCTGCTAGCACCTACGCCTGTGGTCGATGCCCGTCTTAACTCTTTACCTTAATCATGGAGCCATGATTAAGACCTGAGTGCGTCGAAACGCGTTGGCCTGTTTGTACACTTGTACTGCCTATTATTTGGATGTTATTTATTATTTAATAAAAGAAAAAAAATACTGGAACCGTCCTGCTGGAATTTCTTCTCCTAATTGCACCAGCCCACAACCAGGGCGTTGTCCTTGCAGGCCTGGAACCAGTGGAAGCAGATTCTTACTGACGGTGAGCTGTTCCCTTTCCCATTCCCGTTTTCTATTCAGATATTGGTAGTCTAAAAAAGGACGGGCAGAAATATTTAACGGGGACAAAACACAAGGGTTGTTATCCATGCCTTGCTTGCATAAATTGCAAGTTGATGATAAAAGGGTCATCATTTGTACATCCTAAAACTAGTGTGATATATGAAATAAGAAATTTTCTGACTTGTGCATCGGAATTTGTAATTTACCTCTTAGAGTGCCCGTGTTCCCTATGGTATGTGGGTGAGACAATGCTGGATTTTAAAGCTCGGATAGCACAACACCAACATACCATCAGGAAAAAGAGACAGGACTTACCAGTCCCTAAACATTATGTAGAGATGGGACATACTGAGAGGAATTTAAAGTTTAGAATTATTGACTCAATACAAATGCAGAGACGAGGAGGGGATAGGATTAAACTTTTAAAAAAACGGGAGCTTGAATGGATACATAGGCTCAATACTTTGAAACCAAATGGCCTTAATGTGTGCGTGTCCCTCCTTCCACTTGTTCTGCACTACACCGATTGCGCTCCCCTACTTCAACCCTGTGCAGCAACGACTGTGCTGCCTTACTCCACAATCATAACTCTTAGCCCCGGGGACCCCGCTCCTCCAGTAGGGAGCCACTCCATCTTGCTGCCACTCATCACCCCAGGGGCCCAAGCAGCGCCGGTGCCTTCACCCTAATCTACAGGTGGCGTCATGACTGACAGCTCCAATCCCTGTAAATATCCCCTTTTTATTGTCACCCAAGGGCACAGGCTCAGGCACGGGCCACACGTGACATCCCTGCACCCGACCGCCCGAGACCTGACTACCCAGTCCCTTTTGGCTCCAGAATTGGCTACCTGTAAGGGCAGGGTACCACACACTACATCATTTAGTAACATTGATCTGAGTGCAATTCCTGTTTTTTTTTCTCGCATATCACTCATCCAATTTACACGCTCATGTGAGCGAGCCCCAAATCCTTCACAGTCAGTGTGCATACGCAGCATCATGGTGAGCGTTCAGGCAGCGCTCACTCTAACTAAACATTTGCAGTCAATCAGTATCAAGAAATTGTTCAGTATGCAAATTGAGAGGGCGCAACGTTGCACTAAGTTCCCTTATTTGTATATAGAATTTAAGGCACTTTCAAAACCATTACAACCAACAATGAAATGTATGCTGCTAATTAGTGATGGGCGAATCCTAAATTACTCGGAATCGCTTGACTCTAGCGAGTCCGAGCACAGGACTCGCTACTCGTTGCGAGTCTAGCGAGTCCAATGTTAATGAATGGGGAAGCGAGTAATAGCGAGTAGTGTGAGATATACAAATCGCAGATGTGTCTCGGAAGCTTCAGCCTGAAGCAATCCTAGTTTTGCCATTTATTTGCATTGGACTCGTTTACTTTGCAAGTAATCGCTGGCAAACTCGCACAGATAAGAGTCCTGTCTGCTCTGTGTGCTGGCTGCCACAGCTCCAGGGTCCTAGAGCCCGCCTGCTGCCTGATGTAGCAGAGCTGAGATTGTTCTCAGTCTGCTCATTCCCTGTGCATAGACATCTATATCTATGCACAGGGATGAGTAGAGAGGACATCGCGTTTTGGACTGCGTCGGACGGAAGAGGATTTTTTTAATTAAAGATGGAGTCCCTAATGGCTTTTTTTTTTATTTCTAATAAAAAAATTTCTCTGTGTTGTGTTTTTTTTAAAACAATTTAATAGAAATTCATGGCGGTCATGTCTAATATTGGCGTGACCGCCATAAATTTCGGGCTTAGGGCCAGCTGATAATACAAAGCTGGCCCTAACCTCTATTACCCAGCGTGCCACCGCCACCAGGGCCGCTGGAAGAGCGGGGTTCAGCGCCAGAGGATGGCGCTTCAATGAACGCGCCATCTTCTGGGGCGGCTGCGGGCTGCAATTTGCAGCGGGGGGTGCCCAGAAAGCTTGGGCATCCCTGCGCTGCGGATTCCAGCCCCCAGCTGCTTAGCTGTACCTGGCTAGACATAGAAATTGCGCGGAGCCCCACGCATTTTTTTGACTCCGACTCCGAGACGACTCCGACTCCGAGACGACTCCGACTCCGAGACGACTCCGACTCCGAGACGACTCCAACTCCGAGACGACTCCGACTCCGAGACGACTCCGACTCCAACTCCGACTCCGAGACGACTCCGACTCCAACTCCGACTCCGACTCCGAGACGACTCCGACTCCGAGACGACTCCGACTCCGAGACGACTCCGACTCCGAGACGACTCCGACTCCGAGACGACTCCGACTCGACTCCGACTCCGACTCAGAGACGACTCCAACTCCAACTCCGACTCCGAGACGACTCCGACTCCGAGACGACTCCGACTCCGAGACGACTCCGACTCCGAGACGACTCCGACTCCAACTCCGACTCAGAGACGACTCCGACTCCGAGGCGACTCCGACTCCGAGGCGACTCCGACTCCGAGGCGACTCCGACTCCGAGGCGACTCCGACTCTGAGGCGACTCTGACTCTGAGACTCTGACTCTGAGATTCATTAAATAATAAAAAAAAAATGCGTGGGGCTCCGCGCAATTTCTATGTCTAGCCAGGTACAGCTAAGCAGCTGGGGGCTGGAATCCGCAGCGCAGGGATGCCCAAGCTTTCTGGGCACCCCCCGCTGCAAATTGCAGCCCGCAGCCGCCCCAGAAGATGGCGCGTTCATTGAAGCGCCATCCTCTGGCGCTGAAACCCGCTCTTCCAGTGGCCCTGGTGGCGGTGGCACGCTGGGTAATAAAGGGGTTAATACCAGCTTTGTTATACAAGCTGGTATTAAGCCCGAGATTCTTAATGTCAGGGCACGTTTGACCCAGCCACTAAGAATCTCCAATAAAGGGTTAAAAAAACACAACACAGAGAAAATTTTTTATTTGAAATAAAAAAAAAAGCCATTAGGGACTCCATCTTTAATTAAAAAAATCCTCTTCTGTCCGAGGCAGTCCAAAACGCGATGTCCTCTCTGCTACATCCCCTGTGCATAGATATAGATGTCTATGCACAGGGAATGAGCAGACTGAGAACAATCTCAGCTCTGCTACATCATGTCTGTGAGCAGGCGGGCTCTAGGACCCTGGAGCTGCACAGAGAAGACAGCTGGACTCGGCTCGCAAAGAAACAGCAGTTACTTTGCGAGTTTCCCTGGTATCACTGGCACAGTAGCCGAGTCTAATGCAAACAATGGCAATCCTAGTTTTGTCAGCGTTTGCCATTGATTTGCATTGGACTCGTGCGAGTAAATGCTGGGAAACTCGCAGAGTACCGAGTCCTGCGAGTCCATTACTACTCGCCGAGTAACGAGTCCTAGCGAGTAGATTCGCCCATCCCTACTGCTAATATTATTGTAATAGGGCTAAGACCCCTATATACCATAACTTGTTTTCAGTTTAGTTTGTATTTGGGGGGTATCAAACTACCTTTAATACCTGAGTATCCCAATTTTTCTATTTTTAAAATTTACTAGATAGATAGGCCTTTTTATTTGCTGCTAATTTTCATGGTATTTTCATAGGAATTTGTTGGGGTGTGCACTATATCAAAAAGGCCAAATTCTGGTATCATAAGGCCATGTGAGTATTTGGGGACTTTTTCACCTTAGTGTTTGTAGCCAAAACCAGCAGTGGGTGATACATCCAGAAGTGGTGATGTGATTCTGTTATACTTTCTCGGATTGTTCCACTCCTGGTTTTCACTTTTACGAAGGTAAAAAAAAAACTCACCAAATACAGTCATGGCCAAAAGTTTTTAGAATGATACAAATATTAATTTTTACAAAGTCTACTGCTTGAGTTTTTCTAATAGCAATTTGCATATACTCCAGAATGTCATAAAGAGTGATCAGCTTAACAGCAATTACCTTCAAAGTCAATATTTGCCTAGAAAATGAACTTTAACCCCCAAAACACATTTCAACATCATTGTAGTCCTGCCTTAAAAGGAGCAGCTAAAATGCTAAAATCGTTTTAGTGATTGTTCCATTAACACAGGTGTGGGTGTTGATGAGGACAGGGCTGGCGATCAATCAGTCATGATTAAGTAAGAATGACACCACTGGGCACTTTAAAAGGAGGCTGGTGCTTGGTATCATTGTTTCTCTTCAGTTAACCATGGTTATCTCTAAGGAAACACGTGCAGCCATCATTGCACTGCACAAAAATGGCCTAACAGGGAAGAGTATCGCAGCTAGAAAGATTGCACCTCAGTCAACAATCTATCGCATCATCAAGAACTTCAAGGAGAGAGCTTCCATTGTTGTCAAAAAGGCTCCAGGGCACCCAAGAAAGACCAGCAAGCGCCAGGACCGTATCTTAAAACTGTTTCAGCTGCGGGATCGGACTACCAGCAGTGCCGAGTTCGCTCAGGAATGGCAGCAGGCTGGTGTGAGTGCTTCTGCACGCACTGTGAGGCGGAGACTCTTTGAGCAAGGCCTGGTTTCAAGGAGGGCAGCAAAGAAGCCACTTCTCTCCAGAAAAAACATCAGGGACCGACTGATATTCTGCAAAAGTTACAGGGAGTGGACTGCTGAGGACTGGGGTAAAGTCATTTTCTCTGATGAATCCCCTTTTCGATTGTTTGGGACATCTGAAAAACAGCTTATTCGGAGAAGAAGAGGTGAGTGCTACCACCAGTCTTGTCTCATGCCAACTGTAAAGCATCCTGAAACCATTCATGTGTTGGGTTGCTTCTCAGCCAAGGGAATCGGCTCACTCACAGTCTTGCCCAAAAACACAGCCATGAATAAAGAATGGTACCAGAATGTCCTCCAAGAGCAACTTCTCCCAACCGTCCAAGAGCAGTTTGGCGCCCAACAATGCCTTTTCCAGCATGATGGAGCACCTTGCCATAAAGCAAAGGTGATAACTAAATGGCTCAGGGAACAAAACATAGAGATTTTGGGTCCATGGCCTGGAAACTCCCCAGATCTTAATCCCATTGAGAACTTGTGGTCAATCATCAAGGGACGGGTGGACAACCAAAAAAAAAACAAATTCTGGCAAAATGCAAGCATTGATTATGCAAGAATGGACTGCTATCAGTCAGGATTTGGTCCAGAAATTGATTGAGAGCAGCCAGGGAGAATTGCAGAGGTCCTGAAGAAGAAGGGTCAACACTGCAAATATTGACTTGCTGCATTAACTCATTCTGTCAATATAACCTTTTGATACTCATAATATGATTGCAATTATATTTCTGTATGTGATATAAACATCAGACAAACACAAATAAAAACCAGAGGCCAGCAGATCATTTGAAAATAGAATTTTGGTGTGATTCTCAAAACTTTTGGCCATGACTGTACTCAATGTGTGCATGTGGCATTTCAGGGATATAACAGGAAACAAACAGAACACTCAGGGGTGCAGCAGAAATAAAATAGGAGTGAAAACAGCTGACAGGTCCTCTTTAACAAATCATTTCTTATTTGTTTTATTTTCATTTCCATACTTAAAAGTACTCACATAACTTTTTTTTATTTTCCAGTTTATTATGCTGTAAAAGGGCTGTTTTTTTGCAGGACAAGTTGTATTTTTTATTGGCATGGCGAAAAAAGTGGATGTAGTTTTCTAATGGCTTATTTTTTCCAATAATATAACTTGTAATAGTAGCGAGGTTATGTCTTTTTATCTCTCCAAAGCCCAGCAACTGTCTTACTTTTGTGTCTGGTACCAGTCTTTCTATCTGCAAAGCTTTAGGAGAACCTGCCATGAGGATTTTAAACTCCAGCCAATGGCATGTATATAAACGTTCATTAATATTAACTACATTTTCACTATTGTTTTACAAATCTATTTTTGCTGTTTTAGAGAAATTCATTGTTGAAATTGTATTCTAATGAGTTACAAGTTAGTGGGGTGGGCACTATTGCCTCTCTCCCTTAACCTCACCCTATATAGAAAATGGATAAAAGTTTGCTCTGCTGTATGATTAAAGAAGGACTAAGGGGGACTTCACACACAGCTACATCACTACCAATGTCGTTGCAACGTTACAGGTTTTGTGACGTTACAGTGACCTCGCTAGCGAGGTCGCTGTGTGTGAATGCGGCAGTGACCAGCGATGAACTTATGAATCGCTGATCGCTGTGGAATGGCCAGGACCATTTTTTGATCCTCGGTCTCCTGCTGGGCAGCAGACATCGGCGTGTGTGACGCCCCTCTAACCCAATGTGTTCCCTGGTAACCAGGTTACACATTGGGTTAGGCTGGCTTCACACCACGGTGTGATCCGGGGCTGTCCAGTGTAAACCAGACAGCCCCGGACCAGTTTTTGGCCCCATAGTAGCCTATGGGGCCGGATGGCAGCTCTCTGCCACCCGGGTTCATCTCTCCGGATGAATCCGGGAGAATTCGGATTATTCTCACCGGACACAAAAATGTTGCTTGCAACGTTTTTGTGTCCGGGGAGAAAAATCTCCCCAAATAGCCTGATCCCGAATTCGCCCGGATTCTCCCGAATCCGGGGCAATCCGGTTTTCCCTAACATGGGAGCCTATGGGGCCAGATTGCCCCGGTCCGGGCAAATCCAGGAACCGGATACCAGTGGCTGCTTGCCGCTGTTGTTTCAGGACCCTGGCTAGCTCCCTGCAAGCCGCGGTCTTGAAAAATCAGCAGCTGCGGCTGAAATTACAGCCATTCGGCTGCGCACAGGACCGGAGGGCACATTTGGCCCTCCGGTTCTGTGTGCTGATCCGGTCCGGGGCTGTCAGGTTCATGCCTGACAGCCCCAGATTGGATCACACCGTGGTGTGAAGCCAACCTTACTAAACACAGTGTGCTGGTAACCAGGGTACACATCGGGTTACTAAGCACAGCACACTTTGCCTAGTAACCCGATATGTATCCTGGTTACCAGCGTTCTCCTGCTTACCCCAGCCTATCAGAATACAGTAGCGAGACCTTGACATTATGCAAAAGAATAGTTTATATTTTTTTCCACGATGTCGAGGTCGTTACACGGGTCGCTGGTCGCTGAAGAGATCTGCCTATTTGACAGCTCACCAGTGAACACATAGCGACGTTCCAGAGATCCCGGCCAGGTCAGATCGTTGGTGGGATCGCTGGAACATCGCTACATGTAACGGGGCCCTAAAGGCATATGAATCAAGCAGGTGGTTCTTTTCAATTCGTTTCTAAAGGTAACGTTACACGGCTCAACGTTGGAATGATATCGGCAACAATCTTGTGGGCGCGCGGTTGTTTCCGACATTGTTTTTACATCGTTGGTGAGAGATGTCACACGTCTAGATATCATGGACGACTCACCAGCAATGTTGTGAACAGGTGTCGTTCACACAACCCAGCGAACGATACCTGCTAATTGCTGTGAATGGGCGAAGTTGTCAACGACATTGTTATCGTGGTGTCACACACAATGATACGGCATATTGATAGAGTTGATATCATCAGATTTTACAACATGTTCATAAACCTGTCAACTCCGATCCATCCAACGATTTATCTCTGTCGTATTGTGCTGTTACACGCAACGACGCACTTGCCATGTTGTTTCAACATCGCACAAACCGTGACTTTTCAGCGATATTGCCCACGATATATTGCCGTGTAACGGTACCTTAAGGGTTTTCCTCGCTTCTTCCTCCAGTCTTAGTTGGTTTCCTGAAAAAGAAGTGGAAAAACACTTTGAAACGAGTCAAATAAAACCACCTGCATGATTCATATAACTTTAGCCCATCTTTAACAATACAGCAGCACAGACTTTTATCCAACTTTCTATATCCAGTTTCCGGTGTTCTCAATTGCCTCTTGATATGTGGATTTCTGCGTCAGCTGTTTTATGCAATTCCAACTGGTTGTGTGTCACATAACCCTGCAAGGTGAGTGAGCCAATGCTTCTGTTTTATTGTTTGTCACCACAATAAGACCAAATTTTGTACTTTATTTTATCCACAGTTTCCTCTTGCCCTGCCTTAGGAGGCAAGAGAGTAGATGCAGTGACAACCTACTTACTGTATTTTTTGTACCATAAGATGCACTTTTCCCCCACAAATTGTGGGGGAAAATGGGGATGCGTCTTATCTTATTGTCCAGATATGTGCTGGCTGTGTGGCTGTGCGGCTGTGTGGCTGTGCTGGGGGGCAGCAGCTCTAGAGCGGCTGGCGCGGGCTGCAGTGGAAGTGGGAGATCTTGTGACCCTGCTTATTAGGCTCATGTAATATGCACTGCATCACCCTGTCCATCACCCATGGTGTATATTACATGAGCGCATACTCGAACCCCATCCTGGATATAGCCTACCATGTCACATATGGCCCCCCATACTAGCGCACACACACAAATAATAAACAATTTAACTCACCCTCCCTCGCTCCCTGATTGCAGCATCGCTGCCATCTTCCTGTCTCTGTGCCCAGCATCCGATCATATGACTTTGGCTCACAGCAATGACGTCACTGTGCTGTGCCGATCACATGATCAGATGCTGGTCACAGAGACAGAAAGACAGCGGCGAAGCTGCAGGCAGGTAGCGATGGAGGGTGCGTGTTCACTAGGATGGGGGGCCATGCAGCTTGACAGGGGGCCATATACAGGATGGGGATCATATACAGGATGAAGGGTCCATGTAACATGCTGGGGGACATATCCTTATCCAGGATTGGGGATCATATACAGAATTGGGGGACCATATTACAGGCTGGGGGCCATATACAGGATGGGGGATCATATCCAGGATGGGGGGACCATCTAACAGGCTGGGGGACATATGTTAAGCCCAGGCTTTGGGGTACTCGGGTATCAGGCTCCAAGGGGTTAACGATCCTGTGTCATGGGGAGTGGTGGCCGCGCCTGATCCCGTGTCCTGTGTATATCTTCAAAAAGGGGGTTATATTTACAGGGGATTTTATATACAGTTTGTCGTGACGTCACCTGTAGTTTCTGGTGAGGAGTCACCAGCGCCGCCACAGTCCGCCGGAGGTAGATGGTAATGCGGCTAGTTTGGCAAAGTCCTCTACAGGTAGGGCTGGACCTCTGGGGCAGCGTAGTGTGAAGGGGCAGCTTGTAGTGGAGCTGTAGATGGGATAGGGAGTGTTGGAGCAGTCTATGAGGAACACCGGGATGGAGAGGAATGACACACGCACACTGCAAAGGTCTCTTTACCTTTAACTGGTGATACGCAGGTAAAGATGTCCAGGGCACTGACAGGTGACCAGGTTGGCTGGGGGTCATATACAGAATAGGGGATCATATACAGGATGGGGATCATATACAGGTTGGATGCCATACACTGGATGGGGGCCATATGCAGGATGGGGGATCATATTCAGGATGGGGTGACCATGTAACATGATGGGGGCCATATGCAGGATGGGGGTTCATATACAGAATGGGAAATCATATACAGGATATAGGGACCATTTAACATGCCATATACAGAATGGGGATCATATACAGGGAGGGGGCCATATTCAGGATTTAGGATCATATACAGGATGGGGGGGATCATATATAGGATGGGGGAGTCATATACAGGATGGGGGGCCACATACAGGATGGGGGACACATACAGAATGGGGGCCACATACAGGATGGGGGGACCATGTAACATGCTGGGGGACATATACAGAATAGGGGATCATTTACAGGCTGGGGATCATGTGGGGTGGCACGGTGGCTCAAGTGGTTAGCACTGCAGCCTTTGCAGCACTGGGGTCTTGAGGTCCAGGGTTCAATTCCCACAAAGGACAACATCTGCAAGGAGTTTGTATGTTCTCCCCGTGTTTGCGTGGGTTTCCTCTGGGCACTCCAGTTTCCTCGCACATTGTAAAGACATACTGATAGGATGTTTAGATTGTGAGCTCCAAGAGAGACAGCATTACTGATGTATGTAAAGTGCTATGGAATTAATAGCACTATATAAATGAATAAATATTATTATTATTATTATTATCATATATAGGTTGGATGCTGTATACAGGATAAGGGACCATGTAACAGGATGGGGTATCATATGCAGGATGGGGGCCATATAAAGGATGGGAGATCATATACAGGATGGGGCAAAATATACAGGATGGGGTATCATATACAGGATGAGGGGGCCATATACAGGATGGGGGGGGGCCATATACTGGATGGGGGATTATATATTACCTGGAAGGGGCCCAGGATGGTGACATTACCCCCATAAGTGTCAGCAGCGGATCCCCCCTTTTTCCCCCCATAACAGTGCTTTATAACCTCATTTTTTGCTTAATTTTTTTCCCTATTTTTCTCTTCTAAAATTTGGGTGCGTTTAATTTGAACTGTAGTGACACACCGTGGCCGGGTCTTCACGTCGCAGGCAATGGCTTCTCCTGTCACGGTTCCGCGCCTGCGGCTCTGGGGCCCGGTGGTCCAGAAACAAAGGGGTTGGCTGAACAGAAAGGGGTTAATTCTTTTCTTGTCGTGACGCCACCTGCGGGAATTCCGGTGATTTTACCAGCGCTGCTTGGGCCTCCGGGGGATGTACGGCAGCAAGAGGGACACTCCCCACAGGACGAGCGGGAGTCCCCGGGGCCTGGGGCCTGGAGCTGCGCTTGGTGGTATATGGCAGCTCAGTGATTCTTAGCATGCGGAGATGAACAGTTCTGAAAGAGTACAGACACCAGTGTTCTCTGCAACGGGTCTTTTACTGTAACCGGTGGATGATACAGGGTATACAGGTAACGGGTAACGGACTGGGTGGTCCCAGCAATGACCGGTGTTGTTTCAGAGCTCTGCGGTGTTCCTCCGTCCTTAACTTTCTCTAACAGGTTGCCGACATTGCCTTGGTGTGCCAGTTCGGGTACAAGGAGGCTACTTGCATTTCCCTGCCGGTGTATACGACCCGGTGTGAGGGGAGCCTGATTCCTTATAGTGGGTACTCCGCTGGCAAGATGGCTCTGGTCGCGGCTGCAGTGAGGTGCTCCTAGGAAGCAGTCCCTCCACTTCTGGTTTGCTGAGCAGCGATAAACAACTTACTCGCCTCGGAACCAGTGGTCCGGTTGTTGATGGGCGCGGGTATATTTTGACCCATTAGGTAGTCGCCCAGGTTCCGGTCTTGGGGCACCGGGTGATGGCGCCAACCGGTGGGTGGTCTGTAGGGCTGCACAGAACTGTGCAGAGCCCCTTCTCCTACGTTCCCCTCCCGACCACCTCTCCTTTTTCCTCTCTCCTACACTCTCCTACACTCTACTCCTACATTCCGCCCACTAGGACCTCATTGGCCCTCTATGCTAATGATGCATGTAGGGTATGGAGCTCTGAATTTTAACCATGTCATTACCGAGACAGAGAATATTGCATCTTCAGTCAGGGATGCAATACCCTCCTGTGATGCACTCGTTGCGGGGCGCCACAGTAGATTTCTATAAGTGCAACAAAATAGATTTCTACAAGTAGGGTAAGGGTTTAGTCCATCAAAAAACATCTTTTCAAACACGCAATTAGTTTGAGGTATAAATTCCTGATGACAGGTTCTCTTTAAACTCATATAACATATCTAAACAATGGGGAGAAACCTTTTGAATCTCTTAGGAAGTGGGCTGTAGACCCACGATACACATTAGATAGAATACAGGTATTACTGCTATCAACCACTGGTAATCCTTGGAAGTTCATTGTGACGGCAGCGCATGTGGAACCACCCTTTCTATCCTTGTTAAATATCTGATCAATGGGGCCAATTGACAACGTCCACCTGAGTTAAAGAGGTGATAAAATAGCTCTTATCTTCTGCTTGCCCCATACAATTTTGATGCTAGTGGTTATTTCCTCTTTCAGACATTAGTTTTCATATCTAGATTTTGGTAAGAGGTTGTTCTAGAAGAAGATGAAACTCTCTAGCTGCTGATAATATTATATACGAGTATGCTGCAAAAAACACATACAATTATAAAGTTGCTGTTAATAATTCCCTAGTCATAATTCCTCCTAGCAGTCTTTCTGAATGCAGTAAGTGACAGTTCTGCCACTCAATCTTAGCCAGGCGCATACATAGCTGTCAATAGGGTTGTGGACATTTCATGTGTCCAACTGGAGACATGGCATTCTGAGCTGTCAATATAGTGATAGACAGATCAGCTATGCAATCAGATGCTGTGCCTTGCTAGGTTTTCCTCCATCTGTCTACTGTTTAAAGTGATTATCTGTCTATTTATCTGTTTCCCTGCCTTCAAATAACTCAATGGCTTATACATGCCTTTGGTTCCTGTGCTCATTATTTGATCTATTGTCACTCACCCGTAAACCTTTCTTCAGGCTATGTATTTGCCTAGCCCTCTTGTCTTGTTTCACTATTTTCGTGGAAATCTGGCCTTGAACCATGACCTGACTACACCTTTTGTAATACTTCTTTGTTTATTATAAGGTATCTTGCTATTTGACCATGGACCTCTAGATTACCCATGCTCATGGCTAGCCCTGAGTAGTGACTTGCATCATATTACAACTCTCCTGACATCTTTTTTCTCTTTCCACCAGTATGGATCCTATTCATACAATGTGTGACCTGATGACGAATCTGATCGAGGTGGTTCATGGATTAGCCAGGGAGCACCATAGACTATAGGGGAAGAAGGAAAAGTCTCCAGTGTTCGGGAATAGGATGTTGTTAAGCAGTAAAAAAAAACAAAAAACACTTTAGTTTATTTGCAAAAAAACATAAAAAAAAGTATGATGACAGCAGTTTGTACCAACTTACACATATGCAATAGTTCACAATCTAGAAGATGATGGGAAAAAAAGATGTGTCACGGTCCACGCTGCTCAAGTCCAAGAAACTCACATGAGAGTCAGAGTTTCATAAAGCAAATCCTTTATTCTTCCGCACAACCCCGGATAAAGCCTCCTATGGAATTTATGTCCTCTGGTCGCGGTGCCCGGGTGGCAGCGTCCTCCTGTATCGGTCCTGCGGCTCCTCAGCGTGATGTCCAGAGGTCCTTCAGCTTATTAGGTGATGTGATCCACTAGAACAGCTCCTGCCGAACTCCCAGAGGGAGTGATAGCATACAGGAAAAAATAGGAGTTTTTTATCGGCTTGTGGAGCGCTAAATACATCACAAGCAGAGCAACAAATAAAATCAGACCTTTATTGGCCACCTGAGGAAGACAGTAGAGTACTGTTGAAACATGTTGTGGCAGCACAAGGGACCAATAAAGGTCTGATTTTATTTGTTGCTCTGCTTGTGATTCATTTAGCGCTCCACAAGCCGATAAAAAAACTCTATTTTTTCTTAGATACACTAGGAGTGGGTGAGCTGGAATAGAAGAAGGAGCCAATGACTGAGTATTGGGGATCTCGGCTTCCAACTCTTAGGATACCATAGCAACAACAACTCTCTGAGCAAGAATGGAGGATAGAGGTTCTGGAGGAGACACAGAATCTAGGCTACATGACAAAGACTCAGCTCTTAAATTCTTAGACCCTGGCCTGAATGTAATTGAAAAATTGAATCTAGAATAAAATGAAGACCATCTGACTTGTCTAAAGGTCAACCATATGACTAATTAAATACAAGCTAGAATTTTATGATCAGTCATCACAGTGTCTTGATGAACTTCCAAAAAATGCCTCCATTCTTCAAAAACCAACTTGTCAGCAAGAAACTCCAAATTTCTCATAACATAATTTTTTTACCAGATAAGAATTTTTTAGAGAAAAAGGAATATGGTCACAGGTTAGTTAACATTTTAGGACCTTGAGACAACACAGCCTCAACTTCGACCTCAGAAGCATCTACCTCGACAATAAACGGCCTCTGAAGCTCTGGCTGATTAAGGGTCCTTTCACATCAGCATTTTTCACTGAATGCGGCAGATCCGGCAGATTTACCACATCTGCCGGATCTGCCGGCTTGCGGCACTCCTGCAGCAAGCCCCCATTCATTCTCTATGGGGCTTGTGGCAGGTGCCGCGATCCGGCACTTGCAGCCGCACAAAAAAAATGCCGCTAACCACTTTTTTTACCCAGCCACAACTGACGGATTTGCCGGATCTAGAGAATGAATGGGGGCTTACTGCAGGTGTACCGCAAGTCGGCCATTAGGCGGCAGGTCCGGCAGATGCGGTAAATCTGCCATATCTGCCACATTCAGCAAAAAACACTGAGGTGAGAGGACCCTAAGAACAGACATAAAACATTTTTTTTCAAATTTTCAAAAGCCACAACCACCTCTGGTGACCAAATCCTTAGATCCACGCCCTTATGTATGAGGTCGGTAAGAGGTTTGATGCTTTCAATAAAGCCCTTGATGAATTTTCTGTAATAATTAGTGAACCCCAGAAAACATTGCAAAGCTTTGAGTTCGCTGGGTTGAACCCAATCAATTATAGCCTGCATTTTCCCGGGTGCATCCTAAATCCAGAAGCCAAAACAATTAACCCCAAAAATCAGAAAGAATAATGTTCAAAAAGTTCTAAAAGACTGTGGTGCATTAGAGGAACCAAAAGGCATAACATAATTTTCAAAAAGACATTAAAAATGGCATCTTCCAGTCATAACCCACTCAAATATGTTTCAAATTTTACACCCTGCTGGAATCAATATATATATAAGTGGAAGCGGATAAGTACTTTTAACCATTATTGTGTTTAATTCCCGGACATTGAGGCTGAAATTTCTATTTTTACTGAATAAAAATCCAGGAGGCTAAAGGTAATAGGGAAGGACGCACTTGAGCCTTCCGTAAACTTTTGTATATGCATACTTTCATGGCGGTCCACGCAGGGCCAGACAAATTATACAGATATGTGAGTAAATGTACTTGCAATCAGACATAGGAAAGGGGCCAATATTCATGGCTCTACCCACCTGATATTACCAGCTCACTGATGTCTTCTGTATCTGAACTGTATATAAAGAAATAGACGGGTCCCGAAGTCTTAAATAAATAAGTAATTTAAAAAAATGATGCTCTCCCCTGTTTTTAATAACCAGCGCAGGAAATATAGACATCAGCGGGGTGATATTATCAGGAACAGAACATGGTTATTGGCCAGTCCCAGCCAAAGAGTATAAGATTGTAGCCACCCAAGAATTGGCACATATCAGTAGGTGCGTCAATTTGTGCTTTACACAGCTCTTCCCAATTACCCTGGTGCAGTGGCAATCCGAGTAATATATGGGGGTTAATGACAGCTGTGATTTCTCAAAAATCACAGGTGCCATCAAGCCCTGGATTAGTAACCAGGATGTGTTTATGAGACACTCCTATTACTAATCCGGTACATCAAAAGATTAGATACAGAACAATCCTTTATGTGAAATAAAGCAGTAAATATTCATAAGGTTTAATGAGTGGACTCCAAAACAGTCTGACAGCGTGTTATCTACCGGGGAAGCACAGGTATGCATACTTTTGCTGCTTTTTTACTGTTCTTCCTTCGTTTTGCAGCCCCCTAGCTCTTTTAATACTATTACGGTATTTTACAGCACTTAAAGGGAACGTGTAAACTTGTTTTACCCTCCTATACTATCACTACCTGTCCCTGCACCTTGCTAACACATCCCTAACTATCCCTCTCTGAGCTAAAGCTGCACTGTAAATGTGGAGCCCACTGGAACGGGGTACTCGGTACCGGACCAGGGTACTGCTGGGGATGTCACGGCGGTCTTGGTCCAGACCGTTTCCCAGATTCCGCAATAAATGGGGGGTATATTTACAGGGGAGTTTGTCGTGACGCCACCCACGGGTTGTGGTCAATGAGGGGACCACCGCTGCAGTGTACTTCTGTCAAGAGGATGGATGGATGCTGCAGCCAGGTGGATGAGCCCGCCGCGGGTCAGGACAGCTCCTGACAGGGTAAAATCGTGCATAAACAGTTCTGTATACCTGGAATCAGACACAGACACAGAAGCAGGGTTCACCGGTTTTACTCTCCAATTCTTCCAAGTCACACCGTGCACGGTACAGTTCAGTTCTTAACAGCTTTACACAATTGACTCTGGTTACACTTGAACTCTCTGCAGCCAGGTTATCACTCTTGGACCCCTCACTCTTTCTATATGTCCTTTCAGGCGGATTCTCTCTCTCTTCCTCTGGGTGGATTGCGGAGCGGCAGCTCAGTCCCTCAATGTGGCTTCCCCCCTAAGTGTATGGGTGGTAAGCCAGGTCCTCCTGGTTGCTGCTATGTCCCCAACCTTGTAATGGGAATACGGATCTGGAATTTGTGTTCCCCATCAGTTTGTCTGGGGAGCCGGTATGAGACTTCAGTCCCCCTCAGAGCCGACACTCTCGTCCCAGCCTAGCCTTGGGTGTCCCTGTTTTTGCAAGGGATCACCGGGCTCTTTCCTCCTACCCTTGTAACTTCCCGGGTACTTCAGGAGAGTCTTTCCTGTCAGTAATTTGTCAGTGCTACCGTCTTCCTCAGACTCGGTGGCACCGGTTCCTGTTATTCCTGTCTCCACTGGTCCACCTCTTGGTCTTGGCTGCTCGGCACTCACCTACTGGCTAACTACTTCCCGTTTCTCCCTTATATACTGGTTCGTTACCATGACTACACCTCACCCACTTATAACTGGCCCTACTACCCCTTGCCTGCCTAAAGTCCCAGGCTCCGGGTTGGGTCTTATGTCAGTGGATGTGTGTTTAGAGGGTGTTTGATATACAAACTGTCTACCCTCCTGCCTGGCTGCAGTTCCTACCTGTGGCCACCCTGGTCGCAGGGGGCACCACACTCCCCGGGAGTTAAACCAGCATGTCCTCACGCCGTCCTGCATGGATCCCCCCGAAGAACATTTTTATCTTGCAAAACATTAACATAAAACATATTTGTCATCCTGTTGCGGAGGTAAGGAACTTAAAATGTTGCATTTAAATATTAGCATAAATAACACATAACATACATTACTTAAAAAGTTTAAAAAGTCTACTTAAAAAAGTCAAACGTTTCTCAAAAAGTGCAAAAACGTTCAAAAGGGCAAGTGCTTTAAATGCACAGTCTCAAAAGTGCAATCTGGTCTTAAAACCAATGGGGAGCACACTGAGTGCTCAACTATGTACAAGAAAGTTTATACCATATCATTGTTCATGAGTCATGACATTAATTGTCCATGACACATATAAGACAAACAGGGGAAAAGGCTAACATTCATTCAGGATTGGGATGTGGCCAATAAGGATCACATCACATTCACACTTACAGTCTCTTGCTGGTAACAGGATCCGGGTTTCACTCCTTACTCTTCTTCTCTACCTTCCATGGCAGGATCTGTGGAGCTCTCTTAGGGAATAGTTCCAACTCTTGTAGAGCTTGTTCCAACAAGTAGCTGCTGGACGTCTGGGTGACTGCATCTTTAGTAGCTTTTACTACAACTGTCTTTACAGGGGTTGTCGAATCCAGGTTGGTATCTGGATCCATGTAAGCAATTGAATCCAGGTAAACAACTGGATCTTCTAATCCTGGTGGTTCGCTGTTTTCTTGCGTTCCTAGGGATAGCCTTTTCACTTGAACCCCATATGATCCTCTTTCTCCCTGTACGATATCATAGGAGACCCATTCTCCGATTTGCACTTTCCTGTCTGGATGCTTTGCTGGAAGGTGCGCTTCTACATCCCGCCTGTTAATGAAAATGTCTCTTGGCGCACCGGGTTCACGGGCGAATGAAAATCACTTATCTTAAATTATTTTGACAATTTGCCCCTGGTTCCGTGGAGATCTTTGCACCTCCCTATCGCGTCAGGCCTCAGCCTTTGCCTCTTTAGTACGGGCTATCATAATCTGCTTCTGTACCTGCCGATCTACCTCCTCCTTCTCCCACTTGCGCACACAGCGTCGCAGGTATTCCTCCCGGGTGATAAGCTCTGCAGGGCCTACTGGGCCTGCCAGGGTCCCCAAAGAAACCCATAAGGTCATCACTGGCCTCGCTCCAACTCCCACCAGCATCAGAGTTGTTCCCCTCTTACCTCTGATGTTACAGGGGCAGGTATCAGGGCTCCGGCAATGAAAGCCATCCCTATTTCAGGGCTCCTAGATGGTCAGTCACTCTGGTGGTACTCCGGGGACAACTATTGGAGGCGCCAACCCAGCCAGGTTGCGCGGACACAGTCTGCAGATTCTGGCGAATGTTTATTTGAAACGGGGTTCTCTGTTCAACTTGGGCCCGGGTCATTTGTAGGGGTAGCAGCCACATTACACCCCTCCGAGTGTCTCGGATCTCCTGATGCTCTCTGCCGCATTCCGCCATGCTGCTGAGGTTACTAAAGGTCTCTCCCTGGCTGGGTTCCTCCACTAACTCGTTCTGTGGGCCCTCCGGGATCACTTGGGGTCTTTCTCCTGCAGCGCTCTCCTCAGCGTCCTTCTTTTCCGACCGTGTGTACTGTAATGGCGACTGTTCCGCATCCGGTTTCCTGTCCCGCCTTCCTTGAGCGTCTTCTTCCGCTCCCGCCATATCCTCATTGGCTGTTATAATTTGAAGCGGAGGTTCTTCCTTAGGATTGATGGCTGGCTCCCCCGGAGTTAAGGGGAGCCAAGGAGGGCCTTTCCTTTCCAGCTTTTAGGCACACTGAGTCCGGTTCTATTGGACTGGATTCATCTTGGATTCTGCAGTGGGACAGGGACTCTCTTTTCCACCTGATGATGTCAGAGCGGTGAGCAGTTTTTCTTCCCGTGCATCGCGCGCTCTGTAATGGCGGAATTTGAAAATTACGGTCCTTGCTGCGCAGTTTAAATTCAGTTTGCCGCACGCTCAGCAATGGCGGCAGATTCAAAACAGTCACTAATCACGGCACACAATGCCTGGTTTACCGGGCACGGTAGATCCTGCTTGTGACGCCAGGTTGTGGAGCCCACTGGGACGGGGTACTTGGTACCGGACTGGGGTACTGCTGGGGATGTCACGGCGGTCTAGCTCCGGACCGTGTCCCGGGTTCTGCAATAAATGGGGGGTATATTTACAGGGGAGTTTGTCATGACGCCACCCACGGGTTGTGGTCAATGAGGGGACCACCACTGCAGTGTACTTCTGTCAGGAGGATGGATGCTGCAGCCAGGTGGATGAGCCCGCCGCAAGTCGGGACAGCTCCTGACAGGGTAAAATGATGCATAAACAGTTCTGTATACCTGGAATCAGACACAGACACTGAAGCAGGGTTCACCGGTTTTACTCTCCAATTCTTCCAAGTCACACCGTGCACGGTACAGTTCAGTTCTTAACAGCTTTACACAATTGACTCCGGTTACACTTGAACTCTCTGCAGCCAGGTTATCACTCTTAGACCCCTCACTCTTTCTATATGTCCTTTCAGGTGGATTCTCTCTCTCTTCCTCTGGGTGGATTGCAGAGCGGCAACTCGGTCCCTCAATGTGGCTTCCCCCTAAGTGTATGGGCGGTAAGCCGGGTTCTCCTGGTTGCTGCTATGCCCCCAACCCTGTAATGGGAATACGGATCTGGAATCTGTGTTCCCCATCAGTTTCGCTGGGGAGCCGGTATGAGACTTCAGTCCCCCTCAGAGCCGACACTCTAGTCCCAGCCTAGCCTTGGGTGTCCCTGTTTTGCAAGGGATCACCGAGCTCTTTCCTACCCTTGTAACTTCCCGGGTACTTCAGGAGAGTCTTTCATGTCAGTAATTTGTCAGTGCTACCGTCTTCCTCGGACTCGGTGGCACCGGTCCGGTTCCTGTTATTCCTGTCTCTACTGGTCAGCACCCATTGGTCTGCCTGTGGCCACCCTGGTCGCAGGGGCGCCACATAAAGCTTGTTGAAATTCCCGCCTCCTCCTGACAGTATGACGGGGATCCGGATGTCAGTTCCCGTCCAGTACAGTGTGGGGGTTTTATCAGCTGTACGGCCTGGCTTCAATATGCACACTGCCGGACCGTACAGGCTGTACGGTACAGCCCATACACCCACACACTGCGCAGAACTGGAACTGACATCTGGCTCCACGTCATACTATGAGGAGGAGACGGGAATTTCAACATAGGGGACACACAGGAGAAGGAATGATGATTCCCAGCGGGGCATGCTAAGAGCCTGCGAGGGGGGAAGAATGGAGACCTAGAGACCACCCTTGTCAGCCTATGCCAGAGACTGGAGCCTTTATTATGATAGGAATATGGAAGTTATTAAATCGTTTTTCTAAAGCTTTATGGAGCAGTTTTAGCAAGGTGCAGGGACAGGTAGTGGTAGAATAGGGGGCTAAAACAAGCTGACAGGTTCCCTTTAAGTTCGGGTCTCCATTGACTTGTATGATGTTCGGGATCAAGTTTGGATAAAGTCCGGGTTCCAAACCGGACTATTTTTAAAGTCCAGCTGAACCCGAACATCCATGGGTCCGCTCATCTCTAATCACCAGGAAGGTAACTGCATTAACAGCTAGTGAACAGATTTCACACAGACAAAGGTGAAAGCCCAATGAAATATGAACTTTTATTGACTAATACTATGGTCAGATAATGCTGTTTGATCTCCCCACCCCACCTTTATTTTGGAAAACAAATCTGCCAATTGGTGTCCAAAACAAATATTAGAATTGTCGCAATCCATTACACCAGTTTTTATGAATCTGAAAATGGCTGATTAATCCATTACTTTAGAACAAACACTTATTAAATGCTCTTCTTGAGTATGCCAGTCTCGGCGGTGACTAGAGGTCTTACATTGGTCTGAAGTACATGCTCCCTACAAGAGCTCAGCACCTCGAGCACTTCAGCCAAAGTATTTGATAACTATACTGTTCAATTACAGTGCTCTCAATGCTATTTATAAAGAAACGGAAGAAAGCCTTATAACATTTTTTACTCCCCGAAAAAAAAAAATCCTTTTTTGTTTTCTTTTGGAATTAAGCATAAGCTTGGAGCCAGAAATCAATTGTCGCAGTGTTTTAAAAAACAAATCATAAGAGAGAGTCTGTGAGATAGTGAAGAAGAGAGAGAAATGAGAGCAATGCCTTAAGGTAGCAATATATCTATTTTGATGTCTCACACATTTCTTTGTCCCTTTTTCCTTTGTTTTTATGATTATATGAGCTGGAGGAGCAGGGAAGACACACCATGATTTACTGCAAACTGCAGCCATCTGCAGCCAATCAGCCTACGTTAACCCTTAGCAGCTCTGTTGACTCCTGAAAGCAAATTAGAATTCATATCCTTTTGTAATCGGTTTCAAGCATTAGTTACAGGATATTGAACACTATGGTGGTAGAATTTTCAATATGTTTCTACCACTTTTCTGTAACAATTTATTGAAGCAAAAACGAGACTATAGCACCAGACACCTCTATGCATGCAAAGTTTAGAGAGCATACCCACCTCAGTCTTTATATTCCGGACATAAAATTAAAATTAATTTGTAAAAATATAGCCTACTTTTTTATTGTCTTGAAATTCTACATTAAGATGTAACGTACAGGATAAAGGATTGTTTGAGGTGAATATAACTATGCTTTAAAAGTAAGCTGTAATACCAAGTACTGCCCGTAGGGCTGTATACAGGCACATGTGTAAAATAAAAATATTATAAGGTAAGTTCTACTTAAAAGGGTTTTCCAGGTTAGGAAAAATTCTTATCTCACTGTAGCATGCTGAATCCTAAAAGTGTATAAAACCCACACTGTAAGGATTTGGCACTATTAGTGATTTCCATACTTGCAATCTGCATACTTTCATAGTTTATTGAAAGAAGCAAAAAAAGAAGTTAATCAGGAAGCAACTACAAGTATGAAGATTGGAAGAGTGGCCATGTGACAACTGGCATGCAGAGATGCAGAGACGAATCCCGACAGTTTGGGTATTACACAAAATTTCTATTCTGAAATGTGTGTAGATGAGGGTATACATACTGTGAGTATATATATATATATATATATATATATATATATACAGGGGTTGGACAAAATAATAGAAACACCTAGATAAATCAACAAAAGTTAGTTCAATATGGTGTACGGCCACCTTTTGCGGCGATTACAGCCTCAATTCTCCAAGGTATGGATCCATACAAGGTGATATCTTTGGCCTGGCGGATCTCCACGAAATAGCACCCCAGATCATCACAGAACCTCCGCCATGTTTTACGGTTGGGAGAAGGCAGTCTGGATGGAATGCTTCTTTCAGCTGTCTCTAAACGTACACTCGGCCGGAGGTTGGAAAATGGGGTAAACGATGATTCGTCTGAGAATATCACATGTTTCCACTGCTCGAGGGACCGATTCTGGAGGTTTCTACACCACTCGAAACGCTTGGAAACATTTGTCATTGAGAGCAGCGGTCTTCTAATTGCAGTTCTTCCGTGGATTCCATATTTGTGCAGCTCCCGACTAATAGCTTTCATTGAAACTGGGTTCTACAGGTGTTCAAAGCGCTCAGCAGTGATTTTCGGAGCCGTGGTCTTGCGATCCTCTCTCACAATTCACTTTAGAGTCCGACGGTCTCTCTCAGTCAACTTCGATTTTCGGCCGGACCTGTGCTTTGCTGCGGACGTTTTTCCTTCTCTTTCAAACACAGTCATTACTTTGGAGACAGTACCTATTGACACGCCAAGCATTCGGGCACTTTCTGTTACACTAGCGCCTGCCATACGAGCACCAACAATTTGGCCTTTTTGAAAATCCGAAAGGTCTGCCATTGGTATCAGGTTCTCATCAATGTTCTTATAATTCGGCAAAACAAACAGTTAATTTACATGCACACATCACTGTACACAAATCAACTACAAAACATTAACATATGTCACGGTTTGCATGTTTATAAAATGTTCGAAGATTATGATGCCAAAATGTTAGGTGTTTCCATTATTTTGTCCAACCCCAGTGTGTGTGTGTGTATATATATATATATAAAAACTAAAAGAGACTACAGGGCACCTACCGGAGAGACTAGAGTTCTTCAATGACCACAGTACCATCAGGAAAATTCCTCAGTACACTGTGTTGCACGCTCTCAAATAAGCAGTAACCACAGTCTATTCAGATAGAAAAAGCAGGGAGGCAGTCACCAGGTTGCAAAGATCCTTCATTCATCACTTGAGGATCATGACATATTCTGCGGGGAGAGGGAGTGGGAAGCAAAGACGACAGCAGCTGTTTAGCAGGGAACTGGACCCGTGGAAGCAGGCTGGGCCCTGCGAAATGGCTGCCGTCGTCTTTGCTCCCCACTTCCTCTCCCCGCAGAATATGACATGATCCTCAAGTGATGAATAAAGAATCTTTGCAACCTGGTGAATCCCGCCCTGCTTTTTCTATCTGAATAGACTATATATATATTGTGATATAGCGATCATAGATCGGGTCAGGGTACACTCGCTTAGCAGCAGAGAACCATAAACACAGCAACAGTCTCTTCTATGAAATAGGTCCAGCTGGTTTATTTAGGACAGCATAAACCGCACATTGCAAATTAAACATGAGCCTTCCTTCGGCTTTACCAAAAACATACAGTCTGTTTACCTCACACACGGCCTGTAGTCAGTCCACATAGGGCCTCTGAGAGACTGCTTCTTCAGAAAGGTCCTAATGGAGTACTCTCAGACTCCATTCAATGACCTCTTATCAATCCACAGCTGCAGGCCTGGTCTCTTCCCATGTGCTCCACAAGCCTGCTGACAGCCCAGCACCCTGCAGGCTGGTAGCATCCGGGGAAACACCGGCAACACAGGAAGCCGAGGCGGTCAGTAGTTTACCTCTGACCGCAAACTGACGAGCTGCAGGCCCATAATCACCGGGTAGTCATTAGCGCCACAAAGGTAACTCACCCCCTCAGCCCAAGACAGGTCCAAGATCACAGGAGCATCGGTCCAGATTCTGTACCGGTAATGGAAACCCGTGCTCCACCGTGGAAGATCAGGGGACTGGCGGGAGAGCTCTGCAAGGGTGGTAAAGACAGAGAAGAGTAGATTAGACCCCGAAAGACTTGAGAAGGAACTTCTGGAGACTCCATAAGGGGGACCCTGAAGCGGCAACAGACACCCAGTAAACCAGACTGTACCGTGTATCGTTTAACATCTGCCGGTACCCAGTAAAGTGGAGTTAGAGTTGAATTGATCTCTGTGATTCTTCTCACCGGTGCCCGGAGGGCTCCAACACCATCAGCTGCATCACATCAGACGGGTAAGAACAACAACAACTACACACCTCATCCCCTCACCATCCTCCATCACCACTGCCCTGAGGTAAAAGCTCCACCTGTGGGAAGCTGTACCACACTCTGCTGCACCCACCATCACCTCAGCGGCCGGCTTGCAGCGCCAGTACCTTTATTACCGGGAACTACAGGTGACGTCACGTACCCCTTGTAAATATTCCCTCCTCCCCATCATCTAATAAATGATAACCAGGGCACAGAACCGGGAACCTGACCACCCATGATCCCCCTTCCAGGAAGCCATCAGTCCCGGTGTCCGAGTATCCCTAGCCCTGGGCGCATCATTTTCTGGCGTCACAAACAGGATATGAACCAGCCTGGTAAAACCAGGTATAGTGCGCCTAAAGACCTTATTTTATTGACTGTTTGTGTGGCCACCATTACTTCGCCTCAGGAATTACAACTGCGTCACCAAGCAGGAGGAAAGAGCAGGAAAATAAGACCCACACCTGTGCTCTGCCGAGGAGTGACGAAGGTAGTATCGGGCTCCGGAAAAGCCCAAAAGACTCGCCTATAGGACTTTCATTGTGGGCGGCCCAAAAGATGTAAAAGGACTATCTGCTGGCCCAGGGGTGTGCCTCGGCCCCTCTGCATACATGGGCCATCCAAGAGGCGCCAAAAAGTCTCCCCGCCCCCCTTGCTATCAAACAACAAGGGGGCGGGTCAAGCACCAGCCCACACCAGTTCAGGATTATGGAAACTGAGCAGGATGTGGCCGGAAGCCAAAACGAGATACCTGGTCAGGCTCCGGACCCGTTACCTGTAACTGGCTGTGAGGCAATGGCAGTCCCTGTTGCTGAGACCCTGGAACCCGTTGCCATACTATCTGTGGAGCCCGGAGAGGAGGATACCACTGAGGTAGAGGACCTCATCCAGTTCCAGGAGGAGCCCTAGCTGACTGAGGAGGAGCCAGTTGGAAACATGAGTGACCAGGTCAGTGTCGGGGAGGAAGAGGCGAATCTGAAGGAGGAAGGAGCCGTTGGAGGTACGGAGGAGACCGGGCCCCGCGAGCAATGGAGGGTTGCGGTACCAGCGTTGTTTGCTGCGGCTGGAGAGAGGAGAGCGGCTCTATCTGCAGTTCCCCAGGGCCACCCGGACCGGGACCTGTATCGTGGGGATGTGATAACATATGAGCGCCACGCAGGTCACAATCCGGGTCGGCAAAGTTGAGAAGTGAGGAGTCTGACCCGGTATTACAATGCAAAAGAATGCAAACTGTTCTTTAAATGTTTTCTTGCAGTGACCAGTTATTGTTTTTCTCGCAGTCCCTGAGGAACATTAATCTGAGATGTGTTACCTGGTCCCTGTTGGACCAATAAGGACTAGAATATAGAGAATGTTTATTGCAACGTTATAAGAAATGAGCCTCCCGCAAGGGAAGAACAAAAGCAATCTTATTGTTTATGCACGTTTGAAAGTTACCTGGTTCCCTGTTAATAAAAATGTCAACTCACACCTGGTTTGGTTTTAACACCCACGAACGGGTGTATTTCACCAAGGAGGTGTATGGTGAACCTCTGGCTAGGCGCCACAGAGAGGTATTGCACTTTGACAACAAATGTGATATCTCTGTAAGTTGTCAGTTCAGGGTTTAACCTATGGAGTCTGTTTTTACACACACACACCTAAGACTAGGCCACCTAGAATAGGGGGGGACTGGTTGTTTAGTAGGTCCCAAAAGAGGGTGGAGCCTAGGTTAGAGTAGTGGGAGTAGAGTGACAGTTTACCTCAGACAGTGCTGGGAAGGCAGTCAGGGAAGACGCACCTGACAGCACCGCTGACAGGAGGGATCCCCATCTTTAAGAGGGAACCCAGGACAGAAAGGGACAGACCAGAATCGGTTGGAGCCGGCTGGTAAAGTCCGGGGAAACACCGGCAACACGGGAAGTCGAGGCGGTCAGTAGTTTACCTCTGACCGCAAACCGACAAGCTGCGGGCCTATAATCACCGGGTAGCCGTTAGCACCACAAAGGTACCTCACCCCTCAGCCCAAGACAGGTCCAAGATCACAGGAGCATCGGTCCAGATTCTGTACCGGTAATGGAAACCCGTGCTCCACCGTGGAAGATCAGGGGACTGGCGGGAGAGCTCTGCAAGGGTGGTAAAGACAGAGAAGAGTAGATTAGACCCCGAAAGACTTGAGAAGGAACTTCTGGAGACTCCATAAGGGGGACCCTGAACCGGCAACAGACACCCAGTAAACCAGACTGTACCGTGTATCGTTTAACATCTGCCGGTACCCAGTAAAGTGGAGTTAGAGTTGAATTGATCTCTGTGATTCTTCTCACCGGTGCCCGGAGGGCTCCAACACCATCAGCTGCATCACATCAGACGGGTAAGAACAACAACAACTACACACCTCATCCCCCTCACCATCCTCCATCACCACTGCCCTGAGGTAAAAGCTCCACCTGTGGGAAGCTGTACCACACTCTGCTGCACCCACCATCACCTCAGCGGCCGGCTTGCAGCGCCAGTACCTTTATTACCGGGAACTACAGGTGACGTCACGTACCCCTTGTAAATATTCCCTCCTCCCCATCATCTAATAAATGATAACCAGGGCACAGAACCGGGAACCTGACCACCCATGATCCCCCTTCCAGGAAGCCATCAGTCCCGGTGTCCGAGTATCCCTAGCCCTGGGCGCATCATTTTCTGGCGTCACAAACAGGATATGAACCAGCCTGGTAAAACCAGGTATAGTGCGCCTAAAGACCTTATTTTATTGACTGTTTGTGTGGCCACCATTACTTCGCCTCAGGAATTACAACTGCGTCACCAAGCAGGAGGAAAGAGCAGGAAAATAAGACCCACACCTGTGCTCTGCCGAGGAGTGACGAAGGTAGTATCGGGCTCCGGAAAAGCCCAAAAGACTCGCCTATAGGACTTTCATTGTGGGCGGCCCAAAAGATGTAAAAGGACTATCTGCTGGCCCAGGGGTGTGCCTCGGCCCCTCTGCATACATGGGCCATCCAAGAGGCACCAAAAAGTCTCCCCGCCCCCCTTGCTATCAAACAACAAGGGGGCGGGTCAAGCACCAGCCCACACCAGTTCAGGATTATGGAAACTGAGCAGGATGTGGCCGGAAGCCAAAACGAGATACCTGGTCAGGCTCCGGACCCGTTACCTGTAACTGGCTGTGAGGCAATGGCAGTCCCTGTTGCTGAGACCCTGGAACCCGTTGCCATACTATCTGTGGAGCCCGGAGAGGAGGATACCACTGAGGTAGAGGACCTCATCCAGTTCCAGGAGGAGCCCTAGCTGACTGAGGAGGAGCCAGTTGGAAACATGAGTGACCAGGTCAGTGTCGGGGAGGAAGAGGCGAATCTGAAGGAGGAAGGAGCCGTTGGAGGTACGGAGGAGACCGGGCCCCGCGAGCAATGGAGGGTTGCGGTACCAGCGTTGTTTGCTGCGGCTGGAGAGAGGAGAGCGGCTCTATCTGCAGTTCCCCAGGGCCACCCGGACCGGGACCTGTATCGTGGGGATGTGATAACATATGAGCGCCACGCAGGTCACAATCCGGGTCGGCAAAGTTGAGAAGTGAGGAGTCTGACCCGGTATTACAATGCAAAAGAATGCAAACTGTTCTTTAAATGTTTTCTTGCAGTGACCAGTTATTGTTTTTCTCGCAGTCCCTGAGGAACATTAATCTGAGATGTGTTACCTGGTCCCTGTTGGACCAATAAGGACTAGAATATAGAGAATGTTTATTGCAACGTTATAAGAAATGAGCCTCCCGCAAGGGAAGAACAAAAGCAATCTTATTGTTTATGCACGTTTGAAAGTTACCTGGTTCCCTGTTAATAAAAATGTCAACTCACACCTGGTTTGGTTTTAACACCCACGAACGGGTGTATTTCACCAAGGAGGTGTATGGTGAACCTCTGGCTAGGCGCCACAGAGAGGTATTGCACTTTGACAACAAATGTGATATCTCTGTAAGTTGTCAGTTCAGGGTTTAACCTATGGAGTCTGTTTTTACACACACACACCTAAGACTAGGCCACCTAGAATAGGGGGGGACTGGTTGTTTAGTAGGTCCCAAAAGAGGGTGGAGCCTAGGTTAGAGTAGTGGGAGTAGAGTGACAGTTTACCTCAGACAGTGCTGGGAAGGCAGTCAGGGAAGACGCACCTGACAGCACCGCTGACAGGAGGGATCCCCATCTTTAAGAGGGAACCCAGGACAGAAAGGGACAGACCAGAATCGGTTGGAGCCGGCTGGTAAAGTCCGGGGAAACACCGGCAACACGGGAAGTCGAGGCGGTCAGTAGTTTACCTCTGACCGCAAACCGACAAGCTGCGGGCCTATAATCACCGGGTAGCCGTTAGCACCACAAAGGTACCTCACCCCTCAGCCCAAGACAGGTCCAAGATCACAGGAGCATCGGTCCAGATTCTGTACCGGTAATGGAAACCCGTGCTCCACCGTGGAAGATCAGGGGACTGGCGGGAGAGCTCTGCAAGGGTGGTAAAGACAGAGAAGAGTAGATTAGACCCCGAAAGACTTGAGAAGGAACTTCTGGAGACTCCATAAGGGGGACCCTGAACCGGCAACAGACACCCAGTAAACCAGACTGTACCGTGTATCGTTTAACATCTGCCGGTACCCAGTAAAGTGGAGTTAGAGTTGAATTGATCTCTGTGATTCTTCTCACCGGTGCCCGGAGGGCTCCAACACCATCAGCTGCATCACATCAGACGGGTAAGAACAACAACAACTACACACCTCATCCCCCTCACCATCCTCCATCACCACTGCCCTGAGGTAAAAGCTCCACCTGTGGGAAGCTGTACCACACTCTGCTGCACCCACCATCACCTCAGCGGCCGGCTTGCAGCGCCAGTACCTTTATTACCGGGAACTACAGGTGACGTCACGTACCCCTTGTAAATATTCCCTCCTCCCCATCATCTAATAAATGATAACCAGGGCACAGAACCGGGAACCTGACCACCCATGATCCCCCTTCCAGGAAGCCATCAGTCCCGGTGTCCGAGTATCCCTAGCCCTGGGCGCATCATTTTCTGGCGTCACAAACAGGATATGAACCAGCCTGGTAAAACCAGGTATAGTGCGCCTAAAGACCTTATTTTATTGACTGTTTGTGTGGCCACCATTACTTCGCCTCAGGAATTACAACTGCGTCACCAAGCAGGAGGAAAGAGCAGGAAAATAAGACCCACACCTGTGCTCTGCCGAGGAGTGACGAAGGTAGTATCGGGCTCCGGAAAAGCCCAAAAGACTCGCCTATAGGACTTTCATTGTGGGCGGCCCAAAAGATGTAAAAGGACTATCTGCTGGCCCAGGGGTGTGCCTCGGCCCCTCTGCATACATGGGCCATCCAAGAGGCGCCAAAAAGTCTCCCCGCCCCCCTTGCTATCAAACAACAAGGGGGCGGGTCAAGCACCAGCCCACACCAGTTCGGGATTATGGAAACTGAGCAGGATGTGGCCGGAAGCCAAAACGAGATACCTGGTCAGGCTCCGGACCCGTTACCTGTAACTGGCTGTGAGGCAATGGCAGTCCCTGTTGCTGAGACCCTGGAACCCGTTGCCATACTATCTGTGGAGCCCGGAGAGGAGGATACCACTGAGGTAGAGGACCTCATCCAGTTCCAGGAGGAGCCCTAGCTGACTGAGGAGGAGCCAGTTGGAAACATGAGTGACCAGGTCAGTGTCGGGGAGGAAGAGGCGAATCTGAAGGAGGAAGGAGCTGTTGGAGGTACGGAGGAGACCGGGCCCCGCGAGCAATGGAGGGTTGCGGTACCAGTGTTGTTTGCTGCGGCTGGAGAGAGGAGAGCGGCTCTATCTGCAGTTCCCCAGGGCCACCCGGACCGGGACCTGTATCGTGGGGATGTGATAACATATGAGCGCCACGCAGGTCACAATCCGGGTCGGCAAAGTTGAGAAGTGAGGAGTCTGACCCGGTATTACAATGCAAAAGAATGCAAACTGTTCTTTAAATGTTTTCTTGCAGTGACCAGTTATTGTTTTTCTCGCAGTCCCTGAGGAACATTAATCTGAGATGTGTTACCTGGTCCCTGTTGGACCAATAAGGACTAGAATATAGAGAATGTTTATTGCAACGTTATAAGAAATGAGCCTCCCGCAAGGGAAGAACAAAAGCAATCTTATTGTTTATGCACGTTTGAAAGTTACCTGGTTCCCTGTTAATAAAAATGTCAACTCACACCTGGTTTGGTTTTAACACCCACGAACGGGTGTATTTCACCAAGGAGGTGTATGGTGAACCTCTGGCTAGGCGCCACAGAGAGGTATTGCACTTTGACAACAAATGTGATATCTCTGTAAGTTGTCAGTTCAGGGTTTAACCTATGGAGTCTGTTTTTACACACACACACCTAAGACTAGGCCACCTAGAATAGGGGGGGACTGGTTGTTTAGTAGGTCCCAAAAGAGGGTGGAGCCTAGGTTAGAGTAGTGGGAGTAGAGTGACAGTTTACCTCAGACAGTGCTGGGAAGGCAGTCAGGGAAGACGCACCTGACAGCACCGCTGACAGGAGGGATCCCCATCTTTAAGAGGGAACCCAGGACAGAAAGGGACAGACCAGAATCGGTTGGAGCCGGCTGGTAAAGTCCGGGGAAACACCGGCAACACGGGAAGTCGAGGCGGTCAGTAGTTTACCTCTGACCGCAAACCGACAAGCTGCGGGCCTATAATCACCGGGTAGCCGTTAGCACCACAAAGGTACCTCACCCCTCAGCCCAAGACAGGTCCAAGATCAGAGGAGCATCGGTCCGGATTTTGGTGGCGGGAGGATTTGCTGTGTGTCGCTCCCGTCTATATATAAGGAACATCTGGAGACTCCATAAGGAGGACCCTGACCGGCAACAGACACCCAGTAAACCAGACTGTACCGTGTATCATTTAACCCAGTAAAGTAGAGTTAGAGTTGAATTGGTCTCTGTGATTCTTGTCGCCGGTGCCCGGAGGGCTCCGACACCATCAGCAGCATAGCATCAGAGGGGTAAGAACAACAACAACTACTCCCCTCATCCCCCTCACGATCCTCCATCACCGCTGCCCTGAGGTAACAGCTCCACCTGTGGGGAGCTGTACCACACGCTGCTGCACCCACCATCACCTCAGCGGCCGGCTTGCAGTGCCGGTACCTTTATTACCGGGAACTACAGGTGGCGTCACGTACCCTTTGTAAATATTCCCTCCTCCCCATCATCTAACAAATGATAACCAGGGCACAGACCAGGGAACCCGACCACCCGTGATCCCCCTTCCAGGAAGCCATCAGTCCCGGTGTCCGAGTACCCCTAGCCCTGGGCGCATCACAAACTTGAGTATGTGCGCCGTGTCAGCCATAAACGGTACCATGTGACCAAAGGGCCAGGGTTTACCCAGTTGTGGGCCATAACTAAGGATACCCTTGGGCCACAGGTAGCCGCCGGGTGCTATTCCCAGGGCAGTCCCCGGTTCTGCAATGGTTTAGCATATATATATATATATATATATATATAGTGGGGTAGGTGCTACTGCTACTGTTTCTGAAAGTTGTACTGACCAAACACCAGCTTATCTTATCCAAAGCCAGGTGACAACTGCTGTTACTAGACGGCCTACTCCAGTTTCCTTCTTTGGCAGCAGCACAGCATCACAAGTTATAAATGAGGCCCAGAAAGAGATTTTGCTACAGTTCATAGCAAGCGCTGCATCAAGTGGCCTCTCCTCTTCTTCCACCTCAACATCACACACAGTACAGTCCTCAGAGGTGACACCCATGTTTCAACCCATTTTACAACTCTCCAGCCACCCAACTGACTATGGGGAAACACAGATGGGTGAGTCCGCAGAGATGTTCATGCATTCTAATCCATGGGCATCAGAGGTCTGCTTAAAATATTCACAGTCAAAAAAGGAGGAAAGCATCTGCACCGATGCCCAAAATTGTTTTGAGTTGGATCCAGGGACAGACAAAGTAGTGTCCAAACAGAATCCAGACCTTTGTTACCAGATGTTAACCCTCGGGGGCTGGAGCTGATGATTATGAGACTCAGATACCTGAGGAGAACCCACATTGTACTGTGCATTCAGGGCATGAAGAGGAGGAGGGTAACTGTCAGAGAGAGGAGTGGGAAAACAAAAAGGATGATGATTAGGTTCGACTTCATACTTGGAATCAACCCACAGTCATGCAGCTCAGTAGCTCTGCTGTGGAAGTGAATGAGGAGTTTAGATTGTGGCTTAACGCACAGAGATTGAGTTCTTCAACCACGACAAGCACTGCTTTCTCAGCTACAACTCTGTCTTGTGACAACAGCGGTCACAGGTCTGCAGTTCTCAAGGGCAGGTGCGTAATGATCACGATCACCAGGGGGCGCAGCTGAGACGGGACCCAAGCCTTTAAGTGGCCTGTGCAGCCAGTCGCCCCCTGTGCCTGCCAATCCCACTGCCTGCTTCACAATGGATGTGTGTCTCCGAGGATGCACATTCATGTGACTGCGTGGCAGCACATACCGCTTTGGGGCCCGTATGTCAGGGAGAGAGGGGAGTCTCCTGCTTTTTGCTGGCCCCGCCCCTCCCCTCGCTTCATCTTACCAGCTGGGTCTCCTTTTGCATTCCACTGTGGAAAGTATACATTAGGCTGATGCTGCCTCCTCCATAAGGTGGCTCTTCCTGCTTTATGTGTTCCACAGTGGAATGCACACCAGCACCGCAGCCTCCTGAGTCTTCAGCAAAGGAGAAAAGAACAGCGAGGGAACGAGGAGAGGTAAGTACAGATTTATTTTTTTGAGTACACGGTGGCCAGAGGACTATGAGGGGAGGAGAGGGGTGCATTATACAGTTTAAAGAGTTATGAGGCTGCACTATATAAATAGATGAGGTTGCACTATATGGAGAGATGAGACTGCATTATATGGAGAGATGAGGCTGTACTATATGAGGCTGCACTATATGGAGAGGGGAGGCTGCACTATATGGGCTGCACTATATAGAAACATGAGGGTGCCTTATATGGAGAGAGGTGGCTGCACTATGTGAGGCTACACTATATGAGGCTGCACTATATACAGAGATGAGGCTGCACTATTTGAGGCTGCACTATATGAAGAGAGGAGGCTGCACTATATGGAGAGAGGAAGCTGCACTATATGAGGCTGCACTATATGGAGAGAGGAGGCTGCACTAAATAAGGCTGCACTGTATGGAGAGAGGTGACGGCACTATATGAGGCTGCACTATATGGAGAGATAAGGCTGCACTATATGAGGTTGCACTATATGGAAAGAGGATGCTGCACTAATTGGAGAGAGGAGGCTGCACTATATAGAGAGAGGATGCTGCACTATATGAGGCTGCACTATATACAGAGATGAGGCTGCACTATTTGAGGCTGCACTATATGAAGAGAGGAGGCTGCACTATATGGAGAGAGGAGGCTGCACTATATGAGGCTGCACTATATGGAGAGAGGAGGCTGCACTATATGAGGCTGCACTGTATGGAGAGAGGAGGTGGCACTATATGAGGCTGCACTATATGGAGAGAGGAGGCTGCACTATATGAGGTTGCACTATATGGAAAGAGGATGCAGCACTAATTGGAGAGAGAAGGCTGCACTATATAGAGAGAGGAGGCTGCACTATATGAGGCTGCAGTATATGGAAAGAGGAGGCTGCACTATATGAGGTTGCACTATATGGAAAGAGGATGCTGCACTATATGGAGAGAGGAGGCTACACTATATGGAGAGAGGAGGCTGCACTATATGGAAACATGAGGCTGCACTATATGAGGCAGCACTATATGGAGAAAGGAGGCTGCACTTTATGAGGCTACACTATATGAGGCTGCACTATATACAGAGATGAGGCTGGACTATGAGGTTGCACTATATGGAAAGAGGATGCTGCACTAATTGGAGAGAGGAAGCTGCACTATATAGAGAGAGGAAGCTGCACTATATGAGGCTGCACTATATGGAGAGAGGAGGCTGAACTATATGAGGCTGCACTATAAGGAGAGATGAGGCTGGACTATGAGGTTGCACTATATGGAAAGAGGATGCTGCACTAATTGGAGAGAGGAAGCTGCACTATATAGAGAGAGGAAGCTGCACTATATGAGGCTGCACTATATGGAGAGAGGAGGCTGAACTATATGAGGCTGCACTATAAGGAGAGATGAGGCTGCACTATATGAGGCTGAACTATATGGAGAGATGAGGCTGCACTGTATAATGCTACACTACATGGAGAGAGGAGGCAGAACTACATGAGGCTGCACTATATGGAGAAAGAAGGCTGCACTATATGGAGAGAGGAGGCTGCACTATGTGAGGCGGCACTATATGGAGAGAGGAGACTGCACTATATGAGGCTGAAGTATATGGAGAGATGAGGCTTCACTATATGAGGCTGCACTATATGGAGAGAGGAGGCTGCACTATATGAGGTTGCATTATATAGAGAGAGGAGGCTGCACTATATGAGGCTGCACTAAATGGAGAGAGGAGGCTGCACAATATGGAGAGAGCAGGCTGCACTATATAGAGAGGAGGCTGCACTATATGGAGAGATGAGACTGCATTATACTATATGGAGGGCTATGAGGCTGCCTTATACTATATTGAGGGTTATTTAAGACTGCATTATGCTATATGGAGGGCTGAGGTGGCGTTATACTGCATAGAGGACTATGAGGCTGCCTTATACCATATGGAGGGCTGTGAGGGTGTATTTTACTATATGGAGGAATATGAGGCTGCATTATGCTGTATGAAGGGCTTTGAAGCTTCATTATACTATATGGAGGGTGGATAATGAAGGTGCATTATAATAATTGGATGACTATGGGTTTTACCTTATGAATGGGTGACAATGGGATGCATTATAATATATAGAGGACTATGGGGGTATATTATAATATATGAAGGAATATGCATTATAATATATGGAGGACAATGGTCGCAGGAGGAGGAAGACTATATATACAAGGACGGGGACATATATACCATGATAAGGGTCATATTCCAGGATGAGGAATATTAATACATAATGAAAAGGAGAAGGGTCAATTTGTGAGTCTTTATAGGATTTAGAACATTAAACAGGGCCCATACAACTGACCTATGTGCATGTGCGTGGGAGGGGGCAGATCTAAACTTTGCACCAGGGCTCATCAGACTTTAGTTACACCACTGCTCAGGGGTGATAAGGGTTGCCTAGCCTGGGCCTTTTTTGAGACCGCGAAGTACAACCCAACTCATGTTATTTACAAACTCTGTAAAACAAATGGAGTAGAAGCATAACAAACAATAATTTGACTACTACGTTCATGAATTGACACATGGCTCAGCAACATGCACTACTCTGGCAAAGTTACAGCGTTAAAATGGGGCCTAGCAGGCATCTGCCACATCAACCGCATCTGCTGCTTCTTCCCCCTCCAACACCGTGGCAAGTGTTGTTACAAAGGTCTCGAGCCGCAGAACTTTCACTTGTTTACCCACTACAGTCGAGGTGAGTGACAGCCCGTCAGCTGTTACAGGAGTGAACACACCTGCTGTTTTTTGACGGATCTCAGACAATGAGCACACCACTTCTTTGTCAATCTAACATAACATCTCTGCCTGCACCTCCTCACAGTTCAGAAGTTTGTCATATACACCCTTCTTCACCCTCTCTCAGCACAACAGCCAACCTTCAGTCCCACAGTTCACCTTCTCCAATTTGTTGGCCACAGAAATACTGTCTTTCTGCCCAATTGCTGTCACTGTCCACCAGTACCAGTTGCCATTACTTTTCTAAGACAGCTGTGCCTACGCTTCACCAGCATGTCGCAGACAACATCATCCATTCCTTGAGAAGCTCTGTGTGTGACAGGGTGCATATCACCACTGACACCTGGACATGAAAACATCGCCAGTGGCGTTACATGTCGCTGACTTGGCTGACTCTAGTGGATGTGGGGCCAGGCAGGGAAGAGGCTGCTCTACAAGTTTTGAAATAACCAAGGCATGCAGGACACACCTCTGTATCTACTTAATCCACTGCTTCTGCCTCCTCTACCTCCTCTACGGCCTCCAGCTGCACCCTCATCCTCCCTCTTAATGTTCCAGCAGTGCAGAGAGGATCTCCCCTACCTTCGTACTTTGCTGCCAGGGCTCAACACCATCTGGCATTGTTGAAATTATAATGACTTGGAGATGTGAGTCACACAACTGAAGAGTTGTGGACAGATATGCAGGCCAAGTGTGACCAATGGCTGTCACCTCTTAACCTGGAGCCAGGAAAGGCAGTGTGCAATAATGTTGCGAACCTGGTAGCGGTCCTATACCAGGTAAACTTTTAAACTTGCTTTGCATGGCCCATGTTCTCAACCTGGTTGTACAGCAATACCTATGCCAATATCGTTGTCTGTATAAGCTATTGCAGAAGGCACGATCGCTATGTGATCACACGTAGTAGAGTGAATCAAAGTGAGCTGAAGGTGGTGCAAACGATGCTTGAAGAGTGGACACAGATCAAGAACTTTGCACCCTTCTGCACAGTTTTGAAATTTCTACTAAAATGGTTAGAGCCAATGCCGTCATCAGCATCACTATTCCGGCCATCTACATGCTGAAGCAGACTTTGAAAAGTCTGTGGGTAGGTGGTGGTCCCAGAGAAAGAAAAGGTAAAATAGGAGGATGCAGAAAGGATGCAAAAGGGATACCACTATGTCTAAGGTCCTGACTCTCATTGAACAGCCATCAGTATGCACCTGTTCACACCTGTCTATTTCTTGGATGTGTTAGTCAGTTTTTTTACATTGATAGCATACTGACAGAGCACTTCGCCCACCAGTCAAAGGCATTTTAATTATCATTATAGCTAGATCCTACCTGGCTCTTTGAGCACCATGCCTACGCATTTCACTGATCCACCTCTCAATATGTGTTGTTAGGTTAGTACTCTATGAAGCTGGTATTTGTGCCACCTGATTGTGGTGCAGCAAAAAAATCTGTTGAAGCTGTTGAATTAGGTATGAGGGCCCCCAACCCACAAAGTATACACCTGTCACTGAACCACCTATGAAGCTGATATTTGTGCTACCTGAGTGCGGCGGAGCATGAAATCTATTGGAGTTGTTGCATGATGTATGAAGGACCCCAGCCCAAGAGATCTACACCTGTCACTGAACCACCTATTAAGCTAATATGTGAAGGTAAAAATTAATCAGCATAGGTTTGTAGTTAACATCTCATGCCTTTGTGGCACCCCATGGTTCGGTTCCCACAGGAACACCTGGAGCAGGAAAAGATTTCCACATCAGGTAAGATTACGCACAACATCTTCCACCCCAGATCTGAAGGGGGAGCTCTACTTGCCGACTTCAGGCAAGGTCTTCTATAAATTCAGGCCTGGGGGCGGAGTTAGGCAGTTCAGTATGGAGCAGTACTGAGGAAGACATCCTGGTGGATGGTGCCGCACTAGTCCCATTCCCGTGAGAGAGCCTAAGCTGCGTGAGGGACCCAAGAGTGAAGGTCCGAGGTGCGTTAACTAGGGGGAGCAGAGCCATACCGGTTTGCCTAAGAAGAGCTACGTCGACAACCCGGACACTAGAGTCCAAGACTGCACAGGTCCAGTCAGCGCAGCAGTAAAGACCGGAGGCCAGGGAGATTTCAAGTCTCCTGGCGCAGCAGCACTTGAGGCACAGCCACTTAGCAGAGCCCAGGACTGTAGAGGATACAGCGGTGCTCGTAGAAGAGCTCTCACAGCCTGCCATACAAGTGAGGACTACAAGAGAACGTCAGGGCCTAGCTTCAGACAACCCAGGACTAAAGCACACACACAGCATAACAGGGAGGCCTCATAACTCATTGGATGTGGAGATCCCAAACTGCTCCCAGACCACCCAGACTGTACCCTAGACTTCACCCTGCTCATATCATCAGTAAAGGTATGGAAACAACAACCCTGTGTGTGTGACTGTTATTGCAGCCCCTGATCCTGCTCCCTCCGTAGACTGTCTGTAACCATAACTTCCACTACTGCTCCGGAGATTCGTATCCACCTATGGGGAGTGTAACCGTCTCGCTGCTCCACCATCACCCATGAGGTCTGTCCTGCAGCGCCAGTAACATTACCGGAACCGTAGGTGGCATCACTGACTATTTCTATCATTTTTATTAATTTTATTGACTCTTTTCAACAACCACCAGGGCCACGGGACCGGGCACAGGCTTCAGTGAAATCCCCAGTAAATAAACACCCGGAAGCGGGTACCCCACAGCCCTGGGACGGGTCAGCTTTTGGTGTCACGAACAGGATTCAGTGCCCGGTAAAAACGGGTACTGTGTGCCATGTATTGACTGTGTTAAACTGTTAAATTGGGCCTCCATAACTGTACCACATGAAGAGCGGGAAGAAAGGGGCTTAACTGCTGAAAGGGTGTGAAGATAGGCTCAGCCCCACGCTCTGCTGAGAGCCGACGAAGTGCATCGGCCCGATCCGGAAATACCCGAAGCACTCAAATCCCCGCCTGAGGAGCCGCCGACTGCTTTTCTTTTGAGAGACTGGCAAAAGTTAATTAGGGGGGAGGGAGGATGGATGCGCAAGGGAATGCTAATGTCGGAGCAGCCACAGCACCTGGAGCTGTGGCACCGATCGTGCCGCTTGCCCTGGCGTATGCCCCAGGAGGGGCGTGGTTACCGCAATATGATGGTAAACCCAATACCCTGGCGAGATTTTGGAAAAAGATATGCAATGTGTTGGATATGTATGCAATGACTGGCAAACAAAGAGCGTCTGTTGTGCTAGGACAGTTAACGGACGCAGCAGAGCAGAAATCCAAATATTTAATAACTTAAAACTTGCTTTTGAAACCCGCACTGAGGCTGAGTTGAGAATGAGGTTTTACCACTGCAGCATACAGGACTACGCCTTGAACCTCCAGGTTGACCCTATTAGTGTTGGGGAGGTGGATAAAATGCTGACTGAACAGTTTATTTAGGGGTTGAATTCACCCACCGATCATACTCAGCTGTGCCTATGGGCCCTAGAACACTCAGATGCAGACTTTGTAGTCCAGAAGGACCAGGCCATTAGAGCACTGCAAATCCCCGTGACCCCAGACACTGCACCTCAGCCGCAGCAAGCTAGCACCTCTTCCTTGGAAGTGACGCTCCCTTCCTTAATCACAGCAGGGGCTAAAGGACAGTCTATGACACCTGGTGCTCCTGATAGCTTGCACTCCCAGGTGCATTATAGACACGTGTTTTGCCCTTATGAGGATGAATCAGTATAATCAATGCACCTTACTACCCCAGTAATACACACCACGTACGTCAGTAAGGGTTATTGAAGGAACATTGGGATTTGACCCATGTTACAGATAGTACCTTATTAAACTACGGATGTATGTATCGACTGTGCCCTAAATACAGCTAACAAGTACCTAGGGAGAGCCGTCGTGGAACGGGGACACCGTACAAATTAGGTGTATAAATCTCCGTTGTTAGGCAGAAGCAGAAATAGGGATTAATAGGGACACTATCCCATCCCTGTTTGATGTGTGTATGTTTTAGACACTAGGTGTGGGAAAACACTTTTTTGTTAATTTTAACAAATATTTATTAAAGGTTACATTTTAAAAAGTGCACTTTAAGTAAGTAATATGCACTCCCAGGTGCAGCAGCTAGGCAAGGATGTGGTGATGATCGTAAAGGCCATGCAGCTCAGATCGGAACCCAAGTCTTCAGGAGAGATCCAGCTCGCCTACAGTCCCAAGGACGTCCCGTAGATGTAAAGAAGGAGGATCCCATGAAAGAACCAATGACCGCTACTATGAAGCCCACTGGGACGGGGTACTCGGTACTGCTGGGGATATCACAGCGGCCTTGGTCCGGACCGTGTCCCGGGATCTCACAAGTAAAAGGGGTATTTACAGGGATAGATTGTCGTGACGCCACCCACGGGTTGTGGTCAGTAATGGGACCACCACTGCAGCTGGGTGCACTAGAACAGCGCTGGATGTCCCGGTTGTCAAACTATGACTTCACCATCAAATACCGGGCTGGCCGCAAGAACGCCAGTGCAGATGCCCTGTCAAGGATGCCTCACCTATCAGATGCTGGGGAAGACATGGATGCAAAAACTACTAGAAAAAAGCAGCATCAAAAAATCTTACCATCTATGCCAAAAGCAGAATCAAAATGCACTCACAGGATGCAGTCAGAGCCCAAATGTAAAGCAAGCCCAGCTGCAGGCTAATAAACCACCTCGACCAGCTATGTGTGGGAGGCGATTTGCCATGCATACACTGGGCCCGCTTAGAGCACCATTCACACTGATACAATTGATGCAGAGTGTCTGAAAGTGACCCAACCGCTCCACTGCTGAGCATTGAGCCACACAGTACGATACCTCTGCACCACTAGATGAATGAGGCCCCTAGGGGCCCGACTGCACCCTGGATAGATAAAAAGTGCAAAAAGTCTCTTATATGATGAATAAAAAACTTTTACAAATGGGATTTTGGTTCATGCATTGGCCAAGACATTTAAGCTGATGATCCACGACAAGATCAGATCGCTGGGGAGCTGTCACACAGGCAGACTCACCAGCGATCAATGGACCAGAGACATCGTGGAAACGATTTAAATATAGTTTCCACGATGTCTTGCTCCCTCTGCCAGCCTGCGGTAAGCGGGAGCAGGCTGGTCTCCAAGGTAAACTGCGGGTATCTAGGCAGCGCGCACTGCCTAGATACCCGATGTATACCTTAGTTACCAGCCTCCTCCGCTCACCGGCTGGTATCTAAGGTACACAGCGGGTAACTAGGGTCCCTAGTTACCCGCTGTGTACCTTGGATACCAGCCGGTGAGCGGAGGAGGCTGGTAACTAAGGTATACATCGGGTATCTAGGCAGCGTGCGCTACCTAGATACCCACAGTTTACCTTGGATACCAGCTCCCAGCGCTTGTGAGAGGCGCTGGGAGCTGGCTTATCGGTCGTCTCCCCATGTCACATTCAGCGATGCTGCGTGTCCACCGGGCGACCAACGATTGATTTGAGGACAGGACCTCAAATCAAATGATGAACGATCAGTCGACTGATCGTTCATCGTTTGTAGTGTCACACGCAACGATGTTGTTTCAACATCGTTCAAGCGTCACGAAACACGTGACTTTTGAACGATATCGGCAACGATATCGTTACGTGTGACGGTACCTTAAGAGGAAGTGTTAAAAGATCTGGGAATGTTTAGCTTGCCAAAAATAAGTCTGAGTGGAGACTTAATAGCTGTCTACAATTATCTGAAGATATGTCACAGTGAGGAGGGATCACCCTTATTCTCAAGGAATCCCATGCTAATCAGTCCTATCATCCTGTGTGCATTTTGATTCTGCTTTTGGCATAGAAGGTAAGTTTTTTTGGATGCTGCTTTTTTCTAGTAGTGTTTGCACAAATTTTTGATAGGACTGATGAGCATGGGATTCCTTGTCGTGGATCATCAGCTTAAATGTCTTGGCCAATGCATGAACCAAAATCCCATTTGTAAAAGTTTTTTATTCATCATATAAGAGACTTTTTGCACTTTTTATCTATCCAGGGTGCAGTCGGGCCCCTAGGGGCCTCATTCATCTAGTGGTGCAGAGGTATCGTACTGTGTGGCCCAATGCTCAGCAGCGGAGCAGTTGGGTCACTTTCAGACACTCTGCATCAATTGTATCAGTGTGAATGGTGCTCTAAGCGGGCCCAGTGTATACATGGCAAATCGCCTCCCACACATAGCTGGTCGAGGTGGTTTATTAGCCTGCAGCTGGGCTTGCTTTACATTTGTGCTCTGACTGCATCCTGAGAGTGCATTTTAATTCTGCTTTTGGCATAGATGGAAGACATGGATGAGCTAGAAGAGATAGAGCTGCCAGCCTTCTACCGCCGCAATGACATCCCCAGTAATTAAAAGCCAGGAATCGGATACCCCATGGCCCTGGGGCAGGTCACCATAACTAATTTAATTTCCTTTTATGATGGAATCACTAACTTGGTGGATCAGGTAAATTCAATAGAAATAGTATATATCGACTTCAGCAAAGCATTTGTTAAAGTATCTCATACTATCCTTACTGATAAATTGACCAAGTATGAGATTGACAAAGCTATGGTTAGTGGATTAATAACTGGCTCAGTGATCATATATTTAAAGAATGGTGATAAATGGTTGCACATTCAATTGTTTGAAGTGGGTTAACACAAGCCTCTGTCTTGGCCCCAGTGGTTTTCAACATTTTAATAAATGATCTGGATAAGGTAACTGTAGGTTAACTAATCAAATTTGCAGAAAATGCAAAACTATAAACAATAGTTAACACTAGAGAAGACAGAGAAAGGATTCAGAAGGATCTAGATCAGTGTTTCTTGACTCCAGTCCTCAAGACCCGCAAACAGTTCATGTTTTCAGGATTTCCTTAGTATTGCATAGGAAATAAATAAATCATCTGCACAGGTGATGATTCCAACACCTATGCAATACTAAATCCTGAAAATATGCACTGTTAGCGGGTATTGAGGACTGGAGTTAAGAAACACTGATAATCTGGAGGAATGGGTATAGTCTAATAGACTATGGCCTAAAGGTGCCGTCACACGCAGCAATGCGATGAACGATATTGTTAGCGATCACATGCACGTGCGATCGCTAACAATATCGCTCAGATCGCTGGGGAGCTGTCACACAGGCAGACTCACCAGCGATCAATGGACCAGAGACATCGTGGAAACGATTTAAATATAGTTTCCACGATGTCTTGCTCCCTCTGCCAGCCTGCGGTAAGCGGGAGCAGGCTGGTCTCCAAGGTAAACTGCGGGTATCTAGGCAGCGCGCGCTGCCTAGATACCCGATGTATACCTTAGTTACCAGCCTCCTCCGCTCACCGGCTGGTATCTAAGGTACACAGCGGGTAACTAGGGTCCCTAGTTACCCGCTGTGTACCTTGGATACCAGCCAGTGAGCGGAGGAGGCTGGTAACTAAGGTATACATCGGGTATCTAGGCAGCGTGCGCTACCTAGATACCCACAGTTTACCTTGGATACCAGCTCCCAGCGCTTGTGAGAGGCGCTGGGAGCTGGCTTATCGGTCGTCTCCCCATGTCACATGCAGCGATGCTGCGTGTCCACCGGGCGACCAACGATTGATTTGAGGACAGGACCTCAAATCAAATGATGAACGATCAGTCGACTGATCGTTCATCGTTTGTAGTGTCACACGCAACGATGTTGTTTCAACATCGTTCAAGCGTCACGAAACACGTGACTTTTGAACGATATCGGCAACGATATCGTTACGTGTGACGGTACCTTAAGAGGAAGTGTTAAAAGATCTGGGAATGTTTAGCTTGCCAAAAAGAAGTCCGAGTGGAGACTTAATAGCTGTCTACAATTATCTGAAGATATGTCACAGTGAGGAGGGATCACCCTTATTCTCATTTGCCCATGGGAACATGAAAAGCAATGGAATAAAACTGAGAGAAAAGATACAGATTAGTTGTTAGAAAAAACTTTTTGACAGTGAGGGTGGTCAACAATTGGAATAGGCGGCCACTAGAGGTGGTGACTTATCCTTCATTGGAAGTCTTGAAACAGAAGCTGGATAGACATCTATCTGGGATGATTTAGTGAATCCTGCTTTGAGCAGGGGGTTGGACCAGATGACCCAGGAGGTCCCTTCCAACTCTACCATTGTATGATTCTAAGAAAAGGTGACTCACACTGTCTACTCACACTGTCACGCTGAATACTGAGCGGCTACTCTGACATGGAAATAACCTATATCATGCACTGTACTGTCAAGCTTTCTCCAGGTAGCAACAGCAGAGCTTCCCACAACAGATGTTGTCAGACACCTATTCTCATAACATTCTTCATGTCCAAGTAACAAGATGGTGATATTTTTAAAGTTCTACAGTATTTTTCATCCTAAATAGAAATGAATAAGGCTTGTTAATTAAAGTTGTTATTATTATATCATCTATCATTTATAACAATGTTTCTTTAAATTGCTTAATACTGTTCTATTCTTGGAGAATCGCTTTAAGTAACTTATAATAAAAAGTGGATGAGTGATAGAACTATTAAATAAGCTCTAATGCATTTATATCAGTATTATTTGCTTCCATTTGTACTCATGCTTTGCCTATAATAACAGTTCTTGTATCATTATATATAATACTCAGATGTGTACCTCTATTCCCTGCATGATTTTGCTTTTAGAATCTAAGTAAATGTAAATTGCCTATCTATTCCCACCTGCAAATATTTGAGCTGACTGTTAAGCTATGCATTAGACGTACTGTACCAGCAAACATGTATACTTGTTTCATAATTACAGCCAGGCAGAATGACGGCTGTATATAGTTCCTGTAGTCTGCTAAGTACTTAAGTGACCTGCTCCATCCCTAATTCCAAGCATTTAAGTGGAAAAGAGGGGGTCGGAGCAGAGAGGGGGACTCTAGAGAAAAGTTGAAGATTAATGGTTTAAGTTTTAATTACTCTAACACTTGGTGAATTGAAGACCAAACAAAGGAAGATTGATGGTGTGGCTGGATCTGTTGCTCTTTACAGCCTGTATTTATATTCACATTGGGCCAATGCATAGGTGGCACAAGGGGACATGATCTCTGTCCAAATTACTAGGGCACATCATTTCATAGAAACATATTAACATGCTTGATCCGAGATGTCTTTTTAGTTGCATGTATTATACTTACTATTGTCTTGATTATAGGAAACAGACATAAGACTAAATTAAAATGATATTTTATTATTGACTGGTAGCAATTTTTCATTTTTGCACTTAAAGATTTTCCTCTTTTTCTTCCAAAAACCAAATATTTTATTTTTTCGCCAAAATAGTCTATTTGGTCTTTTGGTTTGGAAGACGATTTGTACCTTTAAATTACATTATTCACTTTACCATATCATTTTCTGAAAAATGGGAATAGATTCCAAGTGCAGTGAAATTGTAAAAAAAAGGCAATTCTGTAATTGCATCTGCATACCACAAGTAATTGGACCTTGTCCAGCACTGAGGCAGTGTGAAGTAAAGTAAAAGTTAAAAAAAAGTTTCCAAAAAAATGAAAAAAATTTAAAAACCACAAAAGTTCAAATCACCCTTGCCCTATTGAAAACTATTTTAAAAATCCACATATTTGGTATCGCCGCAGTCAGAAATGCCCGATCTATTAAAATATAAATTCAATTAATCACATCTGTAATTTGCGTAATGTAAAAAAGGTCCAAATACCAAATTTATGCTTTTTTGGCTGCTGCCACATTGAAATAAACTGGAATAACGAGTGACCTAAACAACATACCTACCCAAAAATGGTATCATTACAATCGTCTGCTCAAGACGCAATAAATAAGCCATCACACAGCCCCAGATCCCAAAATATGAGAATGCTAGAGGGTCTCAGAATATGGCGAAAAAGTGCAACACTTTTTCTTTAAAGAGGACTTATCAACCCCCCCCAAAGATTTCAATCTAAAGGCAGCACTGAATGCAGCACGTATTCTGCATTCAGGCAAGGGGTCCCCAATGTGTTTCTGATGTATAAATCATTAAATGCAGCCTTTTAAAATGTGTAAAACAATGTTAGGAGGGCATTACCAGATCCATGAGTCAACTCCTTCTCCGGGGGCTGGAAGGCTAGAAGAAGGGAGTGTGTTCCCGAAACGTTGCTATACACCTGATGGCCCAATAAAGGCGGACTGGAAAAAGAAAAGGAGTGCTGCAATCGATTTGTCTGATATTGGAGACAATAGATGGAAGAGGAACTGTGACTGATTTGCACCCAGAAAAGCCGTGCTGCTTTCTTTCATAAGTATTATTATTATTATTATTATTTATTTATATAGCACCATTAGGTTCCATGGCGCTTTACATGAGGATAAGGGAGACAAGAACAAGTACACTAAATCTAGGCAATCAGGATGTACAGGTACAGGAGGGGCAGGGACCCTGTCCACGAGGGCTCACAGTCTCTATCTATCTATCTATCTATCTATCTATCTATCTATCTATCTATCTATCCTATCATCTACTTTCCTTGACCATGACACTGGCAAAAACACTTGTTCATGCCCTCATTATCTCCCACCTCGACTATTGTAACCTCCTGCTCACTGGTCTCCTGGCTAGCACCCTTGCACCACTCCAATCTATCCTAAACTCTGCTGCCCGACTAATCTACCTGTTTCCCCGCTATACCCCATTCCCAAATTCTCTGCAGCACTCAGCTACTACCAATGTGCAAACATGCTAACAAGCTGTATATATTTGAGGAACAAATTTATAAACTTATGTTTTTTTCAAAAAACTCAAAAATCTTATTTTTTTATTATTATTATTTTATTATTTTCTTGGGGTTCTTGGTACGCACATTGGCCAATGTCCGTTTGCTCATCAGCCGCGACAAGGCAACCCCAGGTCTGATGAGTCCTAACGCTGACATCCCTTCTACTCATCAAACCTGCGGTCGCCTTGTCGCGGCTGATGAGCAAACGGACATTGGCCAATGTGCGTACCAAGAACCCCAAGAAAATAATAAAATAATAATAATAAAAAAATAAGATTTTTGAGTTTTTTGAAAAAAGTAAGTTTTTAAATTTTTTCCTCAAATATATACCGCTTGTTAGCATGTTTGCACATTGGTAGTAGCTGAGTGCTGCAGAGAATTTTTTTCTAGTTGTTTGATCCAGTGTCCCTGCTGGCACCAGTCCACATTATGTCTCTGAGTGCTGTGCAGTTTTTTTCTGTTTTGTATCTATCTATCTATCTATCTATCTATCTATCTATCTAATCCAAGAAAAAAGGGGACTCAGCACAAATAACAATGAAAAATTTGGGTGCAAAGTTCCTGAAACGATGTTCGAACGTAATATATAATAAAAAAAACAGGCAGCACATCCAAAAATAAATTCAAAGGGACACCATTTAATTGAGCCCACAGTGGTGCAACGTTTCGGCCTACACTGGCCTTTGTCAAGCACAATGTGAACAGTGAAAAGCTGTGTCTTAAATACATACAATGCATTAATAGTGATAAAGACAGAAGCAAATATATCTTCTGATATAAAATGAGTATCCTATTCAATACTTGCATATAGTGTTATAAATGCCTATAGTGTACAGTACATCTCCAATGCATATCATATAACAGTGTTACTTCTATTAAAAACAGTGATTAATCATAAATAGGTGAATAAAGTGCACCTGTGATATATTAAAATTCATCTTAACATGTGTGGACTCGCCTACCTCCCATGATACAGTTTGTGGCCACACGCTGATCACGGCGTCTTCCGGTACACACTGCGCATGCATGCCCATAGTCTATGACTCAATTGCGCTCCATGCGCATAGTAACTACATCACTCTTTCACTGCGCAGATGCGCACATTATTTATGACACGGCTGTGTTTCCTGCGCACCATATCTACGTCACTCTCTTACTGCGCATGTGTGTGAGACACCTGTGGCTATATTGAGTACTGTATCTCTTAAGATTAATGCCCACATTCGCTAAAATGTGTAAAAAACGCCAAAAACACGGCGATTTACATAATAAAGATTGTAAATATGCATGGAACATTCAACCCAGTGTATAGCACATCCTCTGATTACACAGAGGCTATGCAATCATGTGCAAGTAGTGGTGTAAGACAGTGAATTAACCCTGTCTCACACCTCAACCTCTGCACCACTGGCTACTACATCACAATCATTCAGTTCCTATCCCATAGGGCCATTTTATAACCAGACTCAAAAAGTTGCATTTAAAATTTTTTTTATTGGTCTAATGTATATGAAAAAATTATCTGTGTCATTAGTAACCATTCAGGGATATAGGCGAGCGCTGCACCTGAAAAATTAGCAACAAAGAAAAATGAATTACAATAAAATCAATTTACTTCATGATGATATTATCTTATAATGAATATTATTAAAATAAACCCCATATATAGGTTTATTATTAAGCTTTTCTCCTTGTCTTACTTTACATATAATGTATTAAATTGATGAAGGTTCAGGTACTAGGATAAGATTGATCTATATCAACTAGAATCTCGTAGACTGTGAGCCGTTGTGGACAGGGTCCCCTCCCCTCCTGTACCTATATGTCCTGATTGTCTAGAGTTATTGTTATTGTGCTTGTCTCCCCTATCCTCATGTAAAGCGCCATGGAACCTAACGGCGCTATATAAATAAATAAATAATAATAATAATGTATGGATTTACGTTAATGTATGAATCTTATAATCTACATTGAGACCATGAGGTTTTAGTGTATTTAGCTTATAAATCCATACCATTTCTCTACTTTTCAACATGGCAATCCTATTGCCTCCTCTCCTTTGTACTGGAATATGATCAATAATTCTAAATCTTAAATAATTAACCCTATGGCCTATTTCACTGAAATGTTTTCAATAATGAGATCCAATTTTTTGCATATAGAATATTTATGTTGGGCAAATCGCGTCTTAAATTCCCAGGTTGTCTCACCCACGTACCACAGAAGACATGGACACTCCAATATATAACAAATTCTGAATCACAAGTTAGATAATGTTGTAATTTAAACACCTGATGTGTACGTACATCTTTAAATTCAGGACCTATAAGCATTGCAATACAATTAATGCAATTCAAGCACGGATAACATCCCTTTATAGTAATCCCAGTTAGGAATGTTTGTTTTTGTTTTCTGAAAGAGCCAATGTCAGATTGGACAAGATAATCTCTCAAACTTCTTCCACGTTTATAGGAGAAGAGGGGAGGGTTGGAGAACTCAGCGACCCCCAAAATTCTATTGGTTAAAATACCCTAATGTTTTTTTTATAATTTTTGCCACAGCATTGCTTTCTTCCCCTTAAGATGAAACAAATGGTATTCTATTTATGTTGTTCCTCACTATTCGATTCGAGTAGTGTATCTCGTTCTATTGATGCCACTTTAGATCTATGTGATTCTAACAGTTTCCCAGGGTACCCTCGCTGTTTAAACTTATCAGTGATAGTATCCAACGTCAACTCTAGACTACCTTTATCACTTTCAATCCTCTTAGCCCTAAGGAATTGTCATTAGGGTATTGCTTTAACAGTATTATTTGGATGGTGACTCATGTATGATAGGGTATTGTTCCATTCCGTCGGTTTTACATACATACTTGCAACCAAAGCGCCCCCACTTTTTGTAATGGCTACATCTAAAAACTGGATCTGGCTCAAAGAGTGTACCATGGTGAACTTGATGGTATGATTCACTGAATTCAAATATGTTAAAAAGCCTCGGAGAGTATGTTTCACATCTTTCCAAATGAAGAAGATGTCGTCAATGTATCTCCACCACCCCAGGACATTCCTGAAGTGGTGGGACACAAAGACGACATCCTCCTCCATTACACCCATCGCAATATTAGCGCATTCGGGGCTATATTGGCCCCCATCGCCGTACCCCTTTGCAGTTCGAAAAAACTATCCCCAAACAGGAAATAGTTTTTCTCCAACACTAGATTCAACAGCTCGATTAATAGATTTTTCATTTTTTCAGGGTAATTGAAATCCATCAATTGTTTCTGTACACATCCAACCCCATACACATGTTAGATGGATGTGTATAAACTTGTAACATCAAAAGATGCTAACCAATAAGAATCCACGACCTCTAAATCCTTTATCTTTTTTAAAAAATCTGTCGTATCTCTAATGTAAGATTTAAATTGTACCGCATTGGGATTCAAAATTCTGTCCAAAACACCCCAACATGGCTTAGGACTGAGTCTATTCCCGCCACGATGTGACGTCCTGGGGAATTTGTCAACGATTTATGTATCTTAGGAAGAATGTAAATTATAGGGGTTATAGGATATTCTATCATAAAATAATCATAGATTTCTTGATCTATTAATTTATCTCTTAGAGCCCTGTCCAAGATACTTTTTAGTTCTCTCTGTATTTCAAATTTAAGGTCTGTTGGTAATTTTTTGTACACTTCTGGATCATTTACCTGACTAGTTAGTTCTTCTAAATATGATCGCTTGTCCATAATGACAACTGCACCCCCCTTGTCTGCACTCTTAATTATAATGCTATCATCCTGGACAAGCTCCTTTAATGCTACTGCTTCTCCTTTTGTTAAATTAGGATTCAAAAAAGGGCCACTTCCTCGTGTTGATTTCAATAACTCTACATCGGCATTAACACCTTCTATAAATACTACTATAATTGATGAGTAGGTTGGTGGAACAAAATCACTTTTACTCGGCAACATAATTTTTTTTCTTCAAGTTCAACATCAGACACTCTCATTCCACTAGGTTCCTTATTCATGAACCGCTCTTTTAGCTTAATACGTCTGTGAAAGCAATTTAAATCAATACTCAATTGAAACCAATCAATATGATTGGTGGGACTAAAATTAGGACCATTATATAATAATATTTTTTGGGTATCTGTTAGAATCTTATTAGAGATATTTACCACTAATTCTGGTCTCGATTCCTTGTGCCCATTGGTTTCTGGGGTGCTGATGGCTTGCCTTTGTTTTTCTTTTCTTCTCTTTTGTTGGATCAGTGTTGTCTCCAACCCCTCTCCTTGTCCTTGTCCTTTTCTCTTGGACAGTTGTTGCCTATGGTGATTTAAAGGAATGTTATTAGTGTTATTCACAATTATACTCATATCATTATTACAACCACAATAATGACCTTTCTTCCTCCACCCACTCCCACCATCCCTCTGCCCATTGTAGATATTCCCCTGTTGGTAGTCCTCAGTATCACGGGCCCACTTTTTCCTTTTGACCGCTTTCAGGCCACTTCTCAATTTCACCACCTGTGATGAACAATTCTCCAAGAAGATTTTCCAGTCCGTTTCTGATAAACAGGTTTTCAATTTAGTCTCTAAGGGGCCTTTCACACTTGCGTTTTTTTCCTGATTTGGAAGATCAGGAAAAAACCCGATTCTTACAGGATTCATTTTTTTGCCCATTCTCTTTAATGATTTCAGGAGAAAACATGAAGCAACAAGATTCTACCTGACAAAATTAAAGTGAATGGGCAAAATACTGTAAGAATCGGGTTTTTCCTGATCTTCCAAATCAGGAAAAAACCGCAAGTGTGAAAGGCCCCTAATTTCATGACTCCTCCACGTACTTATTGAATTTCTACAACAGGAATTAGAAAATTTAATAAGATAGTATCCAATGCATATTTGTTAGAAATTTTGCAGAACTGTGTGCAAAACCTGAAGAATTCATCATAAGCATAGGTCTCACATTGGATCTCAGACCCCTTGGTATGATCTTAGATCTGTAATATTCACCCAACGTTAATAAATGTAACTCCATGGTAGTGAATTTCTTTAGATCATTTTCATACTTTTTCTTATTTTCAGAGACCAATGGATTGCTTAAGAAGGTAGCTGGAAGTAACACTTACTGTATATATGATATGCATTGCAGATGTACTGTACACTATGGGCATTTATAACACTATATGCAAGTATTGAATAGGATACTCATTTTATATCAGAAGATATATTTGCTTCTGTCTTAATCACTATTAATGCATTGTATGTATTTAAGATACAGCTTTTCACTTTTCACATTGTGCTTGACAAAGGCCAGTGTAGGCCGAAACGTTGCACCACTGTGGGCTCAATTAAATGGTGTCCCTTTGAATTTATTTTTGGATGTGCTGCCTGTTTGTTTTTATCTATCTATCTGTCTGTCTATCCATCTATCCAGCTAGGTACGCAATATAATGCATGCTACAAATATGCAATTCTGTTGCATGATATTATATTGCATTTGCTTTCTTAACCAGACAGGAAAATGTGGTAGTCCATGTTTACAAAAAACACATAATTTCAAAGTCATGCCCATGTTGACATGCATTGATATCTGTTTTATTTTAAATGGAAGCCTACACTGTTACACTGCGCTTGTGCTGCTGTCAAACAAATCCGTTAAATGGACAGCACAAACGCTATGTGAACCTAGCCTAAAGGTCCCGTCACAGACAACGACGCTCCAGCAATCCCGACAGTGATAACGACCTGCCAGGATGGCTGGAGCGTCGCTACCTGGTCGCTGGGGAGCTGTCAAACAGGCAGATCCCCCAGCAACCAGGGACCAGAGAGCCATCTCCCACATCACTGGAAGCGATGTTACCAGCATCCTCTCTGCTTAGCGCTGCCTGTAAGCAGGCAGGAAGCTGGTAACTATGATAAACACTGGGTATCGAGGCAGCGCGCGCTGCTTAGATACCCACTGTTTATCATAGTTACCAGCATCCTCCCTGCTTACAGGCTGCGCGTGCTGCCTAGATACCCAGTGTTTACCATGGTTACCAGCCTGTGAGATCGCTGATTGTTGGTCTCTCGCTGTCATATGCAGCGATGCGTGCTGACCAGCGGGAAACCAACAACCAAAAAATGATCCTGAGCCCTTTGCAACAATCAGTGATCTCACAGCAGGGGCCTGATCGCTGCTAGATGTCACACATAACGACATCGCTGGGGAGATCGTTGTAACATCACAAAACCTGTGATGTTACAACGATCTCGCTAACGACCTCGTTATGTGTGACTGGGGCTTAAGTATTCCCTATCTATCTATTTATAGATTGCCTGGATTCATCTATTCCATTAATAGTACAGTGAAGATCAGTCGATGTTACATTTACTTTCTGAGAAAATACAGGTGCAAAATAGAAATTTAAAAGTTCGGTCTTCCCAACATCATTTTTTGTCACTTCACCAATTTCTTTCTGTAAAAATCCTATAGTATCCTATAGTATCTTTGACTTTTCTTTTACTTTTGCCATGTACCCAAAATCCTTTTTTATTGCTTTTGACATCTCTTGCAAGAAGCTAGAAGTGCATCGTCATACCCCAATGCACTTCAGACTGAACTACAAAACACAATGTGCTGTCATAAAGGAGCAATTGGCTTATCAGTTAAAGGGCTGCACAGTTATCTTTAATTTCATGAGATATGCTCCTGTTTTTTCCTTGTGTACCCATACTTATACTCTAATATTAAAGGGAATCTGTCTGTGAATAGCAGCAGGTTTTTGCTATGTAATCCGAAAGCAGCATAATATATGCACAAAGGACTTGATTCCATCAATGTGTTTCAATAAAATCAGTGTTTTATCAAAAAAGGGTTTATTATTAGAAGACTAGTTGTCTTGTGCCATGCAGTCCTCCTGCTCTGTGTAAACCTGCTTCCACCACAGATTACCAAGGTTTCAGTCTACAGTGTACACAGAAAGCTACTAATCAGTGGTGTGGGTGGCTTATACAAAGCTCAACTTTTAGAGAAATGCAACAGAGAAAACATTGATTTTATCAAAACTACACCAATCAGTCCAGTAAATAACAAATTGCTAAATCAAGCTGTCTCACCCTACATTGTTTTGTTGCCATATTACATAGCAAAAATAGCGGCAGATTTTTTTTAATATGTTAAAATTAAATAATATTGTTAGCAAACTCTTAAATATAACAGGTAGGAATTTCATCGTGGTGGTATGAATATCATAGTCATCACAATGTGATTTTTTTTTTGTCCATTTTTAAAAGAAATATCTATGTGCAGGCATCAATCACTCACCTGACAAATGGCGCAGGATGGAATCCCAGAATAGAATGAGATTCATCAAAAGTTCAGTGGAAACAATAGGACTGTGTCTTGAGTTTTTGTTCTGTTTTTATGCCATAAACTCTTCAATAAATAATTCCTTCAGGGTACGACATTAAACTATAAAAGAAAGAGATTGGAAAATGGAGTCTCAATTTTCCCAAGTTCACTGATTTTCATTTTTTTTAAACTGCTACAACAAAAACATTGGTATGAAACGCTTGAAATTCATGAGGCAATATACAGTGTGGTTAGAGAAATAATGGTTATTATTACAAATGGGGAGCCTTTTTCCTATTCCATACACAAGGTTTGCTCAAAGTAGTTCATACGATGTACATTGCCAAATGCTGTATTCATAGCTCAGCATCTTAAAGGGAACCTGTCACCTGGATCTAAGCCCCTACACTATCACTACCTGTCCCTGCACCTTCCTAGCTGCTCCCTATCTATCCTTCTCTGAGCTAAATCCGCCCTATAAAACTGCAGAAAAATAACTTATAACTTACAGAAGTCCCTGAGGCTGGGGACTGAGAAGGCGGTGCCAGGCTCCATTCAGCCCCTCCTCCATGCAGCAGCACACGCCCCGCTGGGCGGCGTTATTCTTTCTTCATCGCCACCTCCTCCATTTGGAATCTCCCACCCACTTTACACTGTAAGGTAGTGGTTAGGATCGGCACGACAGAAGGCAGTGACTCAGGTATTTACTCACACAGCACACAGTTCAGGTATTCACAGACCTCCAGATTCCGATGTAACAGGTCAGACTAACCCCCCGACCACAATATACCCGAGGTATAAACTGGGCTAGCCCAGAATATACCCCCCTGGGCCAGAATATACCCTTGGTATATTCTGGCCTAGCCCAAACTATACCCCGGGGTATAAACAGGCCTAGGCCAGATTATAACTCTCCGTATACCACAGCAGCTGTAGATCAGGGCCCCAAGCCGTGCACAGGGCCCCAAGCAATGCATGAGGGCCCGAGGCAGCACAAGGTGGCCCCAGGCAGCAGAAAATGGCCCTACTCAACATACAGGGGCCCCAGGCAGTGCTAGGGGCCCCAGGCAGTGCTAGGGGCCCCAGGCAGTGCATGGGGGCCCGAGGCAGCACACAGGGGCCCCAGGCTACACACAGGATCCCAGGCTACACACAGGGGCCCCAGCCAGCATACAAGGGCCCCAGGCAGTACACGGGGCCCCAGGCAGTGCACAGGGCCCCAGGCAGCACAAAGTGGCCCCAGGCAGCACAAAGTGACCCCAGGCAACATACAGGGGCCCCAGGCAGTACTAGGGGCCCCAGGCTACACACAGGATCCCAGGCTACACACAGGGGCCCCAGCCAGCATACAAGGGCCCCAGGCAGTGCACAGGGCCCCAGGCAGCACAAAGTGGCCCCAGGCAACATACAGGGGCCCCATGCAGTACCAGGGGCCCCAGGCTACACACAGGATCCCAGGCTACACACAGGGGCCCCATGCAGCATACAAGGGCCCCAGGCAGTGCACAGGGCCCCAGGCAGTGCACAGGGCCCCAGGCAGCACAAAGTGGCCCCAGGCAACATACAGGGGCCCCAGGCAGTACCAGGGGCCCCAGGCTACACACAGGATCCCAGGCTACACACAGGGGCCCCATGCAGCATACAAGGGCCCCAGGCAGTGCACAGGGCCCCAGGCAGCACAAAGTGGCCCCAGGCAACATACAGGGGCCCCAGGCAGTACCAGGGGCCCCAGGCTACACACAGGATCCCAGGCTACACACAGGGGCCCCATGCAGCATACAAGGGCCCCAGGCAGTGCACAGGGCCCCAGGCAGTGCACAGGGCCCCAGGCAGCACAAAGTGGCCCCAGGCAACATACAGGGGCCCCAGGCAGTACCAGGGGCCCCAGGCTACACACAGGATCCCAGGCTACACACAAGGGCTGCATGGGGCCCCTGTGTGTAGCCTGGGATCCTGTGTGTAGCTTGTGGCCCCTAGTACTGCCTGGGGCCCCTGTATGTTGCCTGGGGCCTCTTTGTGCTGCTTGGGGCCACTTTGTGCTGCCTGGGGCCCTGTGCACTGCCTGGGGCCCCTAGCACTGCCTGGGGCCCCTAGCACTGCCTGGGGCCCTAGCACTGCCTGGGGCCCCTGTATGTTGCGTAGGGCCACTTTCTGCTGCCTGGGGCCCCCATGTGTTGCTTGGAGCCCTGATCTACAGCTGCTGTGGTATACGGAGGGGTATAATCTGGCCTAGGCCACTTTATCCCCGAGTATATTCTGGTCGGGGGGGTTAGTCTGGCCTGTTACACCGGGGCGCAGCCGAGTAGAACCTCATACAATCCCAGCAGCTCCTGCTGCTGTCCTGACACACTCCACCCCCTCCACACAGCCCAGGGCAGCACATATCATCTCCTATTCACCTGCACACCTGGGCTTTCAATCAGCACTTAGCTCCAGTAGCAGCTCACCCTGTGTGTGCTGCTACCGAGCAGAAGATACAATCTCCCATATGCTGTGTCTCAGTCAGGGGACACATCGAGGTCGCATCACCACAACATGATAGGTGTAAAGCACAGATTCCAAATGGAGGAGGCGACGATGAAGAAAGAATAACGCCGCCCAGCGGGGCGTGTGCTGCTGCATGGAGGAGGGGCTGAATGGAGCCTGGCGCCGCCTTCTCAGTCCCCAGCCTCAGGGACTTCTGTAAGATATAAGTTATTTTTCTGCAGTTTTATAGGGCGGATTTAGCTCAGAGAGGGATAGATAGGGAGCAGCTAGGAAGGTGCAGGGACAGGTAGTGAGAGTGTAGGGGCTTAGATCCAGGTGACAGGTTCCCTTTAACTCCTTCACGCCATGTCCGCTTTCCAATTTCTCATTTTCGTTTTTACCTCCCCTTCTTACAAGAATCACAATTTTTTTTTCCTTACATATCTGAGGGCTTGATTTTTGTAAAACAAATTGTACTGTTGAAATTACTATTCATTTTAGCTTGTGTCGAGAAAAAAATGCAATGTGCATATGTAAGAGGTTGAACCTGCAGTCCTGTGCCCCCCCGAAGACATCAATGATTTAATTGTATAGTGTGTGATTTCATTATATAGAGTGTATTAAGAAAACTGTACTGTAGTGATGTGTTGCACTGTTTGTAGGTTTAATATGGTGTAACCAAAAAGAAGAAAAAAAGAAAAATATGGGCAGCATTTCCAAAAGAAAACCAGGGTGCAAAATATCCTGTACAGGTAATGTACAAACCTTATCCAATATGAAACAAAAAAACAGGGAGCACTCCAATAAATCAGGTGAAAAAGGTGGATATTACTGATCCATCTGGCGACGTTTCAACATTTCAAGCCTGGCTTGAGAAAGACAGAGTAATCTGCTACAAGGCCGCCAGGTGGATCAGTAAAATGCACCTTTTTCACCTGATTTATTATAATAAAGAAGTTTTTAGTTGAGTCTGGAGCCTGCAAGATAACAGAAAAAGCTCAACACAGTCCCTGGTGTTCTCTGGGAAGCTGAGGGAGCAGAAAACAGCACGTACAAGTAAGAAACATGTGGGTGATTGAACCTCAGATGCTGGAGACAATTTTATGTGAGACAGACTGAGAGAAAGGGAAATGAGTTCAGCAAGGTGGTCAGGCTTGGGGGACTCAGAAGAAGTCAGGGTGCTGCCCAGCTGACGCACAAAGTGTGATAAGGGCCATGTTGGTGTACTCCTGCAAGGATTACTGTCCATGTTTGTGGTTAAAATGAGTCCAATTCAGCTGCCTAGTAAAAAATTGTCCAGAAGTAAGATGCTATCACCAGTAACCATAAAGATTGTGTCACGAAAGTGTACCTGGCTGAAAGGTATCCCATGTTTCAAGAGGTGAGGTGCAGTGGCTGGAATCCATCCTAAAATGGGAGGAATATCTTGAAGGAGTGTCCGTTGCATGAAGAAGATCTGGCCAAGAGAAGACAGTATCTGTGAGTGGAGGGTGTGGTGCCTGAAGAGACGTGGGGCTGGTGAGTGCAGAACAGCGTGTGCGAGAGGTGTGGCAATGGGCACAGCCAGTGAGACAGATGGGTGATGTGGGAGGTATGTGGCACCGTGGGACCTGTAATATTGGAAGGGCATGCAAATGTCTTGACTGGCACAACTACAGAGAAGCAGTGCAACAGTGCTGGTGCTGACCGTGAGAAAGAGCGATCGGGAAGAGTTTGGTGATGGAACCCTTCTGATACCGGCTGGAGTGTCCGGAAGCCAGGATGTCGGCTATGCAGCATCCTGGGACCTGCCATGATAGTGAAATTGGAGTCCAAAGACATGGAGCTAGATGGAGATGAGTCAGAGTCTGCAGAGGAGGTAGGCTCAATCCATGTCAGTTACCCTGGCCCAAGAGTGTCTGAGTATGAGCAGCAGTGTACTAAGGCTGCAAGGAGGACGTAAATTAGATGAGCCTGTAACCGTGTAAACAGTGCTAGTTCCGGAAGTCAAAATAGCAAGTTCAGCTTTACAGTTTGCAGATAGTTAGGCTGCTTTCACATTACGGATTTTTAATTTCCGATGCTGTCCAATAAAAATCGGACAGCATCGGAACGATTTTTGCCCCCATGCAGCCCTATGGGCATCGGACCCAATCGGATGTGCACTAAATGGCATCCGATTTGGTCCGATCCGATTCTGTCCGATTTTTTTATCGGTGCAAAAATCGGAGCATGCTCCGATTTTTGCACTGAAAATAAAATCGGACAGAATCGGATCGGACCAAATTGGATGCCATTTAGTGCACAACCGATTTGGTCTGATCAATTTAACATGGGGCCCTATGGAGCAGGGTCCGAGGAAACATCTGATGTGTCCTCGGACCCGATTTTAGTGTACTGAGCATGCTCAGTACACTAAAATAGCTCCTAAAAGTGAAGTATGGGGTTAAAAAAAAAAAAAATCTATGCTCATCTGTCCACTAGGCCCCCGGCGTCTCCCGCACGTCTCCTGTGTCTTCCGGTGTCTTGCTGTCTGTGCTGACAGTACCTGCCGTGATGTCACAATCACATGACTGCCAGTAACCAATAACTGGCAGTCATGTGATTGTGACGTCACAAGAGGTCCTGGCAGTACAGAACAGCAAGACAGCGGAGACGCGCGGGACCGTGCAGGAGTCGTGGACAGGTGAGAAAAGATTGGAGGAGAGGAGGAGGACACATGGGAGGACCAAGGGACCGGAGGACACATGGGAGGACCACATTGGAGGACCGGGGGACCGGAGGACACCTGGGAGAACCACATTGAAGGACCAGGGGAGGACACATGGGGAGACCACATTGGAGGACCAGGGGAGGACACATGGGGGGACCACATTGGAGGACCGGGGAGGACACATGGAAGGACCACATTGGAGGACCGGGGGACCGGAGGACACCTGGGAGAACCACATTGGAGTACCAGGGGAGGACACATGGGGAGACCACATTGGAGGACCAGGGGAGGACACATGGGGGAACCACATTGGAGGACCAGGGGAGGACACATGGGGGAACCACATTGGAGGACTGGGGGAGAAGAGGGGAGGACGGGGGGAGCAGAGAAGAGAGAGGGGAGAAGCGGGAGTACCGGGGAGAGACAATGACAGCTCAGGGAGCGAGGTGACAGGAGGGTGGGCATCAGATAAAATGTCGGAATCGGATGCCTATTTGGCATCCAATTCCAGGCATCAGAAGAATCCGATGCTGTCCGATTTATATCGGACAGCATCGGATCTGACAAAAATCGATATGTGAAAGTAGCCTTAGTCAGGTTGTCCTCTCTGAACGCTCAGAAAAAGAAAGACAGTGCACTGTGTAATGTTTAGCTTTAAATGATTAGTCATGTAAGATATACCTGAGATAACCACGTCACGGTCATGGTAGAATCCTAGATAGGCCCTGTATTGGATAAGAGAGGGAATGGCATAGCCTGGGATAGTCCTACTCCTGTCCATTAAACTACCACTTGGTGTTTCTCATGTTATATAAATTGTATGTTGTGATTGTGGTTCTTGTGGCCCATAAATTGCTGCAAAGCGAATTATTGTTATCTTTTTACAAGTTTGAAAAAAGTTGATTTATTATCATAAGGTGATCGGAGTCGTTCATAGCAGCGCCGTATCTCACTCTCATGTACGACCGGCGTTCCAGTCATTACAAATTCAAATTGCAAAAAAATTTTTTTTTTCTTTTATTAATTATCATGTTCACTATAAGGTAAAAAAAAACTAGAAATGCGATTCTCCAGGTCAATATGGTTATACAGATACCAAACACATGCAGTATTTTTTATAACGTAAGTAATGAAAAAATAATACGAGAATTTAAAAAAATGTTGCAGGTGTCGTCATTTTCCAAGATCCATAACGTTTTCAATTTTCGGCTCCCAAAAAAACTTAATTCTGTTGTTTTTTTTTTCAACTTTGTTTTTATTAAATTTTTCCTATGACATATCAACAGATAACAAAGAACAGGGCATATTCTACAACATATGATCACATTGTAGATCAGTATGAAAAAAAAAGGGGGGAAGGGTAAGAGAATCCCAACTTAATGTAACGGTGAGGTATCTGTTAAGGTACCGTTACAAGCTTCAATGTCGTTAAGATCTCACAGGAGCGCGGTCGTTAGGACATCTTTTTGACATCGTTGGTGAGATGTCACATGTCCAGATATCGTGGACGACACCCCAATGATGTAATGAGCAGCTATCGTTCGCACAACCCAGCGAACGATACTTGTTGACTGTTGTGAATAGGGGAAGTCGTTAATGACATTGTTATCGCAGTGTCACACACAACGATGCAGCAGGTTGGCTGATCAAGGATCGTTTGATTTGAGAACATGTTCTCAAATCTGCAATCAACAATCCAACAATTTATCGTAGTCGTATCTCTGTGGCACATGCAACGACGTCCTAACGATGTCGTTTGAACGACTCTAAACCCGTGACGTTTGAGCGATATTGTTCATGATCTCGTACCGTGTAATGGGGCCTTTTAGGGTTATAGTATATATCACATTAGGGAAAGCCTAGGTACTATGGGGCATACAGTGACTCAGGGGGTAGTCCTGCGGAGAATAGAAAGTAAGATGTATTCATATTTTTAGACGTCACAAGTGGAAGTCCTACCGGAACATAATCCAAAATCTCTAGATTTTATCAACTTTGTCATAGTATTATGTAGATTAGCTGTCATCTTTTCCATGAGATGGATATCATTAATCCATGTGTATAAATCAGACAGGGTAGGAGCTGCTGTTCTCTGCTAGAATAATGAAATCAGACACTTGGCAGCTGTTAATAGGTGCATTAATAGTGTGGTCCTTTGCTTATCTAACCCTGGTGGTACCAAGTTCAGCAAATAGACCAGGGGGTCTAAAGGAACAGCTTTACCCATGACATCACCCACCAATATTTCAACCTCACTCCAAAAACCAGTTATTCCCGGGCAAATCCAAAAGATATGGTACGGGAAAGCGCCACATGTCCAGCAAATATCAAAGATGGACTGGTTTATTTTTCTCCACAATTCAGGGGTATGGTACCATGCCATTAAGATCTTATTCTGGTTTTCTTTATAAAGGATATTAATAGAAGTTCTAAAAGCGTGAGACTATATCATCTGCCACTTTTGGGGTGTTAACGTATAACCCATCCATCTCTCCCATCTCTTCATATAAGAGTGTTTTATGGAATTCAGAGGGTCTGGGTCATGCAAGATGAGATAAGGCCTCTGGTCAAGGTGCCCTTGGCACACAATTGTTCAAATCTAGGAGGGGTGGGACTAATTCAGTTTGAAAGTAATGGGTCATTTGTTGATATGAATAGAACACATTTTGCGGTAGTTTGTGTTTGTCAGCTAAGTCGCTAAAAGGTCTGAATCTTCTGGTCAATGGGTCTACCAAGTCTCTAAAACAGAATAGTCTCGCCTCTACCTACCTGCAAACAACCCCCACACTCGTAAGGTCTGACAGAGGTGGGGTGCAAAGCAAGGGATTCAAAAAGGATGAATGTGAGGCTGATTAGAATTGTATTCTAGCAGAGTTCCAGATTTCTCTAGTAAAGGCGATAGGGCCTAGGAGTGTAGCTAAAAGTACATCATTCAGCGGACCCCACACCAGAGAAGTCGGGTGGTATGGAGCCAACCACAGCTTCTCTATTTCCATCCATTTATTATAGGTTGAGAGTGTTGTCCAGGAGGGAATGCGGCACAAGTGTGTTGCATAATAATAGTTATGTCTGGGCATGCCAGACCTCCCTGTGACCTAGCGGCACACAGGATTGTCCTAGGCATGCGATATGTTCTCGAATGCCAGATGAATTTTACAAACCTTGATTGTAGTTTTTTAAGTACACTCAGTGGGACTTTGATTGGGATAATTTCAAAGAGGTAAAGAAACCTAGGAAGAATCGACATTTTGATTGTTGCTATCCTACCTAGGAGGGAGATCGGCATGGGGACCACTTTTTAAGGTGGGCTTCAGTGTCTTGAATCAAGGAAGGGAAGTTCACCCTGAAGATCTCTCTATATCCGGGAGTGATATGAATTCCCAAATATTTTATGGAAGATGTTTTCCAGGCAAATTTGTAGGATTGCTGTACGTAATTAAGTTGTTGTCCTGTTATGCTAAGCGGCAGTGCCTCTGTTTTTCCAGAATTAATTTGATACCCTGATAGGTTGGAATAAGTGTTGAGTATGGGCTGTAATTTGGGGAGAGAGACTATAGGGTTTGTAAGAGAAAGCAAGACGTCATGGGCAAATAGGGATATTTTAAAATATTTACTTCTGATCTGAATCCCAGTCACATCCAGATTATTACAAATCTGGACCACCGGAGGTTCTATACTAAGCACATAGAGTAAGGGTGCCATTTCGTATATCAAGGGTATTAGAATGTGCGTGAGGCATTTGGACCGTCACTGATGGACAAAAGTATAGACCTCTTAGTGCTGTGATGAAGGACCCCGACAGGCTGAAGTGGTGCAATGCAGAGAACATAAATGCCTAGTTCAGCCTGTCAAAGGCCTTCTCTGTATCCACTCCCAGAAGAATTGTGTCAATGCCCCCTTTATTTGCAAACTTAATCAGGTCTATGATGCGCCTGGTATTGTCGTCATTGTGGCGCCCCACTGGTTAGTGCTCCACAGTAGGGATACTGCACCCATGACTGAGTGTGCAGTATTCCTGTCATTGGGGAGTGTAAAGTCAACCTGAGGCTCTTATCCCAGCATCCCTACACCTAACATAGGGGACCAATTAGCCACCTGTTACCACAGTAACTGGTCCCGGTGGGAGGAGTGTTAGAGTAGAAGGAGCGGTAACCACTCAGAGAGTTGGGCAGTCGGAGTAGTCTAGTCTGAAGAACAAGTCCTAAAGGGACACCACAGGGAGGGTGCCCAAAAGGAGCAGTCACCCAGACAAAAGGAGGAGACCCAGTGCCGCACTTTCACAACAGTCCGGGAGAATTCTTGTCCACAATGGGGTACCGGCTCCAAGTCACGGTGCAGGCGAGTCTAACCCTGAGCCGTCAATACTGGTAGGTCGCAGGTGTGCCCAAGGCAGCCCCGACCTCGTCCAGAACATGCAGCCCCACTAGGAGCACTAAACCGGGTTGAGCCCCTTAGAGAAGAATGGTAACCTCATAGCACCCAACGGGCCTGGTAGACAAGTGGGTTGTGAATGACAGCGCAAGGATAATAAGGAGGCGCAAGCAAAGATACAGAGGACAATGAAGGTACTAAGGAAGGAACACTCTGGGAGCCTCAAAGAGACTTTATATTCCCCAGTGACTACCCGGCCAGCTACCCGCCAAACACTGTGTTACTGTGTGCCTGAACTGCTGAGAACTGTTGCCAGTAAAGTACCCGTACAGAGTCAGCAAGCCTCCAGTTTCTTATTCTATTAAGCTCATCCACACAGCTGCTACCACGATAACCAGCTAAGCAACAGAACTTACCCGGGGATCCCACTCTGCCTGCAGGGAGCGTTATCAACTGGCTGCAATACCACCATCCCCGACGGTCTGACAGCGGCACTGGTGAGTTCACCAGAAACTGCAGGTGGCGTCAAGAGACTTTATTATTTCTTTTATTATTTTTCCCCTTTTATCCAAGTGACCCCAGGGTACGGGTTCGAGCAGGCCACCAGTGACATCCCCTTACAGTAAACGCCCGGATACCGAGTTCCCAAAGACCCCTGGGCGAGTCACCTGCTTGGTGAAAATGTACGAATCCCACTTTGTCCTTATTAGTTAGCTGCGAGAGCCAGTTGTTCAGTCTCTCTGCCAATATTTTAGTAAAACTTTTAAGAGCCGAGTCCAGCAGACTTATGGACCGATTGCTTGCACATTCCACAGGATCCTTTCCCTCTTTATGAATAACTGTAATATAGAAGTGGAGCATTGACGCAGGTATTTTGCATCCTTCCATAAAAAAAATTCAACAAAGGGACCATGTGTTGCGAGAGCAGAGGCCCATCAGTCTTATAGTACCGGTTTGGGAGGCCATCCGGCCCGGGTGTCTTATGGGCTGGTAAATCTTTAATGATATCCCTAATCTCCTCGGTTGTGACCTTCCTGTTCAAGTCTTCTATTGCATCAGGGGCAGTCTAGGGAGTTGGCACGAGGTCAGGTATGCATTTAGTAAGGTGTCAGAAGGGGATGTTGGTAAGGTAGAGGGGAGGGAGTAAAGGGTGAAATAATTAATGAAAAGTTTGAGCCATCCCTTCAGGATCATATTTGACAACACCACGGAAGTCCCTAATGCCGTACGGAGCATTAGTGAAAGCTTTGACTTTTATTTGTCAAGCCAGCATAGAATGGGCTCTGTTGCCATACTCATGGTATCTCTAGTGGGAAAAATGCAAAAGTTTCTCGATTCTTCCCTGAGTTATGTCCTTCAACTGAGCCCTTAGATCGATCACTTCCCTCAAGTCCCTCTTAGTGGGGCGCACAAGGAGTTTGGCTTCTGCCAGTTTTAGCTTCTTCTCATAATACAGAAAAAAAAACTGCACAGCACTCACAGACATAATGTGAACTGGTGCCAGAAGGGACACTGGGTCAAACAACTAGAAAAAATTCTCTGCAGCACTCAGCTACTACCAATGATGCACATATGCTAACAAGCGGTATATATTTAAGAAAAAAATTTAAAAACTTAAGTTTTTTTCAAAAAAGTAAAAAATCTTATTTTTTTATTATCATGGGGTTCTTGGTACACACATTGGCCAATGTCCGTTTGTCAGCCGCGACAAGGTGACCCCAGATCTGATGAGTCCTAACGCTGACATCCCTGTCCTCCTTTTCCTCCCTATCCCACTTCGAAGTGGGCGGACACCATCTCGACCCTAGACCACCTGTAGGTGATGAGGGTGCAAATTGCAGACATGGAGCCAGTAACTCCATATGATACAAAACAGAAAAAACTTCACAGCACTCACAGACACAATGTGAACTGGTGCCAAGCAGGGGTACTGAGTTAAACAACTCTGAGTGCTGCAGATAATTTTTTCTAGTTGTTTAACTCAGTGTCCCTGCTTGGCACCAGTTTACATTGTGTCTGTGAGTGCTGTGCAATTTTTTCTGTTTTGTATCATATGGAGTTACTGGCTCCATGTCTTCAATTTGCACCCTCATCACCTACAGATGGTCTAGGGTCGAGATGGTGTCCGCCCACTTTGAAGTGGGATAGGGTGGAAAAGGAGGACAGGGATGTCAACGTTAAGACTCATCAGACCTGGGGTCACTTTGTCGCAGTTGATGAGCAAACTGACATTGGCCAATGTATGTACTAAGAACCTCAGAAATAAAAAAATAAGAATTTTTGAGTTTTTTGAAAAAAACGTAAGTTTTTAAACTTTTTTCTCAAATATATACAGCTTGTTAGCATATGTAGTAGCTGGTAGTAGCTGAGTGCTGCAGAGAATTTTTTTCTACATAGATAGATAGATAGATAGATAGATAGATAGATAGATAGATACTGTAGTTATGATAGATAGATACTGTAGTTAGACAGACCATTCTTTAATGATACAGTGGCAACGTTTCGAAGCTTATACATCTTTGTCAAGCCACTTTGTCAAGTGTAAACTTCGAAACGTTGACACATGGATCATTAAAGAATCCATAGTTTCACCTATGATTTGGGAGTGCTGCCTGTTTTTCTTGATTATATTGAAGAAGGATTGCTGGACACTTTGTAATACAGGTTTTTTGCCCCCATTGCTACTTGGTAGTTCTGCCCATGTTTTTTGATATAGATAGACAGACAGACAGACAGACAGACAGATAGATAGATAGATAGATAGATAGATAGATAGATAGATAGAAACAAAAAAAAGCTGAACAGCCCTCAAGGTCTAGTCTGAACTGGTGCCTGTTTGCCCATCAACCGTGGCAAGGTAACCTTAGATCTGATGGGTCCCTTTCCTACCATGCCACTCTTTCCTTGGACTTACCTAAGCATCCATTTTTATAATTTTTACGGGAAGTCGGAGGACTCACTTCAATCAAAGACCACCTAGGGTCAATGGGGGTGCAGAGTAAAACTGTGGAGCCAGTAACTCCACCAATTATATAGAAACAAAAAACCTATCTATATGTACATATACATACATGATTGGCAGTGACTGTGTGCTGCTGTGAGCTTTTTTCTGCATATTGTTTAGTATTGCAGCTTGCACCAGTTCAGTCTAGACCTTGAGTGCTGTTCAGCTTTTCTTTTGGTTTCTATATAATTGTTGGAGATATTGGCTCCACAGCTTTACTCTGCACCCCCATTGACCCCAGGTGGTCTTTGACTGTATGTCCTCCACTTGCCATAAAATATATAAAAATGGAAGCTTCGCTGAGTCCAAGGTAAGAGTGGCATCGTAGGATAGGGACACCTCAGATCTAAGGTCACCTTGACACGATTGACGTGCAAACAGGTATTGGCCAATATGCGTACTAAGAACCTTACTTTACAAAGATAAAACATCCCCCAAAAAAATCCAAAAATTGAGTTTTTTGAAAAAAAACGCATGTTTTTATATTTTTTCTCAAATGCATGTGTTTTACATATACACACATGATTGGCAGTGACTGTGTGCTGCTGTGAGCTTTTATCTGGAGATAGATAGATAGATAGATAGATAGATAGATAGATAGATAGATAGATAGATAGATAGATTACACCCATCCACAAGAGTGGGGAAAAGTATGACCCAGCCAACTACAGAAGCATAGATAGATAGATAAAAAAAAAATAAATAAATAAAGAGCAGCACTTATGCAAAAAATCAGTCCAGGGTGGTGTTCAATCACCCTTACTCACATACATATGGAAAAAATGAACTGCAGCACTACTTCAAGATAGTTTCAGCCTTTATTTGGCCAACAGGCAACACGCGACGATTCAGTCTTATCTTAGCCAGAAGAAAGTCAGATAAGACAGAAACGTCGCGTGTTGCCTGTTGGCCAAATAAAGGCTGAAACTATCTTGAAGGAGTGCTGCAGTTCTTTTTTTCCATATGTAGATAGATAGATACTGTGGTTACTGTAGATAGATAGATAGATAGATAGATAGATAGATAGATAAACAATGATAGTAGAAGCAGCGTGTAATGCTGGTTTTCTAAAGTGCAAAGCGTCCCAGGGGCTCCTTCCAACCCCTATAATACATACAGGGCTGGATAAAGAGCTAGCATAGCTCGAAACGTCGCCATGTATGCCTGAGCTGGATTAAACAACCCTTGCTAAAGAAAGAAGTGCTGTGACCATCTTTTGAACTGTAGATAGATAGATAGATAGATAGATAGATAGATAGATAGATAGATAGATAGATTACACTCATCCACAAGAGTGGGGACAAGTATGACCCAGCCAACTACAGAAGCATATGTGTCAGCAGCAACCTGGGAAAACTGTTAAACAGCATCCTGAACAAGAGGATCCTCAGTTTCCTCACTGAGCACAACGTCCTCAACAAGAGCCAAGCAGGGTTCATGCCGAACCACCGCACCACTGACTACATCTATACCCTGCACAGCCTCATTCAGACACACGTCCACAATACAAAGAACAAGAAGATATACGCCTGTTTCATGGACTTTAAAAAGGCTTTTGATTCAGTATGGCACACAGGCGTATTCTTGATATTGCTGGAGAGTGGAACAGGAGGAAAGACCTATGATGTCATCAAAAGCTCATGGAGTCAGACAAGGCTGCAGCCTAAGTACAACACTCTTCAGCGTTCACATCAACGAGCTGGCTGCCGCTCTAAAATCTTCCATAGCACCAGGTCTCACCCTCCATAATGGCCAGATGGAATTCTTGCTGTATGCAGATGACCTGCTGCTGATGTCACAAACCCAGAAAGGCAACCAAGACAACCTGAAAATCTTAGAGAAATTCAGCTCCCCCGGGACACTACCAGTCAACCTAAAGAAAATCTACAACATGGTGCTCCGGAGGAGAAAGAAAAGATCAAACCAGCACCCTTCATTTGTCCTAAATAACTGCGCCCTTACAGTAATGGAGAAATATACCTGCCTGGGCTTGGATATTCACTGGTCAGGGAGATTCAAACAAGCCATAGAGACCCTTAAAGACAAGGCCTGCAAAACATTCTATACCAGCCGAACTAAACTTTACCATCTAAAGCCGCCAGTGAGGATCTGGGTAAAAATCTTTGACTCTATCATCACACTAATCCTCCTGTATGGCAGCGAAGTCTGGGGTCCTCACACCTACCCAGACTGGTCAAGATGGGATTCCAGCCCAACAGAAATACTCCACCTGGAATTCTGTAAGCACCTTCTCCAGGTCCTTCGGAGCACCTCCAACAGTGCTTGCTGGGCCGAGGTGGGCAGATTCCCTCTACACCTAACAGTTCTGAAGAGGGCGCTGTCATTCCGAGCTCACTTACGTAGGAGCCATCCAAGCTCCCATCACCATTCAGCCCTTATACATGTAGGTGAAACCAAAAAAACAGCTCACCCAAACCCAACCTTACCAGAACATCAAATACAACAACCTGACAAAAGCCGGAATCAGGAAAATAGGTGAGGAGGGCCAGGTGAGGTATGTCAGTGACTAGAAGACCGATATAAACACCTCAGAGAAACTGACCATGTACTGGAGTCTACAGAGACATTACAGACTGGCCCCATATCTGGAGAAACTCCCGGACCCCAGAGACCGCAAGATACTGAGCCAATATAGACTCAGTGCCCACAGTCTGACCATCAAATCTGGCCAACACAGGCAGAACTACAAGCCCAGGGAGGAAAGACTGTGCCAACACTGTGATCAGGAGGCCATAGAGGATGAAACCCACTTCCTGCTACACTGCTCCAAATACTTAGCAGTGAGGGGCGATCACTTCAAGAGACTCCCACATCTCTTCCTGGTTTTCATAACCATGAAGGATGAAGACAAAACATATATCCTGCTGAGGGAAGAAGAGAGAGCAGTGGAGATAGAAGCGAGGTATGCGATCTCATGCCATAGACTTCGAGGAAATGAACTATGAAATGACATGGACTTCCATAGTTCCCTCCCCCCGCATCTGCCCCATCCATTGTTCTTATAGCCCCAACCCTGTATCTGTCCCCACCCATTGCTCCTACAGCCCCCACACATTCGATGTGCCCCCATCCACCTTTCCTACAGCCCTACCTAACATCCCTACAGTTCCTATCCCTATTCCCTTTTGTATACTTGTTTTGGCAAAGCTGATGTGTATTTAGTCCTGCCAATAAAGCTTAGGCTACGTTCACACATTTGCGTATTTTGCTGCGCTTTTTTGCGCGCGCTTTTTGCCGCGTTTTTCGGCCGCGCAAAAAAGCTAGGCAAAATACGCAGGGGCTTTCACACACTGCGCTTTCTTTCCCCCAGAAAGCGCAGTGATGTCACAGAGGGGAGGAAGAATCCAGCTTCCTCCTCCCCTCTGTGACATGTGTGACCGCCCCATTAGACTTCACAGTGTTAATAAACACTGTGAAATCTAAATTAAACAAAAGCAAGTGTGTGAAAAATAAAAAAGAATCAATACTTCACCTGTCCGACGCCTTCTCCCGGTGTCTGGTGCCGTCTGCCACTCTCCGGTGTCCGGTTCTAAGTGAGATGTCTTCTCACAGGACCTGTGGTGATGTCAGAGGGGGGCGTTCCCGGGGCGGTCCCATCGCTGATTGGCTGCTCGCGGTCATGTGGTATCACATGACCGCGAGTGCCCGGGAACGCCCCGCCTCTGACGTCACCACAGGTCTTGTCAGAAGAGATCTGACTAGAACCGGGGATCGCACAGCGGCAGAAGGCGTCGGAAGGTGATGTATTCATTCTTTTTTATTTTTCACACACTTGCTTTTGTTTAATTTAGACTTCACAGTGTGTATTAATACACTGTGAAGTCTAATGGGCGGCCACAGCTGTCACAGAGGGGAGGAGGAAGCAGGATTCTTCCTCCCCTCTGGGAGAATACGCAGAAGTAGCTGCGTAAACAATTGACATATCAATTGTTTACGGAGCTGCGTTTTCTCCCGGAAAACGCACTGCGTATTTTTACGCAATGTCTGCACTGCAAAGTGAATTTCCCATTCACTTTGCAGGCAGACAAAAGGCACATTGCGTATTTTGAAAAGCGCGCGTAAAAAAAACGCGGCAAAATACGCAATGTGTGAACGCAGCCTTATTTGAATTTGAATTTGAGAGATAGATAGATAGATAGATAAAAAAAATACACAATTAGCTTTCTAACTCATTGGATTGCATCAAATTCAATGACTATCTGAAAACAGTGAAATGTGAGTTTCTAATTTAAAAAAAAAATGTTATTCCTTCTGTTTATGTTCTGTTTCTAGGCAGCAATTACAAATGAATTACACTTTTTAGACAGTTTTACGTTTTACGTATAGGCCTTAAGCCTCAAGGTCTAGTAATATTTGTCATAACAGACACACTGATAGTGTCCTTATACACTTGGCTGATTGAAAAAGTGCCCTCTTCTGAGCTGGGCGATAAAACATCCTGAATATCACCCATCCGCTATCCTAGATTAAAAGGAGCCAGCCAGAGTAGGAGTTTACAGAAATTAACACTAGCCATGGGTATGAAGTTATAATATATACTGTAGACTATAATACGTTCTATATATTGTTTTCTGGAAGCTACATCTTATAAAAGGTCTAAAACACTAAAACTTCAATAATAATGTTGTTTTTCACACAAAATTAACCTATGAGCTATGTTACATATTTAACCGCCATTGTACATTAGAAAATAATCTAGCTCGTGTGGTGCTCTGTAGTACAGTATAATTACTGGTAACCAGAATTTGGAGATTGAATCTGATTAATACTTCTGAAGTAACAAAAAAGAATGGATTGGAAGTCTTCAGTGGAAATGAATGCCTTTATGTTGTACAGTCATATGAAAGAGTTTGGGCACCCCTCTTAATCTTACTTATTTTTTTTTTTTGTTTAAAATTGGGTTTTTGCAACAGCTATTTCAGTGTGATATATGTAATAACTGATGGACACAGTACTATTTCAGCATTGAAATGAGGTTTATTGTACTAACCAAAAATGTGAAATATACATTATTTCAAAAATTGACAGGTGCAAAAGTATGGGCACCTCAACAGAAAAGTGACATTAATATTTAGTAGATCCACCTTTTGCAAAAATAACAGCCTCTAGTCGCTTCCTGTAGCTGTTAATGAGTTCCTGGATCCTGGATGAAAGTATTTTTGACCATTCCTCTTTACAAAACAATTCCAGTACAGTTAAGTTTGATGGTCGCCGAGCATGGACAGCCCGCTTCAAAACATCCCACAGATGTTCAATGATATTCAGGTCTGGGGACTGGGATGGCCATTCCAGAACATTGTAATTGTTCCTCTGCATGAATGCCTGAGTAGATTTGGAGCGGTGTTTTGGATTATTGTCTTGCTGAAATATCCATCCCCGACGTAACTTCAACTTTGAATGATAGAAGGAACGGTGTTAGAATGCGGCGCTAGGTAACACAAGATCAAGCCTTCATAGAATTACCTTAAGTTTATTACACAAAGCTGCAGGGTGTTCATATGTAACTTCAACTTTGACACTGATTCTTGAACATTATTCTCAAGAATCTGCTGATACTGAGTGGAATCCATGCGACCCTCAACTTTAACAAGATTCCCGGTGCCGTCACTGGCCACACAGCCCCAAAGCATGATGAACCCTCCCCCAAATTTGACAGTGGGTAGCAAGTGTTTTCCTTGAAATGCTGTGTTTTTGTGGCGCCATGGATAACGCCTTGTTGTATGACCAAACAACTCAATCTTTGTTTCATCTGTCCACAGGACCTTCTTCCAAAATGAAACTGGCTTGTCCAAATGTGCTTTTGCATACCTCAGGCGACTCTGTTTGTGGCGTGCATGCAGAAACGGCTTCTTTCGCATCACTCTCCCATACAGCTTCTCCTTGTGCAGTGTGCGCTGTATTCTTGACCGATGCACAGTGACACCATCTGCAGCAAGATGATGCTGCAGGTCTTTGGAGGTGATCTGTGGATTGTTCTTGACTGTTCTCACCATTCTTCTTCTCTGCCTTTCTGATATTTTTGTTGGCCTGCCACTTCTGGCCTTTACAAGAACTGTGAGCCTATTAAAAAAAGAGTTTATAGCCCATATTCTGGTATAAAATATCACTTTTATTGGTATACAGTCAAAATATAATTGATTAAAAATGTATAATAAAACCCTGCATCCACGAAGGACAGGTAGATATGAATGCTATATGAGGTGTATTAGATGTAAGGAAAAAGGTGTATGATGGTCCGCGCTGCTGTGTCACAAAGTCACGGAGAAGACAGTGCTTCAGTAAAACATCCTTTATTCTTCCTTTTACTGAAGCACTGTCTTCTCCGTGACTTTGTGACACAGCAGCGCGGACCATCATACATCTTTTTCCTTACATCTGATACCAGTGTTCCACGTCCTGTGGTAGGTGGAGGTCCAGCAGCAGCTACATTTCTTGCGCTCCAGCCGGTTGTGGGTTTACACAACCCAGCAAGGTGAGTGGACAGTACACATCACCTTTTTCCAACAAAGTGTCATCATTGATAGGGCACTATTCTGCGCCTCGCTTTGTCTCCTTGCGTTTTCACAATATGAGGTGTATTGATCTTGTGGACAATGTCCTGGATATATTATGTTGAATAGGAGAATCATGTCTTTGCATTGAGTCTGTTTTACAGGCATTTGTTATCCACTTTGGTTATAGCATGGTCACTTGTATGTAGATGTGCAATATCTTCCCTGGCTTTTAACTTTATTTACTTTGTATTGTATGACTCATATTGTGTAGTTATTGAATTATATTTGTGGTACTTTGCACATTGTATAGACTGGCTTGAGGGAAGTTACCCTCCTCATGCAGTGCACATATTGGCTGGTGCATTTAAGTGTTTTTTTCTAGCACTGGGGCTTTTTTTCAGCACTTAATTTTTGGTACTGTTTTCACTGCAATATATTTATATTTTTTTATATACATTTTGAAGTTGAAGATAGGATTGTGGAGTGTCTTACTTGTCTTACACTGTTTATGGCTACATTGCTTTTTTTATGTGCATGATTGATTGCATTATATTCACACGTATATAATATATACTTTTTTGCATGAGTTTATGTACATATATGCATATTTTTATATGTGTATGTATATTTTTATATATATGTATGTATATTTATTTGACACTGGATTTTTTTGATAATTGTTTTGATACTTTGTGGTGATTTGTCTTTATTGTTGTCAACACTGCCCAGCCAGTAGATTGAGTACTATATCTAATTATAACCACTTAATTTTGTTGGACTTTCCATATGCTAGTGAGGAATTGCTGTAAAACGATTATCTGTAAAATTATTTATTAGTGTTTATTAATGGTTCTCTCTCCCTCCTATAGCTAATATTGTATTATATTGGATGCATTCATTCATGGTTGTGTCATTATAAAATGGTTTTATTATAAATTTTTAATCAATTATATTTTGACTGTATACCAATAAAAGTGATATTTTATACCAGAATATGGACTATAAACTCTTTTTTTAATAGGTTCATGTTGTTTTGAGTTTGCCTAGGGCCTTGATCGGTTCTTTACAAGAACTGTCCCTGTGGTCTTCCATTTCCTCACTATGTTCCTCACAGTGGAAACTGACAGGTTACGGCTATGTGCACATCTGACGTTTGTGCATCTCTGCAGAACGTCCAAAAACCGGTGTAGATTAGCAGAAACTGAGTTTTCTGTGCTCAGTTTTGTTCCTCGTTTTTCAAGCGTTTTTTCCACGTTTTCCGCCCGGTTTTACAGCGTTTTTCTCGGCGGTTTTCTTGCCGTTTTTTCAGACTGGTCTCTGGTGCACTTGTTATGCTGGAACCGCTGGAAAAACGACCAAAAGAAGTCACTTGCTCTATTTTTGAAAACCGGTGGAAAACCGGTGGAAAAACTGAAAACGACCAGAAAAAAAACGTTCTAATGAAGACAGCGTTTTCTAAACTCCATTGAGTATCATGTTAATCCAGCCAGTGGCTAGGATTAACATAAATTAACATAAAACTGAGCGGAAAACGCCGACGGAAACCGGTAAAAAACAGCCCACAAAACGACTGATGTGCACATACCCTAAATCTCTGAGACAACTTTTTGTATCCTTCCCCTGAACAACTATGTTGAACAATCTTTTTTTTAGATCATTTGAGAGGTGTTTTGAGGAGCCCATGATGCCACTCCTCAGAGAAGATGCAACTAGGAGAACAACTTGCAAGTGGACACCTGAAATAGCTTTTCTCATGATTGGATACACCGGGCTATGAAGTACAAAGTTCAATAAGGTTACCAAACCAATTTAGTGCTTCAGTAAGTCAGTAAAAAGTAGTTAGGAGTATTCAAATGATGAAAATCAAAACGGTGCCCATACTTTGGCACCTGTCAAATTTTGAAACAATGCATATTTCACATTTTTGGTTAGTACAATAAACCTCATTTCAAACCTGAAATATTAATGTGTCCATCAGTTATTACATATATCACACTGAAATAGCTGTTGCAAAAAAATAATTTTAAACCAAAAAAAAAAAGAGTACGATTAAGGGCCACTTTACACACACCAACTTATCTGTCCAACTTCTGAACAACTTACTGGTTGCAGTGAAATCATGGACACATTGCTCCATTTAATGGCTGTGCACAAATGGAACAATGTGTCCATGATTTCACTGCAACCAGTAAGTTGTTCAAAAGTTGGACAGATAAGTTGGTGTGTGTAAAGTGGCCATAAGAGGGGTGCCCAAACTTTTTCATATGAATGTGTATGCATAAATAACCGTAGTCTCTTCCCTAACTCTAGAGAATTGATTAAAGTAAAAAAACGTAAACACAATGGGTAAAATAATAATGAAGTTAAAACCTTTCTTTATTTGCCTATTATTTTAAAAATATTAAATACAACAGGGTCATGCCATTGCGTAAATGTTTCAACCGTTAAACAGTCTTAGGCCCCTTTCACATCAGTGGTTTTTGACGATCGCGGCAGATGTGGTGAAAAAAACACAACTGCCGCGATTACCGCATAACGGCTGCACTTGCGGCACAGTTGCGGTAAGCCCCATGCAATGTCTATGGGGCTTGCGGTAAGTGTGCGGCAGGTGCGGCAAGTGCGGTTTCGGCACTTGTGGCAGGTGCGGCCGCGAAAAAAACACTGTATACAGCGTTTTTTTTCGCTGCCGCACCTATTGCAAGTGCCGAATCCGCACTTGCCGCACCTGTCGCAAGCCCCATAGACATTGTATGGGGCTTGCCGCAAGTGAACCACAAGTGCAGCGGTTATGCAGTAATCGCGGCAGTTGCGATTTTTTTCATCGCATCTGCCGCGGTCGGCAAGAACCGCTGATGTGAGAGCACCCTTAGGCCCCTTTCACATCAGCGGTTTTCACTGATCGCGGCAGTTGCGGTGAAAAAACAACTGCTGCGATTACCGCATAACGGCTGCACTTGCGGTTCACTTGCGGCAAGCCCCATACAATGTCTATGGGGCTTGCGGTAAGTGTGCGGCAGGTGTGGCAAGTGCGGTCTTGGCACTTGCATCCGGTGCGGCCGCGAAAAAACCACTGTATACAGCGTTTTTTTTCGCTGCCGCACCTATTGCAAGTGCCGAATCCGCACTTGCCGCACCTGTCGCAAGCCCCATAGACATTGTATGGGGCTTGCCGCAAGTGAACCACAAGTGCAGCGGTTATGCAGTAATCGCGGCAGTTGCGATTTTTTTCACCGCAAATGCCGCGATCAGCGAAAATCGCTGATGTGAAAGCAGGCTAAATCATAACTTACTCAGAAACTATTTCCTTTAAAAACCATTAGCCATACCCCAATTAATGGCATAATAATTTATTCATACTTAATAAAAATCAAAATAACAAATAAAAAAAATTGGAACACTGTAAGTAAATAAAATAAAATATTTCTGTTTTTCCTTTTTGTTTTTTAGTTCCCTTCTTCCAAGAGCCATAATGTTTTTATTTTTGGCATTATAGCTTGTTTTTTTGTTAGATGTGTTGTACTTTTGAATGACACCATTTGTTCTGCCAGATAGTGAAATGGAAAATGGAAACAAAATTCCAAGTGCTGTGAAAATAAAAAGGGCAATAGCACAAAAGTTTCTAAGGTCTTTTTATTTACCATGTTCAATATATGGTAAAATGTAAGTATGATTCCCCAGTAGATAGAGAACAAACATGTAGAGTTATTTATTTTACATAGGGCCGCTTTACACACACCAACTTCTGTGACTAACTTCTGAACAGATCTCTGGATGCAGTGAAATCATGGACACATTGCTCCATTTTGTGACTGTGTACAATGGAACAATGTGTCCATGATTTCACTGCAACCAGAGATCTGTTCAGAAGTTGGACACAGAAGTTGGTGTGTGTAAAGCGGCCCTTAGGGTATTTAGGTAGTAAAGAAATGTTTCAAAAAAAGAAATTTCCTTTTGTTGCCTATTTCCGAGACCCCTAACCTTTTTATTTTTCAGGATGTGGGGCTGTGTGAGGGGGCTTTTCTTAGAAAAAAGGAGGGGGGGGGTAGGGTGTCACCATAGCGTGATCACCAGACACATGGGAAGGAGATTTGATTATAGTGAAGAAAAAGTGGCGTGTGTATGAACTGGGATCAAGCACAATTAAATTTAAGGTGAAAAAAATTAATACTTTATTCAACAAAAAGCACAAATAGGACACAAACATTTGTTTCAAAACAATTAAAAAGTGGTGAAGACCACAATACATGAAATAACCATTGCAAAATTAATAATTGGCAATGAATCAGGGATTGTGAAACAAAAATCCCTTTATAAACCCCTTTTGTTGGCAGGTAAATAGGACCTTATATATAAGGCCGGGTTCACATCACGATTTTGTGCCTATCCGTGGGATCCGTGTTGAAAGGAGGATCCCACGGACAGGCACGGATCCACACGGATCCCTGCACTCGAATCGCAAGTAGCCATCCGATCCATGTCTATGCAGGATCCGTGTGGATCCTGTTCTCCCTGCCTGTCCCTGTCTGTCCCTATCTGTCCCTCCTCTATCTCTGCTCTCCCTCTTCTTTATTCTCCCCCTGTCCTTTCCCCTCGTCCTCCCCCCTGTGCTCTCCCCTCCGGAATGTAAATAAAATTAAAAAATCCTCTCTGAGGATACTTTACATTCCGGCGACTGCAGGGCTGTGACACAGTGTCTTCTGCTGGGTGAAGATCCTGTGGTGATGTCACAGAGCTGGTCACCTGATGTGTCAGGTGACCGACTGACATCAGGAAAGGTCCTTCACCCAGCAGAAGACACTGTGTCACAGCCCTGCAGTCGCCGGAATGTAAAGTATCCTCAGAGAGGATTTTTTTATTTTATTTACATTCCGGAAGGGAGAGCACAGGGGGGAGGACGAGGGGAAAGGACAGGGGGAGCATAAAGAAGAGGGAGAGCAGAGATAGAGGAGGGACAGATAGGGACAGACAGGGAGTGACAGGGACAGATAGGGTTAATTATATGTACTGAGCACTGCCTCTGGGCATGCTCAGTACATAAAACACGGAGCAGACATCGGATCCGAGTTCAGCTCGGATCCGATGTCCATAGGCTCCTATACTATCGGGGCTTGGATCAGCTCTGATCCGAGGCTGTCCGATTTCATTCTCGGACACTCATGGACACAAAAACGCAGCAGGCTGCGTTTTTGTGTCCATGATGAAATCGGACAGGATCGGATGGTGCCAAAATCGGATGTCAGAAGGCACACATCCGATCCGATCCGAACCCCATAGGGATACATGGGAGCCGATTTTGGATCCGAGTGTATCCGTTTTGAAATGGATACACTCGGAAGCTCCAAAATCGTGATGTGAACCGGGCCTAAGATTCCCTGAGGAAGGAGCTCGGGAGGAGGCTCCGAAACGCGTCGGAAAATAAAGGCTATCGCTGATCCAGACATCCCTGTGTCTGTGTGTCTTTGGTCTCGGAGCAGCAGCGCGGACACTGAGGCACTTTGTCCAGGATTCTATAAGATAACCTAAAGGCCACTTTACACACACAGATATCTGTGACCAACTTCTGAACAGATCTCTGGTTGCAGTGAAATCATAGACACATTGTTCCATTTGTACACAGCCACAAAATGGAACAATGTGTCCATTCACTGTAACCAGAGATCTGTTCAGAAGTTGGTCACAGATATCTGTGTGTGTAAAGCGGTCCTAAGAAAGAGGGATAAATCCAACCTTGTAAGTCTGAAGTGCTGATAATAACAGGTACAGAAAGAACTAAGCAGCCACATGGAATATTTATAACATCAAGGCAATAATCAAGCAATTACTGTTAAGCTGTATACAGTCAACATGGAGGGACATGCCTGTCAAACCATGTAAATGATAATAAACTACTAAAGCCGTGATTAAACAGTGGATCAAAATGGTTCCTTAGGGTACCTTTACACGTCGCAACATTGCATGCAATTTCACTTGCAACTTACTGGTTGCAGTGAAATCATCGACACATTGTTACATTTTGTTGCCATGTACAAATGTAACAATGTGTCCATGATTTCACTGCAACCAGTAAGTTGCAAGTGAAATTGCATGCAATGTTGTGACGTGTAAAGGTACCCTTATAAAACCATTTAGGCATGAACACAAAGTGCAGCTAAGAAAAGCCTACACACTAAATTGCTGTGATAGCAGCTTGTCCTAAATATAGAAAACTGGGAAGCCAAGTGACCCATATGATAGTGCCATAACAGTGGCTGCAAAGTGATTTTGAATCCACTGGCAGTTCACCTGTGGAGAAATAAGAGATGATTGTGCAACCTGTAATCAAGCAGCATGCAAGGAATGGTGATCCCATGGTTCAGATGTAAACCTGCGGTGCAAAGGGTGGAAATGCCATGGACAGTTGGAGCCCCATCACACAACGCGTATCGCCGTCCGCAGAGCGGCTTTGTCAGGGGTAGGAGAGCACAGGACCATATCAGGTGTAGTGCCCTTAAAAAGTGCTTAGTGTCGGTACCGCTGGGCGGGCGTCAGTGATGACGCGCATAGCGAGAGAACAACTTCCGTTGTTAGGCATTAGTGCGCGTGCGCGAGATCAGCCGGTCAAAGGATACACTGCGCATGTCAGAAAAGCGCAAGTCTCATATTAGAGGCGAACTGATTAGAAAGTGTACTGTGCAAATCAAAGTAGCGCAGACAGGATATTAAAGAGGAACATGAGGTAGTTTTTTAGTCTCAATTTACCATTTTGGTATCTGTTGAGAGGATTTATACAAATGAAACATCAAGTTTAGTATTGTATATATATAATGGAAAAGTTAAACTTGTTAATACTGGACCACAGGGTACCTGATGAAGTAAATTTTAGTTAATTTGGAAAAAAAAAATGTGGGGGTTGTATTAATGTATTACTCTTTTACAGGGTCAAGTAGTAGTAATTGAGCCCTGTATGTAAAGGGAAAAAGGTAGGAAAAGAAGAAAAGAAAGGAAGGGGTGAAAAAAAAAAAAGCGAGAGAGAAGGGGGAGGAGAGAGAGGGGAAAGGAGGGAAGAGAGGGTGAGGGGGAGAGGGAGAGAGAAAGGAGAGGAGAGGAGGGGAGAGGAAAGTAAAAGTAGGGATGGGATGGGGGTAAAGTAATATGGAATTGAGGATTTGGAAAAGGTATTTCCAAAAAAAAAATATAAAATAATGAGGCAACAACACAATAAATACTCTATATTAAGAGTCTCTAACTGGTTTGAGAAGAATCGCTTCCGGATTAAATGAAGTCTTCATTAGAATAAACTCAAAACCAATATCCATATAGATTCATTCAGTTGGTCTTCTTCATTTTTCCTTTGTAGAGGACAAGGTCCATACTCCGTGTGGATCCTTGTTAGTCCTAGATGCTACTGCTCCCAATGGTGTCGTATTGAGGAGGATCCGCGTGATCTACTGGAATTGGAAAAGTTTTAGTAAGTTCAGAAAAAGGAATCAAACAATGATAGAATTGTCATTGGCAAAGTATTCTATCTGCATTTATAAAAGCCCTTGAAGAGGAATTCTTCATTTATGCCATCAGGGGTCATACTCTTAAGGTCGAAGAACGAAGATCCAGCGTGTCTCTTTCCTCAAAAGTTCATCCACTAATCTGCCACCCCTGATATTGGGTTGGACCCTGTCCACTATAAGAATTCGTAGGCCTCTTGGTGAGCTGTTGTGAGCCTCTAAAAATGGCGTGCAACTGATGAAATCGGTTTACTTGCTTTCAGGTGGGCCTCCACACAAGCGATATTTGACATATGACTTTGGATTCTCTTCTGGGCCTCTTGTGTGGTTTGCCCTACATACAGTTTAGGACAGTTACAGACCAAAACGTAAATTACGTTTTTGGATCGACAATTGGCATAAATAAGGGAGCTTTTGTTGCAACCTGAGCTAACATTTTTACGGATACCATTTTGGGGTAGACACGATTTTTGCATTTTGATACAATGTTGTAGTGACCAAAAAAACCTAATGCTGGTGTTTTGATTTTTTTTCTTGGGGTTTTCCGTTCTGATTCATTTAGCTTATCATTTGATTGGACATTTTTTAACACAAATGGGACAAAGGGGGATGATTTGAACTGTTGTGGTTTTTTAATTTTTTTCAAAACATTTTCTTACTTTTTACAGTATTTAATAGATCCCTTAAGGCACTTATTGCTGTGATTGTACACTGTGTGCAGAATTATCAGGCAAGTTGTATTTTAGAGGATTATTTTTATTATTGATCAACAACTACCGTATGTTTTCAATCAACCCAAAAACTCAAATATCAAAGCTTAATGTTTTTGGAAGTTGGAGTGTTTTTTTTTTTCGTTTTTTTTTTTAGATTTGGCTACCTTAGGAGGATATCTGTTTGTGGAGGTAACTATGAGGCTGGGGTCACACACACAGATATCTGGGCAGATATTGTTCACAGATCTCTGGTTGCAGTGAAATCATGGACAGATTGCTCCATTTGTACACAGTCACAAAATGGAACCATGTGTCCATGATTTCACTGCAACCAGAGATCTGTGAACAATATCTGCACAAATATCTGTGTGTGTGACCCCAGCCTTACTGTGCAAAATTATTAGGCAACTTAATAAAAACCAAATATATTCCCATCTCACTTGTTTATTTTCACCAGGTAAAATAATATAACTGCACAAAATTTAGAAAAAAACATTTCTGACATGCAAAAACAAATCCCCCAAAATTAGTGACCAATATAGCCACCTTTCTTTATGATGACACTCAACAGCCTTCCATCCATAGATTCTGTCAATTGCTTGATCTGTTTATGATCAACATTGCGTGCAGCAGCCACCACAGCCTCCCAGACACTTTTCCGAGAGGTGTACTGTTTTCCCTCTCTGTAGATCTCACATTATAGTAGGGACCACAGGTTATCTATGGGGTTCAGATCAGGTGAAAAAGGGGACCATGTCATTATTTTTTCTCCTTTTAGACCTTTACTGCCCAGCCATGCTGTGGAGTAGTTGGATGCATGTGATGGAGCATTGTCCTGCATGAAAATCATGTTCTTCTTGAACGATACCGACTTCTTCTTGTACCACTGCTTGAAGAAGTTGTCTTCCAGAAACTGGCAGTAGGTTCGGGAGTTGAGCTTCACTCCATCCTCAACCTGAAAAGGTACCACAAGTTCATCTTTGATGATATGAGCCCATACCAGTACCCCACCTCCACCTTGCTAGCATCTGAGTCGGAGTGGAGCTCTCGTCCCTTTACTGATCCAGCCTCTGGCCCATACATCTGGCCCATCAAGAGTCACTTTCATTTCATCAGTCCATAAAACCTTTGAAAAATCAGTCTTAAGATATTTCTTGACCCAGTCTTGACGTTTTATCTTATGTTTCTTGTTCAAAGGTGGTTGTTTTTCAGCCTTCCTTACCTTGGACATGTCCCTGAGTATAGCACACCTTGTGCTTTTTGATACTCCAGTAACGTTGCAGCTCTGAAATATGGCAAAACTGGTGGCAAATGGCATCTTCACGCTTGATTTTCCTAAATTCATGGGCAGTTATTATTGCACCTTTTTTGGCCAACACGCTTCTTGTGACCCTGTTGGCTATTTGCCATGAAACGCTTGATTGTTCAGTGATCACGCTTCAAAGGTTTGGCAACTTCAAGACTGCTGCATCCCTCTGCAAGACATCTCAAATTTTGGACTTTTCAGAGCCCGTCAAATCTCTCTTCTGACCCATTTTGTCTAAGGAAAGGCATTTGCCTAATAGTTAAGCACACCTTATATAGCGTGTTGATGTCATTACACCACATCCCTCCTCATTACAGAGATACACATCACCTGATTTACTTAATTGGTAGTTGGCTCTCAAGCCTATGCAGCTTGTAGTAGGACAACATGCATAAAAAGTATCATGTGGTCAAAATACTCATTTGCCTAATAATTCTACACACAGTGTATGATCGATTGTGCTACACAGATCGTGCTGACAGGTAAAGGAGTCATCAGTTGACCCTCGGCTGTTTTGACAACCTATCGGTTATGCAACAGGGGAGCCGATGGGAGGAATTATTGACACGGGTTTCATTCTGGTATGTTGCCAAGTATTTGCTTTCAATATCAAAAAAGCTTCTGATTATTTCTGAAGTACTTGAAGTCCAGTACTGATCTCTGGGTTATAATTGGAGATGTCATCTAGATGAAGGGAAATCAATGGCTGTTCTACATTAAGTATACAAAATAGTAATAGTAAAAAGTGACTTATGGTATATACTCCCAACTTCAGTGGTATAAGATATGATATCACTGAGCCAAGACATTGGAAAATTGATAAAACATAAAACCTCCTTAACACAACTAGACTTTACTAACAGCCTGGTACAGTATTTTCGGGAAACCATCATTGTTCACAGAGACCTAATATAAAAGATACTAAAATGAAAAGAGGGCCTTTATAAAAATTTTGCACAGCTTAATCTACTTTTCATTATAATGGGTTTTCCAAAAATTAATGATTATAGTAGACCATTCCACTGGAGAAAAGTCATCCCAGAAATCAATTCTATTTAACGGCACCTGAATGACCAATTATTTATAGGTTTCATGCGCGTAATTAAATTGGGATTACTTAAAATGCTAGAAAGGTAATTTGTCAAAAGCTTTCCAGTTGTAATTGTTCTCACAGTGGTATTTGGGGTTTAGCAGAACACAGAGGGGGTGTATAAATGGTTTGTGCATATACTTAGCTGCATTGCACAATTCTACACGTGTCTATACATTTGCAGATATACAATATAAAATATACTATTATAATAATCTTTGGCTACCATATTTGACGATTCAGATGGTATTTTATGGAGTGTGCAGGCGGGTTGCCTTAGTAGTTGTCAAGCTAAAAACACATTGTGTTCAAGCACTTCTTGGGGTAAAAAAATCTTTCTTTGGATGATTACCCCATCTTTATATGACTAAAAATAACCATGTATCTGCTATTACCTTCCAAATAAACTAATACTGCATCCAGTGGTGTAACTAGAATCTGTAGGACCACGATATACAATTTGAACCTGCCCTCCATATTGGTCAGATATATGGGCCTTTGCAGCATTATAAATATCATAAAGACATACGAGTTGCCAACCCTTCCCATTCATTATGTAGTAATTTCCCCCATACTGAACCCCTTCCTGGTAAGTATGCCTATGATCCTGGTAAACATGTCCCCTATCCTGGTATGTACAGTCATGTCCAAAAGTGTTGGCACCCTTGGGAATGTTCCAGAAGATAAAGTATACATCCAAGAAAATTATTGCAATTATACAGGTCTTGTCATACACGTTTATTTCCTATGTGTGTATTGGAACAACACCAAAAAAATGGCTAATTGGGTATACTTTCACACAAATTTTCATAAGATCTTTCCAATGGTGTTCAATGCTGTGTACATCCAGACTCATTGTTGTTACTTCAGACGTCTCTAGTGCTTTGCTACCATCCATTTCTTGAAGTACAGGGTGTGCCATTTATATGGATACACCTAAATAAAATGGGAATGGTTGGTGATATCAACTTCCAGTTTGAGGCACATTAGTATGGGAAGGGGAAAACATTTCTAGATGGGTGGTGACTATGGCGGCTATTTTGAAGTCAGCCATTTTGGATACAACTTTATTTTTTTCTATGAGAAGAGGGTCATGTGACACATCAAACTCATTGAGAATTTCATAAGAAAAACAATGGTGTGCTTGGTCTTCATGTAACTTTATTCTTTCATGAATTATTTACAAGTTTATTACCACTTATAAAATGTGTTCAACGTTCTGCCCATTGTGTTGAATTGTCAATGCAACCCTCTTCTCCTACTCTTGACACACTGATAGCAACATCGCAGAAGAAACTGCTAGCATAGGCTTCCAGTATCCGTTGTTTCATATGCTGCACATTTTATATCTTCACAGCATAGACAATTGCTTTCAGATGACCCCAAAGATAAAAGTCTAAGGGGGTCAGATTGGGAGACCTTGTTGGCCATTAAACTGGCCTATGACAACCAATCCACTTTCCAGGAAACTGTTCATGTATGAATGCTTGGAGCTGACACCCATAATATGGTGGTGCACCATCTTGTTGGAAAAACTAAGGGAACAGATGACGATGCAGCCAGATGTTGTCACTCCCGGTAGGTGGACCGGTACCCTGGGGCAGGTGTACAAGTATATGTGTAGATGGTGGTGAAGTTGCAGTGCAGGGCAGGGGAGGCCGGAATAAATCTAGGACACAGCTGAAGGTTCTTAGGTAGCAGCATCCAGCTGGGTGTTGTGTCCTACGAGCCAGGGGTCCAGCCACTCCCAGGTAGATTGGAAACACTTAGCCAGCACCCCTTTTTGTATAACGCATATAGTGTCAGAGTAGGACCCGGTAAGTTTGAGAGCACTTTGGCGTAGTTACTGGGCTCTTCGCAGTGACGTCAGTGATGAAGCTAAGTCTCTCAATTCATTTATTCCAGTACAGTATTTACTGAGTTCATTTATCACATATGCATTTCTTAGCTGCACAGACAATCCTGCATTTTGTGTATCAGCCATTAACCTCATTCCCTAGCATAATGTGTTCAGTGTTGCAGCAAACGTATTCCCGTAAGTGCATATCTCAGTCTGAGAACTGACAACCAACAACTGATAACTGATAAATTATATCTGATAAATGATAACTGATAAATTATAATTGATACTTGATAAATGATAATTGTTAAATTATAAATGATAATTGATAAATGATGATAGATCATTGATAAATGATAATTGATAATCCCTGCAAACTTTACTACATTACCCTAAAAACCGAGTTCAGGCGAGGTCTGTCAGAGATCAGAGTCAAAGAGATTTCTGTACACAGAGAAGTATGTGTGTATGTTTAGTATTGTAGAAGAAAATGACCTCATCCAAAGAAAATCACATCTTTGTTTGTCAGTTTATTGAATAGAGGAGTGGTGTAAGCATGGGACTAACAACCTCAAAGTGGCAGGTTTGAGAACAGTCCTTCAAGTAATTTTTATTTTTTTAATAAATTATGCTGGTTAATACACATAGCATTCTGTCATATTTCTCTTTTATTATTAGGCTATTTACCATGTGAATACACAGCATGCCTGATCATTTTTTAACACATCAGGATGATAATCAGAATATAATATATTAAAGGTGAAATATGGCTGAAATGTGTCTATTAACCAGCATAATTGATTCTGAATAAAAAAAAGATATGTAAACTATATTTAAAAAAATAAATATGGACAGTGCTGGTTTTGAACCTACAAGTCCAAAGGCAATGACATTAACACTATGCTACACATTTGGCAAATAGATGTGAGTAATTTTGCATGCAGCACTTCTTAGTGTGTACAAAAATCATTTTTATTCTGATGGTTACGACCTGATACTGACACATTTGTCAGAAATCATGGATCAGGGATGAGAAATCAAAAGTCAGCTATCGAAATAAAATAGCAACCACCAGAGGTCAGTTCACTTTGGTAAGGCTACTTTCACATACCGATTTTCAGGGAGCCGATGCTGTCCGATATAAATCGGACAGCATCGGCTCCCTTCTGCTGCCTGGAATCGGGTTCCAAATAGGCACCCGATTCCGGCATAAAATCGGCGCCGGGCTGCAAAAAACGAAAAAAAAAAAAAAAAGTTTATTCTCACCTCTCCCCGAGCCCCCGCCGTCTTCCGCCATCTTCCTCTAGGTTCCCGGTGGCTCTCGCAGGTTGCCGGTGTCAGCAGAGGTGTACCTCTGCTGTACACAGGACCTGCGATGATGTCACAGTCACGTGACCGCGGGTTCACCATGGTGAACCCACGGTCACATGACTGTGACATCACCGCAGGTCCTGAACAGCAGAGGTACACCTCTGCTGACACCGGCAACCTGCGAGAGCCACCGGGAACCTAGAGGAAGATGGCGGAAGACGGCGGGGGCTCGGGGGAGGTGAGAATAACCTTTATTTATTTTTTTTAACACTTGTGCTCCTAGTTAGGAGCAGTTTTACTGTACTGAGCATGCTCAGTACAGTAAAACGGGGTCCGAGGAGACATAGATGTTTCCTCGGACCCTTCTCCATAGGGCCCCATGTTATAGGCATCGGACCTAATCGGATGTGCACTAAATGCCATCCGATTTGGTCCGATCCGAATCTGTCAGATTTTATTTTCGGTGCTAAAATCGGAGCAGGCTCCGATTTTAGCACCGATAATAAAATCGGACAGAATCGGATCGGACCAAATCGGATGGCATTTACTGCACATCCGATTCGGTCCGATCCCCATAGGGATACATGGGGTCCGAAAATCGGTCCGATGCTGTCCGATTTTTTTCGGACAGCATCGGAAATGCGAAAATCGTTATGTGAAAGCACCCTAAGTCTGCATTTTTTGTCTCTAAGTGAAAGAGAATCACATCTCTGTAACATCTGAAATAATAACCTTGTGACAAGTTCATCTGACTCTGGTGTCAACTGTTTGGGTTCAAGACCAGAACTTCCCCTTTATTGTTTTTTTGTTAAATTAATTATGCTCCTTAATAAACAAGTTTCAGCCATATTTCACCTTTAACATATGATATTCTGATTATCAATCTAACGTGATTAAAAAAAATAGCAGGCGTGACGTTTATTCACATTGTACATAGCCTAAGGTAACTGGGGTTGGAGGCACTAATTTATTAGAAGTGTCTGTACATCTTCCAAATTCATTAGGAAAGGGTGTAATCACATTATACTATATAAAAATGTTGTTTGCATCTGCACCCACTGGTTGCAAGGTAATGCTCCCCCGGTCTCTGCTCCGTGCCCCCAGTCTTTGCTCCGCTCCACTGTCCTCTGCATTGCTCCCCCAGGCTCTGCCCCACTTCCCCGCTCTCTGCTCTGCTTCCCCGGTCTCTGCGTAGCGTAGCAGAGCAGAGAAGAGACTGGGGGAGTGGAGCAAGAGACCTGTGGAGCAAAGCAGAGACTAGGGGAGCAAAGCAGAGACCAGGGGAGCAGGGAAGAGATTGGGGGAGCGGTGCAGAGATCAGGGGAGAAGTGCAGAGCCTGGAGGAGCGGAGCAGAGACCAGGGGACAAAGCAGAGACCAGGGGGGCAGAGTAGAGACCGGGGGAGTGGATCAGAGACCAGGAGCATGGAGCAGAGACCAGGGGAGCATTACCTTGTGACCAGTGGGTGCAGATGCAATTATCAATTATCATTTATCAATTATCATTTATCATTTATAGATCAATTATCATTTATCGATCATTTATCAATTATCAATTATCATTTATCATGCATTGCTGCAAATAACATTTCCTGTGTGCTCTCCAAAGTGCATATCCGGGGATTCGCTGTGGAGCCAGTGGCTGCAGTAAACATTGGGTTGCCAAATGGATCAATAGACAGGCGGCGCATGCACTAAACATGCAAATTTCTAAGTTTGCAGTGTATCTGCCAGGCTAGGGGCAGATGAAGGTCTGACCCTAGCCATAGTCCTGCTCACGTCCAGGAACGCAGCCCACACAAAGTCCTAGATTAAATACACTAGTAACTTAGCGATCAAAAGTTCTTTACAGATCGTGGAAGCTGTGGAAGTAGCAGATCTCTTTCTCCTTGTAAATCTGGAGGGTAAAACAACAGTCTGGATCTAAGAAATCCACTGAACACTGCAGACAGCTGAGAGCAGAGTAACAGAGCAGCTAGATTAAATGAGCAGCAGCAGAAGTCTGGAAGAAGGATTTAAGTGCATCTGAAGCCAGGAAGCAGAAAATACTCAGGCAATGATAAATTCCAGGACTGGACTTTAAATAGACCGATCTGACTGGAAGTTCAACCTTCATTTCGAGCAAGGGCAAGGAAACACAAGTTGTGTGGAAAACCCGGAAACCTTGCAAGGTGCCTTGTTCATCTGTACAAACAATTATATGCAATAATTCCCAATACATAATTATACATTCAAGATGGGAATGTCCAGCCATCAGGAAGGAGACAGGTTCTGTGTCCCAGAGATGAACATGCTTTGGTCCGAGATGTGCATATCAACTCAAGAACAAAAGCAAAAGACATTTTAAAGATGATGGTGGATGCTGGTAAGATTGTGTCATTATCCACAGTAAAACAATTACAGTATCAACATGAGCTGAAAGGCCACTCTGCCAGGAAGAATACGGTATATTACTCGAAAAGAAACATAAAAAAAACAGATTAATTTTTGCATATTCACCAAGGAACAAAGACCTACATTTTTGGAGACATGTCCTGTGGTTGTGTCACATACCAGGATCCGGATACTCCATCACTGAGCAACAGTATGATCCTGTCACTTATGATGGCCATGCTCAGGGTCTGAGGACCTAGGGACAGAGGTAAAGGTATGTGGCTTTAGAAATACGATGGGTTAACACTGGCTTACTGTTCCCTAATGTGGTGGTGAGTGGCATTCCCCATGGTGTTGTTGTGATGGAGGGTAACAGAAGAAATTAGAAGACCTGATGTTATAAAAAAAAAAACAGATGATCTTTACTGTACAAGTCACACAGCCAGGCAGGATATGCAGCCACAGAGGAGATAATTCACTTTTGATGGTAGTAGTTCAGACATTTAGTTGCAGTACAGGAGAAAGTTGCCCATGGGGCGTGTTAGGATCCTCTTCAGTGTGTCCTATCCCACTGTGGAAAATGTGCATTTCTGAGGAAGGAGAGAGGTTTGCTCTGAAACGTGTAGAAATAAAGCACCATTATCCATAGATCCTTTGTGGTCATTCATTGTCCATATACAGTTAGCGCGGATCACAAAAACACCGTCCATTGGATTTATCTATCCCATTGTGGGACTCAGACCAAGTAGACCCCACGGCTCCAGTCCCTATGACCTTCATCTATTCATCTATCTATGGGGATTCCATTCCCTTTTAGAAAACCTACAGGAATCAGCTCCATACACTCCTAGAACAGCCATATAAAGGGGGATCAGTTCCCTCCTACATCCTTCCGTCTGGTGTATCATGGGTGATGTCCCACTGAAATCTGAGGTGACTAAGGGTACTGCAGCTTTTATGCACACTAGACTCTACCCACTAGCTCTGTTGAAAACTGATACTGAGCCGGATCACAATGTGAACAGGTCTGTAAACCGTGCTCACACCACCAGATTCTACATCACAAAAAAGACTGTAAAAAACACTATGCATCTATGAGGTAATTCACACTAGATTAGGTTTTAAATACGTTAGTCTAGGGACCGCTCTGATAAGGTTCACCCTGAAGTGGTACAACGGCTTCGTACCTTTTTTGCAAAAAACATATTAACTACGTTTTTTACACTGTCTTTTTTGTGATGTAGATTCTTGGTGGCGTGAACATGGTTTACAGACCTGTTCACATTGTGATCCAGATCAGTATCAGTTTTCATTAGTTTCTTGTCCTGCAAGTTGGGAAGTGCCCCACCCCTTCTCACTGAGCTGGACACATAAAGTGCTGCTTCTACCTTTTTGTGCCCATAATGAATCTGGCTCTGCTGCATCCTGCATCTATGAGGTAATTCACACTAGATCAGGTTTTAAATACGTTAGTCTAGGGACCATTCTGATAAGGGTCACCGTGAAGTGGTACAACGGCTTTGTAGTTTTTTTGCAAAAAATGTATGAACTAAGTACCCTGCTGTTGACACATTTTTGCACTTGCTTTTTACTTATATAGCAGAGACATTTTTGGACGTTTTTTACACTGTCTTCCACTAGCTCTGCTGCTAGGCTACCAGCTCAATGGGGAGTAATAACTGACTGCATGCCTGTGTATTGTGTAAAACTACTAAGTCATCCTGACTATACATAAAGTAACAAAATAACAAATTAGGAAATATGCCAATAGTGTCCGCTCTGGGTCACTACAGTCTGACAAAACTAAAATTGCTCAAAATGACTATTGTTACATTTGGAGTAAAAATCGAGAAGCTTGGAAGCCTAAGAACACCATCCCAACTGTGAAGCATGGGGGAGGTAGCCTTATGTTGTGGAGTTGCTTTGCTGCATGAAGGACTGGTACACTTCACAAAATAGATGGCATCAAGAGGAAAGAAATTATGTGGCAATAATGAAGCAACATCTCAAGACACCAGCCAGGAATTTAAAGCTTGTGCAGAAATAGGTCTTCAAAATGGACAATGCCCTGACACATACTGCCAAACTAGTTACAAAGTGGCTTAAGGATAACAAAGTTAATGTTTTGGAGTGGCTATCACAAAGCTCTGATCTCAATCATATTGAAAATTTATGGGCAAATCTGATATAGCAAATGCGAGCAAGGTGACCCACATACATGGAACAGTTACACCATTTCTTTCAAGAGGAATGGGCCCAAATTCCTATCAACTATTGTGAGAAGCTTGTGGAAGAATATCCAGAATGTTTGACTCAAATGATAAACTTAAGGGCAAAGGTACCAAATACTAATGAAATGTATGTAAACTTGTAACTTTGCAGAAAGTAATAAAAATGGCTTAAAACATTCTCATTCACTCATTATTCTGGCATTTGGCAAATATTACTAATTATGGTAATCCTAATTGAAAACAGACCTAAAATGAAAAACGTTTATTCTGATTTCATGTCAGATAGTGAGGAAAACATGCATATGTGTCTTATTATAAAGTATATTGTGAGGCACCGCCAGCATGGTCCCGTGGCCGGGGTGCATCACATGCAGGATCAGTGTATGATCCTGTCCACACTGGCCGGTTTTACTGTGATGATGCTGTGTGAACCTATGCGGAACACAATTAGTTAAATATGAGAGTGAGTGCTGTAGATCTGACACATAGATGAGCCTGATGAGTGGCTGTATGGGAACCGTGTGTTCTAATTGGTAGCAGCCCAGGTGGGTGTGTCCTGAGTAATAGCAGCCCAGGTGGATGTGGATATGTCAGTGTGGGAGTGGCAGGCACGGTATAGAGCCTGCCAGCTGATTGAGTGTGATCCTGATCATCAGCCAGAGAGCACCAGAGAGATGCAGCCAGAGATCCAGTCTGTGTGTGTTTGAGTCTCAGACTGAAGGACGCTGAGAGCAGAGCAGTCCAGAGCTCTGTGGTGTGCGAACATGAGGGGAGCGTGCTAGCTCCATTCCGGTGGCCAGGACCGGGGTCGTGACAGCTCCTGGAGTGGGGAAGCCGTGGCTGAACCAGGTGGATACTGGTCTGGACGTGTGGCGAGACACGTCTGGGAAGGAGCCCTTGGGGACGCTTGGTGTACCCGTGACCCAGGTAGCGAGACCCGGATCCATGCCCGGTAAGAAGGCAGTTCCCGTATGCAAGAGTGAACTGTGTACCCTGTGCGTAAAGCGTGCCAGGCGGGCATAGCCACCATTGGGTCCGACTAAACAGTCAGTGAAGGGATCCGTTGAAGTGTATGTGTATTTTATGGCTTATGTAAAAGACCCAGCGAGTGTATTTAGCCCTACAGGAGGCAGACATATGAATGATGCCAGGCGGGCATAGCCGCCATTGGGTCCAACTAAAACAGTCAGTGAAGGGACCCGTTGAAGTGTATGTACCGATGGACAGAAGCAGGGGTTAGAAGGGCTCCTAGAGTGGGGAAACCGTGGTTGAACCAGGTGGACGCCGGTCTGGATGTGTGACGAGATACGTCCAGGAAGGTGTCCCTTAGGGATGCATGGCGTACTCTTTACTCAGGTTGCGCATTCCCTGTTCTGAACCCAGAGGGGCCACAATCCATGGATGTCTATATGATGGGCTGTGAGCGTGTGGTAGGACGTATGTGATCCATGGATGCTTATATGATGGATCACATGCAGTGTGTAAGAACCCGTCAGGCTGGTGCCTGTATTCCGAGGTAGTGTGGTGCTGGGTAAATAAAGCCAGGCAGCTGGTACCGCCATTGGGACCCACAGGGCCCATTGATATATATGGTTAAATATGTGTTATAAATGTATGTATAACACTGAGACAGGCCGGTGGCCGTGACCACCACGGGAGCTGCCGTTAGTGCTCCAAAGGTTGGAAGGAGAGGTGGTTACAGGTCCCGGGTTAATGTAGTTTTATATGTGCAATAGTTCATAATATACGTAATGTACTGTGTAATGTAATGAATTATGTGACGTGCTTATGTTCAATGTTTAATGTACTGTACGAGTTATGAGTTATATGTGAGCAATAAACGGGTAGTCGTTTGCAAACTTATAAGCACGTGTTTGGTGTCGTTATGCAAGCGGGTTCCCCGGGCGCTACCTCACAGTATGTAAACATCTAGTTTCAACTGTATGTCATACTCATATGCATCCTAGTTTGTCTGACCTGCAGGTTGTCATAGGTACCAAATCTGAAATAATTTGTGTCCTTTTGAATAGTGGGGTGAGGTCCAGTATGGTGGATTCTTAGTTTTCTCAAACTTATGATCTCTCTCGTAGTATTCTGATGAAACCCAATCCTCATATTTGATGTTGGTAAGTGGTGTTTTATGTGAATTATGCATAACTTAAACTTTTGCATAGGAGCCTTGCTCATTTCTTGATATATTTTTGAAGGCTTTACTACCCCTATAGCACTGGATCTTTCCTGGTTGGTTATGCACAAGACGGCGGTTAATTGCCACCAAAAGCCTTGCTAAGGGACATTTTTGATCTCCCTTCTTCTCCTGTGGTGGCAGTGTTCTTTTTTGTTAAACAAAAAGATGGGGGGGTCTCTGTCCTTGTTTAGAATTTCTTCAGTTAAATTGAATTACCATCCAAGACCCTTACCCCTTCTGATAATTCCTGATTTATTTAATCAGATTGATGTTGCTTAATTGTTCTCCAAGTTGGAACTTAAGGGGGCCTGTAATTTGATTAAAATCAGGGAAGGGGATGAACAAAAGATGGCCTTTAATACTCCTGAACAGCATTATGATAATATGGTCATGCCATTAGGTCTGACAAATGCTCCTGCCATTTTTCAACATTTCTTCAATAACATTTTTTGTCATGTGGTGGGCAGATTTGAAGTGGAATATCTTGATGATAATTTTATTTACTTGCCTAATTTTGAGATGCATCAGCCTACACGTCAGGTAGGTATTAAGGTACCTTTACACGCCGCCACTGTGCCTAGCAACAGGTATCAACTGCACGTACACGTACAAGTTTTTGACGGTTGATACCGATCGCCGATGCCGCATGTACACGCCGCCATTGCGTTGTCAACTGAAGGTATCTTTGTTCCCCAGAAGTTCCGACAGATCCTGCGGATGACTTCCTGTTGAATACCTTCGCTGCTTCACACGCCGCTACCACAAAGGAATATGGTAAAAATGGGAAAGGAAACGGTGTTCACCAGTCCGCGCTGCCAGGATCCACTTATTCCAGGGAAGAAACTCACGATCAGAAGTGATATGATCAAATCCTTTATTGCATCCTACGCTTTTCAGTGCCCTCCTGGCACCTTCCTCAGGGTGCCAGGAGGGCACTGAAAAGCGTAGGATGCAATAAAGGATTTGATCATATCACTTCTGATCGTGAGTTTGTTCCCTGGAATAAGTGGATCCTGGCAGCGCGGACTGGTGAACACCGTTTCCTTTCCCATTTTTACTGTATGATTCAACGTGCAAGTGGTCGGTGGGCGTCCAGCAGCAGCCATCCGGATAAAACACTATATGTCTGTATACCAGTTGTAGTCGCACAACTGAAATAGGTGAGTGGTTCCTTTATACCACCGTACTTTAAGTGTCTAAGTGATAAGGCACTATTGCGCCTCTTGTTCCCCTTCCCCCTTTTTCTTACAAAGGAATATGGGCGTACATCTTTCGCGCCGCAAGTACATAGGCGTGACAGAGTTGTGTATTCCGTGACGCTAATATGCTGATTGGACAATGCAATAGCGTCATGATTGGCGAGCCTGCACAGGAAGGCTGGCTATTACAAGACGCCATTGCAATTCTGTAGTGTGAATGGACAGCTCTTTAATTATGGCGCCCTGAGAAGGGACAGCCAATCGTAACACAGTAGCCCCCACCAATGATCGCTGATGGGGCGTGGTATCCATGACGCTGTGGCACGCCCTGGGAATTCACTAGGCGATGCAAATTCCATCCCTGTGCTCCGTTTACACGCCACTACCATGGCAATTGTGCCTTTGTGTTGCCTTCGGTTTTTGAGCACGGCTCAGAAACAGGTATCTGAGTCAACTGCAGGACACCGGAGGAATTTCCCCTATTTACACGTCGCCATTTTTGAGCAATTTCATGGCAACAGGCACAATTATCCCCATTGCCAGGCAGTTGCTACCACGCAGTGGTGGCGTGTAAAGGGACCTTTACAGATATTATGGACTAATAAACTGTATGGTAAACTTGAAAAATGTGTTTTCACTGTACAGGAGAAGCAATTTTTGGGATACTTGGTGTTGTCTTTGGGCTCCCGGATGGACCCAGAAAACATCTACGCTGTACTAGCATGGGATCCTCTGGGAGATCTGAAAGCATTAAATCGCTTTTTTGGGTTTGCATATTACTATCGAACGTTTATCCAGAACTTTTCCAATTGTCAAACCTTTCCCAGACATGACCAAAATAGGTACTGAATGCTTTAATTGGTCCGACTGTGCTCACCGGGCATTTATCTCCATGAAGAAATATTTTGCCATGGCACCTGAACTCATTCTGCCTAATGTTTCTGTCAAGTCGCCGGCAGACTCAGTGACTGTTATTTGTGCCCCAGCCACTAGGCATTGCTGGATTCCTTCGGCTAGTGATGCCAGTGCTGGTTCCTGCTTCTGTCGCTGGGCATCGCCATGCTCCTCCTGTAGGTGAATGTTGGTTACAGAAGAGAGGTCCCTGCACAGGCATCTGGTAGGCGCAGGCTTCGTTCCTCTATCAGAAGTGGGGTGGTTGGTACCAGTCATGCATCACCATCTTGCCTGGTTGTAGGGGCGGTCTTGATGAGATGATCAGGCGGTGAGCTCCAGCCAATAAGAGGGGACCGTGCCCTTTAAATACCTTGGAGTCTGTCCTGCAAGCCGCCAGATATATTCTTGGTTTTCCCAGCTCTCTAGTTTGTGCTATATTATATTGACTCTGACTTTGCCTGAATTTTGACTCATCTACTGACTGACGATTTTGTACTTTTGCGGCCCTTATGGTTTTTGATGCTGCTTTCTGACTATGCTTTTGGATGCCGATTTTGTCTATTCCCTGACCTCCTATTCTTGTCCCTTTCTGGCAACCTCCCTGCTCCAGTCTGCTGCTCACGTATAGACAGCTACCTCCCAGGCTCCGCTGTAATTCCAAATCCCTGTATAGGGGTAAAGGATCTCGACCTTTCTCGGATGCTACCTTATCAGCAGCTCAGCCTTTGCAGTTGATGGTTGTCACAGTTTCTGAACAGTTTAATGTTAAGGTTGAGGGATCCGAGGTGAGGCTGTTTTATCGTCGGGATCGTCTCCTGGTAAGTGGCGTCCATGTGGTTTTCTCAAAATATTATTGCCTGCCAAAAGAAACTATGATATTGGTAATAGGGAATTTCTGGCTATTAACTTGGCTTCTAAGGAGTGGCATATATCTTTGTAAGGGGTAGCTCACTCTGTCATGGTAATTTCGGCCCATAAATATATGTTGTATCCAAAAACTGCCTGATGTCTCACTACTAGACAAGTTAGGTGGTCTTTATTCCTTGCTAGGTTTAATATTTTTGTCACTTATCCTGGGGTTAAGAATATCAAGGCTGATGCTTTGTCCTGGATTTTCCCTGGTGGAAGTAGTTCTGATGAGAAGGAAGAAAACACTCCAGCTCCAATGCGCAGCTAAAATCCTCCTAAACAATTGTTTGTACACTAATTAGAATGCATTAAACAGATTCATTGAAAACCAAAATGTGGCTTGTGTGCAGCTATGGCCCATGGCTACCTATTTTGGACGAGACAAAAACTAAATGTTCTTAGTAAAGCTGTTCTCTCATTGTTCTGAACATCCATAAATACCTTCAAATTGATAATTAAGGTGCATCCACAATCATGTGCTCTGCCAATTTAGATGTTATCAAATCGATGCGCTAAGAAAAAGCAATAAATAAAATCCCACAGATATAAACTTGTACATACAAACCCAAAACTTCATAATCTATATTCCATCAATAAAAACATACAAATCTCATAATAAAGGCAAGTTTTTACATAAAAAGATGCATATCATATAAATGTATGTACATATATTGCATATACTGGAAGTGAAAAGGCTGTTTCATTCATCAAATAAATAAACATGTGCAAATACATATAATAGTCACACACGATTTCTTTACACATATTCACACCATGTGGGTTGCACGCTCCCAAGAGTGAGAATTTCTGATGATTCTGTTCCTATTTTAAAGGAGGGCGTTGTCATTTAGTGTCCTCGAGGAAAACCATTTGTACCTTTGAATTGGCATCTCAAAAGTTTAGGTGAACATCATAACTCAGTTCTTGCAGGTCACCCAGGTGGTAAAGCAACTTTGCATCTTCTTTCTCACCATTTTTGGTGGCCAAGATGGGGCATCAGGATGTTGTTGATTTTGTGTCTACCTGTAAAGCGGCCGTCACACGCTACGATATAGATAACGATGTTAGAAACGATGTCGGATTTGCACATTGCCCGACCGATGTGTGAGATCGTTCATCACAACGCTACACCCACAGACATCGCTCAGACGATTCTCCGATGCAGCGATCCAGCGGTCGTATGAGCGATGCACTTATCATCTGTGCACATCGTTTAGCAAACAGTCACACAGAAACCTCGTAAACGATGTTGGGGTAAATTTGGGCGTTTTCCAAGGTTAAATTGGAGCACATAGGCGTGCTACATGGTTTACAAGCCGCACCCCTCACTACATCATTGGTGGTCAGTACTGCGTCCTCATTGGTCAGATGTCCTTGGAAACATGGCGGCCTCATCTTCAGAATGTCCTGTGATGTGCCTCGCAATGTACATGTATAAACACGATGTGCTATACCACAAAAAATACGTTTATTACTGAAAAAGGTAGAAACCGCTATCCCCCACGTGGCAGCGCGGTGTGTTGCGGCCATAACTGAGCTGCAATGTGCATGGGAGGAGCTAGCACCTTGCAGGCGGAATGAAACTGAAACCAACTTCATTCCGTCAGGACCGCCCCTTGCGTGACGTTACAAAACTTAAAGGCGCCCTCGCGGCGTAACACGGCAATAACCACTTCTGTGTCACCTACGAGACAATATCCCATGGGCGTGACGTAGCGCCGCGTTGTGTGCGCGGTGTCTGTCAAGATTGTTTGGGTGTATGACAAGGTGAACACCATAGCAGCCTCATGTACCATGCAGGTTATTTTATCAGGTTGACGAACTTGTGGTGCACATTAACTTGTACATGACAATGAGTGATAGTGCAGCCGACGCCTATGTGTGGTGCTGAAGACAGCTCTTCAAAAATGGCGCCCTGTGAGGACAGCCAATGGGAACGCATCATCTTCCACCAATGCGAGCTAATGTAGAAGCAGCCAATCCGAAACCATTAAGGTTAACTAATCACAACTGGAGGACACAAAGAGAATCTGCACCACTGCTGATTTAGCATCGCAAGTTAACGTGCAGAGGTCCCAATGTAGTCCCGAGGCCGAACCATTGCAGTTTTCGGTCTCTTAATGCACAGAGGAATGATTTATCTGTGCAATAGTAAGAATCCTGAACCTGCATGTTCGGCTCGAGGACTGAATTGGACCTCTGGTGTAGACGATATCGGTTGTTTAGACACGTTGATTCTGTTTATCTAATGAGTCGACATCGCAAGATGTGAGGTCCGGAGCTCAGATCTCGATTTTGCGATTTGATCATTTATCGTTCGTCGTATCTTGCCGTCACACGCACAGACATCGTTCAAGCGATGTTTAATCTGGCGCGTTCAAGCGATATCTTTCAAGATATCGTAGCGTGTGACGGCCGCTTAAGTGAGATCGTAAATCTTCACGAGATCCCCTCTAATGCAGTTTCAGGTCACGGGACCCAGTTTATACCTAAATTTTGGAGGGTTTTTGCTCTTGTCTAGGTATACATTTATCTTTTTCCCCAGCCTTTCAACCTCAAAAGGGTTAGACCGAACAAATAAATCAAAGTTTAGAGATTTATCTTAGGTGTTTCATTTCATAGAACCAGGATGATTGGTCATCTTACCTTTGACAGAATTTGCATCAAACAATAGTCATCATGAATCCACTGGTAAGTCCACATTTTTTGATGCATACGGCTATCACACTCAAGTTAAGTGCTTTCAGTAGGGATGGGTCTTTGTAGGTGCCTGGGGAGGAAGATTTTTCTTTGCCAATATTTTCTGTATGGCAAGGGGTACAGAACAATTTGAAGGTCATGGTGGACAGATTAAACGCAGGTATGATGAAAAATCACCAAAGTACGACATGAATCTTCAAAAAAAAAACACCAAAATTTAGCCATGTCAAATATCCATTGCACCTAGCAGAAGGCTGCCAGCTCCACTGGAAGGCAACACAGGTGTCTGAGTACCGTTGCTCAATCCCCTGCAACCCAAGCACGGGGGCAGTTGTGCCACCTGCGTCCAGCCATGCTGACAAGGAGGAGACTGCTGGTATTTATAGACACAAGGTTACCAACAGGGTGTCAGTCACACAAGTCTATTTGAGGCACAGTGTCAGAGCTCAGCGTATTAGTCACACCCAGCTGTTAGACAAGGCGGGCCGCTCCACATTAAATACATGCATCACAAGTGACAGACGACCCCCAGATCAACTGCAAAGAGATAAAAAGGTGCAACAAAACACTATAGATGAAGATGTGAGGTGTTAGTAGATATTTTGGCCAAAATAACGTAAGCTGGTAACCCACCATCAGGGGCCCCCATGGTTACGAGTCTCCTGACCATATGTTTGTTTAGTGGGTAAAGCACCAAACATTTAGAAGAATCACTGAAGTAGAACATAAATCTTCAAAAAAACTCACCAAAATTTAGCCATGTCAAATATCCATTGCACCTAGCAGGAGGCTGCCAGCTCCACTGGAAGGCAACACAGGTGTCTGAATACCAGTGCTCAATCCCCTGCAACCCAAGCATGGGGACGGTTGTGCCACCTGCATCCAGCCTTGCTGACAAGGAGGAGATTGGTGGTATTTATAGACACAAGGTTACCAACAGGGTGTCAGTCACTCAAGTCTTTGTGAGGCACAGTGTCAGAGCTCAGCCTATTGGTTATGCCCAGCTATTAGACAAGGCGGGCCGCTCCGCACTAAATACATGCATCACAAATGACAGACGCCCCCCAGAGGGCTCAGCCTCAACTGCAATGAGATCACATCTTCATCTATAGTGGTTTGCTGCACCTTTTTATCTCTATGTATCTTAATTACCAATGATCAGGTAGTGACATGATCCAGAATTTTTGGGGGAGTGGGGTGGGGGGTGCAGGTTTGGGTTGGGGGAGTGTGTTTTTGGGGGTGTGGGTTTGGGGGGCATATTTTTTAGGAGGGTGGCAATATTGGGGCTTTTTGGGGGGATGCATGTTTGGGGGCAGATTAATGGGGCAGTGTTTTTTGGAGAGAGGGTGTGGGTGATGCAGGTTTGGGTTAAGGAGGCATTTTATGGGGGCCGTGGTGCAGTTTGGGGGGTGCAGGTTTTGGGGTGCGAATCACTGCTTATGGATGGAGCTCACAGCTCATTCATTCAGTGACTGGAGGATGTGGGGACAGAATGCTGTATTCTTCACCATAGCCTCCAATGAAGAAGACGTCACAGAGGATCGTGGAGGGGTACGAGGCCATTAAGAATGACTACATCTTTATTACCTCCTCCTCACCCTCCTACCCCTCCACTATCCTCTGCGATGTCTTCTTCATTGGAGGCTATGGTGAAGAATACAGCATTCTGTCACCACAGCCTCCAGTCACTGAATAAATGAGCTGCGAGCTCCGTCCATAAGAAGTGACTCACTGAGGTCACATGAGGTCACCTTTCAGGTAACCATGGAACCCGCTATGATTAGAGGCCACCAAGGATAACTGAATGGTGACCTCAGCGAGTCACCGCACACCTGGAGCAGAGCTGTGGGTGAGTAACGTGCGCAGCAGCTAATCGGGTCACCATAGTAATCAAGTCAGGTGACCAGATCAGCTGACACTATCTTGTCATGTGACGCGATTGCTATGGTGGTCAGATCAGCTGACTGCGCATGTCACTCACAAACAGTGCGAATGCAGAAGTGAGAGGGAACATGGGAAGATGGACCGGCACAATCAAGGAGCGGAGACATGATAAGATAATCTGTGTGTGTCTATGTTTGGCAGCTTTTGGACACCTTTGAAGGTGTTTTCTATGCGTTGAAAGTTGCCTGCCATTGATTTTAAGCTTCTTCGGTGAACATCGCGAGACAAGTCGACAAACACCCGCATTCAGCAAACAAATCCAAATACGAACACTCTGGTGTTCGCTCATCTCTAGTTATGGTTTAAAATAAAAGTAAACAAAAACAATCAGTGCTTAACCTACAGAAGTCCCTGCCACTCCAGTACTACCTCTCCACTGTACCCCACCAGTGTTTGTTTAGAAGACTGCAATAAAGACAACAGATCTATCACATGTGACCATTACAGCCAACCACTGGTCTTAGCAGTAGAGATGAGCGAACCTTCCCTGAACATGTTCACCAATTTCAAATTTGGCACGAACATGACTGATTTGGTTGAGGTTCAGCACACCTGAGCAATTTTGCAAAAAGTCAACAAACGTGGATTTGTTCAGTGAGTAAGCAGATTAAAAAAAGCATTACTACATTTACATGATGCTTTTCTCCTACCTTCTGACAGTGTAGGATAGCGGGTGGGATGTGATTGATGAGGGAAGGGGGTGTAGAGAGGTAAGAGTTGCATCCGACTCCATATTTTTTTCCCAGTATTTTCTACGTGGATGTTCCTGGTCTGCAGCCTATCAGGGCGCATAAAACATCCAAAAGTTGAAGACTTGTGTCATTAGCTGGCTTCTTTCAATGGCTGCTAAAGTCTCTCGGGATATGAGAAGTGGACATTTTCTGTATTCGCCATTTTCAGAGTGTTACTGATAGGGACAGTGCTGTTGCCACTCCATGCTGCTCCATCCGTGTTACAGAATTAGACATATAGCTAATCCACTGCTTTTTAGTTAGAATAGGAGGGCAAGAGTGTCTATCCGGACATAGTTATTTTGCACTGAGAACAAGTTTAATTCCTAAACCTGTGTGCGTTTTCAAAGTTGCATTTTTTGCAAACAGGAAGAGATTGACAAATCCTTCAGTTTCCCCTAAAAAGGCACTTTTTTGCCTGTAACCTGTGGTTCTGAGATCCTTAAGTTTCCACTAAAAAGGCTCTGTTTGGCCTGTAATCTGTGATTCTGAAATCCTTTTGTTTCCCCTAGTCACCTACAATCTAAATCTAGAGGTGTTAAGAGGAGCTGCACGGAAACTGCAACTACTACTACAAAAAGATGCCTGACAAGAAGCTAAATTTCCAGACCCACCACTTTTGTGTTTTAGGCAGCCCCCGAATCTAAAAAACATCATTGTCAGAGGCTCACTGTCCTCCCCAACAACAACAGTAACCTTTCCCTGCAATCAGTACAGTGCAAAACCTGTCCATATAAATGACAACAGACAAGATAAAGAAACCTGGCTCACATCAGGACTTCAAGATCCCAGGTAACTTCAGCTGCACCACAACCAATGTGGTGTATTTAATTATATGTACAAAATGTGTCAGTGGAAATCTGTATGTAGGGGAGACAGGGCAACAATTCAGAACTAGGATTAACTCTCATCGCTACAGAATGAAAGAAAGGACAGATTTGCCTGTGCCTAAACACTTCTGCAGCTCTGATTACACCACAGTGGACATGATAATACTATTTTTGAAAGGTCACTTCAAATCTCAAAGAATCAGAAAAGTCTGGGAATATAAACTAATAATGACCTTTGACACATTCAGAGCTGGAATGAACGTATCACAGGGATTTATGCCTTTTTACATCAATTAAGGAAATTTCAATTCTTGGACCACTAGTCAAAGGCTGAACACTGCTATTTATCGTCCAGATGCTTTTACTCTACCCCTTCCATCACAGACCATTTTTCAAATATTGTACCAACAATTAATCAAGGGACATGAAACTGTCTGCTTCTTATCTATGGAGGATGCTGCCACAGATGCTGTCTGTGCTCTTCACCACACCCAGTTTATTTACTGCATATCCAGCCTCCTATTTGTGGGTTTATATGTATGTACATTCAGAATTTGTGTCATTACTCGCCTGATGAAGAGACCTTAGAGTCTCAAGAGCTTAGTTTGCTTTTTCTTAGCATATTTTCATTTAGCCATTAAAAGGTATCAATCACTGAGGACTCTTAGATTCTAATATTTTTCTATCTACTGGCTAACACTGTACAAACATTTTTTACCTTATCAGTTTCCCCTAAAAAGGCTCTGTTTGTCCTACATCCTGTGATTCTGAAATCCTTCAGTTTCAACTAAAAAGGCTCTGTTTGGCTTCAAACAAGTGCTTTCCAAAGTGTATAAAATATGAGTAGGAAATCCTGAGGTTGTTGGAAAGGGGAGTAGGAGTATGTGGGGTAGGTGCTACTGCTAATGTTACTGAAAACTGTAGTAACCAAACATTGGCTCTTCGTCATATCCCAAGCGAAGCAACAACTTCTGTTACTGGATTGCCTACTACAGTCTCTTTGTTTGCCAGCAGCAGATCGATATGATTTGTAGATGAGGCCCAGCTTTTTATACAGTTCATGAAAACTTCTGCATCAAGTGGCCTGTCCTCCGTTTCCTCCACCTCAACATCACAAACAGTACAGTCCTCAGAGTTGGCGCCCCAGTTACCCATGTGTCATCCCATGTAACAACAAGTCTCCAACCAACAACTGATTGTGGCAAAACACAGATGGGCGATTCTGCAGAGATGTTCACACATTCTATTCCATTGGCATCACAGGTCTTCTCAAAACCTCCAAATTCAGAGGAGGAAAGCATCTGCATCGATGCCCAAAATCTTTTGGAGTTGGATCCGGGGTTGGAGGCGTTATGGTCCCAACAGAATCCAGACTGCTGTCACCAGACATTAATCCTGGGGTGGAGGTGATGATGATGATGAGACTCACGCTGGAGCTAACTTTGAGAAGTCTGCAGGATGAGGTGTGGCACCAAAGGATGAGGAGGATGAAGAAAAAGATGATGAGGAAAGGAGATCAATATCTTAATTGTCACTAAGCACATTGGCAGGTTGCATGTCAGGGTGGAATAGAGCAACAGAGAGGAGCTCATGGTTATAGACAAACTGGTCATGAAGGTGCAGGAGCTGAGAAAATAATGTAGAAGGATGAGGATGAAGAGGTGATGGGCATAGAACAGTCAGTATATGATGAAGAAATTATTCCCCTTTCTGTTGTCCGAGGTTGGCGGGAGAGGATGGAGAGTGAAAGCAAGAATGTTACCCTGCCACCACCAACACAAGAACTTGCGCCACATGGATGTGTCAGACACATGACAGCCTTCTTGCTGCACTATCTGCAACATGATGCTTGTATTGTTAGGATTCAAATTAGTGACTACTGGGTTGCCACACTGTTGGATCGGCACAAGAGTAAATTTATTCAGATGCTTTCCCCCCTGGACAGGGACAAGCGCAAGTATCAAAAAAAGCTGGTAGACAATCTTAGGACTGGTTTTCCCCAACACAGCAGTGAGGGACATAGCATGCATCGCAGATCTACATTTACAACCCGTGTCACATCAAGTCATCAGCGTAGAAACATTAGCAGCAGGAACGTACTGTACTGTATAATAAAGATAAGTGGCGGCCTTGCCAAAAAAGCTCTAAAAATTTATTTTGTGAGAAGCTATACAATTCTGATCATCCATAATCTCTAATCCATAAACCCTGGACTTTAAAATATTTCTACCTGATGTGCAGAATATATTGAAAACAGGTGGTAGAGTACATGGCAATAGTGAGGGCAACATGGGTTGGTATCACTCATCATCTCAGGATGGCCTAATATATAGAGAAGCACCCTGATTTTAGAAAGCAATAAAACTTTTTCCCTCTAAAAAAGTCTTCTGTATCCCAATGTAATAATATTCTAAATAATGTTGTGAGATTTTGTTGGGCTGCAGTAATATTGCTAATAATAATTAGTGGCTCCTTCGGTGGCAAAACCCAAACAACTTTATATTTTTGTATTCTGCAAAATTATTTCTCTGTTCTTTACTAATGAGCTTGCTGTCAAATAAAAATGGTTGATAGCAAAAAAGAAGTCGAGGCTGGATGTAATATGACCACAGTACAGTCGTTTGGGAAGTTTTCATAGACACAGCAATGCAACTATATTAAACATATTCGAGAAATGACCTACTTATACCACACTGCAGATCTTATGGCTTTCTGCTGGAAAAAATGTTGAAGTCATCATCTATCAAATCTAAATTTATAGGCAGAGACGTGTCTCATAATATATTTCAAGAAAAAAAAAAACAATATCATACAGTTCTTGGCGCCTTTGAACAATTTTGTTTGTGTGCCTTTCCTAGCGCAGTCACAGGGGAATAAGTAGGCTGAAGTCCCAGGAGACGGAGCTGAATGGAAGTTAATAGGGTTGTCTTGTAGCATTAAGATGTTGATGACTGTGCTGTTAGGCTGTCAAGATTAAGCAGCGGGAAATCCTAAAGGGACAATTAAAACATTTAACAACAAAAGAGAAAAGGCTAATGATTACACAACCCACTTCTATTATTCAACACATTTTCTTTTGTACTAAGGCCCAGAATATAACTCAATTATTTTTCTGCTCAGTCTCCTCCTGAGGCTCGGAGTTCCCAAATTCCAGTAAAGTATTATATTAGCATTGCGTTGCTTCATTCCATAAATACACATTTATGTATACATATTATTATGCCTAATGTGTTTAACAAGATAAATTGCATTTATTGGTTACTGTGGGGACAATGTTTAACTGAGATACCGAAGGCCACCCTTTCTTATACAGCACATATACATGTCCACTTTCAATTACATCATAACCTTTTTTAGTATTGCATATATAGGACATATCATTAATAAGGTCTAAGGCTAGGGACACACTTGAGTTGTGCCACCCACTAAAAGGATGTGTAAAAAGGATGCATTTTTTTTCCTGGCGTTCACATGACATGTGTGTACTTGTTTAAAGCATGCATTAACGCATGCCAAATCATACCAATTTGGCCATTCATTTTTTGTATCGAAGTCAATGGGTGCGGTAACGCTCCCATTTGCAGATATTTTTAGATGAAAAAAATTCATCTTTTTGATGGATGCTTGGTGCTCGTATGACCCTAGCCTAACAGGTGGTTAATAAATTAACCTGTAACAAATAAACCCCTGAGTGCAAAGTCAAGTTCCAAGAGGGTTGGCTAAACCCATCAGCTGTTCCTCGGATGGCCTTGTTGGACTCTGAGAGGACTATAATCTATCAAATCCAACAGGGCTATGTTCAGGTTAGGCTGGCTTCACATTTACGTTCCCCTCCGCAGCGTTGTGGTACCACCATTGAGTGAAATGATAATCTGGTGCCAGGCAGCAATAGGCTTCAGAGGGCTGGACTACCAGGAGGTAGTAGTACCTATAAGCTCAGAAAGCAGGTCTACACTCTTGACAGCCAGGGGGGTGGTTGATGTATGCAGGGGAAGGGTACCCATACGCATATTAAACTGTGGAGAAGATGAGGTCAAATTACCCAAATATTCCACCATTACTAAATTGTGCACTGTAGATAACAATGTAATACATGCAGTGGAACCCTTGACCCTACCAGATTCGGTGGAGGATAACCGTTCCAAGGGGCAGTTAAAGGATTGGTGTCAAGAGCTCCATGTAGGGACTGACCACACTCCTTTCCACCAAAAGCATGGTGTCTATCGGGTAGTTCAGGAGTATGAGCGGGTATTCAGTAAGCATCCACTTGATTTTGGGAGGATAAAGGGGGTACATCACCATATACCCACAGGAGACCATTCGCCCATCAAGGAGCGATATAGTCCTATCTCACCAGCTCACTACCAGCATGCTGTCAGCTTAGACAAAAGCTAATAACCCAAGAATATTCACGTCTCAACCCAGATGCGAATGAGAGAAGCAAACTGTTCATTTACCAGGGCAAGTTGTGTCGACGTTATATCAATCCCAGAACACATGAGATGGTCTGGCAAATAGTGGTACCAAAGAAAGATGTCAAGATGGTGTTGAATGCCTACCATAACCAAGCAGGACACTTTGGATGGAAAAAGCTTGAGATGTTGCTAAGAGAACGATTTTATTGGGTTGGCATGAGAGGAACCATAGAGATATGGTGTCAAAATTGTGGACCATGCAACTTAAGAAGGAAAGATCGTGAAAGCCAAAGAGCACCATTGCAGCTAATTGTAACCACACAACCACTCGAGATAGTAGCTTTGGACCATGTGAAACTAACACCCAGCAGATCAGGCTACACCTATGCCTTAACCATGGTTGACCACTATTCAAGATTCCTAGTGGTAGCTCCAGTAAAGACTTAACTGCAGAAACAGCAGGAAAAAACTTTCAAGCCTACTTTTGTAAACCACACGGGTACCCAGAGCAGGTATTGACTGACCAAGGTTCCGCATTTGAAGCTGAGATATTTCAAGAGTTTTGTCATTTATATGGATGTAAGAAGATTCGAACCACACCTTACCTTCCGCAAGCAAATGGTATGTGCGAGAAAATGTACAACATAGTCATAGATATGCTGAAGACTTTGCCTTTGGAAGAGAGAAATCAATGGCCAGAGAAGTTACCAGACTAAGTGCACATGTATAACAATATACCCGTAAGTTCCACCAATTGTACACAGGCATACCTCATGAGAGCGAGACCTAAAAGATTACCTGATGATCTCGAAATGGGAATTGTAGTACCAGAAGCAGATTCACCTGAAAATGATTGGGACTGTAACCGCCAAGAGCAATAGAAAATGGTACAAGCATGCGTGGAGAACAATCTAGATAAAATCAGAGAAAGACAAGAGTGAAACTACAACAAAAATGCACAAGCTGAACCTCTGACACCTGGAGAGATGGTACTTAAAAGAAAGAGAAGAAACCATAAACTCGATGATCAGTGGGAACAAGAACCCTACACTGTGTTAAATTCCAATTTTGACAACAGTAAAACGTGTGTCATCAGTAGAGATGGAGGAAAGGCTACTGCGACAGTATCAAGAGATCACCTCAAATTATGTCCTGAGCAATTAAAACCTCAAGAGGAAGAAATACCTTGTATACCACCGGAAGAAGAGAAGAAAGAAAAAGTGATACATACAGTACTAGGAGACTTTCCCGAGGACTGACCTCAATGTGAAGAAGCTGTAATAGTACCTGTGATACACTTCTTTCAACCACCAGAAGAGCAAAGAAGACTGGAAGAACCTGTTCAAGTTCTGGAAGAAGCACTCGTTGTGACAGAGCTAGAGGATCCTGCAATCAGTGAACTTGCCAGTCCCATAGAAAGACTATGGCAATACTACAATCTGCCAGCATCATGTAGGTCTAACCGTAGACTAGTGGATAGTGCATGCACCACATTAGAAGTAGTCACTAGTGAAACACACATGCATGCACAGCTACCCGTAGCAATTTTGGACAACCACCACTCAGATACAGAGAGTAAGGTGAAGTAAAATGTAAATATGAAACAATATGTACATTGAATGTAAATATTAGTGTACAGAAGGGTAGAGGAACTGGGCCTAGCCCCATGAATATTACGTTAGGAAAAGAAAGTTCCTGGGGTTGGGAGGTAGAAACAAGGGCTCCTAAGCCAAGACACCCATAGGGAAGATGTTTAGTGCGTTTTTATAAATTTATTGAACTTTGAAAGTCTTAAACCCGTAACCGTTAAGCATTGAGCCTACAGAGACTATACTGTATGAACTCTAGCATTTTGCCTGAATTTTCCCCACTTTATATAAAAATGGACCAAAGCCATAAGACTGGTTATGGCAACAAACTCTTTACAGCCTGCAGTGGATGGACTAGAACCGTATGGACTGCACCTTACCTTTTTTTACCATTTTTCAGTAATTTTTGTAATTTTTCATTTTTAAGACTCTGTTATGATACCTGTTAATGTTATTATTGTTGTTGTTGAATGTAAAAATGGTTTTCTCAGTCCAGGAGTACTGAAGTAAACTAGGGGGGAATGTGGCACCCTGCAGTACAGGTGTCCACAGGAACACCTAGCGCATGGAGGGATTTCCACGTCAGGTGCCCAAACACACACACACCTTCCACCCCAGGCCTGTAGGCGGAGCTCCACTTGCTACCTTAAGCAAGATCCCCTATAAATACCAGTGCTGGGGCGGAGTTAGTTACTCCATTAGTCCGTGCAGTACGGAGTAGTACTGTGAAGACTACCTGGTAGCGGAGCAGTGCTAGGCCCAAACCAGAGGACAGACTAGCCAGTGCAGGAACCCGAGAGTGAGGGTCGGAGGCAGAGGCGAGAGACAAATTGGGGACAGAGGAGCCATACCGGTTCAACTCAGTACTAGGGATGAGCGAGTACTGACTCGCTATACTTGTAACGAGTAGGTCCCGATACTAGGTACTCATTACGAGTATAGCGAGTAATGCGAGTAATTCCTCAGCTGCCAGACCCTATATAGAGGTCTGGCGGCAGAGGAAAGGGAAGCATTCCCTACATGATTGTTTAAAATCCGGCGGTAAAAAGCCACCGGGTTTTAAACTATGATGTAGCCCTCTACTTGCTTCCTTGCAGCCTGACAGCAGGATCCTCCATTAACTTCTGGTTTATTCACTGCTTTGCCGGTACTCGGCAATCTCCGGCGGCCGGCATCAGCAGCAGTCGGGCTGTCACAGCAGGGTTCACCTGCGGTCATAGCCTGAGCTATGGCCTGAGGTGAACCCTGACTGTGACAGTCATTCCTCTACCTGCTCTCGCTTTGCATAGACATGTGTGCCTATGTAGAGCGATGTAGCAGTGTGGAGATGGCGTTTTAGGACTACGGCGGATGGAAGATGGAGTCTTAAATGGTATTTTTTGTTTTATTTCTCATAAAATATTTTTTGTCTGTGTTGTGTTTTTAAAAAAAAAAACTTTAATGGAAATTCATGGCAGTCATGTCTAATATTGGCGTGACCCCATGAATTTTGGGCTTAGGGCCACCTGATAACACAAAGCTGGCCTTAACCTCTTTATTACCCAGTGAGGCAATGCACCAGAGCCCTGGATGAGTTGGATACAGCGCCAGAGGATGGCGCTTCAATGAATGCGCCATCTTCTGGGGTGGCTGCAGACTGCAATTGGCAGCGGGGGGCCCAGAATGCTTGGGCCTCCCTGCGCTGCGGATTCCAGCCCCTTTGCCTAGCGTCGTGCTGGACTAAAATTGCGCAAAGCCCATGCATTTTTTAATTCATGAATTCATGAAATAATGAAAAATAAAGGACTTCCTCCTATTTCTGTTTCCAGCCAGGTACAGCCTAGGCAGCCTGTTCCTGCCTGCTGTACCCGGCTGGACACAAAATTATGGCGAAACCCACGCCAAAATTTTTGGGAATAATTCATAAAACAATAATAATAATAATAAAAAGGCACTACATCTTTATTAACCCCTTGACCATATGGAGGGGTTAATAAAGATGCATTTCTTTGTTTTTGGATTTTTTAATGGATTTTCGCAAACATTTTGGCGTGGGTTTCATTGTATTTTTGTGTCCAGGCGGGTACAGCAGGCAGGAATGGGCTGCCCCAACCCCCAGGTGCCTATTAGTACCTGGCTGAAAACAGAAATAGAAGGAAGCCCTTTTTTTTATTATTTCATGAATTTCATGAAATAATTAAAAAAAATGCCTGGGGCTTCACGCAATTTCTATGTCCAGCCAGGTACAACTAGGCAGCAGGGAAGCCCAAGCTTTCTGGGCCCCCCCGCTGCAAATTGCAGTCCGCAGCCACCCCAGAAAATGCTGTATCCAGCTCATTCATTGCCCTGGTGCGGAGGCTCACTGGGTAATAAAGAGGTTAGGGCCAGCTTTGTGTTATCAGCTGGCCCTAAGCCCAAAATTCATGGGGTCACGCCAATATTAGATATGACCGCCATGAATTTCTATTAAAGTATTTTTAAAAAAAGCAACACCGAGAAATTTTTTTTATTAGAAACGAAGCAAAAAATACTATTTGAGACTCCATTTTTATTCCAAAAAAATCCTCTTCTGTCCGCCATAGTCCAATGCAGGGTTCTTCTTTAGCTTTGCTACATCTCTGGTAGAGATTTAGCAGAGTTGTGCACCCGAGCATGGGAAAATTCATGTGAGTTCATGCAGGGAAGCATGAACTCACATGAACCCTGCCAGCATCGCTACTTCAAATGAACAGCTGACCTGAGTCAGCTGTTCATTTGAAAATACCGGCGGGAAAGCCGGCGAGAGCAGAGATCACCTTGCTCTGACAGCGATAACTCGCTCATGACAGCAGGATCCTCCGCTCCCCCCACCGCCTCCCCACCTGATCATGAGTTAGGAGCGGGCGGGGAGTGCAGAACAGTAGGAGAAAGTCACTGGTGAAGTGTTCTCACCGGCGGCTTCCCCGCCTGCGTCCTCCGCTCCCCGCTCCCTGCTGCTCACTCCCTGCCCGCTCCTAATTCAGGATCGGGTGGGGGAGTGGCGGGGGAAGCGGAGGATCCTGCTGTCAGGCTGCGGGGAAGCGAGTAGGGGGCTACATCATTGTTTAAAACCCGGCAGCTTTTTACCGCCTGGTTTTAAACAATCATGTAGGGAATGCTTCCTTTTCCTCTGCCGCCAGACCTCTATATAGGGTCTGGAAGCAGAGGAATTACTCGCATTTCCCATTGACTTAAATGCTACTCGTTACTTAGCGAGTAATCGCAAGGACACTCGCAGAGTAACGAGTAGCCCGAGTACCGTACTATTCGTCGAGTGCCAAATAGTAACGAGTATACTTGCTCATCCTTACCCATGATGCAAACCAGACACCGGAGTCTGCATAGGAGCACTTAGCTAGCAGAAAATACCGGTTTATCAAGGAGACTCCAGTCTCCTGGACCACCTGTATTAGCCACCAACACAAGAGCCAGGAACCACAAGGGAAAGATAAAGACAGCGGCAGTCCACAGAAGGTTCTTACTAACCACTATACGGGTGTGAGAGGGCACAGAGGAGGCCAGGCCAGATTTCACACAGGTCAGGGCTTCAACACAAGTAAGACAGGAACAAGGAGGCCTTACAAATCACTCACTGTGGAAATCCTGAAGTGCTTCCCGATCACCTGGAGTGTAGCCTGGACAGTGCTGGTTTAACATCAAGTAAAGGTACGGAAGACTACTCCCAGTGTGTGTGTCAGTTCTTACAACCCTGATTCTGTCCAGCCTAGAGACTATAGAGAAAATCTGCTTGCAGAGCCACCTCCCTGTGCCAAAACCTATCCCCTCATCACTGCCCTGGGGGCCTCGCTCCACCTACGGGGAGCATCACCATCAGGCTGCCCATCCATCTTCCCCGGAGGTCTGCAGCAGTGCTGGTGCCATCACCAGACGCCGTAGGTGGCGTCACGAATATTACACTTTTATTATTTTATTTTCAACACTTTTCAGCGACCGCCAGGGCCATGGACCTGGGCACCGGCCACCAATGACAGCATCCATAATCAATGCCCGGGATTTGAGTTCCCAGAGCCTTGGGTGGGTCACACTCCTGGGAATTCATTTATGGTATGGGGGTAGTGACAATTTGTTTCTGAAAAACAACCATGACGTTAAATGCAGTAAATGTTGCAGAATTAAAAATTGAATAAAAACTATAAACACAAAATCCCCCCAAAGTGATACTTTGTATACTTTATATTGAAATTAAACAATTGGACATACAAACAGCAAGCAAACGTGCCCTAGACACAATCTCACATCAGGGGTAGATGGTGTAATTTGTGGGGTCAGATAACAAATGGCAGTAGCAAGACAATTGAGAAACATTCCTCCACTGGAATTCCAGTGGATGTTTGACACCCTTGATTCGTTGGTGCCCCCACTCCGCATCAGCCGACCCTCAAATGTCCCTTATTTGGATACCTACACCATTACAAAAAAGTGTCCAGTGCAAAAGAACACATACGGTAATCTGTTCATCTCATGGTTATACACAGCTACATCAATACATGAGTGTATGATATGGTACATAAGGGAAAAAAATCCCCAAATAATATACCGTATATACTCGTGTATAAGCCGAGTTTTTCAGCCCAAAAATTGGGCTGAAAAGTCCCCCCCTCGGCTTATACATGGGTCAATACGGTACATGGTGTGGTGGGGGCTGTGTCCGGGGCTGGGGAGGCTGGAGGAGGAGGGGGAGGCTGATGTATGAGCTCCCCGTCACGTGGGGCCGCTCATTATATATGCACTGCTTCCCCCTGTCAATCAGCGGCAGGGGGAAGCAGTGCATATCTAAATATATGGCCCCCAAATGCTGGCACTCGCCCCCCTCTGTTGTAAGGCCCCCCTGCTGCTTAACTTACCATCCCCGGTCTTCTGCACTGCTCCGGTCTTCTGTGCTCCGTCCTCCATGCTCCCATCCTCGGCTGCATCCGGGGTCCCTGGCCGTCGCAGTAACGATGACGTCATCGTTACTGTGAGGGCCGGGGACCCCGGATGCAGCGAGGACGGGAGCATGGAGGACGAAGCACAAAAGACCGGCATGGTGCAGAAGACCGGGGATGGTAAGTTAAGCAGCGGGGGGGGCGGGGTCTTACAACAGTGCCAGAATTTGGGGGCCTGTATACCACTGGGGCTGCTATATACCACTGGGGCTGCTATATACCACTGGGGCTGCTGTATACTACACCACTGGGGCTGCTGTATACCACTGGGGCTGCTATATACCACTGGGGCTGCTATATACCACTGGAGCTGCTATATACCACTGGGGCGGCAATATACCTCTGGGGATGCTATATATCACTGGGGCTCCTGTATACCACACCACTGGGGCTGCTGTATAGCACTGGGGCTGCTATATACCACTGGGGCTGCTGTATACCACACCACTGGGGCTGCTGTATACCACTGGGGCTGCTGTATAACACTGGGGCTGCTGTATATACTGCTGGGGCCTGTATATACCACTGGGGAGGATGCTGTATGCTACCACTGGGGAGGCCTGTATACCACTGGGGGGCCTGTATACCACACTGCTGGGGGCTGTATACCTGTGCTGGGGTCCACCCTCGGCTTATACACGAGTCAATAGGTTTTCCCAGGTTTTGGGGGCAAAAGTAAGGGGGTCGGTTTATACACGGGTCGGCTTATACACGGGAATATACGGTAGTTAGTGTATGTAGAAATTGTCAGAAGATAAAAGCATCAACTACTAAAGCAATCGTATTAGTTAACTATTAGTAAGGAATTAGAAGGATTAGTATCTAATACTGTTAATCCTATAGGACCACAAAAATGTACAAAAAAACACCTACAGACAATGCAGACAGGTGCAATAAGAGCACATATCTTATGTGTGTCCCCTCATATTCACTCCAAAGCATTTCCATAATCCAGGGGTCATCAAGGGTGTTTATGACAGTATAGTACATAGTGGAGTCCTACAAATATTGTCCACCTTAAAGATGCCGTCACACGGGGCGACATCGTTGGCGATGGTACAGGCGATCTCATGAACGCGCAGATCGCCGCGCTATCGCTGGTGAGATATCACACGTAGCATTATCGCTGGCAACCATGGCGATCCGACCATTCCAGAATCCCCTGAACCATACCTGAAGCAATGTCTGTTTTTCAGATTGCCGTGTCACACAGCACAACCTCACCCGCAATGTGGGCGTTCTTTTTGATGGCACATAGGAGGAAGGCGTGCCACACTGTATTTTGACCGCGCCCCTACGACTCGGATTGATCTTCCAAAATGCGTTCCCATTGGTCAGCCTGTCCTTGTCTGCTGTCTGCTAACGTTATGCCTTGGACTTCCATAGCATTTTGCCGATACAGTGTGTAGTGCTGTTTTCTTGCTTCACCCCCACAATGCGGTGTAGACAAAGTGTGGCACAGTAAAAATTAACAAAAAGAGAACAACGGAGAGATAATAACGCATAATCGTTGGAGACGTCCAGAACGAACATAAATAGGATGCGTCACGCTCATTCACAATATATGACATTACAGTTCACAATACATCCAACAGGACAGTAGTAATGCAGGCACGGATACTTAAATATGGTGCCTGGCCACCAGACAGCCAATCAGAGCGCACTTGCTCCAACCAATCCCCCCAGACGGGGCGCAGAAAAACAAACTACCAGGAACGCCTACGTAATAGATTCCCTGAACACAGGTATCGCTAGCTTCATTGAAATCACAGCGTCACACGGCACTAGGCTTGCTACGTTGCCTGATTTTCCGACACTGTTGGGAAATCTCTGAACTCAGAAAGAGAGAAATATCGCCAATCAATCGCCCTGTTACACGCGGCAACTCACAGACGATGTCGCTTCAACATTGCCTGAACAGGGAGATCTCGGCGACATCGCTGGCGATGTCACCCCGTGTGACGGTACCTTAATAGAGAACAACTGGGGGAAATATGCTGAGATAGGTATGAGGAGATACACATCAGATAAACACCAAAATTGCACCTGTCTGTATTGTCTATAGGTGTTTTTGTACATATATTGTGATTCAATAGGATTATCAGTATTATCTAGCTACTTATTCTTGTAATACCTTATTTATATCATGTGCTGAGAACTCTTTGGGGATCATGATGTATAAGTACGTGACATCATTGGTTGTGAAGGGGTTAAAGCTTTCCATAATAGCGATCCTTCTTTGCTGAAAGTAAGTGGCATAAAAAAGGTATTACCGTATATACTCGTGTATAAGCCGAGTTTTTCAGCCCAAAATTTGGGCTGAAAAGTCCCCCCCTCGGCTTATACACGGGTCTATACGGTAGACCCGTGTGGTGGGGGCTGTGTCCCGGGGGCTGTGGAGGCTGGAGGAGGCGGGGGGAGGCTGCTGTATGAGCGGCCCCATCACGTGGGGCCGCTCATTAAATATGCACTGCATCCCCCTGTCAATCAGCGGCAGGGGGATGCAGTTCATATAGCCCCCCAAAAGCTGGCACTGTCCCCCCTTGTAAGGGCCCCCCCCCCCGGTGCTTATACATTACCAGCCCGGTGTTCTGATCGGCGCCGCTCCTCGGTGCTTCTTCATCCTCCCGTCCTCGCTGGCTCCATCCGTGATCTCCGGCTGTCGCAGCGATGTGACGTCATCGCGCGACCGCTGGAGAACCCGGATGCAGCCAGCGCGGGAGGATGAAGACGCAGCACGGAGGAGCCGCGCTGATCAGAAAACCGGAATGGTAATGTATAAGTAGCGGGGGGGGGGGCACTTACAAGGGGGGACAGTGCCAGCTTGTGGGGGCTGTTGGTGCCCCCTGGGGGCTGTTGGTACCCCCAGGGGGCTGCTGGGTACCCTCTGGGGGCTGTTGGTACCCCCAGGGGGATGTTGGTACCCCTAGGGGGCTGCTGGTACCCCCAGGGGGCTGCTGGGTACCCCCTGGAGGCTGTTGGTACCCCCAGGGGGCTGTTGGTACCCCCAGGGGGCTGTTGGTACCCCCAGGGGGCTGCTGGTACCCCCAGGGGGATGTTGGTACCCCCAGGGGGCTGCTGGGTACCCCCTGGGGGCTGTTGGTACCCCCAGGGGGCTGTTGGTACCCCCAGGGGGCTGCTGGGTACCCCCTGGTGGCTGCTGGGGACCCCCAGGGGGCCGCTGTATAACCCCTGGGGGGTGCTGTATAACCCCTGGGGGGTGCTGTATAACCCCTGGGGGCTGCTGTATATACTGCTGAGGCCTGTATACCACTGGGGCTGCTGTATATACCACTGGGGCTGCTGTATATACCACTGGGGCTGCTGGGGCTCCTGTATACTACCACTGGGGCTGCTGGGGCTCCTGTATACTACCACTGGGGCTGCTGTATACTACCACTGGGGCTGCTATATACTACCACTGGGGCTGCTATATACTACTGCTGGGGCTGCTATATACTACCACTGGGGCTGCTATATACTACCACTGGGGCTGCTGTATACTACCACTGGGGCTGCTATATACTACCACTGGGGCTGCTGTATACTACCACTGGAGCTGCTGGGGCTGCTATATACTACCACTGGGGCTGCTGTATACTACTGCTGGGGCTGCTATATACTACCACTGGGGCTGCTATATACTACCACTGCGGCTGCTGTATACTACCACTGGGGCTGCTGGGGATGCTATATACTACCATTGGGGCTGCTGTATACTACCACTAGGGCTGCTGTATACTACCACTGGGGAGGCCTGTATACCACTGGGGGGGGGGCCTGTATACCACACTGCTGGGGGCTGTATACCTGTGCTGGGGTCCACCCTCGGCTTATACACGAGTCAATAGGTTTTTCCAGATTTTTGGGGCAAAAGTAGGGGGGTCGGCTTATACACGGGTCGGCTTATACACGAGTATATACGGTAATTAATGAAAGAAGGGCCAATTGGAAGAAACAGCTAGACCAAAGGGAGGTCCATTGGATCAGCATTATGGGCACTTTATCTCCAGACAAATCAATAAGCTTCTCAGGTCACCATTCTTATAGGTCCTCTGATGTTTTTTTAAATTGTAATATTATAATGATATTACCATATTTTTCAGACTATAAGATGCAACGGACAACCTAGATTTTGGAGGATGAAAATAGAGAAAAAAAAATTAAACAAAAAATGTGGTTATAATGCACAGTTATGGGGGATGTGCTGCTGACACTTATGTGAGGAATGTCTCCATCCTGGACCCCTTCTAGGTAACATATGGCCCCCCCATCCCAGTATATAATCCGCATCTTGGATATAGCTCCCAATCCTGGGATATAGCCCTTCATCCTGGGATATAGCCCCCCATCTGGAATATGGCCCCTATTCTAGTATATAGCATCACCCATCCTGGATATGGCTCTTAATCCTGGGATACAACCCCCATCCTGGTATACAGCTCCCCATTCTGGATATGGCCCCCAATCCTGATATACCACCTCCATCCTGGATATGGATCCCCATCCTGGTATATAGCCCCCCATCTTGGTTATAGCCCCCATCCTGGATTTGGTCGCTAATCCTGGTATGCAGCCCCCTATCCTGGATATGGCTACCCATCCTGGGATATAGCCCTCATCTTGGATATGTCCCCCCCATCCTGGATATAGTCCCCCATCCTGGTATGCAGTACCTCATCCAGTATATGGCTCCCCATTCTGGGATATAGCCCCACCATCCTGGATATGGTCCCCAGCCTGGGATATAGCCCTCTCATTTTGAATATGTGCTTCCCCTCATCCTGGTTATGGCCCCCCCATGCACACAAGAAAATAACAAATAATATAACTCACCTCTGGCACTCCCCTTTATATCTCCCTGCTTGCAGCACTTGCATTCTGAGTCCTCCTGCATCCCCAGGGCAGCCGATCATGTGACGGGGGGAGCGCTGTGATGATGTTACTGTGCTGTGCCGGTCACATGACTGGCTGCCTCGGGAATGCAGGAGGACTCAGAACGCAAGTGCTGCAAGAAGGGAGAGACAAAGGGAAGCGCCAGATGGTGCGTTATATTGTTTGTTATTTTCTTGTGTGAGGCAGCATGGGGACCATATCAAGGATGGGGGGGGGCGCATATTCAAAATAAGAGGGCCATGTACCACAATGTGGGGCATATCCAGTGATGGTACACTTCCTCTAATTTAATATGCCCTCCATCCATCTGCCCATCACTCAACGCAGTTTCAGCATTGAGGTGATGGATAGCGGGATGCAGTGCATATTAAATGAGCATAATGAGTGGCAGCACATGACCTCCCGATGCCTAAGCAGCCCCCAGCAGCGTCCTTCAGACCGCTACAAAGCCACAGTTTACCCAGCACCACCCCACAGTCACATGGTCTATATATTTGGACTATAAGATGCTTCTCCCCACTTTGCCACAAAATTTTCGGAATAAAAGTGTGTTTTACAGTCCAAAAAATTCGGTATATCATTTTTAACATATGATTTTAATATGCTCTTTTTCTTCTTATTTCTTCCTTTTTCTTCTTTTTTTTTTACTTTCTTTCTACTTCTTTAGTTATTTCACCACATATTGGAACCTCTATGAACTTTTCAATAATCAAGATGGGCCCAGTGTCCACCATAAAGACAACAAACTGTGAAAAGACCAGAGATTGATCACCTAATGTATCTGAATGAACAGGAGGACTTGTTCAACATAAACTATTTGTTATAGCACTTTATATTTATTATTATTCATTATTCATATTGTATTTTTGTTTCTTTTGTTTTATATTATTACTATTTCTCATGTAATTTTTTTGCATTATTCAAATATATGTCATAGGTATTATTTATTTCTATCTTTATTGTATTTTTTTCACATTTCTTTACACCACTCAGCTATTCAAATATATTTAATACTTTATATACAGCAATCCTTTCCACACATTATCTACTTTTGAAACTTACATATAGGATGTACCTCATTCTACACCCTCACTCACACAATGTCATCTTACACCTCTATATGTTATTTAGTTTTAATTATCCCATTCCTTTGTTCTTTCATCTCCCTTATATTTTGATAACTTCCTTTAAATGAACTGTGACACACTCTATGGTCACATACAGTTCAACACCACGCTATCTCCCCTTAGTGGACCAGTGTGAAACATGCGCTGACGGTACCTCCTACCCGGGCAACATGTTCTAAAGGACAAACTTTTCTGGGAGGATATGATCTTGACGCCCCTCTTCCATGTATGCTAAACTTCAGCTGCTAATACTTTATTTAATATGAATCTAAATCTGATTGGATTCCCTCATTTTTTCACTTGCTCTCTGTTCCCTTGTTAAAGCTGCAAGGCGAAACATGCATCGGACATAATATAAATGCGTTGGGGCTTGTACTGATATTCTTTTTCAACAATTGTAATGTTTTATTAACCAGTGTATATTGTTTACTTTTCCTGTGTTGTATTTATTAATTTACTATATTTGTAGCAACTGATTTGTTCATTATATGATTACTTTCGGTCTACCACAGCACTGTCACTTTACATATATATATATGTATATTTATACATGCATTAAATCCCACTATCAGTTTAATGGCGGGATTTAACAGGTTAACAATCGTGGGCAGAGCTCCACTCTATGTGCGGTTGTTAGAAACAGGTTCTACTGTAATGTCAGAGGAACTACTCTCATGACTCACATGTGTGGAGCCCACTGGGATGGGGTACTCGGTGCCGGACCAGGGTATCACGTGGGTCATCATGGCGGTCTTGGTCCGGACCGTGTCCAGAGCCCACAAGTAAAGATGTTATTTACAGGGATAGTCGTGATCCACCACAGGTTGTGGTCAATGGGGACCACCGCTGCTGCTTTCTTCTGCCAGGAGGATGGATGGTGCTGCAGCCGGATGGATGAGCCCGCCATGGGTCGGGCTGCTCCTGACATGGTAAATAACAGTTTAACATGCAAGGAAGCAAACACTGGAGACTCTGGCAGCGTTCACCAGGTTTTACATGACGTCTGCACAACTTCTCAGTACAGTTCACAGTTCAGTTGGTTCACAAAGTTGTTACAGCTTCTCACAAGTTAACTCAATACTTTCATCATTCAGTTAGCTCTACTGCAGCCAGGTTTCTGTCTTAAGACCCTTCTCCTGCTTAATACCATTCAGGCCCTTCTTTACTTCTCTTTTCCTTATGTGCTGTATGGTACAGTAGGTCGCTCCGGCTCTTGTTTGGCTTCTCCCTGTGTGTGGGTATGTAAGCTCTGAGCCCTATGTGCCACTGTACTTCCTGCACGTGTTAGGAAATCAGACATGGAATCTGTATCTCCCTGCCGGAATGTCTGTGATCCTGCTTGTAGCTGTAATCACCTCAGGGCCGACTCTCTGGTCCCGGCCTAGCCTTCCAATGTCCCTATATTTCAGGGGATCATCAGGCTCCTTCCTACCTGTGTGACTACGGCGTACATAGGGGATCCTTTCCTTCAGTCGTTCTCTGGCACTACTGCTGTTTTCCTTGCTGGCCCAGCTGTACTGGCCTAGTCCTGGTCTTTACTGCTTGGCACCCTCTGGCCTACTACATAACACTTCCTGGTTTTCCCCTTATGTAAAAAAACGTGGTTTCAGGTGTGTTCCCAAAAGAGCACCTTGCTTGGGTAATGTGGCGCCCCGCAACGAGTGCGTCACAAGAGGGTATTGCAGCCATAAATGCAGCCGCAATATTCTCTGACACAGCAGTGACCTGGTTAATTTAGAAATCCAACCCTGCATGCATCACCTAGAACAGAGGGCCAATCATAGGTCCTGGTGGGCGGAGTGCTAGGGTAGTGTGTAGGAGAACACAACACAACAGTCTAGAACAGAGGCTAGAACAGAGCCTAGAACAAGGTCTGAGGACTTGAACTTGGAGAGGAGCGGGGGCTCCGCACCCCATGCAGCCCCCGGGCCGTCACCGGTCGGGTGTCAGCACCTGAGGCCTTACCAACTGGGATTGGGCATTATTCACACGGGTTCCCAAAAGACTCCCGTGCCTACAACTCACGGCCGGTTCACTGGTACCGAAGCTGGCAGCAGTTCACCTCTGCTACGCGAACCAGAAAGCGTGGAGGAGCAGCTTTAGAGGAGCACCCCACCACCAGCCAACTTCCAGTCGTCTAACCAGCGGTGTACCCACTGAGGGATTCAAGGCTCCCCAAAACATCCAGAACGTACATCATGGATAGGGCATTGAAGCAGCCTCCCCGTACCCGACCTGGTATTCCTGGGCGACACTGGCAACCACTTAGTTAGAATGGAGGAACACTGCGGATTTCTAAAGGACACCATCACTGCTGAGTCCACCCGGTCCACTACCTGTAATCTGTATACCATGTACTGCCTGCTGGTTACAGTAAAGACCCGTTGCAGAGACTTTCTGTGTCCGTGCTTCCTTATGAACTGTCCGTCCGCACTACAAGGTAACCGCAGCTGCCGCACAACATCTTGAGCAGCTCCAGCCTCTGGGGATCACCGCTCAGCCTGTGGGGAGCGTTCCATCTTGCTGCTATCCATCCCCCGGAGGTTCCGCAGCGTCGGTAGTCCTTACCGAACTACTCATAGGTGGCGTCACGAATAAATTAAAAACCCCTTTAATCTGTTCCTACAAGACGTCTTCAACACTTTTGATCTGCACTTCACCAAGCCCCACTACCGGCAGGCGCGGTCCACCCGTGACAAGGAGGAAGGAAGCATCGCCTGTCTAAACCGGAGTCCCGGCCACGGTGAGTCAGGTAACATTCTGGCACCCTCAATGTTTTGAAGGGTTTCCCAATGGGTGCTAATTTTTCTCCATCCCTTGCAAACCTTTACATGATGATGTGGGAAAGACAGTATATCCACAATACTGGTAATCCCTTTATGGCCCACGTCACACACACAGATATTTGTGCAGATATTGTTCACAGATCTCTGCTTGCAGTGAAATTATGGACACATTAATCCATTTATATACAGCCACAAAATGGAGCAATGTGTCCATGATTTCACTGCAACCAGAGATCTGCCAACAATATCTGCACAAATATCTGTGTGTGTGATGTGGGCCTTTGGATTAGATTGTGTGATGGGGGGAGGTACATCGACGACGTCATTATTATTTGGGGTGCGCCGTCGGTGTTCCTCCTCTTGCCACACCTACTTTTGCTAATTTCATTCAGTATATCAATAATAACAACTATAATGTTAGGTTTACATATGAAGTGCACGGAAACACGGCCTATTATTTGGATATGGGCCTCACAGGTTCGGAGGACACGGGTATTATAGATACCTTCCGGTTCAGAAAGAAAACGAGTGGCAATTCTCTTCTTCACGCTAAGAGTTGCCGCCCCCGGCATGTTATTGGTAATCTTCCTGTCGGGGAGCTTATACAGGCTAAAAGAGCTTGTTCCACCACTACTGCTTACTTAAAGGAACAGTGTAATATCAAGAATAGGTTTAAATGCCGAGATTTCTCCCAACACTGTATAAACACTGCTATATCCAAAGTCGGATGTCGCACACGTGACTCCCTGTTGATGGATCAGGTACAGGTTGCAGGCGGGGAGACTTTTGTGAATGATGCTGTTCATAATTTTCAACACAGTAATAAAGATAATGTGGTCATTTTTTAGACAAGTTACAGTGTTGACTATCAGTCACTGACGCTATTCACAAATTTCTACCAGTTTGCGTCAGGGCCCCACTGTGAAAAAAATTATGGACTGGGGTTACAGGTGTGTTCCCAAAAGAGCACCTTGCTTCGGTAACATTCTGGCACCTTCAATGTTTTCTAGTACCAAACGAACACCAACATGGTTGTCCAGTTTTAGTAACTTTTATGCAGATACATGGAAGTTACTTCTCTGTTTCATGATCGTGCAAATAATAGAACATTTAACATATGCATATATATCAATTGGAACACGACACATGTCATATATATGGCTTCTTGCATTTCGTGTTGCAAGGATTATATTGGTTGCACGGTCTGGAACTACGAAGAAAAGATTGGCCGAACATATTTCTGCATCGAAACCTGACTCCGGTCAATTTAGGAATGTGTCTGGCCTCTCACGTCACTTCAAAGAAATACATCATGGTGACTTGAGTAGCCTTCGGGTAAAAGGCATTGAGAGGGTCTTAAGGGCAGCAAGGGGCAGAGATTGGGAACGCTCTGTACGCCGCTGTGAAATGTTCTACATCCATAAACTTAATACAAGAATTCCGAGTGGATTAAATTTTAAAACTGATCTTTCATATTTTTATTAGACTACAACTTGTAAGGTGCTTGTCTTACTTTATACATATGAAGGGTATATGATGGTGTTTTGACATTTCCCCTTTGCTTTTTTCCTTTTTCCAAGTTACTTTGTTGATATGTGCCGCTCATTGGTCTCATGAATGAATTTGGTTATTTCTGTATTTTTGTGCTGCTCATTGGTCTCATGACGGAATTTGGTTATTTTTGTATATAGAGATTATAGGTTGGCGTCTTTGTGTTAATGGGATTTCTTCTTTACCCATGTGATATGTAAATTGACCTGTCATGATCAATGATTTGTATTTTCCACACTTGTGTCTCCTGGGTGGGGTGTTTTTCATGTTTTTAAGGGGGTTTATGTTTCACTTGTGCAATGCTGTAGACTAAGGACTTGTTCCGAAACGCATCCAGCATGGGATTTGTCCCTCTATATTTTATATGCCGAGGAGATTTTAAGATGGAATAAAGCTATTTTCATATAAAGAAGACTTGTCCAAGTGCTGGAGTAATTTCTATTTCCCCTTATGTACCCGGTCCGTCACCTTGCCTACGTCCCACCCACTGTGACTGACCCTACCACCCCTTGCCCGCCTAGAGTCCCGGGCTCCGGGTTGAGTCTTGTGTCTGTGGGTGTGTTAGTGAAGGTGTTTGTGTAAAACTGTCTCCACCATCCTGGCTGCAGTTCTTACCCTTAGCCACTCTGGTCGCAGGGGCGCCACACATGACTCACCCGTCCTGGCCACCAGCTCTCTAGACAGGAGCTGCATGTGTTGATATGCAGTTGACACACTCTCATTCAGAGATGACAGCCCTGAAAGATGAGTCAAGTGAAACTCATGCGAGTATCTCACATGCATCTCGCATAGAGTGTCTCTGCCCTAACACAGATTAGAGATGAAAATTCTCGCCAGTTTAGTGGACTGCTGGAGCACACAAGACAGGGAATAAAATTAGGAATCCACCTGATGAAGACAGCAGACCACTGTTGAAATGCGTTGTGGTACAAATAAAGAGGTTTATGAACCAGCCCCAGCGCTCTGCTAAATTGACCACAATTTTCATCTTTAAATGTTATTGCAACCCATCAGGTTTGTGGACGGAGATGCCGGGTGCCGCGGATACTATTCACAAGCGAAGGACCTGAACTGATGGATGTCATTTCCGGTGACGCGCACATCACATGAAAAGGCAGCGTCCCACCTGACCAGAGCCAACCTCTACAGGTGAGAGAAACCCCCCCCACTTGCATTATTGTCCACACTAGACCACCTGGTATTTCTCAAAGGGAGCGCTTCCCTATTTTTTATTTCTCTATACTAATACAGAGGCATTATCTGTCGAGTATGGGGTGGGTTCAACCTGCAAGCCCATTCCATATATCCACTACTGACTTGTGCTATACATAAACAGCAGATGCTATTAAGGGGTTAAGTAAATAAATATATACATATGATCACAATTACATGTGCATAATAATTATGGTGATTTTATCAATTATAGTAACATAACTCAGGTCAAGAGACCTAAATGCTGGAACGAGGCTTCCGATCAGAGTAGGGTTTGCGTTTCACGGTTGTGTAAAACCAGCCTAAATGACGAGATAGTTTTCAGTTACTCTAAGGCATGTTTCTGTTTTTCGTCAACATTAACACATTAAGAACATATGTCATCTATGTGACCATGTATTACATCCATGTGGCTATCGTTTTTGTACATCAATAGTTAAAGTGAACATGGTTAAATACAGTTTCCTATGTTAATTCTGTGTCTATAATTAGTGTGATATGGATGATTTGTATGGTATTTTCCCTCACCCATTGACTTGGAATAGACAAGTCTCATCTGAAATATGGAAAAGGATAGTGTATTTTTCATGCAGACACTTGGTCCATGTGACTAGACTCTTATCTGAACAGCCCTATCTAATAACAATGGTCAGTATGCCGTCTGTGTGCTGTCTGCCGTTCATACGTCCAGCACATATACTGTATATATAATAAGCTTGTCTGAACGAGCCCTTATACTGCTTTGTTACTTTTCATGATCTGGATACAATATGTCATTGATGAAGTAAATATATATTATTATAAAATATTGTATAAGACAAAAAGTGATAGCCCTCATCCACAAAGTATGTTACCAGGGGTAATATGAAAAATGTGGGCTGGTTTTATTTCCTTACAGGATGGCAGAAACAATAATGTTACGCATTGAGACTAAACATAGGAGGAACCTGCATATCAATAAAAGCAAGCGATACAATATCATGCCACCTGTCTGTCTCGAATATGGAGATAAGAGGCTTGAGGGATATTGAAATGCATAATGTGATCCACATACATGGCAGTCAGAAACTCCTGGGAGGACATAGAAATAAAAGGGCAAAATAATTATCTCATGCTACAAAACCAAACAATGTGTAATATTGGAATCCATAAATGAACCTGAGGAATACGCGGCTGTCACACCGAAAACTTTATCCTGTATCTTCATTTAGATTACAGAGAATAAAAACCCTTCCTTTTTCTTTAGTACTTTATGGAATCAACTTCCATTGGCTATAATAATTTTCACAGATATAAATTTAATGAGTAAACATGGCATTTCACAGCTAAATTTGCTAATCATAATAAAAGCGTTATATTTAATAATTTTCTAAAACAAACAAACCACAAGTATTTCTTGCATTTGGTTCCTTATACGAAGAGGATCCAATTGCTCAGAAAGTGGAATGTGGTATAAATGAAAATGTTAGCTGATATCTTAGCGCTCATGAAACGCGACGTACCCAATCTACCTTTCCCCAACAAATGAAGAGTCAGAAGCACAGGTGTAACTTGAAGCTCATGGGTACCGATACGAAAGCTCCAGTGGGGCCCTCCATTATTGCAAATCCTTAATAGTATTAGTCTTTTTCTACAGGTCAAAGGGACCTATGGGGCCCCCCTAGGCTTCAGGGTCCAGGTGCAATTGCAACCCCTGCACCTATTGTAGTTACGCCCCTGGTCAGAAGCTGTGATTTACATAGGTCCACATTTATCATGAATGGCATAATTTGTGTTTATAGTGCACAGTTCACCTACAACCCTCTACATTTACCGAATGTCCCACATTATAAATTTGACACAAATTACATAAATGCATCTCACCAATGTTAGATAATAATGGGAAAAGCCTATTTGTTTCATTTACAGTTTTATCATGTATATTCGTATATCGTTTTTGCTGTACTTCAATTACCTACAATATCATTTTTATTGCTCCTAAAACTTCAAGGTATGGAGGATGTTAAGTTCAATTGTTTTTCCCTAAAAATATGCCTTTTTTGGGTGGTGTTCTCATATATAAACTTTCTTTTTATGTGATATATTAATATTTTATTGGTAGCAAATCTTTAAAATTTGTAGTCAGCAGTTCTATCTTGATAATATGGCAACCAATTGACTAGTTTGCAACTTTTAGATAGAAATGTATTTTCACAGGACTTGTTCAGTCTAAATCCACAAGTTAGCAGCCACTCTATGTGTCACTCTATGACAGGGGTCTCAAACACGCGGCCCCCGGGCCGCAAGCGGCCCGCCTGGCTTCCCACTGCGGCCCGGGGCACCTTGAAGAAATAACATGCCCCGGGACTTTGTGAAGGGAGCCGCCGCGGTATCCGCTTTATAGTGACTTCCGGGTACCGCTGAAACAAGTGCCATGATCGCGCCTGTATATTCAAGCAAGCAGGCGGCCGGCGGACCAATCAGAAGCCTCCTGTCACAGGAGGCGGCCGGCGGACCAATCAGAAGCCTCTTGTGACAGGAGGCTTCTGATTGGTCCGCCGGCCGCCTCCTGTGACTTTTCCCTTTGGGCCGCCCACTAATGTGATGCGTGGGCCGCCCGCTCCTATGTCCGCACACTGCCAGAGGAGTAAGGCCAGAAGTGTGTGGCCTCTGGCCGCATTAAATCATTTGCCGACGAGCGGGCACATCATTCAGGGGCGGGGCCACGGACGTGAAGGGGGCGGGGCCGTTTACCTAAAGCAGGCACCCTCTCACACCAATCAAGATGAAAGGTGCAGTACCCAGGCCCTCCCACCTCAGCTGATCATGTGACCCCTGATGACTTCCCTCCATATGACATCATGACAGGTCCTGTGTGTGAGTATCATATCTGTGTCTGTCTGAGTGTCTATCTGTCTGTCTGTCTGTCTTTACACAACACTAAATAGTATATACAGGTCCACACACTACATGCTCTACTAGTGTGCTTATATACTGTATATATATATAGTGTGGACCTGTATATACAGTATAGTGCTGAGTATACAAGATATACAGCAGCACTCCAAAATGTGTACAGAGCCCCAAGTGTTTAATGTGCAGAGCCCGCAGTGTGTAATGTGCAGAGCCCGCAGTGTGTGATGTGCAGAGCCCGCAGTGTGTAATGTGCAGAGCCCGCAGTGTGTAATGTGCAGAGCCCGCAGTGTGTGATGTGCAGAGCCCGCAGTGTGTAATGTGCAGAGCCCGCAGTGTGTAATGTGCAGAGCCCGCAGTGTGCAATGTACAGAGCCCGCAGTGTGTAATGTGCACGGAGCCCGCAGTGTGTGATGTGCAGAGCCCGCAGTGTGTAATGTACAGAGCCCGCAGTGTGTAATGTCCAGAGCCCGCAGTGTGTAATGTGCAGAGCCCGCAGTGTGTAATGTACAGAGCCCGCAGTGTGTAATATGTAGAGCCCGCAGTGTGTAATGTACAGAGCCCGCAGTGTGTAATGTCCAGAGCCCGCAGTGTGTAATGTGCAGAGCCCGCAGTGTGTAATGTGCAGAGCCCGCAGTGTGTGATGTGCAGAGCCCGCAGTGTGTAATGTGCAGAGCCCGCAGTGTGTGATGTGCAGAGCCCGCAGTGTGTAATGTGCAGAGCCCGCAGTGTGTAATGTGCAGAGCCCGCAGTGTGTGATGTGCAGAGCCCGCAGTGTGTAATGTGCAAAGCCCGCAGTGTGTAATGTGCAGAGCCCGCAGTGTGCAATGTACAGAGCCCGCAGTGTGTAATGTGCACGGAGCCCGCAGTGTGTGATGTGCAGAGCCCGCAGTGTGTAATGTACAGAGCCCGCAGTGTGTAATGTCCAGAGCCCGCAGTGTGTAATGTGCAGAGCCCGCAGTGTGTAATGTACAGAGCCCGCAGTGTGTAATGTGTAGAGCCCGCAGTGTGTAATGTACAGAGCCCGCAGTGTGTAATGTCCAGAGCCCGCAGTGTGTAATGTGCAGAGCCCGCAGTGTGTAATGTGCAGAGCCCGCAGTGTGTAATGTGCAGAGCCCGCAGTGTGTAATGTCCAGAGCCCGCAGTGTGTAATGTGCAGAGCCCGCAGTGTGTAATGTGCAGAGCCCGCAGTGTGTAATGTGCAGAGCCCGCAGTGTGTAATGTGCAGAGCCCGCAGTGTGTAATGTCCAGAGCCCGCAGTGTGTAATGTGCAGAGCCCGCAGTGTGTAATGTGCAGAGCCCGCAGTGTGTAATGTGCAGAGCCCGCAGTGTGTAATGTGCAGAGCCCTCAGTGTGTAATGTGCAGAGCCCGCAGTGTGTGATGTGCAGAGCCCGCAGTGTGTAATGTGCAGAGCCCGCAGTGTGTAATGTGCAGAGCCCGCAGTGTGTAATGTGCAGAGCCCGCAGTGTGTAATGTACAAAGCCCGCAGTGTGTAATGTACAGAGCCCGCAGTGTGTAATGTGCAGAGCCCGCAGTGTGTGATGTGCAGAGCCCGCAGTGTGTGATGTGCAGAGCCCGCAGTGTGTAATGTACAGAGCCCGCAGTGTGTAATGTACAGAGCCTGCAGTGTGTAATGTGCAGAGCCCGCAGTGTGTGATGTGCAGAACCCGCAGTGTGTGATGTGCAGAGCCCGCAGTGTGTAATGTACAGAGCCCGCAGTGTGTGATGTGCACAGAGCCCGCAGTGTGTAATGTGCAGAGCCTGCAGTGTGTAATGTGTACAGAGCCCGCAGTGTGTGATGTGCAGAGCCCGCAGTGTGTAATGTGTAGAGCCCGCAGTGTGTAATGTGCAGCATCAGAAAGTTTTCCTGCGGGCAGAGTTTGCGCTCTGTTCTTCCTGGTCCCTCCATGGATTCTGTTCCTCTCTGCGCCCAGCACTGGACTTTCTGCCGCCACCTTTCATCTTTCCTCATCTTTACGATCTGGCTGAGTCTTGGCTATCTCTATAGCACAGCCTCCTGGGTATGCTGGGTATAATTCTCCTGTCTACTGAGTCTAATACTCAGTATCTGTATTATTGTGTATATATATACACTGCACAGTACCACTTCTTCTGTCCTGTATACAGGGTGTAATCCTCAGTATCTGTATTATTCTGTGTGTATACACTGCACAGTACCACTTCTCCTGTCCTGTATACAGGGTGTAATCCTCAGTATCTGTATTATTCTGTATATATACACTGCACAGTGCCACTTCTCCTGTCCTGTATACTAGGTGTAATCCTCAATATCTGTATTATTCTATATATACACTGCACAGTACCACTTCTCCTGTCCTGTATACTGGGTGTAATCCTCAGTATCTGTATTATTCTGTATATATACACTGCACAGTACCACTTCTGTCCTGTATACTGGGTGTAATCCTCAGTATCTGTATTATTCTGTATATATACACTGCACAGTACCACTTCTCCTGTCCGCTGGGTGCTGGCAGTTGCCAGGTGCCGCTTTACGCCGGGTGCTGGCAGCTGGCAGCTGCCACCTGGTGCTGGCAGCTGCCAGGTGTTAGCGGCCACTGGGTGCTGCCGGGTGCCGCCTAATGCCGGGTGATGGCAGCTGCCGGATGCCACCTGGTGCCGCTTCCCAGGTGCTGCCGGGTGCCGCCTAGTGCTGGCGGCTACCGCTGGGTGCTGCCGGGTGCCACCTTTTGGGTGCTGGCGGCTGCCGGGTGCCACCAAATGCCGGGTGCTGGCAGCTGCCGGATGCTGCCGGCTGCAGGCTGGTGCCGGCAAGTGGGAGACCGGGAGCCACAGAGGAAGAAGCGGCCGGGATGAGAAGAGTGGAGTCAGGTAAGGCGCTGTTACAGCCGAAGATAGCAGCCTGGGGAACGTGACCGCTGAAAGTGCCTAGGGCAGCAGGAACTCCAAATATGGCCCTATGTAAGTGTGTCAATGTGTGAGTGTGTGTGTTTGTGTGAATATGTCTGAGGATGTATGTGTGAGTGTGTATGTGAGTGTGTGTGTATATGTGTGAGTGTGCGGGTGTGTATATGTGTGAGTGTGAGCGAGAGAACAAACAGAACAGAGACCAGGTTGTGGGGACTTCTCTACAAAAAGGCGTTGGGATGGGGGACATTACTACAAGATGACAAGGGAGGGAACATTACTAAAAGATGGGGACATTACTACAAAATGAGGACCAGGATGGGAGACATTAATATAGGATGGGGACCAGGATGGGGCATTACTACACATATGGACCAGGGAGGAACATTACTACAAGATGGAGACCAGGGCGGGGGCATTACTACAAGACGAGTACCAGGATGGGGGTCATTAATATAGGATGGGAACATTACTACATGTAGGGACCAGGGAGGAACATTACTTTAAAAAGGGCACCAGGATGGGGACATTACTACAAGACGGGGACCAGTTTGGGGGACATTAATATACAATGGGGACCAGTATGGGGACATTACTACATAAAGGATATTAGGGTAGGAACATTCCTACAAGAAGATCAGGATTTGTACTTTACTAGATTGAGCAAAAAATTCTGGTATTGCTAAAATGTCACTAAGGGTACCGTTACACGTCGCAACATTTCATGCAGTTTCACAGGCAATTTGCTGGTTGCAGTGAAATCATGGACACATTGTTCCATTTGTACACGGCCACAAAATAGAACAATGTGTCCATGATTTCACTGCAACCAGCAAATTGCCAGTGAAATTGCATGCAATGTTGCGATGTGTAACGGTACCCTTAGTCCTACAAGCGATGCGGCCCCCCGATATCAATTTTTTTCTACATGCGGCCCACCAACCCAGCTGAGTTTGAGACCCCTGGTGTAGAGGACTGTAGGCAGGCAGGCAGGCAGGGAGGAGCAGCCTTACAGTGCACACAGGACCGACCTCATAGCTTAGGCTGGCTTCACATTAGGGTTCCCCTCCGCAGCATTCTGCGGAGGGGATCTGCAAAGTGTGCGCTGCGGCCGCCAGCTCCTATCCTTATAATGGGAGCGCACGGTGCTGCGCTTGACAGCGCATGACCGTGCGCATCCATTGACTCCTATATGTGATCTGTGCGCAGGCGGATGCCTGTGTACAGATCACACATTCTCGTCCGCACCAGGGACGCGACATGTTGCGTCCCTGGTGCAGGCGAGAGTGTGTGATTTGTGCGCAGGCATCCGCCAGCGCACAGATCACTCATGGCGGGCAATGGGAGCGCACGGCGGTCTGCAAGCATCTGCAGACACCGTGCGCTCCATTATAAAGATAGGGGCTGCGGTCTGCATGCAGAGGCTTGCAGATGCCTCCGCAGAACGCTGCGGAGGCATCTGCAAATGTGAAGGCAGACTTAGCTTACTCACTCAACTTTCCTAATAGCTGAAGTCAGAGGCTTAGGGTACTTTCACACTAGCGTTTATTTGAAATCGCGGCAGATGCGGTGAAAAAACCGCATCTGCCACGATTACCGCATACCGGCTGCATTTGTGGCAAGCCCCATACAATGTATAGGTGGGCTTGCGGCAGGTGCGGCAAGTGCGGTTTTGGCACTTGCGGCAGGTGCGGTCGCGAAAAAACCGCAAGTGCCAAAACCACACTTGCCACACCTGCCGCAAGCCCGCCTATACATTGAATGGGGCTTGCCACAACTGTGCCGCAACCGTGCCGCAAGTGCAGCCGGTATGCGGTAATCGTGGCAGATGCGTTTTTTTCACCGCATCTGCCGCGATTTCAAATAAACACTAGTGTGAAAGTACCCTTAGCTGAGGTACTATTTCTTATTTTTTTGCACCTGATACATTTTGGGTCATAATAATCCCTTCAGCTTTATTTTCTCTGTGGCAGACCAGTGCGTTGCTGCTCTCCTACCTGCAAATAAGACAAACACATGCGAGTTTGGCCTCGGACACAGCAGCAAAAAACTGTTGCGAGTCGGGTTTCCAAAACGGCAATGCGAGCGCTTTCCGAGACACATCTGCGATTTGTAAATCGCACATTACTCGCTATTACTCGCTTCCCCATTCATTAACATTGGACTCGCTAGACTCGCAACAGGTAGCGAGTCCCGGGCTCGGACTCGCTGGAGTCAAGCGATTCCGAGTAATTTAGGACTCGCCCATCACTAATGCCTACCCCAACTGTGGTAATTTATTTTCAGTCGACTGCAAATACCATCAACAACATGACATCTCCTAAAAAGTATGCAATGACGCTGCAACAGAAGCAGCACATGCACTATGCAAAATACAACAACGCGCACATGAGATGCCCGAAGAAAAAAAGCATTGCTGTAACCAAGCCAACACATATAAGCTTCGTTGTCTCGCAGACGAGTCCCCTGACGCATAAGCCATTAAATGATTACACTGTAATATTGCTCGAAAACAGCGCCACCCACATAAATCTGCAGTATAAATAGCAATACCAGGCTCACAAGATGTCCCATCACAACCAGCACAACATGCTACTGACTCAACTACATCAACCTCAATTTGGTTACATAAAAAAGCATTAGCCAAATGCAAACTAACTATGACAGCAACAATCTCCATATGACATAGCAAGATGACTATCGGTCAATGCACAAGCACAACATCAACAGTGCCAAGCTCACACACAAACCCAGAGACACTTGCAACTGCCACATCAAAGACAAATTTACACACGCCGGGAAACAAGCCGCATTGAAAAGGCAAGACATGACATTCAACTACAAGCAAAAAATTGTACCCAAGATGAACATACCATTGAAGAACACAGCTGTGGTCCCATGAACCGTCTATGTCCACATTGCCAATCTATTAATTTTTACGCTGAGACCCTTCCTAATGGAAAGATCGTAAAGTCCATCTACCTTTACTACAGTATCCTGAAAACTTAAAAAAATTGATGCAAGGAGAAATGAATTCAGCAAAAATTCCATGGACAATATTAGCAGTATTAGCAGTTCTTTCGCTTTTGCCTCCATGCGAGCAAGTATTTCACCACCTCCTGGATATGGCCGATACTGTTTTCGCATACATGGACAGATCCTGAATACAGCAGTCGGTTGCTTAAACTCAGAAACGGTGAGCTGTCAAATGAACACAACCTTGGAGATGATGTAATAGAAATTCCTCCTGACATGCTGTTCACTGGCTGCTTAGTGACCGACATCTTTGGACAAAACATTACCATAAATGTAAATGACAAAGAAAGTGTTAGCACTGCAGCATCACATGCAATACTCTGTCCAAAAAATGAAGGTATACCTTCTCAACACTCAAATAATGGATAGAATAAGTAGCGAGTATGTTGTATATACAAGCGATGATTCTCTGGATGCTGATGACGAAGATGAACATGAACAGTACCCCGTGGAATTTTTAAATTCACTGATGGCATCGGAAATGCCACCACATTGGCTACAACTTAAAATTGGCACCATTGTCATGCTACTGGGAAACCTCAATACCAACAAAGGTGTCTGCAATGGAACTCGGCTGATTGTCACTGCCTTATGTCCCAACATCATACAGACCAAAGTGATTACTAGATCAGCCGAAGGGGACATTGTATTTATTCCATGTATAGACATGTTCTTTGGAGACTAGGTTTACCCTTTAAATTAAGAAGACAACAATTTCCAGTCAAAGCTGCATTTGCCATGACTATTAACAAGCCCCAACGACAGACCCTAAATCGAGTGGGTATTTATTTACCTGAACCAGCCTTTGGACATGGACAGCTATATGTTGCATTTTCCAGAGTTAAGCAACGCTCTCATGTCAAAGTGAAAGTTATTAATACATCGCTGCAAGGAAAGTTGTTAAGTACCGTATATACTCGTGTATAAGCCGAGTTTTTCAGCCCAAAATTTGGGCTGAAAAGTCTCCCCCTCGGCTTATACACGAGTCAATATGGGTGGGGGCTGTGTCCGGGGCTGTGGAGGCTGCAGGAGGCGGGGGGGGGGCTGCTGTATGAGCGGCCCCGTCACGTGGGGCCGCTCATTAAATATGCACTGCTTCCCCCTGTCAATCAGCGGCAGGGGGAAGCAGTGCATATAGCCCCCAAATGCTGGCACTCGCCCCCCTTGTAAGGGCCCCCCCCCCGATGGTTATATTACCATTCCGGACTTCTGATCCGCGCCGCTCCTCAGTGCTCCTCGGTGCTCCGTCCGTCCGTCTGCTACATCCGGGATCTCCGGCCGTCGCAGGCATATGACGTCATCGCGCGACGGCCAGGGATCACGGATGTAGCAGACGGACGGACGGAGCAGTGAGGAGCACCGAGGAGCGGCGCGGATCAGAAGTCCGGAATGGTAAGAGAAGCGGGGGGGGGCCCTTGCAAGGGGGGACGAGTGCCAGCATTTGGGGGCTGCTGGGGACCCCCAGGGGGCTGCTGGGGACCCCCCAGGGGGCTGCTGTGTACCCCCAGGGGGCTGCTGGGGACCCCCAGGGGGCTGCTGGGGACCCCCTGGGGGCTGCTGGGGACCCCCAGGGGGCTGCTGTGTACCCCCAGGGGGCTGCTGGGGACCCCCAGGGGGCTGCTGGGGACCCCCTGGGGGCCGCTGTGTACCCCCAGGGGGCTGCTGGGGACCCCCAGGGGGCTGCTGTGTACCCCCAGGGGGCTGCTGTGTACCCCCAGGGGGCTGCTGGGGACCCCCAGAGGGCTGCTGGGGACCCCCAGGGGGCTGCTGTGTACCCCCAGGGGGCTGCTGTGTACCCAATGGGGGCTGCTGTGTACCCCCTGGGGGCTGCTGGGTACCCCCAGGGGGCTGCTGGGGACCCCCAGGGGGCTGATGTGTACCCCCAGGGGGCTGCTGGGGACCCCCAGAGGGCTGCTGGGGACCCCCAGGGGGCTGCTGTGTACCCCAGGGGGCTGCTGTGTACCCAATGGGGGCTGCTGTGTACCCCCTGGGGGCTGCTGGGTACCCCCAGGGGGCTGCTGTGTACCCCCAGGGGGCTGCTGTGTACCCCCAGGGGGCTGCTGGGGACCCCCAGAGGGCTGCTGGGGACCCCCAAGGGGCTGCTGTGTACCCCCAGGGGGCTGCTGTGTACCCAATGGGGGCTGCTGTGTACCCCCTGGGGGCTGCTGGGTACCCCCAGGGGGCTGCTGGGTACCTCCTGGGGGCTGCTATATGTACCCCTGGGGGCCTGCTGTATACCACTGGGGCTGCTGTATACTACCACTGGGGCTGCTGTACACTACCACTGGGGCTGCTGTATACTACCACTGGGGCTGCTGTATACTACCACTGGGGCTGCTATATACTACCACTGGGGCTGCTATATACTACCACTGGGGCTGCTGTATACTACCACTGGGGCTGCTGTATACTACCACTGGGGCTGCTGTATACTACCACTGGGGCTGCTATATACTACCACTGGGGAGGCCTGTATACCACTGGGGGGGGCCTATATACCACACTGCTGGGCGCTGTATACCTGTGCTGGGGTCCACCCTCGGCTTATACACGAGTCAATAGGTTTTTCCAGATTTTTGGGGCAAAAGTAGGGGGGTCGGCTTATACACGGGTCGGCTTATACACGAGTATATACGGTAATAGTGATAACATTTTTACAAGGAATGTTGTTTATAAAAATGCTTTAAATTAATCTCTGTCATTTGTAATATGATTAATAGATATATGATTTAGAGGTAGATGATACATAAATATCACATAGATATACATAGATAGTATTACAAATGAATAAATATTTAATATATACATAATATCAGTTAGACATAAATACATAGATGGATACATACAGTAGATAGATGCACATAGACATAGATAGATGATAGCTACAAGATATAGATAGCCTGTGTGATATATAGATAGATATTTGATATTGTAAGGTGATCACAGGGGAGATATGTGTAATCCAGTAAAACTTGATGATATAAACCCGGATTTAATGCTCCAGGGTCACAGGTGCTGAGAGACTTAAATTAACTTTAATAGGGCTGGGTTTTTTGTGAACAGCTAAAGAGATAGGTAGGATGGCTGTTCACCATATCTCCACGTCAGGGTGTCATCCATAGAGATAGATATCAGATACACTGTTAGATAAATAACTACATAGATATGAGATAGGCGGCCGTCACACACTACGATTTTGTGTGGGAACTCAATAACGATGTCAGTGGTGTGCGCTTGTGAACAACATCGTTAGTGATAAATATATAGATAAAGTTCAGGACACAGCAGAGATGTTACGTGCAGGGATCGTTCACACAACCAGCGACTGATGCTTGTCAATGATGTGAATAGGAGAAATCATAAAGGAGATTGTTATGGCGGTGTCACACAGAACGATGCAGCAGATTGGATGATCCACATCGTATGATATGGGGTCAGGTTCCCATATCTGTATATAATGATCTGACCACTTATCGCTAGTCACATCATGCTGTCACACGCAACGATGTCGTAGGAGCGATGCCAAATCAGGCACTTTCCAGTGAGATTTTTACATATATCGTAGCGTGTGACGCCCGCCATACATAGATATATGATAGATATGAAAGACATACATAGCTTCTAGATAGATATGACATACATTGATATATAGGTACATATGACATACATCGATGATAGACATATAGATAAGAGATAGATAGGAATTACATACATACATTAAATATAAATTGAGACATATAGACAAATGACAGATGATAGAAACATAAATGATAAATAGATATCAGATACATAAATAGATAATACATACATACAGGGATAGATATATAGATAGACAGACAGATAGATAGATAGATAGATAGATAGATAGATAGATAGATAGATAAACAGACATACACTATAGAATAATATGTGTTTTTTGTTCTGATTATGTTGATACAATGTCGATTAAAGCACCTTTGCGTTAAATTTTTCATGTTGATAAAATGTTACCCTTTATCTGCTTTGTTTTCATTTTACCACAGGGGAAGGGGCGAGTGCACACGGGAAAGAGAGAACACACAGGAGGTGGACAGCTCAAATGAGAGAACACATTATGAAAGAAGATAGCTCAGGAAGAGAAGAGAGAGAGCAGACAAGAGAGAGAGCACATGGGGTACACAGGTCAAACAAGAAACAACATAAGAGACAGTACACAGGAGGGAGAGAGACAGCGCACAAGTGTGGAGACAGGTCAAGGGAGAGAGCACAGATGGGAGAACTCAGCACATGGGGAAAGAAAGAGTGGATAGGTGAGTGAGCGCTTGAGGGGAAGAGATTCTCAGTGCTGCAAAGCCTGCCATCATCATCACATAACCGCCCTCCCAATGCGAGAGCATTGGACCTCCATCTAGTAAATAAATAAGTAAAAAGCAAGTGCAAATAAATAACAGGGTACTTAGTAAATACGTTTTTGCAAAAAGTAAGCCATCCCACCATGTCAAGGTGTATCCATACCGGGATAGTACCTAGCTTTTTCTGATTTAAAACCTTTCTATGTGTCAAGGGTAAACAGTCACCTGGGTCCCTGCATGGAGACACACAGCAAAGGGCAGGAAAATAAATGCTCAGCTAGGGGTGGGCCATTCACTATCCTTGCACTAAAAACAAGAGATCAGAAAGAAAAAAAATAATACTGGCTTGAAAAAAAAAAATAGCATACATGCAGACTGGAAGCATATTCACACTAGCTACTAAACAGACAAAGCTATGAACAATACCCTGAAATAAATAAATACGCAAAAAGAAAGTGCTATTAAATAACAGGGTACTTAATAAATACATTTGTCCAAAAAGGTAAATAGCTATCCCACTGCGACTAGTATAATTAAATATTATACTTGACGAGGTATATTTAAAAACATCAGCTCAATACGCAAAAAATAAGTTGTCACACAGCCCAAGATCCTGAAAAAATTAGAATGCTACTGGTCTCCAAAAAGGGCACCAAAAATGCAATTTTTTACCTCATAAATCAACTTTTATACTGTCCAGCGCTGTATGCGAATGAGTTGTTAAAGGTCTGATGGGGTGGTGCTCACTTCAATCTGTGTTGCGCTGCTGCCTGGAAAACCCTCGCCACTGTCTGTGGCACCGGTCATTGTGCTCTATTGAAGCCACACAGTGCCTGTATACTTGGGAGATTTGTGAAGTCTTGCGAAACTTCGGGCTTCAAAAGTGCACAGTGACCTGTGCCACTGCACAGGCGCGAGAGCTGTGAATGATTCACATACATAAACAGGAGAGGCGGCATTTTTGAGGCAGCAGGGCGGCTTGAACTTAAGTGTATCACACCCCATCAGACCTTTAACAACTCATTTTCGTACAGCGTGGGACACTTTAAAAGTTGATTAATGAGGTATACAGGGGCCTGTCTGGGGATATAAAGGGTTTACAGGAACCCCACTTACAGTATGTTAAAGGTGGTGGGCACAGTTCATAATGACCAGAATGGATAACACTTTAAAAAAATAGTGAAAGCCTCCACAAAAGTAGACAGGAGAAAGACATAAACAAAGATGCTACAGGACACTAGAAAACATCGTGTACACACCTTTACATTCCTTTGAAAACGTTTGTGCATCACTGACTATGTATATGTGGCACCACTGCAGGGGAATGCCACTGGACCCACCGATGCAGGGAGGGATGTACACCTTGGCACACACAGCACACAACACCTTCCACCCCAGACCTGGAGCAGGAGCCCCACTAGCTGTCCTTAAAGGGAACCAACCACCCCAAATGACCCCCCCGGACTGTTAATATGTGTCCCTACACCCAGCACACACATTTGGGGCAATCGTTTTTGCTAAAAAAACTGTTTAGTAGAAGCTAAGATATATGTTTATAAAGTTTAATAAATCACGACGGATAGGTGTTACCTAGCTTTGTCCACGTGCAGTGTTCGTGCTTGTCAGATTCCTCTCCCCCTCCCCTCTCAATTTCTAAGAGCCTGGCCTCGTCATGAAAGGGGCGGGGCTAAATTGCGTCATGAAAGGGGGCGGGGCTCGCCGCGATTTAGCAACACCCCTTTCATGACGCGGCCAGGCTCTTAGAAATTGAGAGGGGAGGGGGGAGAGGAGGATCACAGGCACGAGCACTGCACGTGGACAAAGCTAGGTAACACCTATCCGTCGCGATTGATTACACTTTATAAACATATATCTTAGCTTCTACTAAACTGTTTTTTTAGCAAAAACGATTGCCCCAAATGTGTGTGCTGGGTGTAGGGGCACATATTAACAGTTCCGGGGGGGTCATTTGGGGTGGTTGGTTCCCTTTAAGCCAGATCCCCTATAAAGATCCAGGCCTGAGGGGAGGAGTCAGTCAGTCTGCAGTCTGCAGAGAAGAGAGCAGTTAGTGAAGGAGCTGGTTGCTTGGACCAAGCCAGGCCCAGAACCAGGAAACCTGACCGAGCTGTGCTGAGCCCTAGGAAGAGGGACGGAGGCCAGTGGGAAAAGTAGAAAGAAGGAAGAAGGGAACAGATCTGAAAACCCTTTAGCCACCCGGACACCGGAGTCTGAAGCTACAATTCATCTACAGTGTGGCAGAGAAAGCCCGGACAGACCAGGAGGTCTCTAACAATATTGTTCACATCGCTGGTGAGCTGTCACACAGACAGACTCACCAGCAATGTGGGCCAGCGAGTTCGCTGGTAACTATGGTACACATCGGGATACTAGGCACCGCGCGGCTCTTAGTAACCCGACGTTTACCATAGATACCATCTCCCAGCATAGGCTCTGCCGCTGGGAGATCGTTCATCGTGGTGTCACACACCACGATGAAGCAGATTGAACAAGCGTTTATCGCTTGATATGAGCTCCGGCTCCCATATCTGCGATGTAACGATCAAGCGATTTTACATTGTAAAATCGCTTGATTGCACGCAGCGATGCACAAACGATATCGCTTAAGCGATCAAAAAGCAGATCACTTAAACGATATCGTTCAAGAAATTGAACCGTGTGACGGCCGCCTTACTTATATAGCACCATTAATTTCACAGCATTTTAATGACCTAATCACTGTCCCCATTGGGGCTCACAATCTAAATTCTATATTACTATGTCTTTAGCGTGTGGAGGAAACCATAGTACGCAGAGGAAACCCACAAACTCCTTGAAGATGTTCTAGCGGCTTCCAGAGGAGAAGTCCTCCAAAGTGTTTAGCCCATTCTAGCACAGCCTCACAAGGTAAGGACTTTATAATTTGAGTGATTCTTGTCTTTTCTACCAGCCATTTACTACCTTAGTGGAGCACCTGTCTGTGCTGGTCTTTTTTAGATTTGCAGATGCTGTCCTTGGGGACCTCAGTGCTGGAAAGATACAGCTCCAACCACTGAGCCCATGCTGCATGTTCCACTTTACATTGAGGCTGTAAGTCGATGGTTTATATAGAGGCAGTATGTATATTGTATTGCTCTTTCCATGATTTCACTGTGTAATGCTATTATGATAGGATATGATATTCTATATATAGAAAGTCCATTAATTAATGCAGGTTATAAATGCACTCCACTAACACTGATGTCTCCCTCTGCTCTTGAGCGTTACCCTTGTTATTGCTCTTTTGAGGTGACACGGATCACTCTTTATTCTCCCACCTGACTTCTTTTCTCACTTCCAGCTCGCGCCTGCATTTATAGCTTTTAATATTCATTTGCTTTGGTGCTCTCAAGCTGCCAGGTTTTATAACACACCGGCCAAGATCTGGTGCCTCAGCAGACCCTTCACTCCATCTTGGGCCCGCCCTGATTTTAATTGCTGGTGACAAGGACAGACAGTGGGTCCACATGGGATGCATTCAAAGCAGGGACCTCAGGGCTGGTGTCACAGTCACCATCCGCAAACACAGGCACCCAAACAGACAAACATACAGATGGAAACAAAAACAGAAATAATTACATTGACATTACCCAGCTTTATGCCCTTGGCTTCCCAATTCAGTTTAAAATGCATGCAACTGAACTGCTGAGGCTGGTATGTCTACTATTCTCATAAATCCTGATATGTCTCTGCATAGTATTATAGCGATGTAAATTATCTGCTCCTAAGCAAAACAAAGATGGGGAAGATTCAACCTTTTTAAGAACAAGGAAAGCTGAAAAGAAAACAAAATGATAGCAATTAGTGGCATGATTAGAGTGCAAGGCATGAATCATATAGAGGGAATCGAAAACGCTTTACTTAAGAAATATTCTGTATAAGGTTAAGTTCCCACAATGAGTTTATGGTAAGGTTTCTTGCTGCCTATTTTCGCTGAACAATTATCGCAGCGTCTTTCAAATTCTAACAAAGTGGAGGGGATTTGTTGAAATCTCATCCTCACTGTACTTTTTCTTTACACTGTAGTAAGTGACCGGCACTAGGGAAGGATTCTCTGTAAAGAGACAATAAAGGAGACCAGTGGCGCCGATATAAGAGTAGCTGTTAAAGAATAACAGAATAAATTTGCCAAGTGTTATGCCCACCTGGTATCCAGTATATCAAGGCTTCAATTAAAATCTTATTTCATAAGAAAATTTGGGGGATCCAATGGATAGGTTCCTTAATCCACGGGTATGCAGCACACGGTGGATAATTAGGAGAGATTCAAAAGACTCTCCTGATGGTACCGTCACACGTCACGTTATCGTGTAGGATATCACATAGAAGTCACGTGTTTGGAGTCGTGGCTGCGACATCGGAACGATATAATATGGAGACTGCTGGACTATATATGTGGCGCCCCACTGGTTGGGACGCCACAGAGGGGTACTGCACCCAGACCAGAGTGTGTACTATCCCTGTGACCAGGGGACTGGGATGTTAATAGGGGACCCTCACCACATGCATCCACACAGCTTAGGTCAGGGGACCAATAGGTTAATCTGTTACTAGGACACCGGTCCCACTGGGAGGAGCTTAGGTGGCATAGTGGAGAGCCGGAAAATTAGTCAGTCAGAAAAGTCATTGGAGGAGAACCCTGCGAGAAGCGCAGTGGAGGGCGCCTCAGGAGATGTGGCCCAGGAATGAAGGGGATCCTAGGGTGTTGAGGTGCACCTGAATCCGTGCCAGTATGTCTCCCCAGCCAGAGAGATCCAGTCCAAACCGGAGGACTGGCTCCGAGATGGTGCGGGCGTTTATCCCCGAGCCGCAGAACCAGATGGCACGGACTTCTTTAGAGGTCGCAGCAACCCCGGCATAATTCCCCTAAGACCCCTGTATAGGGTCAAGGAGGCCCAGAGAGCTATAGACTCCAGGAGGAGGCCCAGAGGCAATAGACTCCAGGAGGAGGCCTAGAGGTGATAGACTCTCGACGGAGGCTCCTAGGGCTTTAGACTCTGTAAGGATCCGTGGGGACTAGCGGTGGGCTCTGTGTGTGGGAGCGCAAGAAAGGAAAGAGGAGAGCGCAGTAAAGACTGATGAGAGGATAAGCAGGCACTTCACAGAGGGTCCCCAGTTAAATGTCCTAATCCCCTGGTGACTACCCCAACCAGCAATACCCGTGAACTGTGTAAAGAACTGTTTGCTGCCTGAGTCACCAGAAAAACCTGGTTTAGAGATGAAGACTGTGTGGTGTGTTATTAGCCTGCACCGGAGGAGCCATACTCCTGCTCACAGAGACGGTCGGCCTGCATCTCCACCTGACGAGCCGCCCCCCTGTGCGAGTTCTCCATTCTTTCATTACTGCCCCGGGGATCCCACTCCATCAACGGGGAGCGTTACCAACTAGCTACCTCATCACCATCCCTGGATGTCTGTAGCAGCGCCGGTATCATTACCGGATACCGTGGGTGGTGTCACAAACTCTTTCATTTTTATTTTTAAACCCTTTTTTAGCGACCGCCAGAGCCACGGGACCGGGCACAGGCTGCCTTTTCCATCCCTAAGTAAATCAACGCCCAGAACCAGGTACCCCATGGCCCTGGGGTGGGTCATATTTATAGTATGGAGACTGCCAGTGTGTATATACAATATAGAGGCTATGGGATTTGTATGTATCATATAGAGGCTGCAGGCTGTATATATTATGTGGAGGCTGTGCCATGCCGTATATATTATTTGGAGGAAGTGGCAGCCCAGCAGCAGCCCCCAAAGATTATATATACTCCGGCATAGCCTCCATACTATATATATATATATATATATATATATATACAGTACAGACCAAATGTTTGGACACACCTTCTCATTCAAAGAGTTTTCTGTATTGTCGTGACTATGAAAATTGTAGCTTCACACTGAAGGCATCAAAACTATGAATTAACACATGTGGAATTATATACCTAACAAAAGAGTGTGAAACAACTGAAAATATGTCTTATATTCTAGGTTCTTTAAAGTCTCAGGAAGCTGGGAAAAGGTGTGTGACAGTCCGCGCCACCGGGTACCAAAGAAATCACCTGGGATGCAGGAAGTTATTTCAAGCTTTATCTTTATTCTCCAACATGTTTCAGCGCTCCACCTGGCGCCTTCCTCAGGGATATATATCCCTGAGGAAGGCGCCAGGTGGAGCGCTGAAACATGTTGGAGAATAAAGATAAAGCTTGAAATAACTTCCTGCATCCCAGGTGATTTCTTTGGTACCCGGTGGCGCGGACTGTCACACACCTTTTCCCAGCTTCCTGAGAGTCTTCCCACGTGCGAGTGGTTGGTGGAGGTCCTGCAGCAGCCGGTATTGATTGTATGCCTTCAAGCCAGTTGTGGGTCATCACAACTGGAATAGGTGAGTGGTTTTGACAATATACCTCTCATCTCTTAGTGTCTGAGTGATAGGGCACTATTGCGCCTCTTGTTCCCCCTTCCTATTTTATATAGGTTCTTTAAAGTAGCCACCTTTTTCTTTGATTACAGCATTCTCTTGATGAGCTTCAAGAAGTAGTCACCGGATATGGCTTTCACTTTGCAGGTGCACCCTGTCAGGTCTAATAAGTGGGATTTCTTGCCTTATAAATGGGGTTGGGACCATTAGTTGTGTTGTGCAGAAGTATGGTGGATACACAGCTGATAGTCCTACTGAATAGACTGTCAAAATTTGTATTATGGCAAGAAAAAAGCAGCTACGTAAAGAAAAACAAGTGGCCAACATTATTTTAAGAAATGAATCTGAAAAATTGGGAAAACTTTGAAAGTGTCCCCAACTGCAGTTGCAAAAACCATCAAGCGGTACAAAGAAACTGGCTCACATGAGGACCGCCCCAGGAAAGGAAGACCAAGAGTCACCTCTGCTGCGGAAGATAAGTTCATCCGAGTCACCAGCCTCAGAAATCGCATATTAACAGCAGCTCAGATTAGAGACTAGGCCAATGCCACACAGGTTTCTAGCAGCATACACATCTCAATAACAGCTGTTAAGAGGAGACTTTGTGCAGCAGGCCTTCATGAAAAAATAGCTGCTAGGAAACCACTGCTAAGGACAGGCAACAAGCAGAAGAGACTTGTTTGGGCTAAAGAACACAAGGAATGGACATTAAACCAGTGGAAATCTGTGCTTTGGTCTGATGAGTCCAAATTTGAGACCTTTGGTTCCAACCACCGTGTCTTTGTGCGATGCAGAAAAGGTGAACGGATGGACTCTACATGCCTGGTTCCCACCGTGAAACATGGAGGAGGAGGTAAGATGGTGATGGGGTCCTACGCCAGATGACCTGGCCTCCACAGTCACCAGACCTGAACCCAATCGAGATGGTTTGGGGTGAGCTGGACCGCAGAGTAAAGACAAAAGGACCAACAAGTGCTACGCATCTCTTGGAACTCCTTCAAGACTGTTGGAAGACCATTTTCGGTGACTACCTCTTGAAGCTCATCAAGAGAATGCCAAGAGTGTTCAAAGCAGTAATCAAAGCAAAAGGTGGCTACTTTGAAGAAACCTAGAATATAAGACATATTTTCAGTTGTTTCACACTTTTTTGTTAAGTATATAATTCCACATGTGTTAATTCATAGTTTTGATGCCTTCAGTGTGAATCTACAATTTTCATTCTTATTAAAATACACGAAACTCTTTGAATGAGAAGGTGTGTCCAATCTTTTGGGCTGTACTGTATATAGCACAGCACAGTCTCCAAATAATATATATATAGCGTAGCACAGCCTCCATATACCTAGCACAGCTTCCATATACACCAGCACAGCCCCATATAGCCCAGCAAAGCTTCCATATACACCAGCACAGTCCCCATATAGCATAGCCCTGCCTCCATATGTAATGGATGCCCTCCACACCTTTCGGGTGGGCTGTCATCTTAATTGTCTGCCGCCAAATTGGATGCTTTGTCTAAGTGTGTGCACGCCACCAAAAGAACCACGCTGACACACAAGTCAATGTAGAGCTTAATGACAAAGACCTTTATTTTAGGAGCGATTAGCAGTTTTATTACTTATCAGTAAATGGACATTCCTTAGGGGTTGTTTCTAGGTAATTACATCATATTATGCCGAATATACATTTTATTCTGAAAAAAACCTTCAATTATATTCTGTGTGTTAGTTAGTTTAAACTAGCCTTGGGTTCGTACAGTACATTCAGAACACATTGATAAGAACTTCTATACAGCTACCTCTAAGTCAAAACATTATATAAAATCTGAGCCAGAGAAAACCCGAAGGTGGGAGGGAAGAAGGAGAGAGGGCTAGCTAGGGAAAAGAGCAAGGCCAAGGCCTTTTTCCTACAAACAGGCCTCTAGCTTGAAAGATTTCTGAATGACTATAAACTAATATAAATTATTAACTATTTATTGCCATAACACATATACACGAGCACTGCCTCCATATACACCCAGGACAGCCTCCATATACCCAGCACAGCGTCTATATAGCCAAACATAGCCTCTATATACACCAAGCAGCAGCCTCCATATACCCCAGCAGCATCTTCCATATACCCCAGTGCTCCAGCAGCAGCCTCCGTATACACCCAGCACAGCCTCCATATACCCCAGCGGATGCCTCCATGTACCCCAGCACTGCCTCTATTTACACCCATCAGCAGCCTCCATATACAGCAGCAGCCTCCATATACACCCAGCAGCAGCCTACATACAAAAACAGCAGCAGCCTACATATATCTCAGCAGTAGCCTCCATATACACCCAGCAGCAGCCTCCATATATCCCAGCAGCAGCCTCCATATACACCCAGCAGCAGCCTCCATATACCCCAGCAGCAGCCTCCATATACAGCCAGCAGCAGCCTCCATTCATAACCAGCAGTAGCCTCCATATACCCCAGCAGCAGCCTCTATATACCCCAGCACTGCCTCTATATTCACCCAGCAGCAGCCTCCATATACAGTAGTGCCTCCATATACACCCAGCAGCAGCCTCCATACAAAAACATCAGCAGCCTACATATACCCCAGCACTGCCCCTATATACACCCAGCAGCAGCCTCCATATACCCCAGCAATAACCTCCATATACACCAGCAGCAGCATCCATATACACCCAGCTGCAGCCTCCATATACCTCAGCAGCAGCCTCCATACACACCCAGTAGCAGCCTCCATATACCCCAGCAGCAGCCTCCATATAACCCAGCATCAGCCTCCATATAGACCCTGTAGCAGCCTCCATACAAAACCAGCAGCAGCCTCCATATACCCCAGCAGGAGCCTCCATATACCGCAGCACTGCCTCTATATACGTTGAGCAGCAGCCACCATACAAAAAGAGCAGCCAGCCTATATATACCCCAGCAGCAGCTTCTATATATCCCAGAACTGCCTCTATACACACCCAGCAGCAGCCTCCATATACCCTAGCAACAGCCTCCATATACACAAGCAGCAACTTCCACACAAGCCCAGCAGCAGCCTCCATATACATCCAGCAGCAGCCTCCATATACACATAGCAGCAGCCTCCATATATCCCAGCAGTAGCCTCCATATACACCCACAGCAACTTCCAGCACACAGTAAAAAAAATAAGTAAACGATTTTACTCACCTCCCTTCCTCTCCCCCGGGGCTGTGTCCTCATCAGATGCTGTCCCCATCCTTACAGCAGTAGGCTCCTGGGGCTGTGGAGATTCCTCCTCTGTTCTCCTTCCTGCAGCAGTGTGATGAGGTCACAGGGTGATGACTCATCACTGCAGCTGTCAGCAACGGAGGAAGCTCCACTGCTCCCTGGAGCCAGCACATGGCTAATTTGCATTGCATGCAAATTAGCCATGTGGACTGGGAGCCCTGCTGGCTGAGTGTTCTGTGATGGGTCCCTCTCTGTCAGGGCTGCCAGTCCCAGCTGGGCTCCTCTCTATCAGGGCTGCCTGTCCTTGATGGTGAGTGGGCCCTCCCAGATGTCGAGGGCCCCAACAATTGCCCGGGTATGCCAGGTGCTGACACCGGCCCTGACTAAAAATATCTATCCTGTCAGGCGCTGTCCTCTCCGTCCCCTTGGTCCTATATGGCCAACTTTTCAGCAATTGTGTGTGGATGTGGCTACAGTACCTGAATTCACTGCAGCCTCTAGTTACCCAGCTGAGTTTTGCAGTCCTCCTAGTCTGGAGCCGGCCCACTTCTGCGACCTGGTCCCTCTACCTGACTCCTGTCACAATCAGCGCAGATAAGGGTGCCACGGGCGGACCTCTCACGTGTCGTGCTCCTGGGACCCCTTCTTGATCTCTGGAGCCCCTCTCTGACCCCTCCGTCACTTTGGTCTCCATCTCAGGTCTTGGGACAAGCTCTCACCAGCTCCAGTCCACGGGACTTTTCCCTCTCAGTCATGTGGCAATCTCCTGTCACACTCTAATTGTCACTCCACACTGAACTCTTTGACAGACTCTTCTAGATGTTTCTACAGGTCCTTTTATACTGTCAGTTATGTCCTGTACACCTGTGCATCGTTCTTTACTTACTTCACTCCTTCCTCGGTGCTCCCTTAAACTATGTTCTCCAGTCAACCCCTCTACCTTGGTTCCCCCTCCAGACAGGATCAGGGACTGTGCTCTCCCTCAGAAGCAATCTCGCCCTCACCTTATCCTGGAGTGGTGTGGTGCTATGGGTGTCTAGATACTGGTCAGTGTCCCCTCCGTACCCAAGAGTGGGGCACTACACCTCTGGCTGAGGTGTACTTTAAAGGGAACCTGTCACCTCCTAAAAGTCATCTAACCTATCAATACATGTCCCTGCACCTTCCTATTACCATTATAACTATCCCTCTCTCTGCTAAAAGCTTGTTTTCAATGTTGTAAAAAACGTTTTTATACTTACTCATTAGGATGATAATGAAGTGGGGGCTAGTCCCCATGGGCCTGTTGGTTTGCAGCCTCCATGATCCTTTATCAAACCCCGATGGGCGTGATATTGTAATAAAATTAATCTCTGGCCCAGCCTCTCTGTGCTGCTTCTGCTGTGCAGGCTTTGCCCTCCTCCCCTCCTCCTCTCTGTCACTCACAGCATGTAAATCATTTGTCCTGATGTCAGCTCCAGAGTCCTGCCCTGACAAAGCATAAACATCAAAGCAGAAGCAACACAGAGAGGCAGAGGGGGATGGAATGACCACAGTCAATCAAGCTCACTCCAGCCACAGTGATTGCCTCCATGGCTTCTAACTGTAAGTTTTACAAAGGCTATATCTCGGGGTACACAGCACACAGAAACATGGAGGACCCCTTCCCTGAATGCAGAAGACATGATGCATTCAGTGCTGCATTTAGATTGTCATGCATCGGGGGGGTGACAGGTCGTCTTTAAAGAGGACCTGTCACCAAAGCAGGCATGGTGATCTAATGACAGCACTGGATACAGCATGTCTCCAGCATGCATGCAAGGGGTCCATAAGCACTTGAGCAGCCCTGTACCCCGAGATAATACACTTAGAAAACTTACACTAAGGAGGTGGCTAGGGGCTGCAGCCAAGGGCAGATTCACACCCCCTGCCTGTGTAATCTTCCCACCGCTGCCAATCATTCTCTCCCTGTCTCCAGCATTTAAAACACAGGTTTTTTTCTCTCCTGTGTAGCTCCGCCCCTCAGGGGGCGGGGCTAACAGACTCTGGGAGAGAGAAAAAAAACTCTGTTTAAATGCTGCAGACAGGGAGAGAATGATTAGCAGCAGTGGGCAGATTACACAGGCAGGGGGTGTGAATCTGCCCTTGGCTGCAGCCCCTAGCCACCTCCTTAGTGGCTGTAGCATGTAAGTTTTCTAACTGTATTATCTCGGGGTACAGGGCTGCTCAAGTGCTAGGGTACCCCTTGTCTGCATGCTGGAGACATGCTGTATCCAGTGCTGTCATTAGATCATCATGCCTGCTTTGGTGACAGGTCCTCTTTATGTTTAGAGAACCCTGAAATGTAAAGGTCTTATGAATTAAGAAGGTTATACAGAAGAAAGATATCTAGAATAAAACAGAACTGATAGTGAGTGGACATTTCTGAAGGAAAGGTTATAACCAGTGAATAAAAAGGTTTTTGAAATGTGCTATTAAACAAATTTAAAAACTTCAGTAGCATAAGCCAAAGCCAGATTTTGTATGTGGGAGATCTACAGGATATGGTATATTGCCTAAACATTATTCATCTGTAGTCTTCCACTCTAATGCACAAAAATCAGAGATAATGTACAACCTCTAATGATAGTTTTTAAGCCATATAATTGTGCTGATATCCAAGTGCTTGACACTATAGGATAACCCTTTACAAACCTCAGGATAAGTCTTATATTCAAGATTTAAATGAGTGAAATGATTATTCTGATACACAGGTAGAGCAGAGAAATCAGGTCCAGCCATCAGTGCACAGTTATTGGTTACTTTCTTACCGTTTCTAATCACTTTGGTTTACACTAGTTATCCAACACATCATTCTACACGCATTTAGCGGGGTCATTTGAATTTATGCAGATAATTCCCACTGCAGCCACAGTTACTACATGTTCAGTAAAGCAGGAGGTACCTTAATGATATGCCAAATTCTCCCGCTGGCATCCGCTGCTCAGATGCTGCATAATTTGTCTTAACCCTATTGATGCTAAAAAGGCTTTCAAAATGTTACAGATCAATGTACCGCGGGTATCTGCAGCAGGAAAAGATTTAATGAGAAGAGTAAAATATGGAAAGTGACTTTTTGCTAAATATTAGAGTAGAACAACTAAGGTTTTTTACATCTTTATTGCTATACTTGTATATTCTGATATTATCTCTCTCCTTCTTATAACAGTAATGAGGAAAGGGGAAGTGGTTGGCCATTTAGCTTTCTGATATAAGGCAACTTCTGGAACTTCAAGTTGTTTCATATACACTCGATGCCGTACAGCTCTTTAGACTCAGACCATTACTTCTCCATAAATCCCAAGCACTGGATTCATCAGTGACAATATTAATAAGGACAGATACGTGTTGGCTCAGGTAGGAGCAGTGCAAGGCTCTGGCTTCTGTCCAAGGTGCTTGAAATGAAGACTGTGTAGGAAATTAGTTTGATTGGGTGCTGATAACAATTTTCATAATTAGGGTTCTAGGATTAACACTGGAGCTAATGAGAGTGTGTTGTCATAGTTATTCATCACTAACTACACATTTATTTTTATAATTATCCTGTGTTTTATTACCATCATAGTTTGTATGCCCCTATGCTGTGGATACGTTCCAATGTTGAGGGCTTTACAAACCTCCCCATCTACATAACTGTTATGTACTTGGCTCTCATTAAATCTTCCTACACCTAATTGTGCCTTTTTAAGCTTGGTATAAGGGACATTACTCTGAGTGTAATTCCAAACAGTTTGTGTATTTTTCATATGTCCTCACTAATTTATGTCCTTCCTTGACCCTGGATGGTTCTCATATCTCAGCTGCACTCTGCATCTTTAGTGGATGGTCCGTCTGGTAACCATTATTCCCTTCCTATAGGGACATCCGCCTTTGCCCAATTGCCCAATACCCTCATGTATCATTGTTTGCCTAGATCAGGAGTGGGCAATTAATTTTCCCAAGGGGCCACATGAGAGACCCTGACTGATATGAAGGCTCAAACTAATGTGCCAAATTTAAGTCTGCTCATTATACATTGTCATGATCATATTGAGCATAAGGGCATGGCTGCAGTATGAATTATGGGCCATGAAAAGAAGAGCTGAGACTCTCTTCCTCCAATTTGCTCTGAATCCCTGTGATGCAGACACCTTATGTTAAAGTGTAAATTTCATTTCATTGAAAAAAAAAAACAATACAGCACTGGTTGTTAATGATGGGTCACATAGCAGCTAGGATAATGCTTTTTTGTGCCATTTGACTTATTTTCTCACATTTTTCTGTGCTCTTTTAAAAACTGCATTTTGTGTCTGTGCGGGCGTAACCAGCGTCTGCCAGCACTGTGTGTATATTTCCACAGCTTCTGATAGCAGGCTGATAGTGAGCTGTGTGGTGAGCTAGCAGACAAGAGTTAACATAGATTGTGACTGAGCTGTGTGGAACCAGATGACAGATCTTTCCTTGGCACAAGCTACTAAGGAGTTTGCACTGATCCTGACATTATGACATTATTTAGCAACTATGTTGCAGCCTTAAGTAATCTGATACATTGTTTCCTAATGAGCTGCAGTAAGGAGAGTATGCCATACCCCCTCCCTTATATGGTTACATGACCCATAAGTCAGAGGTTCCCAACTCCAGTCCTCAAGGCACACCAACAGTGCAGGTTTTCAGGATTTCCTTAGAAATTGGAATCATCCCCAGTGCAGGTGATTCAATTATCACCTGTGCAATACTAAGGAAATCCTGAAAACCTGCACTGTTGGTGTGCCTTGAGGACTGGAGTTGGGAACCTCTGCCATAAGTGTTAAGATGGGTCTGACTGATAATGAACATGATGAATATTGAGTTATACACTGGAGCTAGTCAGTAAGGGTGGGTAAAAGATATTTATAGCTGGTAGAAGGTGCAGAAGGAGAGTCATGATAAACAAGATCCAAGATGAAGAGATAGGGAGTCCTGGACGTTGGCAGGATTGAAAAGGAGAAGACAGAGATACAACTCCATAAACTGAAAAACAATAAGGAGACTGCAGGAAAAATCTCACTTACCAGGTTATCAAAGCCAGAAGATAAAAGGATACCAGTACAGAGTCAAGAAATACTCTAGGATATGAAAGACACCCTAGAGGTAAAGGGATAAGAGATATACGCACACAAGGAATAAGAAAGTACAGAAAAACTTAGAGAGTATCTTTTTAGGACCCCATAGACGGACAAAGAGAATACAAATCCATCTAGGATTGGGATCCAACACAATGGATTTAACTGAATGCCAAACTAGAAATTGTAGAATACGAGTTATGGATTTTTATACCATTTGTGCATAAAAAGGAGTAATTAATTTTTGTACATATAATTTTATTCATGATATTCATGCATGATTTTTATGGTTTTTAAAGATAACATTTTTTAAGATTCTAATAAACATCCGCAACAATGGTTAATCGGCACAGGTGACATGTATATTCATTATAAATGCTTAGAGGATCCATTGGTAACCATTGCTAAAGGGAGTATTGTTAGCGCTGGGCCCCTACATTTATACATGATAATGCACATGTGTCTGCTTCACACACACTGTAGTGAGGACACATTGTGGAAGGTTTATGAATAGTCTTCCACAAGATTTCATTTATGAAGTATATTTGAAAGTTTATTATAATCACTTGCTCTGCATTATTATTAAATACAAACTTAAACTGTGATTAAGCTTTAGGTGGACAGTACGAACAGTAAACAGGCTGGTATGGTGACACTTTGTTGTCCCTATTTAAATAGGTCTTTCCTGACTTCAAAGCACCACAGAGAGCAATAGTTCAAATGTGGTGGAGCCATACTTAGCTATGAATATTGTGTTTTTTTATAGGTGTAAGATCTATAGACAAATTTTCTTCATTGGAGTATATTGCCAAACGCAATGCATTTCCTTGCATTGATATGCAGCCTGATTATTAACCCAGAATTAATACCGGCCAGATGGAATGTATCATATGTGTATAAAGCTAAAATCATGAACTTAAAATCCTTCGCCTGGGACCTTCAAGGGGTAAATATCCTTAAGATCAGGGATCTCATAATTTTTGTTACCTGAACCTGCATCTCATTTACCATCCACCTTCTGAGGTCACCAGGTGAAGTAGGAGGGACTCGCTAATACCTTACGGAAGCTGTTCCTGACCTAGATCCATCATTCAGTACTGGTAAAGCTTGCTGTAGCACTGTACAGTTTTCTTGATTGCTCCCCTTTACATGGTCTGCACTATTCCTTTAACAACAGGTCTAGTAACTTTCTTTTATTTATCCATTTTATTTTTATGTGACTGTTTATACTGTACTGCTTTGTCCCATTTGTAAAATCCCTTGTATATTTTTATGAACATTGCCTAATTGTTGAATTATATATATAAAATGTACCGTATATACTCGTGTATAAGCCGACCCGTGTATAAGCCGACCCCCCTACATTTGCCTCCAAAAGCTGGTAAAAGTTATTGACTCGCGTATAAGCATAGGGTGTGAAATGCAGCAGACCCCATCCTATTATATAGCCCTCCGTGACTGGTATATAGCACCCCTCAGTAATGGTATACAGGCCCCTCAGCAGTGGTATTATACAGGCCCCTCAGAAGTGGTATTATACAGGCCCCTCAGCAGTGGTATTATACAGGCCCCTCAGCAGTGGTATTATACAGGCCCCTCAGCAGTGGTATACAGGCCCCTCAGCAGTGGTATACAGGCCCCTGTGCAGCTGTATACAGGCCCCTGTGCAGCTGTATACAGGCCCCCTGTGCAGCTGTATACAGGTCCCCTGTGCAGCTGTATACAGGTCCCCTGTGCAGTAGTATACAGGGCCCCCTGTGCAGGAGTATACAGGGCCCCCTGTGCAGCAGTACACAGCCCCCCCCTGACTCCTTATTATGTCTCCCCCAGGCTGCGGCACTTGTCAAAATAACAACACTTTATACATCACCTCTCCGGCGCAGCTCCTCCGGTCCCGGCTTCTTCTTCCTGCTTGTGCCGGCTTCTAGTGCTGTGACCGGGCGCAGGAGATGACGTCATCGGCTGCGCCCGGTCACATGACACCGGCACAAGCAGGAAGAAGAAGCCAGGACCGGAGGAGCTGCGCCGGAGAGGTGATGTATAAAGTGTTTGTTATTTTGACAAGTGCCGCAGCCTGGGGGAGACATAATAAGGAGGGGGGGGCTGTGTATTACTGCTGGGGGCCAGTGTAGTGCAATATGCACGGCATCCCCCCGCCGCTGATGGACGGGGGGATGCCGTGCATATTCATTACACTAATGAGGCGGCCCCACGTGACCGCCTGCGGTCACTACGGCCCCCTCCTGCCACCTCCAGCCCCCGTCACAGCCCCCCTCCAGAGCAAATACCCAGTGACTCGCGTATAAGCCGAGGGGGGGACTTTTCAGCCCAATTTTTGGGCTGAAAATCTCGGCTTATACGCGAGTATATACGGTAATAGCTTTTTCCCTCCTGCTCTATGAATCACATTCCTGAAACCTCTTGAGGTTCAATTTAACCAGTAACAGATGACCAATCAGCCTGTCATAAACAATTGGTGATGGCAGCTTGGTAGTTACTGTATCAAAGTATATGTGTATATACTATGTGTTCACTGTGAAAGTACCCAATAACTTACCTAGTAGCAATAGTAACCACTGCCTCATCTGTAAATCATCAGTAAATTGTGTCCCAACAAATGGTGGCAGTGGTGAGAAATCTTTGTGATCTCCCTGACAAATTGGTGGCAGTGATGGGATTATTGGGTGTCAGTCCCTAACAATTAAGTAGCAGCAGTGGGATGTCCCCGACATATATTTTTATCAGATAATATAGAGCATTATGAAGTATGTTGAGCAACAACTACTATTAATACATACAGTCAGGCCAAAATTGTTGGCACCCTTGATATTATTACAAAAAATGAAGTATTTTTTCCAGAAAATAATTACAATTACATGCTTCCTTTGTGTAACACAAAAAAGAGAAAAAAAGGCAAACTTATCTGTGCTATCCTCATTTAGGGAGATTGGCTACAGTGCCATGAGTTGTACACTTCTTGATTATGTTGCGCACCGTGGACAAAGGAACACCAAGATGTCTGAAGATGAACTTGAAACCTTGAGGTTGTGAATATTTTTCAACTGTTTTGGTTCTTAAGTCCTCAGACAGTTTTCTTTCTTCTCTTTTTTCTGTTCTCCATTCTTAGTGTAGCACACACAGACACACAATGCATAGATGGAGTCAACATCTCTCCTTCAAGTGTTATTTTTATATTGCCCACCCTTGTTACTTGCCACAGGTGAGTTTGACTGAGGATCACATGCTTGAAACAAAGTTGTTTACCCACGGGGCCGTGTACAGAGAGAACAGGAAGTGGAGCCAGTAAATGATACACTGAAAGAACGGTCAGAAAGATAGGAAGAGAACCAGGAGAGACCTGTGTCCTTGATGCCAATGGAGTGCAGCATGGAGAGTAGGAGATGGTAATCAACAGATTCAAAGGCTGCAGAGAGAACAAGAAGAATAACCAGAGAGTGGTCACCTTTACATTGTGCTGTCAGAAGGTCATTGGTCACTTTGGTGAGGGCAGTTTCTGTAGAATGTAGGGGGCGGAAACCAGATTGTAATGGGTCTAGAAGAGAGTGAGTTGAGAGGTAATGAGTGAGGCGGGAGTAGACCAGGTGTTCCAGGAGTATAGAGATGAAGGGGAGATTGGAGACTGGTCTGTAGTTGTTTGTGCAGGATGTGTCGAGAGAAGTTTTCTTTAGTAATAGAGTAATGATAGAGTGTTTGAAGGAGGAGGGGAAGATGCCAGAAGAGAGGGAGAGATTGAAGATTTTGGTTAGGTGAGTGGTGACCATCAGAGAGAGAGACTGGAGTAGGTGTGAGGGGATGGGGTCAGCGGTGCATGTGGTGGGATGAGAGGAAAAGAGAAGCCTGGAGACTTCTTCTTCTGTGACTGGGTCAAAAGTGGAGAGTGAGCTGGAAGAAGTGGGGGAAGAGGTAGGGGTAACAGCGATTTGAGGTAGGGAGTTGTATCATTGTAGCGTAGGTAGGGAGATCATAGAAGGGGAGGTAGGGAGTGTATTATAGTATGTTACTCTCCACAGCCTCTCATATCATATTATTTCTCCTTAGCCTCTCACACAGAATTATTGCCCCCAAACAAGTATGATGTCACCACAGCCCCTCACACAGTGTGATGTCCTCACAGCTCCTTATACATCATTATGTCCCCACAGCCTTTACACAGTATAATGGCTTCTCACACAAGCATGCATGATGTCCCCACAATCCATCACACAGTGTTATGGCCACCCACAAAAGTATCATGTACTCACAGCCCATCACGCCACATGATGTTTCCACAGTCATTCATATAAAATTATGTCTTCCCAGCCCCTTACACAGTGTTATGGCCCTACAAACAAGTGTGATGTTGCCACAACCTCTCACACATCTTATCTTATAATGACCCTACATACAAGTATGATGTCCCCAGAGCCCTTCACACAGTATAATTTCCTCTCTATACAGGTATGAAGTTACCCCTGCCCCTCACACAATATGATGCCCCCACAGCCCCTCACACAATATTATGTCCCAACAGCACCTCACACAGCCTCTCATGGTATTCACACAGCACCCCACGTAAGTACTGGCCAATGACAAAGCCAAAAGAAAATATTCTTTTTGCGTCTTATGCAAATTTGCACTTCACTAAGGAAGTGGAGAAACTCCAGTGCCACATTTAAGCAGCTTCCTCAAAGTCATAATCGCTTTCCTACAAGCTTTTAATATGACTGTGGGATTTGTGCCAGATCAGAACCCCAAACTACAGACACTGCGTTTCGGGGTACCTGCCCCTCATCAGTGTAGTGTGTGGGATAGTCTGATCTGGCTGTGTGAGTGGGCTAAGACAAGGTCTGGGAACTTGCTATCAACCTTATGGAGACAGCGAAGTAGGTGAGGAGATTGTAGCCACCTCCCTCCTCTCAGATATATGCAAATTTGCACTTAGTTTGTAGGACTGTTCCTGGGACTATTTGATGTGCTGACTCAAAAAATTGTACTGAATAGACCACATCAGTTCTATATTCTTAGATATGGATGAATCTCCAAATATTTTAGTCTGCTATTTAAAAGATCTCTTCGGCACAAGCAAGATTTCAATACATTAAAATTGGGCATGAAAAGATTGACTTTTGAGTCACATTTCAGAGAACCTTAATGATTTAGGAGAAGAGTAAGGTGGAAGATTTCGCTAATACATATGATAGCAGACCATTGTTGGAGACTTATGTGAGATTGTCCTGGCAGATCTCACTCTCAGACGTTTCAGGAGCTTTTCATGTGTTGAATGACTGCAAAATATGCATCAAAAATCTGTACTTATGGTATGACTTAGGCGGCCGTCACACGCTGAGATATCTCTAGCGATATTGTAAGCGATCACGTGCACGCGCAATCGCTTACAATATCGCTCACATCGCTGGTGAGCTGTCACACAGACAGACTCACCAGCGATGTGGATCCGCGATCTCGCTGGTAACTATGGTACACATCGGGTAACTAGGCGCCGCGCGTCGCTTAGTTACCCGACGTGTACCATAGTTACCATCTCCCAGCATAGGCTCTGCGCTGGGAGATCGTTCATCGTGGTGTTATACACCACGATGAAGCAGATCGTGGCATCGTTCATCGCTAGATCTGAGCTCCGGAGCTCAGATCAGCGATGTCACGATCAAGCGATTTCACATCGTAAATCGCTTGATTACATGCAACGATTTCTTGCCCGATATCGCTTAAGCGATCAAAAAGGAGATCGCTTAAACGATATCGGGCAAGAAATCGTTCCGTGTGACGGCCGCCATAAGTATATTTTCATATATCAGACTTTTTAAATATTTTTAGTATGTTTCCTTCATGCTCAAATGATGTTAATTTAATTTTTACATTAGGATATTCTGATGTTTTTGCAGGCGATCAGAGTGAAATGTGATGACATAAGGAATATATTCTGTATCGCAAAAACTAAAATTAAGGGGAAAAGGGTGCCATCTTTGAAATCATCAGATAAAATATACGCTAATATTTGAGATACCAAAATGTACCCATGACTAAGGATGGACATGTACAGTTATGTTTTGACATAGTGTCAGTTTTTGCACTCATGAGCAATCATCTTAATGCACTTGGAACCTTTTAAGCTGTACTAATAAATTGGTTAAGTTGTATATCCAAACTAGTTGTAGAGCCCAGCATTACCAGGGCATAGTAACTAAATTTTCTTAGTTATAAGCTGAGTGTATGTCTGTGTGTGTGTATGCAAGTCCACTATATGCATCAAACCTGCCTTCCAAACCTAAGCTCCATCCACTCATGCTCCCCACCAAACCTATCCCTCACCCCCCACCCCCAACCCAAAACTTCCCCTACCACCAAACATGGCCCCTGCACCCTCCCCAAATCTGCATCCTCACTCCCCCTAACAAATACCTCTCCTCGCCCCCCTTTACCCACACCACTCCAAGCCAACCCCCAAAAAACATCCCCACTGCACCAGCACCCCCCAAACCTGCACCCCCACCTCCCAAACCTGCCCACCCAAATCCGCATTCCCCCTACAAATCCTGAGTCAAATGGGGTGTGTGTGCAAAATTTTGTGATTGTAGATGCAACGGTGCGAATTCCTTTAGTGGACATACATATATACAATGTGAAGGGGGTGGCGCCATAAAGCTGTTGGAGCAATTAAAGGGTGGGGCTATGTGGAGGGGTGGGGCTTGTGAAGGTGGTGTGGCTAGGTGGAGGGGGCGTGGTATAGTATTTTATTTGCAACTGATTCAAGATCCTTTTGATAAATTACATTCTTGATTTTTCCTTCCGGTGCAAAGATGAACAGATTTTTGGCAGTTCCAACTCTTGAACAGGCCACGTAAAGTTGACCATGAGAAAATGGGTTCTTTTTCTTATGGGTCATTAATGTCTGTAGGACACACAAGAATGATCAGGCAGTGACATGACACAGAATTTATAAGCTAACATTCTACAGAGTGGGCCATTTATATGGATGCACCTAAATAAAATGGTGTGCTTGTGGCACCTTAGTACATGGGAGGGGGGAAACATTTCCAGATGGGTGGTGACCATGGCGGCCATTTTGAAGTTGGCCATTTTCGATCCAACTTTATTTTTTTCAATGGGAAGAGGGTCATGTGACACATCAAACTTATTGAGAATTTCATAAGAAAAACAATGGTGTGCTTGGTTTTAACGGAAATTATTCTTTCTGGAGGTATTTACAAGTTCATGACTACTCATAAAATGTGTTCAAAGTGCTGGCCATTTTGTTGGATTGTGAATTCAACCCTCTTCTCCCATTCTTGACACACTGATAGCAACACCGCAGAAGAAATGCTAGCACAGGCTTCCTGTATCCGTTGTTTCAGATGTTGCACATCTCTGCACATCTCGTATCTTCACAGCATAGACAATTGCCTTCAGATGAGTGAGGAGACAAATTTATTTGTGAATTGTGAAGTTAACAAAAAAAACACAGCTATTGGTCTAACACTAACCCACAGTGGATAGATCCCTCCAAGACTGTTGTAGTACAAAAATTGATGGTATGGTGTGGTATATGGGTACAAAGATAGTGGGGCCATTCTTCATCAGTGGAAACCTCAATGCCACTGGATATCTGAAATTGCTACATGATTCAGATATCCAGTGGCATTGAGGTACCGCTAAAAGTACAATTGTTCATTAACACAGAAATCCATGGTTTTCTTTGGTTCTCATTTGTCACTTGTTATCAGGTTGCCATCTGAAGTTGTAATTTTCCACCCATGAACCACCCAGAAATCCTAACAGTGGGTAAGGCCTTTACTGTACATTTTATTTGAAGTGTCACAAATTTATAGCAAATTTTCTATTCCTTTCACATGCTACCTGCTACCACTTAAAGGGGAAATTCATTACTTTTTTATTATAACAATAGAACTATTGCCGATCAATTGCCTACTGTGCCTGGCACTGTTCTCAGCTGGCACAGAGTAATGACAGACCACTTCTGTCGGTGATTCAGAGGCTTCCGTTGACATAATTTTGACAGAGCAGTGGTTTATTTTCTGCTCTGATCTTTCGACAAGCATGACTTCTGATATTAATGCTGATTGACAGCCCCTCTTTGGAAATCTGGCTGTCAATCAACTTAACACCAGCAGTCACGCCGTCAACAGAGCAGCCTGGATTACAAAGGAGCTGTCCATGACCACCATCTGCCAGCATTTGGTTGCCAGTTAGTTTTAATAAGACATAAAGTTAAAAAAAAGTCCCATACAACCCCTTAAGTATGGAAAATAAAACAAGAAAGACCGAGGGTGCTCATAGACTGAATACCTGGTGGTCCAATGGTCTTAGTGGAGTGATGATAAAACTCACCTATGCGGGTTGTTCACCCTTGCACAACCCCAGGAGACACTTGTGTTTTTAGCGATGTCAGCCGCCAAGTTACTGGGTGTGATATACGGCCGTTCATGTGACTGGAAACATCACCTTAGGTCCTACAGCTTTGTGATTACTGATGCCTGTGCTGCTCCTCGGAGAGGGGAAAAAAAGAAAGCAGTAAAAAAGTGCGGTCAGGTGGAACACTGTGCACACAAAAGGGGGGCACATGATGAAGGCGGCATACTGCCGCGAAACACGTGAAGCACTTTATTAAATAAAAAGTCTGTATACTGTAGCTAATTCTTTGCCCCGCTTTTGTGTGCCCAGAACCCATTTAAGTAGGCACTTTGATAAGCCACCATGTGATGACCGGCTGTCTGCAGTAAACCAGAGCATATGGGATCTTGTGAGGCCATAAAAAGCAGTTCTTTTTGCTCCACATCGTGCTGTCAATCCTAGAACATACTGAACTCAAGTAATTCTTGCAAAAGGAAATATGAAATTAGGAGGTAATAAAAAAAAATAAAGCAAATATTTTAGAGATTACATACAGAAATATGATATTTCATTTTAATAAATAAAAAAGGTTAAATATTGGAAATATTAATAGAAAAGAAAACTCCATTACTCTTACAATAACACGGCCTCAGTTCTCGGACTGGTGAATTTACCTTTTCTTGCCTTTTTCCGCTCTACATTTTCAAATCGAACGATTCAGTCAATAACCTAAATTAAGGATTAAATAGTTATGGCATTGATACTGGAAATGTACCTAAAATAGAAAGAATAATATTAAAGGCCTTGAGGGAATACATTTTTATTACTTTGTGATAGAATACATTTGAGAAACCTGTATGACAGGTGGATGCATATGCGCTGGATTTCTTTCTTATTTAATATAAGAAAAATTAATATTTACCTGCTCATATTTGCATCTATTGCCTCTCTGCACGATAATCAGATGCATTATTTTCCAGTTTTATTATTTGAAGATGCTTGGATTTACTGCCTACACAATTATTATAGAGAATTTATCATTAAAGAGCTATAATCACATTAACTTGAAACTTTCATGTCGCACTGTTTTCTGCAAAGTGGGAAAAGAATGTGAACCTTATCTTCACAAGATATTAAAGTGAGAATAAAGGAGACAATCGTGGTTGAAGATTATGGGGAATCTTGTGCTTGGAAATAAACGCTGAAAAAAAATTAAGTTATGGTGAAATCTATAGAAGATGTGGAAGGAGTTGGAAGATTAACTACGCAAACATATAGTGCAGACTGCACAAGCTTGTACAGAGGAGATAATGGGAGATATTCACTTCCCTGATATTGGTTGGGATCATGGTTCTGCCTCAACTTCAGATGGGAGGACATTCTCAGCATTTTACATGATAATTTTATGGAATGGTGAATAGAAAATAATGTTCTGTTGAATATGGTGGAAAAAAATAACCCAGCAAGGAAAGGAGGGTAAACCCCCCTAATTTTAAGAAAGCAATGTTCTTACAGATTCTCATAAGCAACACTTATAAAACACAAAATGTAAACACCCCATGCAGTGAAGGAAATAATTATTTCATCCCTTGCTGATTTTGTAAGTTTGCCCACTGACATAGACATGAGCAGTCTATAATTTTAAGGGTAGGTTAGAGATAGAATATCAAAAATAAAATGCAGAAAATCACATTGTCAAAATTATATACGGTAAACGTATTTGCGTTCTGCAAAGAGAAAGAGGTATTTGATCCCTCTGGCAAACAAGACTTAGGCTAGGGTCATACCTGCAGTTTTTTTATCCATCCGGATCAGGTTTTGAGCATTAAAAATGCTCAAAATCGGATCCGCAGATCCGCTTCCATTTTAAAACTGGATTGTACTATTTGCAATCCGGTTACCAGATCCAGTTTTGCAGCCTGTGGTAAAAATCATGCAGGCTGCATTTTTCAGACTGGTTGCAAAACTGGATCCGTTTTTTTAACATGGGACATTATGGGAACCGCATCTGGTACCGCAAGGTACATAAATGTACCTTGCCGTACCGGATCTGGTTACGGATGCGGTTTTTAAAATTGCAAAAATCCTCATTCCAAAACCGGATGCATTAATGCATTCAGGTCCGGAATGAGGGTTGCAATTTTTACAGATTAAAATAAGTATGAAGGTATGGTCCAATACCGGATCTGGTAATGGATCCGGTTACTGGATTGTGCCTTCCAAGTGTGACCCTAGCCTTAATAATTGGTGGCAAAATCCTTGTTGGCAAGCACAGCAATTAGACATTTCTTGTAGTTTATGATGAGGAGGAATTTTGGTCCAGTCCTCTTTGCAGATCGTCTGTAAATCATTAAGATTTTGAGGCTGTCACTTGACAACTCAGAGCCAAGTGTCTTCATGAATAGTGGAACCTTGTGGGCACTGCAGAATTTTAATCCATTACGGTGTAATATGTTACCAATGGATTGGTGACAATTGGCCCAGATACCTTAAGATCATTAACAAGTTTTCCCCTGTGTAGTTTTAGGCTGATCTCTCACCCTCATCATGATCCTGGATACCCCACAAGATGAGATTTTGCATGGAGTCCCAGATCGATGTCTATTGACACTCATTTTGTACGTCTCCCATATTGTTACTATTGCACCAACAGTTGTTTCCTTCTCACCCAGCGTCTTACTTATGATTTTGTAGCCCATTCCAGCCTTGTGCAAGTCTAGGATCTTTTCCCTGACATCCTTACAAAACTCTTTGGTCTAGACCATGTTGTAGAGGTTAGAGTCTGACTGATTAATTGAGTGTATGGACAGGAGTTTTTTATACAGGTCACAGTGTGAGGCTTTGTCGGTTCACACTATGCATATTTATTGCGTATTACTGCATTTACGCAGTGCTATTTTGCGCATGCATAAATGCAGTGAAATACAATTGGGGAAACGCATTCTTGCAGAAGCTATGGCTTTCGCAGAAAAGTTTTCACATGTTGCGCTTTTGCTCGTATTTTTGCGCATGCGCTTTCACTGCACTGTGTGCGCAAAAAGAATGTCAATTCTTTGTGCTTGTTTCAGTGTGCTTTTCCCATAGCCCACATTATAAAATGGGCTCAGGAAAAGCGCGCTGAAAAAACTGCACTGTGTTAATGCAGTTGCACCGTACGTGCGCAAAAAAGTGCCACTGAAAAAATATGCGGCAAATACGCCCACCGTGAACGCAGCCTAAGACAGCTGTCTTTAATGCAGGCAACAAGTTGATTAGAAGCGTCTAACTGGTCTATATTTGCCAGAACAATGGTTAATGATTGTTAGGGGATCAAATCAAAGGGAATTAATAAGAAATGCAAGGCTATAATGAGCAACAATACACACCCGCTCTCTGAACTGTTTGCAAAGCAGAAGAGCACATTCAGCAAGCGTCTAATCCAACTAAGGTGTAAAAAGGAAAGATACAGAAAATCGTTTGTTCCGACAGCTGTGGGGATGTTTAACAAATGTATAAGTGTAAAGCATCCCAAGACTATGTGAAGTTCTATGTGTATGGGGGGAATAGGTGAGGTACATGTACCAGTCTACCCGCATCTGCTGTCCATATAGACTTATTTTGTAAAGTGTGAAATGTTCTTGATCTTTGTTCTGCTGCTGTAATACTGTAATTTCCTCCGGGATCAATAAAGTTTATCTTATCTTATCTTATCTTAAATACTTATTTCTCTCTGAAAAATGCAAAAACATTTATATAATTTAGACAATGTGACTTTCTGGATTTTATTTTTATACTTTATCTATAACTGTTAAAATTAACCTACCCTTAAAATTATAGACTGTTCATGTCTTTGTCAGTGAGCAAACTTACAAAATCAGCAAGGAATCAAATACTTATTTCTTTCACTGTAGCCTGCAATGCAAGAAAAAAATCTTTTTATTATGGTTCCATTTCCAATTTGAACCTTTAAAATATAGAACTGCCCAAAAACAGCCCTTGTACAGAATAATGAAATATAAAAGTTGTATACAAAAAAGCACAGAGAGCACAGGATCTAAGTGTAGCAAAGATTTAATAAAGGGTAGTGTACAGATCTTATTATTTCGCTCACCTAGTAGTTTTCTTGAGGTCTTGCTAAGGGCTGCTTCACACTGCGGCGTGATCTGGTCCGGGTCTGTCCGGGAGGACCCAGACAGCCGCTGACCGGATCAGCACACAGGACTGGGGGCTAACATGCCCTCCGGTCCTGTGTGCAGTGCACGCAGTTCCCGCTGCTGATAAGTCAGGACCGCGGGCGCCGCGGTCCTGACCTGTCAGCGGCTGCAGCTGCGTGCGCTGCACACCGGACTGGAGGGCATAATAGCCCCCCCAGTCCTGTGTGCTGATCCGGTCCGCGGCTGTCTGGGTCCTCCCGGACAGACCTGGACCGGATCACGCCGCAGTCTGAAGCCGCCCTTACAGGTCAACATTGTGGATCATCTTTGTGCTCTCTTCCTCCCCTGGTCTGCATCACATTCCTGGTTACTTGTGAAGGCACCAGTATGGGGCTTTCATAGGCAATTCATAAAGCAAAAAGTATATACCAGGCAGCATGTCACTCCCAAGTGATAAGGATGGTAATGAGTGATATAATCTCAAAAAATTATTTATTTCAATACAACGCGTTTTGACTCAGTGAGTCCTCAATACAGTGAAATAGAAAAGTTGTGAGTCTTAGGTCTAATACACACATTTATGTTGCACGTATGTGCATTATTTGTATTTTTTACAGATGCAACATATACCTATTATATTCCACTAGATGTGGGCCCAATGCTATTGCATCAGGTGGTAATATCACAATGGGGATGGGCTCTGTGGTGCTGGGGGCGGTGGCCATCTTTCACCCTTGTCCGCTGTCTTTCTCCCATGGTGCTCTGTCCCAGTGTGTTAAAATAAATGTATTTTTACTTAAAAAACAGTTTCTGCGGAATTTTTTTTTATTAAAAAAGTGTTTTATTTCCTGGTAAAAATGTGTAGGGCTTCTCTTGCCAGCTCAGTTAAACCAAGCAGCTACTGGCTGCCAATCCCTGCTGCCTGATGTTACTTTCACTGACAATTAAAAATACATGGGAGCCCTATTTTTTTTAGTTATTTAAATAAATAACTTTAAAAAAATTGTCATAGGCTTCACCACATTTTTGATTGCCAACCAAGGTAACCCAAGCAGCTGGAGGCTGGAATTCTCAGCGTTGTGAGGCCCAAGTGTTCTGGGTCCCCCACGCTAAAAATTGCAACCAGCAGCCACTGTAGAATTAGTGCCTCCATGAGAGATGCCAAAACTGGCAGGTAACCCACTCTTCTAGCTGCCATGTAGCGTTGTCAGACAGCTTTTTTGGCAGCTGACATCAAGCCCTATTGCTAATGTCAGCCAACAGTATGACATACGGTCACTATCAATACTTTCTGTAAAGAGGGAAATAAACACAACACCAAGGGAAATCCTTTATTGCATACAAAATAGGCAGAAACACCACATTATCCACTTTATTAGCTCCCAGCAAGTTCACCTCCGGCATAATCCTGGAATTACTGTAATCTTGCAGTGGGGTGGACAGTTTGATGCATCATGGCACTGCCATCTTTGTATACCCGAGTGTCCAAAGATGGCGGCCACATGAGTAAATGCGCATGCGTGTGTGCATACATGTGTGTGTATGAGTGTGTGTGTGTATGAGTGTGTGAAGATATGTGTAGGGACATTATACTGTGTGTATGTGTGTGTATATTTATGTGTGAGGACATTATAATGTGTATGTGTATGTGTGGTGTCCCTATGGGAAGGCGCCACAGGGAGGTACTGCACAAACAAAACGTGTAGTGCCTCTGTATTCATGGATATGGGGTTCTTACAGAGTGTCATAAGCACACATACACTAGGCCACCTTAGGATAGGGGACCGTATATTCAGTAGGTCCAAGGGGTGGAGCCTAGAGTAGAGTGGGCGACTTGAGAGACAGTGAGTGACAGTTCCAGTTAGTCAGCAAGTGAGAGAGCAGGAGGACAGTGCTGAGGAGACTGCGTCCGTGACAGGAGGACACCTCTTTGGAGAGAGATGACCCAGACACCGGAGGGGACAAACCAGGACCAGTGGGAGCCAGCTGGGAAGTCCAGGGTCGACACCCGCATACCGGAGCCGAGGCAGTCAGTCGGTCTATCCCTGACTGCAAACCGACAAGCTGTGGGACCAACGTAAGGAAGCCATAGCGCCATGGACTGAAACCCTACCTCAGTTCCAAATTGGGTCCAGGACACTTTAGGGAAAGGACCGAATTTCGGTGGCGGGAGGATCACTCCTCTGTCGCTCCCATCCGTACCGGTAAGGAATCGACTGTACCTAACAGTAACAGACCAGGGGACTGGCGAAAGGGCTCTTCAGTGTGGTTTAAGAGAGTTAAAGAGGAACCCAGACCCAGAAAGCTATTACAAAAGGGACCACCGACAGACTCTGCAAAGTTATCTCAAAATCTGTGGCTACTTCTCTTTTAACCCAGACTGTACTGTGTACTTCATCATCTGCCCAGTACCAATAAAGAACTTCCTGCGCTGATCTGGTGTCTGTACTCCATTTCTCCACCACCCTGAGGGCTCCCACAGCATCTAAGAGGTGAGGACAACTACTCCCCTCATCACACCCCGCTGCCCTGAGGTAAAGCTCCACCTGTGGGGAGCTGTACTACTCTGATCTGCACCTCCATCACCTCAGCGGCAGGCCGCAGCGCTGGTATCCACGTTACCAGGTACCACAGGTGGCATCACGTTACCGTTTCCCCATCCATCATCATCATCCCCCATGATCCCCGCCATTGAGGGTCCAGGGCACAGATCCGGGAACCGACTAGCTGTGATCCCACATCAAAGTGACCAACTGTCCCGTTATCTGAGTACCCCCTACCCTGTCGACCGACTCATATGTATGTGTGGGGAGTCGACTTTATACTGTGTATGTGTATGTATGTGTGGGGACTTTACACTGTGTGTATGTGTATATGTGTGTATGCATGTGTGTGTATATGGATGTGTGTACATATATATATATGTGTATGTGTCTATATGTATGTATGTGTTTACATGTATGTGTATAAGTATGTATATGTGTGTGCATGTGTGTGTAGCCACCTGCACACATCGCCACCCAGCCAAGCCACAGCCGGCAGAAAAGTCCACGGCTTGCGGCCGCTGCTGAATAAGATGTGGCACGGCACCCTATATAGCCTACTTTCCTGCTGGCTGTGGCTGGGTGGCGGTGAGTGCAGCGGATCATGTTGTTTGGTGGGGTGGGAGTGCTTTGCGCGGACATGCGGCGGGGTGGGCGAGCTCGAGTTGCACATATGTGCGACGGGTATGCAGTGGTGTCCCACTGGTGGTACAGCGCAGGGGGCTCGTACCCCCAGCGGGTGCCAAATTGGGACATCCATCACTTGATGGTCCCAACATGGCTTCCGGCGTACTTCTGGTCTGCGCAGTGGATTGTGAGATTCGGCCTCTTCCTGACTGAAGCGGATGATAGACACGATTAGGTAAGTACAGTCATGGCCAAAAGTATTGACACCCCTGCAATTCTGTCAGATAATACTCAGTTTCTTCCTGAAAATGATTGCAATCACAAATTCTTTTAATTTGTCTTCAATGAAAAAACACAAAAAGATTTGTCCTAAAGCCAAATTGGATCTAATTCCACACCAAACATAAAAAGGGGGTGGACAAAAGTATTGGCACCCCTAGAAAAATCATGTGATGCTTCTCTAATTTGTGTAATTAACAGCACCTGTAACTTACCTGTGGCAACTAACAGGTGTTGGCAATAACTAAATCACACTTGCAGCCAGTTGACATGGATTAAAGTTGACTCAACCTCTGTCCTGTGTCCTTGTGTGTGTACCACATTGAGTATGGAGAAAAGAAAGAAGACCAAAGAACTGTCTGAGGACTTGAGAAACCAAATTGTGAGGAAGCATGAGCAATCTCAAGACTACAAGTCCATCTCCAAAGACCTGAATGTTTCTGTGTCTACCGTGCGCAGTGTCATCAAGAAGTTTAAAGCCCATGGCACTGTATCTACACTCCCTAGATGTGGACAGAAAAGAAAAATTGACGAGAGATTTCAACGCAAGATTGTGTGGATGGTGGATAAAGAACCTCGACTAACATCCAAACAAGTTCAAGCTGCCCTGCAGTCCAAGGGTACAACAGTGTCAACCCGTACTATCCGTCGGTGTCTGAATGAAAAGGGACTGTATGGTAGGATACCCAGGAAGACCCCACTTCTTACCCCGAGACATAAAAAAACCAGGCTGGAGTTTGCGAAAACTTACCTGAGAAAGCCTAAAATGTTTTGGAAGAATGTTCTCTCTTTTTGGGCAAAGGCATCAACATAGAGTTTACAGGAGAAAAAAAGAGGCATTCAAAGAAAAGAACACGGTCCCTACAGTCAAACATGGCGAAGGTTCCCTGATGTTTTGGGGTTGCTTTGCTTCCTCTGGCACTGGACTGCTTGACCGTGTGCATGGCATTATGAAGTCTGAAGACTACCAACAAATTTTGCAGCATAATGTAGGGCCCAGTGTGAGAAAGCTGGGTCTCCCTCAGAGGTCATGGGTCTTCCAGCAGGACAATGACCCAAAACACACTTCAAAAAGCACTAGAAAATGGTTTGAGGGAAAGCACTGGAGACTTCTAAGGTGGCCAGCAATGAGTCCAGACCTGAATCCCATAGAACACATGCGGAGAGATCTAAAAATGGCAGTTTGGAGAAGGCACCCTTCAAATATCATGGACCTGGAGCAGTTTGCCAAAGAAGAATGGCCTAAAATTCCAGCAGAGCATTGTAAGAAACTCATTGATGGTTACCAGAAGCGGTTGATCGCAGTTATTTTGGCTAAAGGTTGTCCAACCAAGTATTAGGCTGAGGGTGCCAATACTTTTGTCCTGTCCATTTTTGGAGTTTTGTGTGAAATGATCAATGTTTTGCTTTTTGCTTCATTCTCTTTTGTGTTTTTTTCATTGAAGACAAATTAAATGAAGATAATAATACCAAAGAATTTGTGATTGCAATCATTTTCAGGAGGAAACTGAGTATTATCTGACAGAATTGCAGGGGTGTCAATACTTTTGGCCAACACTGTAGATATGTAGATGGTGTTATTCATATGTCCGCACAAAGCACACAGAGATAAGTACATTTTTTTTGGTATCATGGAAGAGAAGGGACAATACAAATCTATGAATCCGTTAAAAACTCGTACAGAACACGGATTACATTGATGTTACAATCCGAGTGCTGTGTTTGACATTGAAAAGTATAGGAGAAGCTTTGTCATTTATTTATTTGTTCATCCATGAAACACTGGTAATACCCTGATGGTAAAATCGGACACATAAATGAATAAGAAAAACTTTGGGGGTCAAGTATTATCAGATATGCAAATTTATCATCCCATGCATTATTAATTTGGCGCTAAATTAACAAAGCCGGAGAGAACTGGTAACTAAAGTGATAGAACCACCTGATGTTCACCAGCCCTTCAGACAGAAGAAAACAGATTTTTTATGGATAAAAGGAAAAATATTTAATATCAAAAGAGATCACGGGAAAAAAAAATGTTAGTTTTCTAGAAGTGAAAATAAAGTATTTTATTATTAGACGCAATGATTGGACGAGTGGCTTAAAAGAAGAAATAAATAAAATGTACTGTTTAGAGCAGGGGTCTCAAACTCCAGGCCTCGAGGGCCGCACACAGTCCAGGTTTTCAGGATTTCCACAGAATTTGACAGTTGGTAATTTGATTGCCAACTGTCAAATTCTATGGAAATCCTCAAAACCTGGAGTTTGAGACCCCTTGTTTAGAGGTAACATCATTTTCAATGCAAATATACTTATGTATATATATATATATATACACTGTGTGCAGAATTATTAGGCAAATGAGTATTTTGATCACATGATACTTTATATACATGTTGTCCTACTCCAAGCTGTATAGGCTTGAGAGCCAACTACCAATTAAGTAAATCAGGTGATGTGCATCTCTGTAATGAGGAGGGGTGTGGTGTAATGACATCAACACCCTATATAAGGTGTGCTTAATTATTAGGCCAATGCCTAATGCCAAGAGAGATTTGACTGGATCTGAAACGTCCAAAATTGTGAGATGTCTTGCAGAGGGATGCAGCAGTCTTGAAATTGCCAAACTTTTGAAGTGTGATCACTGAACAATCAAGCGTTTCATGGCAAATAGCCAGCAGGGTCGCAAGAAGCGTGTTGGCCAAAAAAGCCGCAAAATAATTGCCCATGAATTTAGGAAAATCAAGAGTGAAGCTGCCAAGATGCCATTTGCCACCAGTTTTGCCATATTTCAGAGCTGCAACGTTATTGGAGTATTAAAACGCACAAGGTGTGCTATACTCAGGGACATGGCCAAGGTAAGGAAGGCTGAAAAACGACCACCTTTGAACAAGAAACATAAGATAAAATGTCAAGACTGGGCCAAGAAATATCTTAAGACTGATTTTTCAAAGGTTTTATGGACTGATGAAATAAGAGTGACTCTTGATGGGCCAGATGGATGGGCCAGAGGCTGGATCAGTAAAGGGCAGAGAGCTCCACTCCGACTCAGACGCCAGCAAGGTGGAGGTAGGATACTGGTATGGGCTGGTATCATCAATGATGAACTTGTGGGACCTTTTCAGGTTGAAGATGGAGTGAAGCTCAACTCCCGGACCTACTGCCAGTTTCTGGAAGACAACTATTTGAAGCAGTGGTACAGGATGAAGTTGGTATCGTTCAAGAAAAACATGATTTTCATGCAGGACAATGCTCCATCACATGCATCCAACTACACCACAGCGTGGCTGGCCAGTAAAGATCTAAAAGAAGAAAAAATAATGACATAGCCCCCTTGTTCACCTGATCTGAACCCCATAGAGAACCTGTGGTCCCTCATAAAATGTGAGATCTACAGGGAGGGAAAACAGTACACCTCTCGGAACAGTGTCTGGGGGGCTGTGGTGGCTGCTGCATGCAATGTTGATCGTAAACAGAACAAGCAACTGACAAATCCTATGGATGGAAGGCTGATGAGTGTCAACATAAAGAAAGGTGGCTATATTGGTCACTAATTTTTTGGCGTTTTGTTTTTGCATGTCAGAAATGTTTTTTTCTAAATTTTGTGTGGTTATATTGGTTTACCTGGTGAAAATAAACAAGTGAGATGGGAATATATTTGGTTTTAATTAAGTTGCCTAATAATTCTGCACAGTAATAATTACCTGCACAAACAGATATCCTCCTAAGATAGCCAAATCTAAAAAAAAAACACTCCAACTTGCAAAAATATTAAGCTTTGATATTTATGAGTCTTTTTGGGTTGATTGAGAACATATTTGTTGATCAGTAATAAAAGTAATCTAAATTACAACTTTTTAATTCTGCACACAGTGTATATATATATATATATATATATATATATATATATATATGTATGTATATATATATACATACATACATACATACACATGTGGCGCCCCTGCGACCACAGTGGCCACAGGTAAGAACTGCAGCCAGGAGATAGAGACAGTTTGCTACAAACGCCCTCATAAACACACCCACAGACACAAGACCCAACCCGGAGCCCGGAACTGTAGGCGGGCAAGGGGTGGTAGGGCCAGTCACAGTGGGTGGGATGTAGTCAAGGTGACGGACCGGGTACATAAGAGGAACACCAGGAAGTGTTAGTCGGCCAGTGGGTGCCGAACAGTAAAGACGGAGTAGGCCAGAGTGAGCTGAACAGTAAAGACCAAGAGTAAACAGAGAGACACGCTCCCTGGAGGCGCAGAAGCCTGCGAGGCACGGTCCCCTGGAGAGAAAGCCTGCTCCACAGCCCGTAAGCAAAGGGAAGGGGAAAGACCGGACCAGTGCAGCTGGGTCCGAGGAAAACGCCAGCGGTGCCAGAGGACAACTAGAGGAAGGATCCCCTGATGTATGCCGTAGTTACATGGGTAGGAAAGAGCCTGGTGATCCCCTGCAACATAGGGACACCCAAAGCTAGGCTGGGACCAGAGAGTCGCCTCTGAGGTGACCGTAGCTACATGCCAGATCACAGACATACCGACGGGGAGCTCAGACTCCAAGTCTGTTCTCCTAACACACGTGCAGGAGGTACAGCAACACATAGGATCTAGGCTTGCTATTCACACACAGGGGGAAGTCAAACAAGGGACTGAGTTGCCACCATACAGCACACTGGGGAAAAGAAGTGCAGAGAAGAGCCTGAGAGGAATTTAGAAAGCGAAGGGTCTGACGCAGGAACCTGGCTGCAGGGTAGTAACTGAAAGTGCAGAGTTAACTTTGTGAACTGTGAACAGTGTTGTAGAACTGTTATGTGGAAGAACTCAAGTAAAACCCGGTGAACCCTGCCAGTGTCTCCCATGTGTGAGTCCCTGCATGTTAAACTGTTTTACACCCTGTCAGGAGCAGCCCGACCCACGGCGGGCTCATCCATCCGGCTGCAGTCCCATCCATCCTCCTGGCAGAAGCAAGCAGCAACGGTGGTCCCCATTGACCACAACCCATGTGTGGCGTCCCGACAATACCTGTAAATAACCCCTTTACTTGTGGGCTCGGGACACGGTCCAGACTAAGACCTCCGTGATAACCCCCGTGATACACCAGGCCGGTACCGAGTACCCCGTCCCAGTGGGCTCCACACACACATACAGTATATATATATATATATATATATATAGGAAGTGGAATAACTCCAGCGCCACCTTTAAGTAGCTCCTCAAAGTCATAATCGCTTTCCAACAAGCTTTTTAATATGACTAGGGACTTGTCCAGATCAGAACCCCAAACTACAGACGCTGCGTTTCGGGGTAACTGCCCCTCATCAGTGTAGTGTGTGGGATATTCTGATCTGGCTGTGTGAGTGGGCTAAGACAAGGTCTGGGAACTTGCTATCTACCTTATGGAGAGACGTTTTTTTCTGCATCCATAAGAAGACAGTTAAGTAGGTGAGGAGATTGTAGCCACATCCCTCCTCTAGGAAATATGCAAATTTGCACTTCAGTAAGGAAGTGGAATAACTCCAGCGCCACCTTTAAGTAGCTCCTCAAAGTCATAATCGCTTTCCAACAAGCTTTTTAATATGACTAGGGATTTGTCCAGATCAGAACCCCAAACTACAGACGCTGTGTTTCGGGGTAACTGCCCCTCATCAGAGTAGTGGGGTAGTTACCCCGAAACGCAGCGTCTGTAGTTTGGGGTTCTGATCTGGACAAATCCCTAGTCATATTAAAAAGCTTGTTGGAAAGCGATTATGACTTTGAGGAGCTACTTAAAGGTGGCGCTGGAGTTATTCCACTTCCTTACTGAAGTGCAAATTTGCATATTTCCTAGAGGAAGGATGTGGCTACAATCTCCTCACCTACTTAACTGTCTTCTTATGGATGCAGAAAAACGTCTCTCCATAAGGTAGATAGCAAGTTCCCAGACCTATATATATATATATATATTTTTTTTTTTTTCTTCTTTATTTCTCTTTATTTTATTTCTTCATTTTCTTCATTTTTTTCTTCATTAAATATATATATAATGAAGATTAAAATATAGACAGGGACCCTTCAGGTTAAAGTCACCTTGCCGTAGTTGAAGGGCAAGCATACATCAGCCAATGCATGAGAGCGTGAGAGACTTGTGATGTCCTGTGGCCACAGATGTGCTGAAGTCATTCAAAGCAAAGACCTGTACAAAGCAAAGACCTGTTGATGTGCTCCTGATTGGTGACTGTTGTAACCTTCACAACATTTAGTTTGAATTTTTCTCTGTGCTACAGTCATTGCTGTTGTCTAATTATGATCACCATGTTTGGTGTAAAATAAAGGTTTTAAGTTGATAAACTTTGGTTATTTTGGAATTCACTCTTCTAGCGGCCTTGTGTACTCCTTACACAAAAACTGCCAAATGTTCATCAATGTAGATTACATTCTATCTGAGAAACTCAAGTGACTATACATAGTTCTCTAATTTTGATCGCCAGTAAATTCTTTATATATACCACAGTATGACGTCTTCACAGATATAAAAAGCCTGCATACATATGAATACATAAATTTAAAACATACAAATAATCACTTAAAGAATATGTGGAGAAAGAATATGGGCATTACAAAACCCATTAAAGCATTTGAATTAGGGATGAGTGAGTACTGAAATACTCGTAATTCCTATACTCGTAAAGAGTACTTTGTAATACTCATCGGAATAGCGGGTCTAATGTTAGTCAATTAGTGACTGGCTCCGTCAACAGACATCAGGCAATAAAACGAGCATTTGCATGACAGGGGGTCTTCTTTTTTGTGGTTTCAATGCATAAAACACCTCACTGTGCCCCCTGTGAGAGCCTAACATTCAATCTGCTCTCACTGGGGGGCCAACTCCCTTTGCATACTGAAGGGAGGCAGTAATAGGTGTCAGATCGTTCACGATGGACACATCACTCACGAGCACCAGTGATACTCAACAAGTAACGAGTATTGCGAATACTGTACTGTCCATGTGAGTACCCTATATGATCCAATATCTTTAGAGGGAGACTGTCAGGTCAGATAACACTACTAACCTGCAGAAAAAGGTCTAATCTGCAGGTTAATAGTGTTCTGCAGGTCCCCGGTCACATTACTGAAGTTGCAGCACCTGGGAGAAAATCAACTATATTTCTCCCAGGAGCCACCTGACAATCAGACATACAGTTGTGCCTTGAGCAACTACAGTAATTACTTACTCTAATTTGAGCAACGACTGTAAGCAAACCATCACTTTGACTGACAGCCGGTTCTGAACTGATGCGCTACTGATTAAACTGTCAGTCAGGCTGCCACCACTCAAATGCTTTAATAAGTGACTATATCCATGCCGGCACACCTGCTATAACCTTTATAAAGTTATTAACCTGCAAATTAACCCCATAACAGTAGGTTAATAGCTTCATCCACCCTGACAGGTTCCCTGTAATATCACACGTCACAATAAATATCATAAAAGAATACATTTTTTTAGACATAAAATAATTGTTATCTTCAGGATAGTCTAAAGCCTTGTCATCTAAACTCCCAATGCTGTGAAGAACACAAATATTTAGCTGCTTAATAAAAAGTTGCAAGTCTTCAGGGTGTCTGAACACCTACCTCCTTTAAGAAAAATTCCACTTACTGATGAAAGGAAAACTGACGGATTAGACACACATGAAAGGTAAATTATTGTAAATTAAGATAAAATTTGCCACATGCCATAAAAAAAGTAAAAAACAAATCAAATAGTTACAATTTACTCCAAATACATGGTGTAAAAAAATAATACCAGGATCCGTTTGCTCTTAAGGCCAGAGATAGGTCAGTCCTGAAGGGATAGAGGCTTTGTTTTAATATAATGTTAGTATCAGCAATAACCCAATATATTATTATTCCCTGAATTGTCCTTTATAAAGTCAGTAGCAATTCACTCTCTCTTGCCGCTGTCATCAGATTGCAGGCGCTGCTTCCACAGTAAGGACATTGGGGAGATTTATTATTCTAGATAGCCTTAGTTTTGATGCAATTTAAGCCAAAAACCATCTTTCATGACTTTTATTTTAAAACTCACATTTATTATGCATTGTAGACTCTTTCTATATATTTTGTTTGACAAAGGAGGGGGCAAGACCTAAATGTGACGCTGCGCGCCAAAACATCTGCCAAAAGGTTTACTCAAATTTCTGATGAAAAATTAAGCAAGACACTGGAACAATTCACCGGATTTACTGTGACATGAGAGACTATAATGTACTGGGGGCATATTAAGTCATGTCTAGTCTAAGTTTACACTGCCTAAGTAATATTCTTGGTTGCCTTCAGTCTAACGACAAAGCAGCCGTGGAGGAAATAATTTTTCATCCAATACCACATGTCATTGGTAAGGGGGAACAATTTTATTTTTTATTAATTGGATGAATGCTCTGTAGTAAGATCCATCTTGCTTGAGCCTAGATCGGTCCACCAGGGTCTTCTCAGCCATTGTCTTGACAGTAAGACAAGAGGGGAGGGGGACAAGAGGCGCAATAGTGCCCTTATCACTAGACACTACTCCTGCAGTGGTGAGAAAAGGAAGGCCACTCACCTATGCCAGTTGTGACACCCACAACTGGTTAGTAGACCTGGTAGGATAGATATCCTGATGGCTGCTGCTGGACTTCCACCGGTCTCCACTCGTGGAGACGAAATCAGATGCTTTGGGGAAGGAGAGGTGTGCCACAGTCCGTGCTGCCAATGTGCTGTCAAAGTGTTCCGCTTTAAAGAATGCAAGTAGACGATGTCCAAGTTTAACCTTCTTTTTATTCTCCAACGCGTTTCAACGCCTTTCCTGGCGTCTTCATCAGGGATCCCTGATGAAGACGCCAGGAAAGGCGTTGAAACGCGTTGGAGAATAAAAAGAAGGTTAAACTTGGACACCGTCTACTGGCATTCTTTAAAGTGGAACACTTTGACAGCACATTGGCAGCGCGGACTGTGGCACACCTCTCCTTCCCCAAAACATTGTCTTGACAGTATCAAGCCACTGGTTTGCAAGTCTTCCTCTTCACCCTATACCTCCTATGTCCTTCTCTAGGGATTTTTCTCTTCATATGATGTGTCTAAAATAGGCTGGTCAAAACTTGTTTATCCTTGCTTCAAGTGACATATCTGGCTTGATTTGTTCCAAAATGGATTTATTTGTTCTTCTTGTCATCCATGGCATTGATCAGTGGCGTAACTTCAGGCCCAGGGGCCCTGATGCGAAAGCTCCAACAGGGCCCCCAATTATTGCAAATCTTTAATAGTATTCGTCTTTTTTTATAGGCCAAATTGACTTTTGGGGCCCCCCTAGGCTGCAGGGCCCGGGTGCACAACCCCTGCACCTGTGGTAGTTACGCCCCTAGCATTCATAATATCCTTCCCCAGCTTCACATTTCGAAGGCATTGATTCTTCTTCTGTCTTATTTCTTTATTGTCCATGATTTTCTTCCAAATGTTACTACAGGAAAGACTAGACTATGTACAAGCCATGTCTTCGTTGCCAGTGAAATGTTCCTTGATTTGAAGACCTTGTCCAGTGACTTTATTGTGGATTTTCCCATAGCTATTCTCCTATTGACTTCCGGTGTCGTCACTGTATCTTGAGTTATCGTTGATCCGAGTAGTTTGAAGTCTTTTGCTTCTTCAAGTTCGTCACCATCCATTTGAAATGTGTCCCTGTCACATCTGGCTGTAGTTAATATCTTTGTGTTCTTTGTGTTGAGTAGGAGTCCAATGTTCGTGCTTTCCATCTTGACACGTCATAATGAATCCTTGATTCCATCTCCGCTTATTGCTATCAGTGTTATATCATCTGCGTATCTTAGATTGTTGATGATTCTTCCACCAATTTTTATTCATTTTTGGCAGGTTTGGCCTTCCTAAAAATAGCTTATAAATCGAAGATAATTGGTGATAGGATGCATTCTTGTCTGACACCTCGCTCTACTTTGAACCGTGCTGTGTCACCATACTCCGTTCAGATTGTAACTTCTTGGTCGATGTAAAGGTACCGTTACACGCTTCAATGTTGAAACGATATCACTAACGATCTCGGGGCACGCGGTCGTTAGGACATGATTTTGACATCGTTGGTGAGATGACACACGTCTAGATATCGTGGACGACCCACCACCGAACCAGCGAGCAGGTATGGTTCGCACAATCCAGCAAACGATACTTGTTCACTGATGTGAATAGGCGTAGTCATGTACGACATCGTTATGGCGGTGTCACACACAACGATGCAGCAGGTTGGCTGATCGTGGATCGTCTGATTTGAGAACATGTTCTCAAATCTGCGATCAACGATCCAACGATTTATCGTAATTGAATCTCGGTGTCACACGCAACAAAGTAGTAACGACGTCGCTTGAAAGACTCAAAACCCGTGACGTTTAAGCGATATTGTTAACGATCTCGTATCGTATAATGGAGCCTTAAGGGTTCCTAATGAGGCTGATCAGATGGTTCAGCACACTCATGTCCTTCATGGAACTCCAAAGTTTCTGTTGATCAACACAGTCAAAGGCTTTGCTGTAGTCAATGGAGGAAAAACAGAGCTCATTATTATATTCATTGGCCTTTTTCATTATCAATCTCATGTTGGTACTAAAACAATAATAAGGAATTGTTGATAATGGTCGATCCTCACTGTAAATTGTAAGGTTACTATCAGGCAAATGAAATTTTGAAATATATTAAAAGTATAATTGCCAATTGTCATGAAACACAAGAAAACTTAGGCACTAACGGCTAACATCAAAGCTGATTCTATATCAATGGCTCCAAAAATATTAATATTCTGTCTCCTCTTCAAAATCTAAAGGCTGCAGGGCTGCAGATGAGGACACCGAAATGTAAATGTGTCTATTTGTTCTACTTCTTATGCTTTATGTAGCCACCACACAATCCATTGGTAGGACTAAGGCTATAAATATGCCTAGAGAAGTAGCCAATGCTGTAAAGATAATACAGTCTACGTCTAGCACAAGGCATTTATCATTCTAATTCTCTCTTCTGGGCACAGCCACATAAAACATAATTACCTGAAGATGGTAATTAATATTTCTTATCCACAGCTATACTTACCTTTATCTCAGACTTTCTATGCATGAATTTTTGGTTAATAAATGGGGTTGCCTGGTTTAGGGGATTAGTTTAAAATACACTATTGGGAGTTAATAGAGGTTTCAAAGGGATTACTCATAATCCTCAACTATTAGTGAGAGTGGAGAATAGCTACAGAGAGACCATTATTGAGATCATGGACTGTGTATTGGTTTTAATCGATATTGAGTAGTACTTTATTTACCCAGAGGTGGCGCTGCTGGAGGATTAAACACTTGCTCTCTCGTAGATTGCAGCTCATAACTCGTGTTCTAAGCAGTGGAACCTTGTCAAAAGCTACATCGAGGATAATCCCTTCTGGGGAAGCTGTCATGTCTTCAAATGACATTATTCTGTAGATATAATAAAAATAATATTTATGTAGTACCATTAACTATACAGCACTTTACATACATCAGCAACAATGTCCCCATTAGAGCTCACAATCCATATTCTCTAGGTCTTAGAATGTGGGAGGAAACCCACACAAGCACAGCAAGAACATGCAAACTCATTGTTGTCCTTGGTGGATTTGATCCCTGGACACCAGCGCTGCAAGATTATAAGCGCCAACCACTGAGCCATCATATGCAGTGCTAACCACTGAGCCATCGTATGCAGTGCTAACCACTGAGCCACCATGCCAGGTTTAATCTACAGCTTACTTTTTACCATGCTGCTTGGCTGCTATACTAAAACTGCGACTACCATGGCAAAAGTAACTTTGTCTCCTGGAAGCTGTCGGCTTTCAGTCATAAAGTAGAGGCACATACTGAGCGGCTACAGTCACCGTGCACAGCACTGCTCACAGCAGCTGAATGCACAATCCCAACACTTTGATTGACAGGTCACTTTGCACATATGATTTTTGATTACCAACCTCAAATTAGGATAAAAAATCTCTCTTTATTACAAAAAATAAAAAGGCCATAGACCTACACAAGTGACAGACAGTGATAACACGCAACACATAGGAACACAAGATATTGGACGACCGCAATCGATTCCTATCAAGACCCTAAGTCTTACTCCTGCCTACCAGTGGAGGATTTACGCAACCTAATATGTGGTGCCCCACTCCTTGGTGGCTTACCCTAAGCTTGCCCTAACAGGCAAATAGAGTGATGGATAAGAGAGTCCTGAGTCAGACTTAATTTCATATATCCCAGAGTAGACTGGGCAGTCCTCAGGGATATCATTGCGGGTCCATATCAGGTTCCAAACAATTAGATTGAAGAGTTTCTCCAGTAGCTTTACACGTTTCGCCCTGTCTTATGTAACAGGGCTCATCAGAAGTTTGGAGATGATGTTACAACTCGCCTAGGAACAAGAGGTCAGACAGTCAGATCCCAAAATAAATGCTCTTATGTATACATGATGGGAAGTGTTCACATATATTAGGCCGGGTTCACATTAGCGTTTGTGTTTGCATGTGTAGAGCATGCAGACGCAAACACAGAGCAAACGCTGCCATACTGATGTGAACACAGCAGAGATTCTCCGCATGCGCTCACATCTGCATGGTGCCTGGACAGCCAATCAGCGAACTTGGTGGTGGAAGGGAGGCGGAGATCAGCGGCAGAGATCTCCTTCTCCCGGCCGACGCCGAGATCGCTGATTGGCCACCGGGAGAGATTTCAAGGTGATCCGCAGCGTTCTCCTGCGCTGTCATGCGGAGGACACTGCGGATCCATTGAGAACCATGCATTGTTTGTGCGCTTGTGGGCGCTTGCTGATAAAACAAGCGCCCATGAACGCACAAAAAATGCAACATGTTGCGTTCGGAGGGTGGAGGAGGGCGCACAAATTATGCGCATCCGAACACAACCACAACTGAATGCAGCCAAACGCAGCTAATATGCGTTCCCATGTTAAACATAGGAAGGCAGCGCACATGCGTTTGGCTGCGTTCTGTTACGCTGCGTTCCAAACGCTAATGTGAACCCAGCTTTATAAAGATTAATTCCATGTCGAAGATAAGTGATTAATTTTTTATTACTTTTTCTTGGTCCTTTAAATGTTCCAAAGTGGCAAAAGGCACATTGCTCTGAACGTCAGATGGAATTCCTACCTAATTACCAAGGACAAACAGGATTAATGATACATTTCCACGGTAAGACCTTTTCAGAAATGGGGCACTTCCAGTGGTTGAGGAGGGAATGGTACTAGAAAAAAAGTTTTTTTGAAAAGATTTTTAGACAACCCAGAAATAGTTACATGGGGGTCCAAAGTCCAATCAAAATACATCTTACCCTCGATATAGTGTAACAGGTTAGAGCTGACATCCATCACTGTTAGAAAGACAGACCACAAAAATGCCGGGCCTCCAACTGAGTCAAAGTGAGGGAAAAGGATCAAAATTCACACATAGATATTCCCTTTCAGTCATAAAGTAGAGGCGTATACTGAGCGGCTACAGTCACTGTGCACAGCACTGCTCACAGCAGCTGAATGCACAATCCCAACACTTTGATTGACAGGTCACTTTGCACATATGCAATGTATAGTGAGCTGTCAATCAAGGTGTAAGGTCTTATATATAGCTGCTGTTCACTGTGTACAGAGCTGGGGCTCAGTCTACTGCTGCTGAAGGATCTGTTCTATGCAGGAAACATTACATAGCAGCTATTGATTCTCTCATGATACCAGCAGGTCAGAGGGACTATGCCATCACCAGTCCTTTTTAAACATTTAAAAAATAACATCTAGCCAGTTCCTATTTTTACATGGAGGAAACAAAGTAATTTTTTTTTAGTTACATTAGTCTAGAAAGATTTGACCTACTTTGAGTAATCAAGTCAATTATCCTAATGACTGTGGGCAATCAATGGATTTCATCTTTCCATTATGCTGGATGGTACGAAAAGGCATGGCCTGATATCACTAACAATAATTCTTTGTACAGCATTTTGTTTTCTGTTAATATTTTATAGCAAGCAAATATTATTTTACATTTTTATTTTGTTACATTGTCAACTTTATCAACTTATTTTCACTATGTCTATAACTTTTGTAACCTTGTACTAGACCCAACAGTGACACCCAGTGGACAGTAATGGTATAACAATGAATGTACTCCAGTAATCTATATATAATAATATATATACACCACACACACACATTATATATATATATATATATATATATATATAAATATATATATATATATAATAGCTCAATAGCTTTATTCCAAGTGGCTCTGACAGGTGCTGAGCACTTTGCATTACAAACTATATATGCACAAGATGGACAAACAACCATTTTTTTTTACAGATAAACAAATCAATTACAAAGTGAATCAATTTTGCTTTCACAAACAAATTAGGTTTATCGAACACATACTAACAGATAGTGGGCACCTTGTCTGTCTTTTATATATACCAATTTTCATTAACACAGCCTTGTATTGTTAGTGATGTTCGAATCCATCAAGATGAATCAAATTCACTGTCAATTTCATTTAAAAAATGTATTTACCAAAATCCTAATTTTTAGTGGCTGCCATTTTCCTTGATTTTTTTTAAGGCAGGGAAAGGGTTAAAAACTAAAACGAAATCTCACCTTCCCCATCACCTGTTCTGGCTTCCCCACTGGTCTCTGCTGGTTTGCTCCCATCCTCCCTCTCTTGCCTTGTCCTCCTTCCTCACTCTTTGATGTATCAAATGACGTCATGATGTTGTGCACCAATGCTAAAGCATGTAGAAGATAAAAGAGATGGAGGAGGTGAGCCACTAAAGGACCAGGCGTCAGGCTGCAGCAGGACAGGTGACGGGTATGGTGAGGACATATGGATGTCTTAGGCTGGAGGCACACTGAGTGAGACGTATGCGAGATACTTGCATGAGTCTTGCATGACTCACCCGGAGCGGTTGCTGGCTCTCTGGACAGGAGCGTGTCAGCTGCTTGTGTTTCCATGGAGCAGGCGCGCTTCAGTCCAGAGACCCGGCGACCATTCCGGGTGAGTCATCTGAGACTCGTGCGAGAATCTGCATCTCGCTTAGTGTGTCTCTGGCCCTAGAAAGGGATTCCCTGCTACCGAATGCCTCTTGATCTGTTGGGCCAACCCATCCATGGTCTACCTAGCCACCCACCCATGGTCTACCTAGCCACCTATTCATTAGAATGGTCAGAATCTAAGGCTGCACATACAATTTTCGGAGGTGCTCAAACACAAGTTTTCCAGTGGGTCCGTTTCATGAAATTCTCCTCTTTTGCAGGGTTTGTTGAGTTTTACATTTATTGAAGTGGTTTGGAAGAGATTTGACATGTTTTTAAAGTTTTTTTTCCATCCTTTTGAAAAAAAATACAGAACATGTGAAATAGCAAGATGGTTGTACGTAAGACATTAGGAGAAAGAATCTTTCAAGAATTTTTTGAGCAATTATTCAGGTGTTTTTTGGAGGTTACCGACTCTTACAAACTCAGTATGCCTATACTGTAAAGCTACATTCACAACAAGGATTTGGTGAGTTTTTGATGTTGCAGGCACTCTGCATTTTAATATCTATTGGGAAATTAGGTTATTTATATCTTTTGTTCCTTGCATTATTTTGTCAGTTTTTACATACTTTTTTATACTGTGGACGTTGCGTTTTTTTGTCTCTTTTTGGTATGTGGTGTTTGAAATAAAGACGCTTTGTTTATGATACTTCCTGGCATTTGACTTTGATAACACTTTATCGATAGTTATGGGTGGACTACATGTGTTTTTAGTGCATTTTTCAGCAGAAATGCACTGAAATGCAACTTTAAAACGTTGAGTTTTTGGCTCAGAAAAAATATCCAGTGTTACAAACTCACCAATGTCTCATCATGGAAACGTATCCTAATAGTACAAAGGTGGCCAGCAGCTTCCATTAGTGATAGCAGCTGATGGTGGAGGTTAGGCTGGGTTCAAATTTGCGGACCCCTCCGCAGCGTTCTGCGGAGGAGTCCGCAATGTGACCGCAGCGGCCACCAGCTCCTATCTTTATAATGGGAGCGCATGGTGCTGCGCTTGACAGCCCATGACCGTGCGCACCCATTCACCCCCATACATGATCTGTGCGTAGGCGGATGCCTGCGCACAGATCACACAGTCTCGTCCGTACCAGGGACGCGACATGTTGCGTCCCTGGTGCGGGCGGGAGTGTGTGATTTGTGCGCAGGCATCCGCCTGCGCACAGATCACATATGGGAGTGAATGGGTGCGCACTGTCCTGCGCTGTCAAGCGCAGCACCGTGCGTCCCCATTCTAAACATAGGGGCTTGCCCTGGCTGCGCACACATGGCGATTCCCCTCTGCAGAACGCTGCGGAGGGGAACGCCAGTGTGAAGGCAGCCTAAGACATACCAAATAGAGATAATCGAATGGCATTTTAAAGTTTGGAGTTTGCACCGAACACAGACTTTACAAACTTTTTTAGTGTTCAAGTTTGTGTGCTTTATGTATGCAAATCTGATCAGCTCGTACTGGGGGTTAAATCAGCGTTATCAGATATTGTGTGTACCAAAAAAAAGAAAAAGATAAAACTTCGCCTCCCCAGAAGTGCTTTGTTTATGGCTACATTTGTTCTAGTAGAAGGAAAGGAAAGGAAGAAAGCGCACCGATCTAAATGTAAATGTATAATTAGATCGTAGGTGGATGTAGATGGCACTCACCTTTTTTATGTCTTGTTAACTTGCGTATCGGTCACTAGGGACCATTATGTATCCAGGAGTAGATTTCCTCAGTATTCGTAATGCTGCAAATCTCTGGTAGCTGGTATATAGCTCAGACCGAGTTACCATAGGAGTATATATCCAATAGAGTTTTTTACCAGGCTATTTGTGCTCCCAGAGGTCTATGAACCAAAACTTATTGTAATTCATAAAGGTTTTTCATTATTTCTCAAGAAAAGCACATGCAACGCGTTTCGACAGTAAAACATGTCTTCCTCAGGTATATTGAGGAAGACATTTTTTACTGTCGAAACGCGTTGTATGTGCTTTTCTTGAGAAATAATAAAAACTTTTTATGGATTATAAGAAGTTTTGGATCATAGACCTCTGGGAGCACAAATAGCCTGGTAAAAAACTCTATTGGATTTATGTCTATATGTTAGCAGACAGCAAAACTTACAAATCAGTGACTTCTAATGAAGCTCAGGTGAAGTTTGAGTCCAGAAAAGAACTTTACAAAAAGTCCGGCTAAATGCCAGAACCTGAACTTACACGTGTCCACTTATGTCTAATACTAAAGGCCCAGTTACACACACAGATAATTGTGCAGATATTGTTCGCAGATCTCTGGTTGAAGTGAAATTATGGACACATTGTTATATTTGTACACGGCCACAAAATGTAACAATGTGTCCATGATTTCACTGCAACCAGAGATCTGCGAACAATCTCTGCACAATTATCTGTGTGTGTAACTGGGCCTTAAAACCTTTGTTGATCAGTAGCTCATCAAGCCTGCTAATGTTTAAATATGAGTATGGCCTTGTTCACACATACCAATCCGTTTTTTTAGCCCTTTGAAAAACTGATCAGTTTTTGTAAGGGTGCCAAATAGTGTCCCATTTGGTTCTGAATGTTTTTGGGAAGTTTTTGGACTTAGTCATTTTTTCATTAAAAACGCATATGCGTTAACACAGGTGCCTATATTTGCCATGCATTAACTCATGCGTTTCCCATAGGGCCCCATGTTAAAAAAACGCATGCGTTTTTTAAACAACCCATGCGTTTTTTACAGCACCCAAAAAATGCTGCATGCAGTGTTTTTTGGAAGGGTAAAAAAAAATGCATGTGCTGTTAAAAAACGCAGCTACACTTAAGTGCACCATGCGTTAACGCATGTGCGTTTTTTTAAAAACAGCTAAAAAATGCAGAGAATGCCAAAAAAGATGGTATGTGTGAACAAGGCCTATTCCTGCTAGAGATGAATGTGCCTGTGGAAGTTCAGGTTCTGCACCAGACTTTAGATATACAGTACAGACCTAAAGTTTGGACACAACTTCTCATTCAAAGAGTTTTCTGTATTTTCATGGTTATGAAAATTGTAGATTCACACTGAAGGCATCAAAACTATGAATTAACACATGTGGAATTATATACTTAACAAAAAATTGTGAAACAACTGAAAATATGTCTTATATCATAGGTTCTTCAAAGTAGCCACCTTTTGCTTTGACTACTGCTTTGCACACTCTTGGCATTCTCTTGATGAGCTTCAAGAGGTAGTCACCGGAAATGGAATTTCCAACAATCTTGAAGGAGTTCCCAGAGATGCTTACCACTTGTTGGCCCTTTGCCTTCACTCTGCGGTCCAGCTCACCCCAAACCATCTCGATTGGGTTCAGGTCTGGTGACTGTGGAGGCTAGGTCATCTGGCGTAGCACCCCATCACCATCACACCTCCTCCTCCATGCTTCACGGTGGGAACCAGGCATGTAGAGTCCATCCGTTCACCTTTTCAGCGTCGCACAAAGACACGGTGGTTGGAACCAACTATCTCAAATTTGGACTCATCAGACCAAAGCACAGATTTCCACTGGTCTAATGTCCATTCCTTGTGTTCTTTAGCCCAAACAAGTCTCTTCTGCTTGTTGCCTGTCCTTAGCAGTGGTTTCCTAGCAATTATTTTACCATGAAGGCCTGCTGTACAGTCTCCTCTTAAGAGTTGTTGTAGAGATGTGTCTGCTGCTTGAAGTCTGTGTGGCATTGACCTAGTCTCTAATCTGAGCTGCTGTTAACTTGCGATTTCTGAGGCTGTTGACTCGGATGAACTTATCCTCCGCAGCAGAGGTGACTCTTGGTCTTCCTTTCCTGGGGCAGCCCTCATGTGAGCTAGTTTCTTTGTAGCATTTGATGTTTTTTGGAACTGCACTTGGGGACACTTTCAAAATTTTCCCAATTTTTCAGACTGACTGACCTTCATTTTTTAAAGTAATGATGGCCACTCGTTTTTCTTTCCTTAGACTAACAGTCTATTCAGTAGGACTATCAGCTATGTATCTACCAGACTTCTGCACAACACAACTGATGGTCCCAACCCCATTTATAAGGCAAGAAATCCCACTTATTGAACCTATATAAAAATACAAGAGGAGACAACAGAGGCGCAATAGTGCCCTATCATTTGGCATAGATTAGGGACTAAACGGTACAAACAGGTTTGCACTAACCTGGTCCAGTTGTGAATCCCACAACTGGAATAAGAGCGTTGGTTTTAGTAATGCAGGCTGCTGCTGGACCTCCACCTCCACGGGACCGTGGGTACTTCAAGAGTTCTGGGATCAAAGGTGTGTTGCAGGGTATACCCTGAGGACGGTGCCAGGATTGGGCGCCGAAACGCGTCGGTTTATAAGAATAAAGAGAATTTCGTTTGGAACATTGTTTCCCTTGTGATCCTTTGGATGATCGGGCAGCGCGGACTGCAACACACCTTTGATCCCAGAACACTTATTGAACCTGACAGGGCACACCTGTGAAGTGAAAACCATTTCCGGTGACTACCTCTTGAAGCTCATCAAGAGAATGCCAAGAGTGTGCAAAGCAGTAATCAAAGCAAAAGGTGGCTACTTTGAAGAACCTATGATATAGGACATATTTTCAGTTGTTTCACACTTTTTTGTTAAGTATATAATTCCACATGTGTTAATTCATAGTTTTGATGCCTTCAGTGTGAATCTACAATTTTCATACTCATGAAAATACAGAAAAATCTTTGAATGAGAAGGTGTGTCCAAACTTTTGGTCTGTAGTGAAGTTCTGTGCTGGACCCAAACCTCATTGTAGTCACTGATTGGACAGTTCTGTTCTCCGCCCACATACAACCATAAACAAAGCACTTCCAGGGAAGGGAGGATAGAGATTTATTATTATTTTCATACACACTGCATCCGATACTGCTGATTCTACCCCCAGTGTGGCCCTTCATACATTACAAGCGACTCACACTGGGCCAAGCATTGAGTGTACCCGAGCACAAGTGGTTTGCATATGTAAAGCACCCGAACTCCAGACTTTATTCGGCACAAACACTAACTTTAAAGTACGTGTGTCCTCATCTTTAATCCCTACAGATTCTGACACGTTGATGTCAGAACTCATTGTACTACACTGTAGAGCTATAATGTTAACAAGACTAATGGTTAAATGGACTCTGCCATCACAAAATGACTGCTCATACCAAGTACAGGCGGTCGGTGCATCATGGCATTGACAAACATTTAACGGCAGCTTCCCACCTGATTGTTTTACTGCTACCTCCACTTGTCTTTAATCAACAACTCTGGCTGTAAAGAGCCAAGAAATATCAGCTACAGATGGACAATAAGCAGGTGAGAAGGTGCACTTAAATGCTTGGCCATGCCATGATGCATAATATGTCAGAGTCCCTTTAAACCCAGTTGTCACTTCAGACATACCTTTCCAGGAAGAATAACAGAGGAATTAGGCAGTGCAGAGTTTAAATAATTAGATTGCAACTTTATTATTTACTAAAACAATGTTTCTCCCCATCAAACATTCCTTTCAAGTCCGAAAAATAAAAATTGAATGTTCTGGGGAAATGTTATTAATTGAGTTGTCTTGAATGACATCCATCATGATAGCACTTCATAAGATTGCACTGTCTTGAATGATTTATACTTTGACGGATGTCTTAAAAATGTGCATTTGTTTGGGTAAAGTAAAGGTAAGTAACGCTTAAGTAAGCTGTTGGCTACAAACGATCAAACATGTCTGGCATCAATGAGCAAACATAATAGTGCTGTGATACTTAATTATGTTCATATGTTATATTGATGCAATCCACTCTCTCCCAGCATGTACGACAGCCTCAGAAATGCAAAAATGAAATAAAGATCAATCTTGTCGATTTATTCAGCTCAGTGGTGCAGGTTACACCGCTTTACATTCTCTGCTGTCCCCAATTCCTATTCTATAGCAGACCGCTTTAGGTCTGAAGCTACTATGGCAGAATTAAAAGGTATTGAAGGAAGGAGGCACAGGTCATTTATCTTTGGTAATGCCTGTGAACCAGTGTAACCTTCAGAGTAACTCTGCAGTGCAGAACATGTAAATGCAATTCTGGTGCATCAGATGGATTATGTATTTGGGACGGTGTTTGATAAATCATGTTTACACTCAACTCAGGTGACCTCTGACCGTCACTTGTGGTTTCCCTGTCAGTCTTGTACTGGCCCAAGGTCACTGGGGCCCGGGGTATATAAATCATTCAAAAGACACTGAATTGATTGGAAACGTGTTTTTAAAACTTTAATTAAAATGTTTCCATGTTTCACAGTTTAACCCAATTTATCTTTGTTTTTTTATGTGACTGAAATAAATATTTTGATAAACAATCTCCTTTCTGGATCCCAGGATCAGGGAAAAGTGGATGGAGACAGAACTTACATTCATTTAATCAGCAAAAAAAAAGAAGTAACAAGTTCTGCACCAATCTGCTATTCTGGGCATACCGGCATGGTATTTTAAAGTGTGGTGTGTGAAAAAAACAGGCGTATCGGTGGTGCTCATTCAAGATTAAGGCATATCTATTTGTAGAATTGAAGAAAAAATGGCACTCACCAGGTCTTAGCCTCATAAAATCTTATTTATTTTATCTTCTTAAAAATATATGCGATGGCAGGTGGACAAGCACAGCATAGTATTGACACGCCCCAGGGCCATGGGGTACTCGGCATTGATTCATGGGGGGATGTCACGTGGGCCTGTGCCCGGTCCCGTGGCCATGGTGGTCATTGAACAGAGTCAATAAAAATAATAAAAATTGTTTGTGACGCCACTTACGGTTCCGGTATGCTTACCGGTGTTGTGGGTCAGACCTCCAGGGTGACGTTTTAGGGAGCAAGATGGGTTTTTCTCTGGTGTGGGTAGTCATCAGGGAACTGGGATGATTCACTCAGGACCCTCGGTGGTGTGCCTGCCGTTCGCTGCCGGTCCCTCACTGCATTTTCTGCTATTTTCTATCGTGTAGCGCCTCTGCGCGTAGAGCCTCGAGCCAGCTCCCATGGATCTTCAGTGGAGGACTCCCCTTCAGGTTCCCCTGACCCTAGTTTGGTATGCCTTTTCGGGTGTACGCTGTGTCTTTGGCCGCGACTTCCTAGAGTAGCTCGGGGCCTCCGGTTTAACTGCTCAGGGTTAAACTCCCGCACCGTGTTCAGAGCCAGTCCTCTGCCCGGGACCAGACCCTTCTGGTTGTCATTACTCTGGTCCAGATTCGGGCTGGTGCCCCTAGGGCCTCCTTCTGTCACGACTACCTTCCTGTGTCATTCTTCACTCCTCACTCCCAAACTCGACTGTCTGACTAAAACTAACTGTCCTCCCACCCATACACTTTTCTACCCCCTTAACTCCTCCGACAGGACTGGGTCTTCCCCACAGCGTGTTCACCCACGGTCCTCTACGCTAGGGTGTGTTTAAATGGGTGTTGTGAGGGTCCTTTATCCAGTCCCCTTAGTCAGAGGAATACCACACACTCTTATTTGGGTGCAGTACCCCTTCATGGCATCCCAACCAGTGGGGTGCCACAGTATCAGGATGATAGCTGTTTCGTGTATCAAGAAACAGCTGTCATTCTGATACTACTCTTTGCTTGTCCACCTGCCATTGCATGTAATTTTAAGAAGATGAAATAAAGAGGATTTTATGAGGTGAAGACCTGGTGAGTGCCATTTTTTCTTTAAATCCTACAAATTACATTCATGTAATTTCTAAAATGTTACTAGACCGGCATTACATTTTTTAAACTTAAAGGGATTGTCCTAAGATTTAAATGTTAGTTGATTTCATTGCATAAAAATAAACAATATTTGACAATACAATGATTCTCCTCTAAGTAAAAAGACCTCCATTACAAGTAACAGGATAGGTAGGCAAAGTATGTCTCTGCTCATTGTTCTCTGGCCGCTGTCTTCCTCTCCCAGTCAGGCAGGGTCTTTTTTTAGCACAGGGGAATCATACGCAGTACTGCAGTGTTGGCACCGTGAAGCTCAGTCTTCAGCTTTAAGTATTCACAAGAGAATAGAAGTAAACCACACTCACCGGTGGTAGATTATTTAGATGTTTATTTCAAGCAGGGATCAAACAGGCAAGTGGGAGGATACAGGCTACAGACTGGACTACTTCCATTTCACACGCAGGTGTGCATCAACGTGGACCTGTTGAAGCACACCAGTGTGCAAAATAACTGTAGTCCATCCTGTAGCCTTCATCCTCCCACTGGCCTGCCTGATCCCTCCTTGAAATAAACATCTAAATAATCTACCACCGGTGAGTTGCGGGTTTCTTCTATTTGCTTGTGAATATTTTGTGTGTGAAGTCTCTTCAGAAGCGGTGACCACCAGAGCGGTGGCCACTGTCTGACACATCGCTCTTTCTTCCAGTTCTGTGAACTTGATGCCCACAGTGGTAGTGCAGGACAGATCTCCATGTTTTTGGCAGTTTTTCAGCTTTAAGTATGCACTACGCGGATGAGTTTGAACATCAATTTTTGTGATAAATACTCCAAGTGTCATCACTGATTTTCATCAGAATTTGTTCAGAGTTTCATCCATTTTTTCACAATATGGAACATGTCTTTAGGATTTTGCATGAAGCACTCTGCCTGCAAAAATCACAGATGTGAATAGCCGCACGGACTGTCACAGATACAAGTGCTGTCAATGAAAATCATAGATAGCGCTCATATGTGAAAACTAACCAGGAACATGTTTTATTAATACGAGTATGACAAGGCTGGTGGAAGGTGCATCTCACACATAGCATGCATCATGCACATGCTACTCATGCTGCAGGTGTGCCCTGGTCCATTAATGCACAGTTTATTAATCTTACTCACATATATAGCGCCACTAATTCCACAACAATTTGCAGACATCATCATCACTGTCCCTATTGGGCCACAATCTACATTTTCGAGCAGTATGTCTATGGAGTGTGGAAGGAAACAGAGAACCCAGAGGAAACCCATGCAAACACAGGGGGAACATACAAACTCCTTGCAGATGTCGTCCTTGGTGGGAATTGAACCCAAGACCCCAGTGCTGCAAGGCAACAGTGCTAATCACTGAGCCACCGTGCATTGTTTTGTATATACAGTGTGTCGAGGATTACTGGTGCTTTACAGTAAGATGGCAACTTCGTGTTAACCCTTTACAGCCAATTACAAGAAGGCCTAATACATGTGAATTTTGCATATTGTGAACTATCAGGTGAGCAGTCTCTTAGGCTGTAATATGGCCATGAAAAGGAAACCTGTTGTGCCGGTGTAATTTTAGCCTTAATTTGATTAGGAATAATAATCCTGACCTTGGAACAAAATCTTTCCAATGATTGTCCTCTGTTTTCTTATGAAATAATTTACAATAACCCTTTGTATGCAGATGTTTCTTGCAGTTGTTATACATTCACGTAGGCAATTGTTTTTTTCTAGACCTTATTATACAAAGAACCTCACTGAACGTCTCTCAGTACCTTATCTAATCAGAAAACAATATGCAATGCTGTTTGGTTAAGACACTTTTATTAAAATTGCAAAGGAAAAGAGTTCTGTTTAATATAAAAGAGAATGTGGCAGATTGTGACCTGAGTGATCAATATCAGCAGAATTGAAAAAATGGAAATGTTTGTGGCTGTTCTAGGGAAGGTGATGGGAGGGCGACGGTGCACCTCACTTATTAGCATAATATGGTTATCATTGGAACAAGGGGACTTAAAGTATGCAAATCTATAGACCGCGTGGGGAACGGTGAATATTGTTTGCATTAATCAGTATTAAATGCTCGTCTTTGCAAATAAGGGAAAAACTATAGATCAAAATAGAATCTCAATGAAAAGCCCCACTGTTTTCTCATCATTTAACACATTTACAGCTCAGCCAGTTTTGTATCACAGCAAAGGGCACAACAATGTTTTCCATGAATTTCAAAAGCTTGAAGATTAGAAATTCTAATCACAATTTCCCTATAATTTAATTCTACTTATTATTGGGGTGGTGACGATAGTTGTCTAATGTGATCATATTTTCTCTCCATGATTTACTTGTTATGCCTATGACTGTTTTATTATTTCATGGGCCTGAAGGTTTAGAGTGTGGATGAGTATGTACGATATAGAACATAGTAGAAATATACCTTGTTTCCCTGAAAATAAGGCACCCCGGGGATTTGGCCAGGGTGCTTAATATAACGCACCCCCCAAAAATAGGATGTGGCAGGCAGGCAAAAAAAAAAATCATACTCACCAACTCAGCTGTCTCTGCCGCCGCCATTGTTCCTCCGGAGCTTGCAGCCGCTTGATGTCACCCGGTGTGTGTACATAGCCGGGCTCCGCAGATGTACGATGGTAAGCCATCAGCCAATCAGGCGGTTGCTGGTGTCTGATTGGCCGCGGCATTACCGTACATCTCCTGTACAGAGGTCATCTGCGCCGCTCAGCCTAGATGTACGGTAATGCCGCGGCCAATCAGACGCCAGCAGCTGCCCGATTGGCTGATGGCTTACCATTGAACATCTACGGCGCCTGACTACGTACACACCGGGTGACATCAAGTGGCGGCGGCGGTAAGCTTCGGCTGGCTCCAGTGATGTGTCTGTGTGTGTTTAGCTGTGTGTGTGTTTGACTGTGTGTGTGTGTGTGGCTAGAGGGATGTTGGAGGATAATGGGAGCTACAGAGGGACGGTGGCGGATGATGGGGTCTACAGAGGGATGTTGGAGGATGATGGGGGGCTACAGAGGGACAGTGGCAGATGATGGTGTCTACAGAGTGATAGTGTTGGATGATGGGGAGCTACAGAGGGATAGTGGAGGATGATGGGGGGGCTACAGAGGGATAGTAGATGATGCTTAATATAAGGCACCCCCCAGAAAATAAGGCATGGTGCAACTTTTGGACCAAAAATTAATATAAGACGGTGTCTTATTTTCGGGGAAACACGGTAGTAATTAGTTACTTCTACTTTATTTAGAGAGGCACCATAAACATATTCTGATTACACAAAGGGAGATAATTGGCTGGAAAAAAAATACCTGTAAACTGGAGGACCTATCATACAGCTGTATGTGAAAGTTACTAGTATTGTGAACTGTATAGCAAGTTAAAAATGAAATGATCTCTAAAAGCCATAAAGGAAAAGATTATAGAGTACAAAAGCAAACAAGGAGCGCATATGAAAAGCACCTGGTGGTCTAGTGGGGGCTAGTGGGGATCGATGGGTCACTCATCTCAATGGGTTGAGCCGCCTGCACAACCCCAACCAGAAATGTAGGATATCATATGTATGTAGTAATGTAGGATGTAATAATATCATATTGCCATGCTTCAGGGCATTTCAGGGAGTCCTGAAATGTGTTGACTAGGGATGGGCGAATCTACTCGCTAGGACTCGTTACTCTGTGAGTAGTAAGGGACTCGCAGGACTCGGTACTCTGCGAGTTTCCCAGCGTTTACTCGCACAGTAATGAGTCCAATGCAAATCAATGGCAATCCTAGTTTTGTCAGAGACTCTGACAAAACTAGGATTGCCATTGTCTTGCATTGGACTCGCTACTGTGCCAATGATAGCAGGGAAACTCGCAGAGTAAGGCCCTGTCTGCTCTGTGCAGCTCCAGGGTCCTAGAGCCCGCCTGCTGCCTGATGTAGCAGAGCTGAGATTGTTCTCAGTCTGCTCATTCCCTGTGCATAGACATCTATAACTATGCACAGGGGATGTAGCAGAGAGGACATCGCGTTTTGGACTACGTCGGACGGAAGAGGATTTTTTTAATTAAAGATGGAGTCCCTAATGGCTTTTTTTTTATTTCTAATAAAAAATTTTCTCTGTGTGGTGTTTTTTTTAACCCTTTATTGGAAATTCTTAGTGGCCGGGTCAAACCTGGCCTGACATTAAGAATCCCGGGCTTAATACCAGCTTGTGTAACAAAGGTGGAATTAACCCCTTTATTACCCAGCGTGCCACTGCTACCAGGGCCGCTGGAAGAGCGGGGTTCAGCGCCAGAGGATGGCGCTTCAATGAACGCGCTGTCTTCTGGGGCGGCTGCGGGCTGCAATTTGCAGCGGGGGGTGCCCAGAAAGCTTGAGCCTCCCTGCGCTGCGGATTCCAGCCCCCAGCTGCTTAGCTGTACCTGGCTAGACATAGAAATTGCGCGGAGCCCCACGCATTTTTTTTTCGGGACGTGTAACCCCACCATTACTCTGCGAGTTTCCCTGCTATCACTGGCACAGTAGCGAGTCCAATGCAAGACAATGGCAATCCTAGTTTTGTCAGAGTCTCTGACAAAACTAGGATTGCCATTGATTTGCATTGGGCTGGTTACTGTGCGAGTAAACGCTGGGAAACTCGCAGAGTAACGAGTCCTAGCAGATAGAGCCTGAAGCTTTCGAGACACATCTGCAATTTGTAAATCGCACATTACTCGCTATTACTCGCTTCCCCATTCATTAACATTGGACTCGCTAGACTCGCAACGAGTAGCGAGTCCCAGGCTCGGACTCGCTAGAGTCAAGTGATTCCGAATAATTTAGGACTCGCCCATCACTAGTGTTGACTAATAAATCAATATTATATTCACCCTTTGATGTCTTGTGGAATACGGCAGTGTGGTTTTTACACTTTTATCTACTCTACTTTCATTTTTTGAGATAATTACCTTTGGGTTTTCATTGGTTGTAAGACATAATTGCGACGCCCGCAAGGGCTGAGGGGTACTCGGTAGCCAAGCCAGTCAGTTCTTTGGGAGGTCATGGTGGCTGTAACCCAGCTCTGTAGCTCTGGGCATGCAGTAAAAGGGATATTTATAAGGGAAGGTTCGTGATGCCACCTGTGATATTCGGCCAGGCATGGCCGACGCTGCAGAATATGACCACTGGGGCAGATTGTGATGAAGCCAGGATGGTATCGCTCCCAACAGGTGTAGCGGGACCCCAGGGATGGTGTGATGGTCATTGGGGTGCAGTACAGTAGGACCAAGAAATAACTGGAGGACACAGGCGTTGTAGTGTCCTTTTACCTTCTACTTGGCAGATGGTACTGCAGTCAGGGTCACTGGTAACAGGTTATAGAAGGAGTCTGGCCAGCCTGGAAGCATTCAGGGATCCACCTCCCCAGTTGGGATTGGAGGCCCTCCTGCTGCGCTCTCCCTTGGGGTCCCTGCTGCCTGTAGCTATTTGTTGTTTTTTTACCTGTATGGCAGGCAGCACGTGCCTATTTCAGGGGCCACCTTGCTGAAGGCAGCTCCAGTCTCTGAGTACGCTGCTCTGAGTACGCTGCTGTGTCGCTCGCTGTTCGGTGTGGCCAGGAGACTTGCAGTCTCCTGCCTCCAGATTTGGCTGTCGGGGCGTACAGCATCTGTACAACCAAGGACTCTGGTGTCCTTTTCCTAGCGCTCTGCTCCGGGATGAGCTCATACGCAGCACCACTCTGTAGAGCTCTCCTCGACTTCCTCTCTCTTCCGTCTCCTCTGACTAACAAACTAACCCCTCCTCCTGGCCAGAAATAGGGCAGCTCCCCTGAAGTCAGGTTCTAGAGCTCCTCTTTCTGGCCTGGAGTCATTAAAAGTATTGCATACTAGGTGTTGCCTATAGAGATGGGCGAACCCTAAATTACTCGGACTCGCTAGACTCTAACGAGTCTGAGTCCAGGACTCACTACTTGTTGCGAGGCTAGCGAGTCCAATGTTAATGAATGGGGAACGAGTATTGCAGCGGGGGGGAAAGGGGGTGAGGGGGGGTGAGGGGAGAGAGGGTGGGGGGTGCACCGGCCCGGCCGGTTACTTACCGCTGCCTCCACCGGCGCCGGCCACAGGCTCGCTCCCCGAGTCTCTGCTGCTCTTTCTGGAGATTGCCGAACGCTGACAGAGGCAGTGAATAAATTAACTTCTGTGACCGCTCGGGAATCTCCGGCAGCAGAGCGAGTCTGGCTGACAGCAGGGTTCAGCTCAGGTCATAATGACCTGAGCTGAACCCTGACTGTTTAGTCAGTTCTCAGCTCTGCTACATCCCTGTCTGTCTAAGCACAGACAGGGATGTAGCAGAGCTGAGATTGCGTTTTGGACAACGTCTGACGGAAGAGGATTTTTTAAATAAAGATGGAGTCCCTAATGCCTTTTTTGTTTTATTTTTAATAAAAAAAATTTCTCTGTGTTGTGTTTTTTTTCTATTGATTACTGGAAATTCATGGCGGTCATGTCTAATCTTGGCGTGACCGCCATAAATTTCGGGCTTAGGGCCAGCTGATAATACAAAGCTGGCCCTAACCCCTATATTACCCAGTGAGCCACCGCACCAGGGCCACTGGAAGAGCGGGGTTCAGCGCCAGAGGATGGCGCTTCAATGAACGCGCCATCTTCTGGGGCGGCTGCGGGCTGCAATTTGCAGCGGGGGGTGCCCAGAAAGCTTGGGCCTCCCTGCGCTGCGGATTCCAGCCCCCAGCTGCCTAGCTGTACCTGGCTGGACATAGAATTTGCGCGTAGCCCCACGCATTTTTTTTTATTATTTCATGAAATTCATGAAATAATAAAAAAAGGGGGCTCGCCTATATTTTTGTGTCCGGCCAGGTACAAATAGGCACCTGGGGGTTGGGGGGCAGCCCGTCGCTGCCTGCTGGATCCGGCTGGTTCCAGAAATACGGCGAAGCCCACGTCATTTTTTTTTCTATCCTGTCTTTCCTATATAGCTTAGTTGCTCCTCTTCTGCTAAACCTTTTACTCTACCTGTGTTTGTTTTTCTTTCTCTTGTTTCCCAGTTAATATCTGTGGGGGCTTGCTATTCTTTTGGGGTTCTGCTCTGAGGCAAGATAGCTTTTCCTACATCCATCTTTAGGAAAATTTAGTTCTCCAACTGTGCAGAGGTGTCTAGGTCTGGTTAGTTACATCCCACGGCTTCTTCTAGTTGCGGTGTGTAGTCAGGGATTGCGGTCAGTACAGTTACCAACGACTTCTATGGAATCTGAATGTTACTCCTGAGTCATCTGTTCATAACAGTATCCCCTCTTTAAAGAGAGTCTTCCGCACTCGACAACAGACACATCCGAACTAAGTCCACATCTCAGGAGTGTTGAGACATGAAAGATGTTACGGTTCGCCAAAACTGGGGGTAGTTTAAGTCGGTACAGCATATGATTACAAATGGCCAATATCCAAAACGGTCCTATTGTAATGACCGAAGGACCTATTAAGATTCAGTGAGTCACAGACTGAGACAGGGGCAGAAATAAACATCAGGTTTTTTTTTACTGATATGGGGATCAAAGTACGGTTCAGTATAGAATGTAATAGTGTCAAAATCCTCTTAAAACACTACCAATAACAATTTCACACATTCAGCGTTAGCTGACATCAATAGACCGATCTCAGAGTTCCCAGGGTATGTAAATCACACTCAGAACCAGGAGCAAATTTACCTACACGTTAAACTAATCAAGGATTGAACTTAACTAACTGGAAAGGCGATGTATATCAGATGATGGCAGTCTGATGGAACCTCTGAGATGGTGCACTGAGTATAACTTATCACAGCTAATAACAATGCATTAAACTGTATCAATGGTGGTTATACACTTAGCCCAGGGATACCCAGGTATCTTAAAAGCTACTGTACAACCTCAAGTGTAGTTTCACACCGGCTTATAGTCCACTTTGGCTGCAGCAAGTCCAGAAAAACAGCCTCTGGTGCCAAAAAAAAAACTTATTGTAAAACAGCAAAAATTCTGTTGCTTGCCAGCCAATGCCAGATTCACATGTACGGTACTTTAGTTCTGTATCCTCAAGATACAATCTGTGGATCACTCTTTACCAGGGCTTGTCAGGATCCTCTCGATCAGGATGGCACCGGACTCAGTCTCTCCTCAGTCTCTTTTCTGGTAGTGGAAACCTGGTCAGCTCAACATACGGTCTCTAGTCCACGCAGTTTCCACCAGCTCTGCAATAGGTTTCCAGCAAAAACACAAGTTCTTCCAGGACAGGGATCAGAAACCCCTGCCGACAGCTTGCACAAAACGTCTTATCAAAGTCCCCTCTCCAGGCTTCTCACCACAGTTTGTTTTTAGCATGCTTTACAGCCTGTCTCTTCTAGCAAGGGAGCTCTAAGCTTCCCTTCACCATGAGCCTCATACTCCTACAGACACGGGTTCTCCTCATCAAGCCCCTGCTGCCTTGCTCAAGCTCTTATTCAGGCAGACCGAACTCACAGGATCCTAGTGCTCTGCTGATACTGTTACATTCCACACTCCCACATGCCACCTCACTAGAAGTTGGCGTCCCCAACACACCTCCCCACTCAAAGTCGTTCTGTGCATAGCGCTGAGAGGGTATTGCCGCCGTAGATCAAGTGGTTCTCCGGAGGCCCAGCCCAACGGATTCAGTCCCCGAGGGGGCATGAGTCTCTTCAGCGGTGTCATCAGAGGAAGTACGTGATGCTGCTTCCTCCTGGAGTGCGACTCCCTGTGACCCATCACTCATGTCAGGTGGCTGACCAAGCCCTCGCCCTCGGAAGGAAATACCACAGGCTCAAGACTCTCTCCACACAGGTGAAGATCATTCACAGGGGGCAGGTCAACAGGCGCAGGGAAGGGCACAGCATCAAACTCAAAAGCACCAGGAGTACCCGCCCCTTGGGTCACAACCTCTGGTTTCGTAGAAACGGGAGCCGCATCCTCAAACCAGCACCGTTGTAGCATGTTACGGTGAAGATTGTGAGTGGGCCCTCTGTCCCCACTGGCTCAACCTAATAGACTGGAATCTCAGGGTTCACCCGTCTCTTTATCAGGTATGGTGTCACCTCCCACCAGTCGCCCAGTTTCCCTGTCGGTCGTTTGTCCCTCGCCAACACTCTATCCCCCGGGGAGAAAGGCTCTGTCTGCATGGGCCGCATATCCCCATGACACACCTGACTGAGTCGATTACCCACCACATGATGCACCACTCTCAGTCACCGCCGATGTGCTCAAACCCATTCAGATGCGGTCCGAGGGGAATCAGAGGAGGGATCTGGTATGCTCAAAACTTCAATATCCCTCCCTGGTCTCCCGAACATCAACATATGTGGCAAGTAGCCGTAGTGTTGTGCACTCTATTGTTGTAAGCCCATATTAGTTCAGGAAGGTACTCAGGCCTGCTGCCCGCCCTCTAATGTTCTCAACATCTATATCAAGGTATAATTAAAATGCTCACAGGCCCCTTTCCCTTGGGGAGGGTAATGTACCATTCTCGAATGTGCTATACCATACAGCCAGCGCAGCTCCTCCATCAGCGTTCCCTCAAAACATGCCCCCTGATCTGAGTGTATCCTTTGTGGAATCCCAAACACCTGGAGAAAATGATGACACATGGCCTTAGCCGCCGACTCCGCCGTTTGATCTCTCGTTGGCATTGCCACAGCATATTTAGTGAAGTGGTCTGTCATTACCAAGCAATAGGAGCACCCAGACATCGAGTACCCTATCAAGACATAATCAATCATGAGCAATTCCAAAGGGGCAAAGGTTTTAATCGTCTGCGTCGGGGACCGCTGCTCAGGGCAAGAGCCCACAGACCTGACATTGCCAACATACCTCTGCTACCATCCCTCCCAGGAAAGTAGATATAAGAATAGGGACTTGAGGCCACGCTCCCGCTCGAACAAAATCCAAGATTCAAGGGTTATTTGAATTCATATGGTGGTGTTTATTTCTACGCGTTTCGGGGTAAAACACCTTCCTCAGGAATACCACATTCAATTGGTATGGTATTCCTGATGCATTCTCTAAGGAAGACAGATGGTTTTTATCAGTCATGACTAACATCTCAGCTCCCGTTAGATACTCGGCAAAGCGCTTTGTCATTGCCCACACCAGGGCCAGTAGCTCTAGGCGAAACAAACTATAGTTTGCACTCGGGGTCCCTTAAAGACCTGCTGCCATAGGCGATGACTCACTCCCAGCCATCCTGAACTTGGGCCAGTACCGCCCCCAACCCATGAAGACCACCGTCAGGGTACAACAGGAAAGGGGCATCATACCGGGCATATGCCAACAATGGGGCACTCGTTTGGGCAGCTTTCACCTCTTCAAATGCCTTTTGCTGTTGAGGCCCCCATTGGATAGGGCAGTTGCGATGACCCAGCACAGTGCCTCTTAAAAGTTAATTCAGGGGACACACTACTTGTGAAAACCTGGGCACAAATCATCGATAGTACCCCGCCAATCCCAAGAAAGCCCAAACCTCCCCCAGGGGCCGGGGAGGTGGCCACTCCTGTACCGCCACATGGCCTAGATACTCTATGTGACTTTTGAACAGTTGACATTTCTTCGGTTTTATTTTCAAGCCATGGCGACTGAGCCGTTGGAGTACTTGGCGCAACTTCTCAAGATGGTCTTCAAATGATGCTCCGTAGACCACGATGTCATCCAGATATATCAGGACCAATCTGAAATTCAGGTCGCCTAAGCAATGTTCCATCAGGCGTTGGAAGGTCCCGAGGCATTAGTGACTCCGAACGGCATCCGGTTTAATTCGTAGAGGGACTGCGGACATCCGGCAGTATCGGGTGATGTGTCCCCGGCGCCCTCACCTCCAGCAGGTGACCGTTCCTCATGGACGGGGGCTCAAGTCATTCAAGGAGGGCAGCCTGAACATCGGTGGAACCATCATCCCAGAGGAAGTGGCAGATGGCCCCTGTGGGGCGAGTAGGGGCTGACCAAGCTCTGATTTTAGACATATCCAGCTTTAGCTCATTCAACTCGGCACGCAAAGCTCGTATAACGTGTACCAACCCCTCCCCTCCTGACACTGTCTCTCGGCCTCCCTCTATCCATGTACTGTCCACAACTCCCTCAGCCACCAAGGTAGACTACTCCTCTCTTTCCACCGCGGCCCCGTAAATTTGCCAGAAGGATATTTCCAGGGTAGCCCGGGCCATCTCCAACAGTTAGTCCCAAGGGAGCCTGTTGGCTAACCTTGTGATGAATTGGTCCTGGAGCAAGCAGTCTACCTCTCGAAACACTCCCATGGCCCCTGGGTCTAGTCGCTGCACCTCGTTCAACGTCTCCTGTAGGGTATTACATCAGAGACTCACTTTCCTTTTGAGGGTGATTAAAGAACATGAATCAAAGCTGGGTCACACCGACCTGGCCTCCTGAACTCCCCTCTAACAGTTCCAAAATTTTCTCTGACATACTTCTCTCAGCCTCAGGTCGTATCATCACCATCCACCTAGCGTCATCCTCTAGTGCATTTAATGCCAGTTCTGCTCACCATACGGGAGCCAGATAACACATCTGCAGAATACTTCAGACCCTCTCAGTCCAATCCTGCAACGCCACGTTACATCCGTCATATTTCAGCATATGCTGGAGTAAAGCTCCTACTGGCACATACCCTCCCACATTTGCGACGGTTACCAGGGGATCCGCACCCAGCAGGGGGGCTTCTGGTGCGGCAGGATAATGTCTTTCCTCGCCTCTGTCCATGACAAACACTGAATCCTGCGGACTACGCCAAAGGTCCTATTAAGATCCAGTGTGTCACAGACTGAGAAAAAGGCAGAAATAAACAACAGGTTTTTTTTACTGATATGGGGATCAAAGTATGGTTCAGTATGGAATGTAATAGTCTCAAAATCCCCTTAAAACACTACCAATAACAATTTCACACCCTCAGCGTTAGCCGACATCAATGCACCGATCTCAGAGTTCCCAGGGTATGTAAATCACACTCAGAACCAGGAGAAAATTTACCTACACATTAAACTGATCAAAGATTGAATTTAACTAACTGGAAAGGTGATGTATATCAGATGAGGGCGGTTTCATGGAACCTCTGAGATGGCGCACTGAGTATAACTTATCACAGCTAATAATGCATTAAACTATATCAATGGTGGCTATACACTTAGCACAGGGATACCCGGGTATCTTAAAAGCTACGGTACCGTCAACCTCAAGTGTAGTTTCACAGCTGCCTATAGTCCACTTTGGCTGCAGGAAGTCCAGAAAAAAAACTTTATTGTAAAACAGCAAAAATTCTGTGGCTTGCATCCAATGCCAGATTCACACATCCGGTACTTTAGCTCTGTAGCCTTGGGATACAGTCTGTGGAGCACTCTTTACCAGGGCTTGTCAGGATTCTGTTGATCAGGATGGCACCGGACCCAGTCTCTCCTCAGTCTCTTTTCTGGTAGTGGAAACCTGGTCAGCTCAACATACGGTCTCCAGTCCACACAGTTTCCACTGGCTTTGCAATAAGTTTCCAGCATAAACGCAAGTTCTCCCAGGACAGGGATCAGACACCCCTACTGACAGCTTGCACAAAAATTCTAATCAAAGTCCAATCTCCAGGTTTCTCACCACTGTTTGTTCTTAGCATGCTTTACAGCCTGTCTCTTCTAGCATGGCAGCTCTCAGCATCCCTTCACCATGAGCCTCATTCTCCTACAGCCCTACAGACGCGGGTTCTACCCCCAAGCCCCTGCTGCCTCGCTCCAGCTCTGGTTCAGGCAGGCCAAACTCACAGGGTCCTAGTGCTTTGCTGTTGATGTTGCATTCCACACTACCACACTATAACCCCAGAACAAGGAGCCGCAGCATGCCTCATCCTGACGTATTTGCAGAACACCCACACATACTCGTTCCCGCTCAGGTCTGGACCTGTACATTTATTTCCACAGTCAGGGGGCCCACATCCAGGAAGGCAAACTGCAGGAGTGTCCCCCCGGGTTCAGGGCTCCCTCCCCTGGAGTGCACAGCAGGAAGAACCACTGTCCCTCCCCAGCCCCTCATCCTGAAATGACGCCTAGACCTACCATTTATCTGAGGCATAGTCTGGACTCCACCACCTTTTCGAGACTCACTCCCATTCATTTCTGGTAGTGGGGTAGGAGTCGGTGCAACCAGTACAGTAGAAATAGTTGTAGCTAGGCAATTACTCACACAGAAAGTCCCCCAAGTTACAACCTTTCTGCCCCTTCTGTGTTTCTCCAGGCAGGAAAGACCCAATACAATGGGAGTGGGCAGTTTCTCCAAGAGGTGACAGGACAGGACCTACTGGTGGAGAGTTCATATGCTCAAGTTCACATTATGCACCACTTGGAAGAGGACCTTCTGGCTGAGTGGAATTGAGTCGATCAAGGTGATGGGAATGGGACTCACTAAAGCACTGCTGCCAAGACCAGGAGCCTGAGCAAAGCAAGAATCCATCAAATTTAGCCCCGCTTTGCTGTTGACCAGAACTGGTACAGTCTCAGTTTTACCATCCACCACCACCTTGACAGACAGTGTGAACAGAGACTTAGCAAGGAAGGAAATATAAACCTTCTGGTCGTCTCCTTCTGAACGACCTGAGGTAGGCTGCTTCTGAGGCTGCCTGGTTGACTTGGAGCAAAGTGGACAAACTTTAATGAAAAAATGTGCTCCACCCACTTGGTGAACAGTTGCCACAGAAGGTTTAACACGAGAACCTACTACCAATAACTACATGGGTTCATCGGGTATAGTCTCCTCAGCAGGGATAGTAACAGGAGACATAGTAGTTTCGGTCTTTCCCTCAGGCGTCTGTCAACCCATTTAGCTGGGAGATTGCAGCCTCCAATGACTTAGGTGCAGTGTACTGAACCAGGGTGTCTTGCAGTCTAGCTGACAAACTCAAGCAGAACTGACTCCTAAGGGCAGGGTCGTTCCACTGGGTGTCAGTCGCCCATCTCAGTACTCCTCCACTGCTCGTGTGCCCTGCTTGAGTTTACGGAGATTAGACTCAGTAAAAGTCACCCTATCAGGTTCACCATACACCTGAGCCAGAGCAGCAAAATACCTGTCCACCGACCGTACTGGGTGAGTCAGCTAGGAGGGAAAAGGCCCAGGTCTGGGGCCCCCTTTAAGAAGGGAGATGGCAATCCCCACCTGCTATTACTCACTTCCAGATGAATGGGGCCAGAGTCTGAAATAAAGCTTACAGGCTTCACAGTAAACAAAAAATGTGTCTCTTCCCCCAGAAAACCTATCAGGAAGAGAGACCTTGGGTTCTGGCATGGCCTGAGCATGAGCCGACACCAGATAACCCTCAACATGCTGCAGCTGTTACACTACCTGAGTTTGCAGACCAGATACCTCTTCGGAGATGGTCTACATCAGATGAAAAATGCATAGCCTGAGGCAGTCTGAGACATACTGACTCAAGGAAAAAAGGTATGGGCTGCTGATAATGTCACAGTGTAGTGAGAATGCTGATGAGGGAATGGCAGTTATGGGCAGGGTGACCAGGGAAGACTAGTTTGACCTAGACTAGGAACCCTGAATGGCCCTGACCCAGAAGGTATCTCTGATGGTGAGAAGGTTCGGGCCTCCAGCCTCTCCCTAAACTCCTCCACCTGCCCTGCGCTATTCCCCCTCACCTTCCTCCACAGAACCGAGATACAGCAACTCCAAAGGAAAGGTCTTCAGCACAAACAAAACAGGTCTGCACAGTACAGCTTCAGATATTGAGTGAAACACCTGGTGGAAAGAGAGGCTACTTAAAGGGTAGGGGGAGGGGATTTCAGGTGAATAACACCCAATCCACACATCAACCAGCAACTGAGCACAAGACCTTCACATCCATACCTCATGCAGCTCCTGAAGAAATGCAAACATAAACACACAGCAGCATCCAGCAAAGTCAGCACAATCTAAGCATGACACATTCCCGACTCCAAGACTTCTCCCGTCCTGCATCAATTCTCTGGAATGCTCTACCTCAAGAAATTAGGACCATTCGCAACCTACACATATTCAGGTGCTCCCTAAAAACACATCTTTTTAGGGCGGCCTATCATTCTCCCTAATCGTAGTCAGTTAAAGGGATCCTGTCACCCCAAATCGCCTCCTAAGTTATTAAAACATGTCCCTGCAGCTCCCATCAGTAATCCTGCTCTCCTCAGCGCTGGCGAGGCTGTAATGGGGCTGTAATGATGCGAATCGCGTCATTTCCGGCAGCGGGTGACGTCAGTACACCCACGCCGCTCTGCGGGCTTCAAGCACCGCACTGCGCATGCGGCGTGGGTGTACTGACGTCACCCGCTGCCGGAAATGACGTGATTCACGTCATTACAGCCCCATTACAGCCTCGCCAGCGCTGAGGAGAGCTGGTAGGTGCTGAGTGTAATAGGAATTGCAGATCACACCTATTAAGGCGTATTATTATGACGACATGGGCCCGCCTGGGTGACTAAAGAATATAGCCACTGCTCATTATCATCACTAATGAGTAAGTGATATAACGTTTTTCTATACTTTCACTGGATGCTTTTATGACCAAAAAGGAGTGTGGAATTACTGATCGGAGGCTGCAGGGACATGTATTAATAGCTTAGGAGGCGATTTGGGGGTGACAGGATCCATTTAAGCATAGGGTATTCACTATTGCTCTGAACATAATTTCTCTGTCAAATTCCACCAGACCCAAGAGCTCTACACAGATTGGCTGGTGGCCACTCATGCAGCTTTTATCTACTCCCCTCACATTGGCTGGACCATCATTGTAAATAAGCACCTGTACTTTATGTCGCCCACACCTCACTGTTAGATTGTAAGCATTTACAAGCAGGGTCATCATTATTTTTGCTTAATTATTGTCCTTTTTTTTATAATTGTTTCTCATAACTCTTTGTATGTCAACCTGTGAATTGTAAAGCGCTAAGCACTATGTTGGCGCTATATAAATAAAGATTATAATATTATTTTACCAACCTCAGAAACTGCCGTTCTTCATGAATGGTGCTGCGTCTTTGCCAGTCGCTGATGATGGTAACTTTATCGGAGGCTGGTTCTACGCCTTCTGTGCTTACTATGTGGCCCAGGTACTGCACCTTGGGCTTCAAGAGGTGACATTTGGACGGCTTCACCTTCAGGCTTTGAACACCTTGGTCAGGGACTTCAAATGATCTTCGTAGGTCTTGAAGTAAACGATGACATCATCCAGGTATAACAGGATCATCTCGAAGTTCTTGTGCCCGAGGCAACACTTCATCAACCTCTGGAACGTCCCTGACACGTCACATGCAGCCTCTGGAACATCCGCGACGCGTCGAACCTCGGGAACGTCTCCAACGCATCAAATGGCATGGTGTTGAACTCACATAAGCCCATGGGTGTCATGAAGGCAGTCTTTTCTTTATCCACCTCTGCCACGGGAACCTACCAGTACCCACTGGTGAGATCTAAGGTTGAGAAATAGTTAGCAGATTTCATGGCAGCTAATGATTCCTCAATTCATGGTAACAGGTAGGCATCTTTATGTGTAATGTGAGTAATCTGCCTGTAATCAACACACATCCTCATTGTACCATCTTTCTTTTTAACGAGGACTAACGGAGCTGCCCAGTGACTGCAACTATCTCTGATCACCCCTTCCTCTTTCATCTCTCGTAACATGCCCTTGGCGCACTGGTAGTGGGCCGGGGGACAGAGCGGTACCTTTCTTTATTGGGTGGATGATTCCTGGTGGGGATATGGTGTTGGACCCCTTTTAACTGCCCAAAGTCTAGAGGGTTTTTGATGAATACCTGTGCATACTCTTAAACCACCCGTTACACCCCATTCTTTTGGTGTGAAGGGGTGGAGTCAATGCCTATGTGCAGCTTCTGACACCAGTCCCAGAGCTGTTCTGCAGAGCCATTGTCCTCCGTCCGGTCTGACCGGATCAAGGGTTCTACTACCCGTATTGCGTTTTTATTGACAGTGAACAACTTGGCAATTGGGCATACCGGGGTAGTTTGACCTCTTTCTCCCCACAATTTAAGATGTATATAGGTACATTCCCCTTACGGTCAGACACATCCATTACACAATACATAGCAGGGACACATATATAAGATTATCTCAGCACAGGAACATTTAAAAAAATCTAATTGTGGAAATTATATTATTCTAAGATCTATTGATTAAAAGTAACTTTAAAATTAACTTAGTTTGTTGGAAAATCCCTCTAAGCAAATTTTTCAGAACTCGTAAGACCCGAAAACAATTTAGCAAAGCTAAATTATTATCTCCATTTGTAATGTACTACTTACTCGTAAGTTCTTTCATTCTATAGTACAGAAAAGTCATCTTATACTACAGTCAGGGGCGTAACTACCACAGGTGCAGAGGTTGCGATCTCAGCCGGTCCCTGCAGCCTAGGGGGCTACAAAAGTCCCTATGGCCTATAGAAAAAAGACTAATATTATTAAAGATTTGCAATAATTGGGGGCCCCGTTGGAGCTTTCGCATTGGGGCCCCTAGACCTAAAGTTACGCCACTGACTACAGTGAATGGGAACTTTCAGATGGAGACTTTTTGAATACAGTATATTAACCTTAATTTATTATATATTTATAATGTGGTGACTTTCAAAGACAGTAATATGAATTTAACTTCACTTACTCTATCTGCTGCATCAATCTAAGCAATGAAGGTGCCAACTATAAACAGAATGGAGCTTTCTTATTAAACTGAATGCAATACATTTTCATATTTAACTCTAAGCTGTTTGTTGTGCTACTTCTGGAAACATCATAACGAGTTTATAATTGGCAAAGAGAGACTAGGAATCCTGCAAAGTTGTTATAGACAGAAGAAGTAGATGCCTTAGGACTAGACTCACATAGAATAACAGTAGTTTGAGTAAATGGAGGTGCGCAGAAACCTAGAGGAACCATCATTTTCCAGTGACAGGAAAATCATCTGTAATAACAAGGAAAGCCCCTGTGATCCTGACAGATCTCATTATGGCTCAGGCTCCCAGGAGATTAAGTGTGATGGGACGAAGAAGATGATATCAATGAATCACCTCGTGATGAAGACTCTGGATGTGCTATACCAACATTTTGGAGAATGAAATATACCAAATAGCATTTCTCATCTTGTATATGTAACTTGATGAAAAATTAGTTACAATGATACACATACACAGCAAGCAATGTGGCAAATGCACAATGGGCTGGCTCCCAGGGGAATTATGAGGGTAGTAGTGGTTGGTGCAATAGAGAAAGCAGACACAGGGAGTCAGTCTTTGCTTCACCATTTGCTGAAGGTTGATGTATCAGATCCAGGGTATACAGCCACCACCAGGCATGTGGTCTGGCTACTTTGATGAGAACTGTAGTCTGGTTTATATGGCTTTCTTGCTGACTTCCCATGTTTGTAGGTTTTCTGATGCCTTTCAGTACTCCCTCTTTCCTCCTGTGGGTTACTTACTGCCAGATTGTAGTGCAGAACTGTGAGTGTCCGTGCTCCAGAGCAGTTCCCTGATCCTCTCTAGTTCTGTCACCCTGGAAAGTTCCACTTGAGTGCTAATGGACATAAAACCCACCAGCCTCCAGTTCTCCCACCAGCCCTGTAAGCCTGGATTACCTACAGACTGTAACCTGCATGTAGCTTGTCCCTTTGAGCAGCTCCAGTTGCATCCTCACTGGATGACTCCTGTGCCTACTCATCCCTAGTACAATCAGCTAACCCCTTCCCCTTATCAGGGAGTGGTGCAGACAAAGGGTGATATTGTATGAGCGCTACGGTTATAACACAGGACACCGCTCTGTAATATTCAATCACTTGAGAAAGGCGCAATAAGCGCTGAAACGCGTTTTGGAGATTTGGAATCCCATATTGATTGATTAAAGCTTAGAGATAATTATTACAGAGCGGTGTCCTGTGTTATAACCGTAGCGCTCATACAATATCACCCTTTGTCTGCACCGTTCATTCTTCCCGGCCGGGAAGCGTGATATGAAGCAGCTTGGAACACAGGACCTTGCTCACGTCATATCAACACACCCTGTAAGCTGTCACGTGCACCATCAGCGTTCATCTAACAGAATCCCTCGGCTCCGGGCCAGCGTGGAGACCCCGCGGGATTGATCTGCACCCACGAACCAGTTGTGCGGTCTGGCACAACTGGACCAGGTGAGCACAGGGGCGTTTTAACCGACCCCTGATTTAATCTTCTTAGCAGTGTGCACAACTTTCTTTTCTTTTACCTTATCAGGGAGTGAGATACATTCCTAAATAAGCCATCAAGTGCTCAGTCTCCTACTAAGGGTTCAGTAAATGTGTGTATGCTTTAGACTTCCAGCAGAGGGAGCTCCAATTCTCAGATATGGCATTATAATCAGTTAGGTCAATACCATTTGTGGCAACCAAACACAGGGGTGCCATATTACCCCCCTAGATTATAGAAGTATGTCTCAGACTGCATAAACAAGAAAACAGTGATCCCAATAAAGCATTGTTTTTACATTAACTCCTCGCCGACACAGAACGTTGTACAACGTCCTGGGCCGGCAAGGGGGCTTTGCTGTGAGCTCCGGCGCGGAGCTCACATGAAAGCACCGACATCTCGGTTGACCTCATCAGCTGAGATGTCGGGGTAACAGCGCCGATCGGATCAGGGATCCGATCGGCGCTGTTAACCCCTTGGATTCCGCCGTCAATCTCTGACAGCGGGATCCAAGGCAGCCGCGGCGGGCAACGCGCTGTTCCCTGCCTGCTCCGGAGATCCCGCGATACTATCCTGGCTAGACCCCGGATACTGTCAGAGCGCAGTTTCCTGCTGTGGTTCGCAGGCACTGTCAACCATAACAGGTCCGCGATTCTGAGAGATACAGATGAGCTGCAGGTCATCTGTATCTCCCAGAAGCGATCGAACTGTGCAGCAAGGTGCCCCTCTAAGAGGCAGTGTAAAGAATAAGAATGAATAAAAAAATCAAGTTTTTAAAAACCTGTAAAGAAAAAAATATATAAAAGTTCTAATCACCCCCCTTTTCCCCCAATCACAATAAAAGTATTAAAAAAAAAAAATACACGTTTGGTATTGCCGCATTCAGAATCGCCCGATCTATCATTATATTAAATCCGTTAATGAGAGCCGTAAAATCTGTAACGGAAAATATGGTCCAAACGCCAAAATTTCATTTTTTTGGTTGACACAACATTGCTATAAAATGCAATAACGGGCGATCAAAACTGCGGATCCCCACAAAAATGGTATCATTAGAAACGTTAGCTCAAGATGCAAAAAATAAGCCACCACACAGCCCCAGATCCTGAAAAATGAGGATGCTACGGGTCGCAGAACATGGCTCAAAAAGTCCGTTTTTGTTTTTTTGCAAACCTCTGAATTTTTTTTCACCACCTAGATAATAATAAAGGAATACATGTTGGGTGTCCACAACTCGTACCGACCTGAGGCATCACCCCGTCACATCAGTTTTACAAGATATTGAACATGGCGACTAAAATTCCCAAAAAACAAACGTGTTATTGCACTTTTTTTGCAATTTCACTGCATTTAGAATTTTTTTGCAATTTCCCTGTACACTATATGGTAAAATAAATGATTGCATATGAAAGTACATCTCGTCCCGCAAAAAACAACCCTCATATGTCTATATTGACGGAAAAATAAAAAAGTTTATGGCTCTTGGAAGCAGGGGAGCAAAAAACGAAAATGAAAAATTCCCCGGTCATGAAGGGGTTAAATAACAGCAAAACAGTTAAAGGGAACCAGCCAGCAGTTTTAGGGCTATAAAGTGAAGCCAAACCTTGAAGCATTCAGGCAAAGGTATGATTGCACTCAGTATCCCAATGCCAGTAAGGCAGTGGCTTCACTTTATAGCCCTAAAACCTGCTGGTTGGGTCATTTAACGTTACAAGCAGCATTGTTGTGGATCAAAGCCCAAAACCAGTCTCTGAATGGCGATATCATCCCCGAGCACAGCTGCGGGGCATACAGACCATAAGCTGATGCCTTTGCAGCACTGGCTGTTTTGTGTTTGTAGTTTTGTGGCTCCCGCCTCGGCACATTGAAGCCATTAGTACAAAAGTGCAAAGAGTCTTCTAATAAGAGTTCTTATTTTATATAACCTGTGGATCATAAAGCTAGCCAAATAACAGATCAAGTCCATAAAGTGTTCAAACAATACAATAGGGGGTTCCAGTCCTTCTTGGTTAGAACCCCAGGACAGTGCAAAAGAGGCAGTCCATCTAAAATAAGATGAGTCCTTTAAGGAAACATTTAAAGTGCAATAGTTTACATTTTTGCATCTAATGCGTATAGAAAAACAGCAGAAAAGGGCACAACAGGTGAAGACTGTGTGGCTGGGAATATGGTATGTGCACAAGCAGCATGATTGTGCCTGTTTCATCTGCACCAGATTTCCAGCCGCGCAGTCTACATAAAGCATAAGACCACACAGGGCGGGATCTGGTGCCTGCGTTATACGCAGGTGCAATGTTCCAACATCATGTGACCTTAGCTCTTAGGCTTCACTCACGGAGCATGCCTGAGAACTGAGGGATCTGAGCATGCACCGAGAAGTCTCAAGGAAAAGAGGAGGAGGGTCCAAGTGGGTCGAGGAGGAGGGGTAACAACAGTGAGGCCCTTAGGTCTAGGGAGGGGAGTATACTTCCAGGCAAATTAATTTCTTATAAAGTAAGGGGGGTAGGGGGATAAGAGCCACTTTCACAAAATGTAGCATAGGTGCTGCTGAAGGTGGATACTTTAGATTAATAGGCCATGGGGGGGTGAAAGGTTCATTTTAAACCTTGGCCCTAATGGTCCAACACTTAGTCAACAGTGTAGGCAGCAAACTGTCTCTCAGCCTTCCACTGCAATCACATCCCGACTGCAATTACACGTACTCGGGCATCCAAACCCGGCACAGCAGAGGGTGTTTCAGTGGGGCCAGAAGCTCCACACTGACTGGTAGAAGTTATAAGTTTGCTGATGATCAAAGGTGGTCTGAGAGGTAGACTTGTGCTGGGCCTTGTGCAAATGGGATACAGCGCTGAATCTAGCAGTGACCGGGCGACGGAGCGTTACTCAGTTTCCAGCCCCAGGCTAGTGGCAGCGAATAGATCTGCAGGCAGGTCAGTGACATGAACTGCGGATGGGGCAGCGACTGTACATGCTGGTGGTCACGCGGCCAGTACTTCCTCCTTCAACTTCTGTTGCAGGACCCAGGTCATCCCATGGTGACACACTAGGGACTCTGGCAATCCCAGCTGCAAAAAGCGTAATACGGACTTCTTATACTGAACAATAAGCTCACTTTCTCTTCTCTCCATCTTACGATCAGACACTGCTCCAGCTTCCTCTCAAAAACAAAGATGGCAGTGCCCTCTATGCACAGGGTGGGCTATTCCTCCAACCCACCACTGGGAGGTAGGTACAGTTACTTTTAGATTGATATGCAGTTCAGGCGGGGTGGAGACGGCTGTTAGGAGAAGCATCTTCACATATAGGCATTTGGGGAGCAGGAGGAGTTACTTTTTGTGCCATTACTGAGGGATGCCAATGAAAGGCAGTCTTGCATAGCATTAGCTGCAGCATATGTCTCCCTCAGATGTGGCTGGCACTTCAAGGGATCCCAGGGAGATAGGTAGTAGTAATCAGTGCAGATGTTTAACCGTCCCCAACCAGAACTGGCTTCCAGGGGAATGATGAGGGTATAGTGGCCGATGCAGTGGAGAAAGGAGACTAAGGATTCAGTCTTTGCTTTACCTTTTACTGCAGGTTGCTATAGCACATCCAGGGTATACAACCACCACCATGTATGTGGTCTTGCTAGTCTGATGGGAACTGTAGTCTGCTCTGCTGGGTAATATGGCCTTCCTACTAATTTTCCTTGTCTGTAGGTTTCCTGATGTTTTTAGCCCTTCAATACTCCCTCTTAGTTCCTGTGGGTTACTTTCTGTCAGGCTTGTAGTGCGGATCCTGCATGTATCTGTGCTCCCTGAGAGTTCCCTGGTCCTCTGTACTATTCTTGCCTGCAAAGTTCACTTTAGCGGCTAGTGGGCATAAAATCCACCAGCCTCCAGATCTGCCACCTGGCTCTGTAAGCCTGGATGACCTAGTAATTGGTTCTGACATGCAGCTTGTCCTTTGGAGCAGCTCCTGCTGCCTCTGATGCATCCCCAGGCTCTGGGGTACTCGGGAACCGGCCGGTGCTGCCCTAGGGATCACGGTAGTCGTGACACTGTCCCATGGCCTGGGATCAGTCGAAAAAGGGGGATTTACAGGGGATTTGTCGTGACGCCACCCGGGGTATGTGGTTAGTAGAACCACCGCTGCCGTATTCCTGCTGGGGATGGTGACTTGGGGCAGCGTGGATGGTAAGCCCTCCATGGGTAGGGCTGAGGGTCCCCAGGGCAGGAGTGATAATCTATGATGGGGCTTTGTAGGGGATTGTGATTCACAAAGTCACTTACTTTGTTGAAGTTCTCCACAGTGCTTGTTGTCTTGGTGCTGGATATATTTCCTCTGCTGCTGCAGCTCCTTCCAGCCAGTGTGCAGGGCTGACAGGCTGCAGCTCCTCAGGTGGGATTCAATTGTTAGGCACAGATTAGACGCATGTAAGGCACACATACTCCTGATAGCCGTTCTCAGTCTGTTTACTGAAGTATAAGTAGTTGTTACAAGCTGTCCTTGGAGTCTGGAGAGCAGTTCGGGGAAATTCTCACCCAGTCGGGTTGTATTGGCTTCCTCACTGTACTGGTGTAGTGGCCCTGCAGTTGCTTCAGCTAAGCTGCTGGCCCTGTCTCTGTCTGTGTGGCGCCCCGCAACGAGTGCGTCACAAGGGAGTATTGCAGCCGCAATATTCTCTGACTCAGCAATGAAATAGTTAACTTTGAGATCCAACCCAACATGCAACACCTAGAACAGGGGACCAATCATAGGTCCTGGGGGGTGGAGTGTTAGGGTAGTGTATTAGAACACACAATAATCTAGAGGGAAAAGGAGAACCTAGAACCCTCGAGATAGGACAGAGTCTGAGGACTTGAACTTGGAGAGGAGCGGGGGCTCCGCACCCCGTGCGGGCCCCTGGGCCGTCACCGGTCGGGTGTCAGCACCTGAGGCCTTAACTACCGGGATTGGGCATTATTTACACGGGTTCCCAAAAGACTCCCGTGCCCACAACTCACAGCTGGTTCACTGGTACCGAAGCTGGCAGCAGTTCACCTCTGCCACGCGAACCAGAAGAGTGGAGGAGCAGCTTCACAGGAGCACCCCACCACCAGTCAGTTTCCAGTCGTCTAACCAGCGGTGTACCCACTGAGGGATCCAAGGCTCCCCAAAGCATCCAGAACGTACATCATGGATAGGGCATTGAAGCAGCCTCCCCGTACCCGACCTGGTATTCCTGGGCGACACTGGCAAACAAGTTATGTAGAATGGAGGAACACTTGCGGATCTCTGAGGAACACTATCACTGCTGAGTCCACCCGGTCTACTACTCAACCACTGTATACCATGTACTGCCTGCTGGTTACAGTAAAGACCCGTTGCAGAGACTACCTGTGTCCGTGCTTCCTTATGAACTGTCTGTCCGCACAACAAGGTAACCGCAGCTGCCGCACAACATCTTGAGCAGCTCCAGCCTCCGGGGATCACCGCTCAGCCTGTGGGGAGCGTAACATCTAGCTGCTGTCCATCCCCCGGAGGTTCCGCAGCGTCGGTAGCCCTTACCGAATCTACTCATAGGTGGCGTCACGAATAAATTAAAACCCCCTTTAATCTGTTCCACCAAGACGTCTTCACTTTTGATCTGCACTACACCGGGCCCCACTACCGGCAGGCGCGGTCCACCCGTGACAAGGAGGAAGGAAACATCGCCTGTATAAACCGGAGTCAGCCGGTCACGGTGAGTCATCTGCACTGGCCAATCTGACAGGCAACTCGAGTCCTTCACTCTCCTGTCCTCACCTGGGGAGTCAATGTTTCTGGATTCTATGCGTTGCTGTGTCCCTGGCACTGGGTACCTGGAGAATCTGGAGTCCCCCACTTTCCGGTGTTGATGGCCGGTATGTCTAAACCTGCACAGTCTCGGACTCTGGTGTGCGTTCTTGTGGTGTTCCTCTGCGGGAGGGGAAGCAAGGTGATGCAGCCTCCCTGTAGGCTTCTGTCTCTCTCTCCCTCCTCTTTCCTCAGACCCTAGCCTTAGGTCTGGTGTTCGTTGTGGAACTTTGAGATAGGCTTGGCACGGCCCTTTTACACTCAGGTTCTCTGCACTGTTCTCGCTGACACTGAACTGTGCTCTTCACAGCCCTCCTGGGGACTGGTCTCAACTTGTTGCTCCTCAGACCAGAATATATAGGGGAGCTCACCCTGAAGCTGGGCTTGGTCTCCCCCTTCTGGCTGGAAGGTGTTGGTGTTGTTTGTGTGTTGCCTGAGTGGAATACCCTTTACTGCTCTCTGGTGACACCTACTAATGGTGACACTGTGGCACTGTGACTCTGGGGTGCCACACCTCCTCACTGGATAACTCAGTGCTCAGTCTCCTACTAAAGGTTCAGAAAGTGTGTGTTCACTTCAAACTTCCAGCAGAAGTAGCTCTAAGTATTCTCATACATAGCATTGCAATCTATGTTAGGGCAATACCATTTGTGGCTACCAGACACAGGGGTGCCACACATTACCTGATCTTACAACTGATAATGGTGGCGTTACACGCAAGGATATCCTGAACGATATCCTTAGTAAAGTCACGTGACAGACATCATATGAACGATATAGAATTATCGTTCGTGCGTTGTCACACACAAGGATATCGTTAACGATATCCATTTTGGCAACGCAGCAGTTAAATAGGAGAGCAAGGACTGAACAATAAATTAAAGCGGCAGGAATAGGAGATATTTGAACGAGATCGTTCATAAAGGTGTCACACTCAACGATGTAGCTTCTTCAAGCAGTGTTAATTGGATGACGAACAATAGATATGAGGTCAGGATCTCAAATCTAGGATGAACGATTGAATGATTTTTTCATCATATATAATTGGTTTACATGCAAGGACGCACAAACGATATCTTTTTAACAATCACAAATCCGTGACGTTTCAAGGATATCGTTCAGGATATCCTTGCGTGTAACGCCACCATAAGCTACATACTGTAAGACAGCACTCATACAAGGAAATACACTAATGATTGAGTTGGCCAATCTCTTAATATGTACTTCTGCATCATTAAAGGGAAACTGTAATGTGTAAAAATGTTATTAACTTGTAGTTAGGGGGATAATCTGCAGGTTAATAGCATTTGTAACCTGCCCAGTGGCAACACATTCAACTTTATTCCTCCTGGCACAGTTTGGATGTCAGTCACAGGGAGGCAACTGCAAGGGTTCAGTCACTACTCTATGAACGGAGAACAGTGAGTGTAACCGCTCCTCCCGCACTGACTGAGAGCGGGATATAATGCAAAGTGGCTGTCAGTGCAGCGGGGGTGGTTACAGCTGCTGCACTCCAACATGAGAGTGGTGAGTGAACCCGTGTCGGCACTGCCTCCATGACTGAAATCTGAATGCTGCCAGGAGGAATAAAGTTAATTTCCTCGAAGCAGCGGGGTTCAATGTACATTTGCTGAGCATGTTCCAAGTGCTATTAACTTGCAGATTAAACCCATATGTACAGGTTAATAGTGTTTTTACACACAACAGGTTCCACTTAAAACATCTAAGGCTGTGGTCACAGTTGACATGTGTTTTTGTAGTGCCTTTTAAAAATGCATGCTTTTTTACATGCGTTTTTCATGTCATCATGAGTTTTTTAAGGTGTGTGATGGCTCCCTGCGTTTTTGGCTGCGTTTTGGGATCTGCACCCAAAAATAGTGCATGTACTATTTTTTGGTGCGTTTTGAAAAATGCATGCGTTTTTGAAGAAAACGCATACGTTTTTATAACATGGGCCCCTATGGAAAACGCATGCAAAAACGCATGTACAATTAGTACCTTTTAGTGCCATTCAAAAACGCATGCGTTTCCCATAGGAGCCCATGTTAAAAAAACGCATGCGTTTTTTTTAACATGGGCTCCTATGGGAAACGCATGCGTTTTTGAATGGCACTAATTGTACATGCGTTTTTGCATGCGTTTCCCATAAGGCCCCATATTAAAAAACGCATGCGTTTTTGGAAAAGCACCAAAAACGCATGGGACTGTCACACATGCTTTTTGGCTATTAGGGCATGCGTTTTTTAACATGGGGGCCTATGGGTCCGTTTTTTACATGCGTTTTTGAAAACGCAGGTCTCCAAAAATGCATGTGAAAAATGCTACTGTGACCCTAGCCTAAGATAAGAAAAAGGGAAATGCTGCTTGTATATCATGGGTTTTGTCTGGTGCAGCTCAGCCCTATTCAGTTAACCTGTTAACGACAGCCTTACGTCTCTAGACGTCGGCTGTCGTTACCCCCGTGTTTGGAGTGAGCTCCGGCGTGGAGCTCACTCCAAACCTCCCACATCTCAGCTGATCTCACTAGCTGAGATGTGGGAGAAACAGCACCAATCGGTCCCGCCACCGATCGGCGCTGTTTAACCCCTTAGATCCCGCCATCAATCTCTGAAAGCGGGATCTAAGGGAGCCGGAGCGTGCAGCGCGCGCTTACCGGGCTCCAGGGGAGATCTCGCGATAGTATCGCGGGATCTCCCGTGCTGATGTCACAGGCCAGGGTCCTGGCTTGACCCTGGAACCTGTATGGAGAATTTCCTGCTTGTGGTTGGCAGAGGCTGCCAACCACAACAGGTCCGCGATTCTGACACATACAGAGGAGCTGCAGCTCCTCTGTATGTGTCAGAAGCGATCGGACTGTGCAGCAGGGTGCCTCTCACAGGGGCTGTGTAAAATTAAGAATTAATAAACAAATAAAGTTTTTACAAAGTTGAAAAAAAAAAAAAAACATAAAAGTTCAAATCACCCCCCTTTTCTCCCATCCACAATAAAAGTATTAAAAAATTAAATAAAATACACATATTTGGTATCGCCGCGTTCAGAATCGCCCGATCTATCAATATAAATAATCAAATAATGAGAGCCGTAAACTGCGTAGCGCAAAAAATGGTTCAAACGCCAAAATTACGTTTTTTTGGTCGCTGCAACAATGCTAAAAAATGCAATAACGGGCGATCAAAACGGCGCATCCACCCAAGTATGGTATCATTAAAAACGTCAACTCGATACGCAAAAAATAAGCCGTCACCCAGCCCAGATCCCGAAAAATGAGGACGCTACGGGTCGCAGAACATGGCGCAAAAAGTGCAATGTTTTTTTTTTTCATGATTTTGAATTTTTTTCCACCATCTAGATACCAATAAAGGTATACATGTTTGGTATCTACAAACTCGTACTGACCCGAGGCATCGCACCGTCATGTCGGTTTTACCATATAGTGAACACGGCGACTAAAAAATCCAAAAAACAAACGTGTAATTGCACTTTTTTTGCAATTTCACTGCACTTGGAATTTTTTTGCAATTTCCCTGTACATTATATGGTAAAACAAATTATTGCATCTGAAAGTACAACTCGTCCCGCAAAAAACAAGCCGTCATATGTCTATATTGACGGAAAAATAAAAACGTTATGGCTCTTGGAAGCCGAGGAGCGAAAAAACGAAAATGAAAAATGACAAATTTCTTCGTCATTAAGGGGTTAAAGTTGGTAGACCTGAAATGCTACACACTATCCCTATGACAATAGGGCCGCAATATCTGGGAAAAAAAGCTGACTTCTTTCCTTACCTTAGACAACCTCATTAAGTATCCTCCAGTTTAGACAGGAGAACCAATACACCAATACTTCAACCAGTGCTAATTGGTATGAAGCTAGTTTTTCCCAACTTCTAAAAATGTGTCCCATCAATTAGAAAATGTGTCCTGCTGGCTGCTTACTATGTATACTTGGTATCCTGCACTTTATCTTTACAACCAATGTGTATAATAAGAGTCTGCTAATAAATCCATATTTAAGACACTGTAAATAGTAAATCCTCAAAGCTTGTTTTGATGCTAGCAAATTGTATGCATCTTAGGCCAGCCAGGTTTATTTATGAAGAATATTGCTACAACCTGTCTTCCATTATTCAGTGTAAACAGGGAGGAGAAATAAAGCATCCAGTTTAAGACCGTGGGACAGGATGATAAATTCAATCTATATAGGACAGGAGCTCCAAGCCGCGAAAGACTACTAGGACAAATATGCGCACAAAATACTTGTATAGCTGACATAAGAGATGGTCCGCTGTAAGAAACTAAGTTTGTTATTTGGTGCAGAGTTTTGGCGATTCTATAACAGACTTCACCTACATCTGCTAAAATATTTTAAAGGCTTATTCTCAAAATGTTATACCCTATCTACAGGTTAGATGATAATTTACTAATTCTGAAGGGAGGGGCTAACTGTGGGGACCCTTCTTCATCCAGATATTGGGGCTCTGTATTGTCCAAGAACGGCACTCACTTTTCTCTGGCAGTCCCATAAACAATAAATTACACTAAGGTGCATCACTCAAACTGCCTCTCCACTTAAAGGGAACCAACCACCTCAGATCACCCTAATACACAGTTAATACGTGTCCCTGCACCCTAAGGATACGTTTCCAGCACTGTTTTTGTGTAAAATCTTGCATTAGTATAACCGATATAAAGACTTTATAAAGTTGCTAGCCTGAAGACTTCTGGGCGTTTCCCTCCTTCTGTTATACTTCAGGGCTGTGCATTGCATGGCTGCGCTCCCCCTCCCTCTGTGCAGAGGAGATAACGATCACGCCCAACAGGGCAGGGCAGCAGGCACGGAGGGAGGGGGAGCGCAGCAATGCAATGCACAGCCCTGAAGTATAACAGAAGGAGGGATACGCCCAGAAGTCTTCAGGCTAGTAACTTTATAAAGTCTTTATATCGGTTATACTAATGCAAGATTTTACACAAAAATAGTGCTGGAAACGTATCCTTAGGGTGCAGGGACACGTATTAACTGTGTATTAGGTAGATCTAAGGTGGTTGGTTCCCTTTAAAGGGAACTTGTCAGCTAATTTAAACCCCTAGCTATCACTATCTGTCGATGCAGCTTCATAGAACATTCCTAAGCATCCCTGTCTGAGCTAAAGTTGTAGTGTTATAGTTGATAAAAAATTTTTTATAACTTTCAATTTTGCATGTAAATGAGGCAGTGACTAGTTTTTCGGGACATTGTTTTTGTGCCCATGGTCGCCTTCCTTGCGTGGTTCCCCGGTGATAACCTAATGTCCAAGCTCTTTCTCCCCACATCTCTCCCGCCCAGCCAGCTATTTTCTTGTCCTGAACATTGTGCTCTTCTTTTGGATGTAGTTGGCCATCTTCATCATGCGCAGTGCGCATGCTCTGTAGTCGGCAAGCACGCGGCACACTGCTATGTTATACACTCAAAAGAAGAGTGCAATGTGCAGGATGGGAAAGACAGCTGGCCAGGCGGGAAAAAGAGGGGAAGCTCTTGTACATTAAGTTCTCCTGTCCAACGGGGAGTGATAACCACAGAAGGAAGGAGGCCATGGACACAGCAACTCCCCTAAATACTAGTCACTGCCTCATTTACATGCAAAATTGTAAGTCATAAAATGCTTTTTATCAACTATAGCACTACACTTAGTTCAGACAGGGATGCTTAGGAATGTACTATGAAGTTGCAGGGACAGATAGTGATAGCTTGGGGGGCATGACATGTTCCCTTTAAGATAAGGCACCGTAAAATCTGGTTACTGTGATCCAGAGCCCTAACCTTGGGATCACTGGGTTTCAGGTTGTCAAACCGCGGCAATCAGAAAGTTATTACCTATCTTATGTATAGAGGAGAATTTAATATTTGGGAAATACATTTTTAAGTTGTGCTGATATTTATTAATACTCAAAATTTCTGTTTAAATAGTTTTCGTTGTTAGAAAATAAAAAATCAAGCTGGCAATGAGAAAAGTCAGTGGTGTTCTATGACAGAGAGTACATTTAAGGACAAGGTGAAAAAAAAAGGATCATTAGAACAGAAAATAAACCAGTTTGGCTTAATATTCCAGGGCATTCTGAATTGAGGACGCAATATGAAAGGAACAGCATTCATATGAATTTATAGGATCTTCCTATATTTAGAGACATGAGAAATGCAGGTTATAGAACTACACAGACAGGCAGGACTGCTGTGAGAAGTGGAATGATGGACCCTCCAGAAGATTGAAGATCCCGTAGTCACCCGCTTCTTTTTAGGCAGCAGTTAATTAGTTACTAAGATTCAGTTTTAATTATTTTTATAATTATTTAAGACAGTGCATGAAAAAAATAATTGGCTATGTGTCACATCGCCATTGGACTCGGTGGCTGGTGTTCCTGCCTCGGCCGCTGGGAGGAGCCGGATTCCTTCGGCTGGTGGCGCCGGTGATAGGAGGGCCTTGTCTTCATATGGAACTGCTCCCGCGACGTCTGCCTCTGTTGCTGAGCGCCGCTGTGTTTCCTCTCTGGGTGGTGTTGGTCGCAGAGGAGCGGGCCCTGCAGAGGTGTCCGTTAGGCGCAGCCTGCGTTCATCTGTCAGAGGTGGCGTGGGTGGAGCCAGTCGTGCATCTCCATCTGGCCTGGATCTAGGGGCGGTCCGGATGAGGTCATCAGGCTGTGAGCTCCAGCCTATGGGAGGTAACCGCGCCCTTCAAATACATTGGAGCCTGTCTTGCAGGCCGCCAGATATAGTTTTGGTTCCCCAGTGATATAGTGTATGTTTAGTTTTGTCTCTGACCTTGCCTGGATTTCTGACTCTGCCTCTGCCTATTGATTTTGTACCTCAGCTGCCCTCTTGGTTTTGCCCTTGACCTTTGCCTGGATTTTTGACTCTGCTACTGCCTGACGATTTTGTACCTTCGCTGCCCTCTCGGTTTTGACTCGGACTTCTGACTTCGTTTTTCGGGTCTTGATTTTCCCCTGGCGACCTCCCCGGCTCTGTTGCTCATATAGGCAGCTACCCCCTGGGCTCCGCTGTAATTCCAGATCCCTGTATAGGGGTTAAGGGTCTCTGGGTTTCTCGGGGGGGGTGCCTACCAGCAGCTCGGCCTCACAGGGGATGGTCGTCACACTATGACAGACTTTCCCAGAGAGTTAGGCTGGGTTCACACCACAGTTTTCGGCTGCCAGGTTGTGTACGGTGTTTTGCAGGATACACTGGGCACAACCCGACAGCCCCGGACAAAACAGAACGCCCTCCGATCCTGTTTTTTGCCGTATCCTCCCTGCGCGCGGCTGCCACTGTCCAAGTGCTGAAATTCCAGCAGTGGAGCTCTCCACATGCTGACATTTCAGTTGGTGGCTCTTTTAGCTGCGCTGTCCAGGTGCTGAACGAGCGCGGCTTGAATTTCAAAGCCACCGCTCATTCAGCACCCGGCGTCTGGGAACTTGTCCGATTTTTTGACAGATCCGGCGCGATCCGGCGCCCATAGACTCCCATGTTATGGGGTGCCGGATTACGCCAAATTCGGGAGGGTCTGATTTTGCAGGATTTTTGTCCTGGACACAAAAAATGCTGCAAGCTCCGATTTTGTGTCTGGGGCAAAAAAACTAAATCTGCCAGATCCTACGGAAAACACAAAACCGAATGGAAAATCCATCTGGCCCCATAGGGATAAAATAGGGGCAAAATCGGATCCGGGCTGTCCGGTTCACACTAGACAGCCCCAGATCCCAGAATCATGGTGTGAAGCCAGCCTAAGGCTGGCTTCACACTTGCGTTTATGTCTGCATGCTGACGGCATGCAGACGCAAATGCAGGCAAAAGCAGCCCATAATAATGTAAACACAGCAGAGAATCTCTGCATGCGTTCACATTACTATGGTGCCCCGGCAGCCAATCAGCTGCCTTTGGGGGCGGCCGGGAGGAGGAGATCAGCGGCAGAGATCTCCTCCCGACACAGCTGAACTCCCGCCGGTGTCAGCGGGGAGATACAGCTGATCTGACAGCTGTTTAAATCTCCCACGCTGACACCGGATAGGGTGAGGTCAGCGCGGGAGATTTAATCAGCTGTCAGATCAGCTGTATCACCCCGCTGACACCGGTGGGAGATCAGCGGCAGCTCTGCATGATCTCCCGGTGGCCGCCAGTGATCACCGGCGGCCATCGGGAGAGATTTCAATGAGATCCGGAGCGTTCTTCTGCGGTGTCATGCAGAGGTCACTGCGGATCCATTGAGATCAATGCATTTTTTGTGCGCTTGTGGGCGTTTGCGGATAGAACAAGCACTGCGAACCCACAAAAAAATGCTGCATGCTGCGTTTGGAGCGCAGTCGGAGGGCGCATAAATTATGCGCATCTGAACGCAAATGCAGCCAAACGCAGCCATACGCAAGCACATGCGTTCTAATGTTAAACATAGGAACGCATGTGCACAAGCGTTTGGCTGCGCTTGGTGCGCTGCGCTCCAAACGCAAGTGTGAAGGCAGCCTTACTTGGGTAAAGATTGATCTATTTTTAACTTCTTTAAAAATCCAAAAAAACTCGACTCACACATAGGCTATGTTCACACACAATTTGCGTTTTTTTAGCACTCTTAAAAGCACTTGCGTTTTTTTAAGAGTGCTAAAAAATGTCCCTTGGTGTCTGAAAGGATTTGCCACGTTTTTGGACTTAGTCATTTTTTCACCAAAAACGCAGGCAAAAACGCAAGCGTTAACGCAGGGTGCATAAATGTGCCTTTTAAAAACGCATGCGTTTCCCATAGGGCCCCCATGTTAAAAAAAACGCATGCGTTTTTGGAAAAACGCACATGCGTTTTTTTACAGCACCCAAAAACGCTGCATGCAGCGTTTTTTGGACTAGGGGTAAAAAACGCAAATGGAGCTGAAAAACGCAGCTCCACTCAAATGTACCCTGCGTTAACGCACCTGCGTTTTTTTTAACAGCCCAAAAACGCAGAGATAGGGTAGGGTCACATTGCAAACATGAATTGCATTCACCGCATCCGGATCCGGATGCGGTGAATGCAATTCCGGTCACACACATTTTTATTCAAAAATGTGTGCAGAATACCGCACTGCGGTCACCGGATGGCTCAGGATGTGTAATCCTGAGCCATCCGGTAACTGCAGAGTGTGCGGATCCCGATCGGCCAAGTTAATAAAGATTTAATTTAAGTACAGAACTGACTGTTAGAGGTCTGTAGGGGGCTTAGACCCCCCCTACAGACCGGGCGGCCACTTCTATAGTGTTCTTCTACAATTGTACCTATGGCACGGGCTGATCTGAGCTCCGTGCATGTGATCCAAATATCCCCCATCCCCCTATCACTATACAGGGGTGCATACACCCCTGTAGTACAGTACTGCTTTATTTAAGTTATAAACAGCAAGATTTGTCCCAAACGGAAGATAATTAGATATTTACATGTTCCATAGGCAGAGTCGAGTGATTTCCATGGGCGGGGCTGTGTGCAGTAGCCTCCGCCCGCTCCTTCTTGATGCCCGCCCCCTCTGGCCGTAATCCAGTGTTGTGGGGGTGGCCGAGTCGTTAAAGGGGCGTGGCTAACCGCGGCTCATGGTTAGCCACGCCCCTTTAACGACTCGGCCACCCCCACAACACTGGATTACGGCCAGAGGGGGCGGGCATCAAGAAGGAGCGGGCGGAGGCTACTGCACACAGCCCCGCCCATGGAAATCACTCGACTCTGCCTATGGAACATGTAAATATCTAATTATCTTCCGTTTGGGACAAATCTTGCTGTTTATAACTTAAATAAAGCAGTACTGTACTACAGGGGTGTATGCACCCCTGTATAGTGATAGGGGGAGGGGGGATATTTGGATCACATGCACGGAGCTCAGATCAGCCCGTGCCATAGGTACAATTGTAGAAGAACACTATAGAAGTGGCCGCCCGGTCTGTAGGGGGGGTCTAAGCCCCCCTACAGACCTCTAACAGTCAGTTCTGTACTTAAATTAAATCTTTATTAACTTGGCCGATCGGGATCCGCACACTCTGCAGTTACCGGATGGCTCAGGATTACACATCCTGAGCCATCCGGTGACCGCAGTGCGGTCACGGCAAACGCTGCGAAAACTGCTGCCTGCATGATTTTAAATGCAGGCAGCAGTGCCGGATCCGGCCACCGGATGGCTTGTGAAGCCATCCGGTGTTTTGCATAGGCTTCCATCAGGAGCCTTTCCTGGTCCGGTTTTGAGCTTTTTTAAAGCTCAAAACCGGATCAGGATTTTAAACAAAAAACGCCAATGTGACCCTACCCATGGTCAAAAAAACGAAACGCATGTGTGTGAACATGGCCATATATCTGTATATCTATCTCCATATATACAGTATATAAAGAGAGAGAGACAGAGACTGACAGAGAGATATGTGGTCACAGAATATTTGTGATGTGAATTGAAGCAAGTCAAGTTGATTACGATGTTTAAGGTGTTACAGCTTTGGAGAATGAGCATGCGTTTTCAAAGAAGTTCTATGGCAATTCAGCGAAGAAGAAGGGCACAAATGGAAAAATCTTTCATGTTCACATTAATCAGATTCAATGCAGCAATTTCAGTTGCTAAACATATCCTTAGTAAAGAGCTTTCAGATAGTAAATTCTAGTCAGAACAGGGGTGCACAACATTGTTTGGTCAAAAGAGCCACATTGTTATACTGAACAAATCCAAAGGCCTGTAAAAAATGTGCTTAAAGGGATCCTGTCACCCCCAAAACACCTCAAAACCTATTAAAAGCTGTCCCTACAGCATAGTAACACTTACCCTACACTCCTTTTACCTCCTAAAAGCACCAAGTGAAATAGGAGAAAAATGTTATTCTAGTACCTCATTATGGATGATAATGAGTGACTATGCTATTCATAGTCACTCATCCAGGCTTTCCCACTGCATGATATAACGCCTCCATAGGCGTGATCTTGGAATCTGATTAAAATGCGCGCCTCCCCGCCGCTCTCCTGTGTCTCGGCCGGCCTGTATTGGGGCTTGATGACGCGATACGCGTCATTTCCGGCGCCGGGTGACGTATTTACACCCGCGCCGCTGTTGGCTTCAAGACCCGCACTGCGCATGTGCATGCGCAGTGCGCGTTTTGAAGCTAACAGAGCGGCGCCGGTGTATACGTCACCCGGCGCCGGAAATGACACGTATCTCGTCACCAAGCCCCAATACAGGCCGGCCGAGACACAGGAGAGCGGCGGGGAGGCGCGCATTTTAATCAGATTCCAAGATCACGCCTATGGAGGCGTGATATCATGCAGTGGGAAAGCCTGGATGAGTGACTATGAATACCATAGTCACTCATTATCATCCATAATGAGGTACTAGAATAACATTTTTCTCCTATTTCACTTGGTACTTTTAGGAGGTAAAAGGAGTGTAGGGTAAGTGTTACTATGCTGTAGGGACAGCTTTTAATAGGTTTTGAGGTGTTTTGGGGGTGACAGGATCCCTTTAACTTAATACATTACCCTAACCAAAGTTTGAGACATTTTGCGATTATAAGGAGGATTTAATTTGGTGAGTCTCTGCTCCTAAGCTCATTGTGTGTACATCCTAACTTTCACTGGGTTTTTAAAGTAGAGACAATGCATAAACTCATTAAATCCTCCATGTATTAAAACTCCAAAAATTTAAAGAGTTTTTAGCTATGTAGCACATCATCTGGCCACTTATGAATTATTACATTTATACAAGATCAAAACCATCATCTGGACATGAATGCTGCACCAAAACCACAATTAGTACATGAATACATCACTACAACAACCGTCAAGGCATGAAGACATCACCAGAACCACCATCATGACATGAATACAGTTCCACAACCACCACCTGTACATAAGAGCAGCTGCAGAGCCACAATTAGTACATGAAACAGCACCAAACCATGATCAGTACATAAATGCAGCAAAAACAAAAACACAATCAGTATGTGAATACAACAGCATAGCCATTATCAGTACATGATTGCAACCCTAAACTCAGTAGAACAATTAATGGTAATGTAAAGTCAGCCTTACATACAATTGTATTGCATGAATCTATGAATCCCAGTATGTCCTTAGCAATGTTAAGGAGAGTGGGAGTTGTTGTTACCAGTCATTATCAGACTGTGGACCATACAGGTGCCTAAGTACTAATGTGATTTTGTGAGTATCACAAATAAACATTTACATCCAAGTACCTTATGGAATACATTGTCTCTGATTAGAATTGTTCTCTTTCTATACGTCTTTGACATCTTCTTTGATTGGAGTAATTCCCATCCCTTTTGTTTCCATATAGTACACATACCATAATGAATTTGGACATATACAGCTCATGTTTGCAGATTTCCAGCTTCTCCAGCCTATCTTATCATGATGCCTTTTAAAATAACAGTGTCATTATCACACCCCTGAATTAAAATATCTGCTCTATATTGTGGCACCAAATAAAAAATGGACCCCCTCCACACACACAGACAGTTCCCCTTTATATAATATCTCACCCACCCTGTTCCTCTCAATAATATCCCCGTACACTTGCTTTCTCCATAAATCCCCATACACTGCTCCTCTCCATAATATCCCCACACTACCCACTCTTCATAATATCCCTCCACAGCCACACTCAATAATATTCCTCTCACATTGGCCCTCCCCATAATATATCCCCCACACTGCCCCGCTCTATAATACCCCCATCATATAGTCCCTTTTCTTAATATCCTCCATAATCCTCCTCTCATGCTCTCAACATTTTCCCCCCCACTTTCCCATTATATGTCCAAACAATAACATCCTTCCCCTATTTTCCTCTACATCAATCCATACATTGAATCTTTAGTTCCTACATGTGTTGAGGGTCAACAGGAGAAAACTAAATACTGTATGTTGGGAGCTGCTGTTTTGAATTCTTAGAAAGTAAGCACATTAAATTAAGAAATGATTGTAAGATGGCTACAATATTTATCTGATCTATATATTCAATAAAAAAAAGTCTGAAAGCCATGTTTAGACAATATTCATATTACTTTGCAATTAAAGTTTTTGTATGAAAAGATTTGATAACTTGAAGTGTAAGTATAATTTTAGTTTTACACATGAAAATAAGTAACTTACGGTAGGTCCCTTCACATCAGGATTTTTGGGGATCCGTGGCTATCCATTGTAAAACTGATAGCCATGGATCCAATTTGGCCTCCATGTATCCCTATGGTCATGGATGGGCACGTATTGGTCCTTAATGGCCATCCGTGTGTGAAAGGATCCGATTGTATCCGCTTTTTTCACATCCCCAAAATCGGAGACTGCTCCGATCTTGGGCACAGTGGACACAATTGGACAGCATCGGATCCGACGCTGTCTGATTCAAATAACATGGGGGCCTATGGAGCTCGGATCCGGGAAAAGACAGGATAGTTTCCGGAATACAGTGTTAGTGCACTGAGCATGCTCAATAGACTAAAACTGCTCTGCTCAGTGTAATTTAACTTCAGCATTGTATCTACATACACTACCTACATACACTGCTAAAGTGAAATGAAATAAAGCAATGTGTTAAAAATAAAAAAAAAATAAATGCTCACAAAAACAAGCAAAGCAAAAAACACGCAGCAAAAAAAAATAAATGCTGGCTGTCTGGGACCCGAGATGAAGACGCCCAAATGTTGCCAGGGCCTTAAAATGTGATTGGCCAATAGCGATCAGCTGGTAGGTCACGTGACATATCACCTGATCGCTACTGGCCAATCACATTTTAAGGTCTTGGCAGCATACGGACGTCTTCTCCTCGGGTCCTGGACAGCCGGCGGAGAAGTGAGCATTTATTTTTTTTATTTTTAATAAAATTTTTTCTCTTTTATTTTGCTTTCACAGTGTATGTAGATTCAGTGGGAAAGCAAAACTTCAGCCCCGACATGTCACATGGGGAGGATAACACAGGATTCTTCTTCCTCCCATGTGACATAACAGCGCCGACACCACTTGCCTGCGCTTTGCAGGCTTGGGCTCCTTCCAGCTCTTTCTGTGTCCAGATCCCTCAAAATCACAAATCTGAACACAGAAATTGTATCCTGAGTTCACATCTGGGCCTGTCCGTTCTGTCATGTGGTCCTGCAAAAAACAGGATCCCATGGACAAGAAAAAATTGTGATGTGAAGGGGGCCTTACCAATATATCTTATCAGAGAAATTTGATTCTTTCTCTTTCTGGCTGACATTTTATTCTCAAAATTTTCAATACATGGGTAAAATCTGCCTTCAATGAATACATAATTTTTTTTAAAGAATATGTTTTTTCCACTTTGGGATTTAGCTCCAAAAGTGCTCACCAGAACATTCAGTAGGTTAGAAATTCTTCTTTAACCAATGCCATTATTATGTTTTGCAACAATAAGGTTGCAAAGGTCTTGAAATAGCTCACTGGTTTTACCCATCATGAGATGTTTCTGGTGTGGCACCTTGGGTAATTAGACACCTTTTTATAAGCCATCAGATGAACGAGATGATATTAAGTTTTTTACTAACTGGCAGGATTGCTTTCTAATTACTGATGGATTTCAGCTGGTGTCATGAGTTTCCATGGCTTTTTGCATCTCTTTTTATTCATGTATTCAATACTTTATCCATTTGTCATCTCATTCTCATTATGACATATAACTTAATTTATTAACATCTATGTTTTGGTTCTATGCCACTGTATATTGGATGAGTTCTTACCAGGGATGAGCGAGTATACTCGCTACTATTCGCTACTCACAGAATAGTACGGTATTCGGGCTACTCATTACTCGGCGAGTTTACTTGTTATTACTCGTTACGAGTAGCGAGTACAATGCAAGTCAATGGGAAATGAGAGAACTATGCTGCTGGTCCCTACAAAGCGGTCTGGAGGCCTAAGGAAAAGGCTGAAATGGATGCATGATTGTTTAAAAGCCGGTGGTAAAAAGCCGCTGAATTTCTTTTAGCAATCAGCTGATGCATGCTCCCCACCTAGTGCTTCGCTCCCTGTCTGATCCCTTGTTCCCTATCTGATCCTCTATTCCCCGCCCCCAACCGATTTTCTACTCCTTGCCCGATCCTCCGCTTTCCCGCCCTTGTCTCCGCCACCCCTCCACCTGCTGAAAGCGAGCCCTTCAGCTGAACATTTGAAATAGCCGGTTGTCTTTTTACCACCCAGATTTTTATTTTAGAAATATATTTACTTAGAAAACTGGTGACATATTCAATACTTATTTCACTCAATTTATTATGAAGTTATGATTCAGAAGATTGATATTTTCGGACGGGTGCTATCCTTGTTTTTTACGGGATGCCCGCCACGCCCCGAGACTGACTTCCCCTGTTGTGGAGTCCACTGAATCCACATAACTTGCCGGCGTGTATGATGCAGCATCCCTACGGCACAGGAAGTTATGCAGCGCACAGCATGCCAGCACTACTATATCTATAGATTCCAGTTTCATATTCAAAGGTGTATGAAACAAGCGGAATCTATTGGCCATGATCCCGAACGCATTTTCAACTACACGGCGAGCCCGGGATAGCCAGTAATTCAAAATGCATTGCTCAGAAGTAACAGTCCTCTGGGAAAATGGCCGAAGTAGGTGAGCATGAAGTGGAAATGCTTCATCCCCCACAAACGCGAAGTTGAGATGACCGGTTGTGACATCATTTGACAGCAAGTTGAGGGCACCTCTCCTCAGGTCTTGCCCAGAGGAGCAAACACACCCCCATCTGACACACGGCCGTTCATGCCAACATCCACGTAGGAGAACTCATAGTTAGCATCAACCAGGGCCAGGAGGACCACGCTAAAATACCCTTTATAATTGTAATAAAAGGACCCCGTGTTGGGGGGCTGCGTGATCCTCACATGCTTACCATGCAATGCCCCACCGCAGTTTGGAAATTGCCACTGATGAGCAAAACCACTGGCAACGTGCATCCATTCTGCGGGGGTTGTTGGGAAACGCATGTAAGATGGCAGCAGGCAACTCCAGATGGCCTCACACATCTCAGTTATGAGGCGGCTCAGCAGTGGCCACCACACTGTTGCAGAGTATTGCAGGTCTGTCATCGAATGACATGTTGCCAGGAACCTCAAAGTAATAACCAACCGGTCCTCAGCTGGCACAGCTTGACGCATCACAGTGTCCTGATGGGCTATTCATGGCCGAACGCGTTCCAATAGGAACTTGAAGGAGTCCTCAGACATACGGAGATAGTTCCGGAAGTCATGCGGATTCCTATCCTCCAGCTGATGGACCAGGCGCATGTGGCTCAAGTTGTCTCTTTGCAGAAGCCACTCCTGAGATCACACATGCTGTTGTCTACGAGCCCGCAATCTCTCAGCTCTATCCTCCAGCCACAAGTTCTCCTCCAACAAGGTAAGAGCCACGAGAAGACTCTGTTCAGTGTCCATGATAAGCTCACCAAGCAACCCCTGGAAAATTAAAAAAAAGAAAACAATCAGCCAACAAACATGCGAACAGTGACCAAAAAGGCAGATGAACTACTTCCCAGACACCTGCTACGCATAAATGCAGATAAAACATGGCTCCCATCCTCTGCCCATCCCCCTGTCAAATTAACGCCATTATGATTTAATAGTACAAGCTCGTTTTCCTGACATACATACACAAATGTTATATTTACACCCATCACATTCCTCATTAAGTATATGGACATCCCCACCATACATTTTTGGTCCGAACCAACCCATATCTTACCCCATCATGTCTACGTACTCCAAGAAGGACAACAACCCAACAAAGAAGACCCCCTAATTCATATTCGTAGGCCCCCCACAAAACCGTATTGGTCAACACATTAACACATGCATGGGGTGGGAACTTAGCCATGTGAAGGTTTCATGACACACTGCAGGATTCTGCATGGCCGCAATACATCCATGTTGTCTTGAATGCAGATGAGCCACCACACTAGTGTTCTAGTTCGATTCGATTCGTCGAAACGGGGGGGTGTTCGACAAATGTTCGTCGAATGTTCTTCGAACACCGTCGAACACTATAAAACACTAAATAATGAACTGTGCGGGGCATTTTCACTTCCGCAATGTATATACCGTATATACTCGTGTATAAGCCGACCCGTGTATAAGCCGACCCCCCTACTTTTGCCCCCAAAACCTGGGAAAACCTATTGACTTGTGTATAAGCCGAGGGTGGACCCCAGCACAGGTATACAGCCCCCAGCAGTGTGGTATACAGCAGCCCCAGAGGTATATACAGCAGCCCCAGTGGTATATACAGCAGCAGCCCCAGTGGTTAGTATACAGCAGCCCCAGAGGTGTATACAGCAACCCCAGTGGTAGTATACAGCAGCCCCAGTGGTAGTATACAGCAGCCCCAGAGGTAGTATACAGCAGCCCCAGAGGTATATACAGCCCCAGAGGTATATACAGCAGCCCTAGTGGTGTATACAGCAGCCCCAGAGGTATATACAGCAGCAGCCCCAGTGGTTAGTATACAGCAGCCCCAGAGGTGTATACAGCAGCCCCAGTGGTAGTATACAGCAGCCCCAGAGGTATATACAGCCCCAGTGGTACTATACAGCAGCCCCAGTGGTAGTATACAGCAACCCCAGTGGTAGTATACAGCAGCCCCAGTGGTAGTATACAGCAGCCCCAGAGGTAGTATACAGCAGCCCCAGAGGTATATACAGCCCCAGAGGTATATACAGCAGCCCTAGTGGTGTATACAGCAGCCCCAGAGGTATATACAGCAGCCCTTAGGTAGAATACAGCAGCCCCAGTGGTGTATACAGTAGCAGCCCCAGGGCTGTATACAGCAGCAGCCCCAGGGGTGAATACAGCAGCAGCCCCAGGGGTGTATACAGCAGCAGCCCCAGGGCTGTATACAGCAGCAGCCCCCGGAGGTATACAGGCCCCCCCATCATGATCCAGGGCCCCCCCCCCTTGCACGGCACACCAGTAAAGTAAAATCATAACTTATCCCTGTCCTGTCGCGCTGTCCCGCCGCTTGCCGACATCACGATCCCGGGCTTCATTCCGCGTCTTCCGGCTTCCGGCTTCCTGTGGTCGCGGGCAATGACGTCGCGTATAAGCCGAGGGGGGACTTTTCAGCCCAAATTTTGGGCTGAAAAACTCGGCTTATACGCGAGTATATACGGTACATACATTGCGAAAGTGAAATTAAGTAAAAAAGGGTTAAAGATAAAAAAAACTGTATGCTCAGTTGTCCGGCGATCCACTGCTACCTCCAGCAAGGTCCTGATGTTTATAGGACCTGTGGTGACGTCACAAATCAGGTCACATGACCTCAGTTACCGTGGTAACTGCGGTCATGTGACACGATTTGTGACATCATCACAGGTCCTATAAGCATCAGGACCTCGCCGGACAATTGAGCATAGAGATTTTTTGTTATTTTTAACCCTTTCTTTTACTTAATTAAGTAAAAATTACTTAATTAAGTAAAAGAAAAGGTTAAAAATAAAAAAATCTCTATGCTCACCTGTCTGGCAAGGTCCTGATGCTTATAGGACCTGTGGTCATGTCACAAATTGGGTCACATGACCTCAGTTACCGCTGTAACTGTGGTCTTGTGGCCCAATTTGTGACATCACCACAGGTTCTATAAGCATCAGGACCTTGCCGGAGGCAGCGGTGGATCGCTGGACATGTGAGCATACAGTTTTTTTTATTTTTAACCCTGCACAGTTCATTATTTAGGCGGAAAATGTGGCAGATATGTTATTTGTACAGATCTGCTGCATCTTCGAACCAAAAACGAATATAACATAGAACTGCCGAATTTGAAGCAAATTGTTCAAATTCGGCAAATGACTCGAACACCACCAAAATCAGCTCGAATTCGAGATTGGCGAACAATTCGAGTCAAACATCGCTCATCTCTAGTCTTGAAAAGGCAGGATTCTGTCCGTCACACATTGCCAAGCCTCCCGACACACTGAAGGTGTCAGCATGAGCACTATACATACATCTTGTGTGTGCATGTCTGGATAATTCCACCATAATTGGATATTCTTGCAAAACTACCGCAAAGAGGCAACTTGGGGACACATTGCAGATTTGACACAACAAAATGAGGGGTCCATGATGAGGGTACATCCGCCATTGTGTAACCATGCATACACTTGGTCCAACACAGCACAACAATGTCCCACATTTAGAGTATGTACTGCACACACATGGAGGTTCTGTTGTGCTGACCAACACAATAGAGTTGTCCAAAAAATCATTGTCTCCACACAAACCTCACTCAGCCATCGTAGAAGGGATGTCTGAACAGCAATACTTGCCCAATTACTCTGGGCAGCTAGCTTGATCTTGCTCTGGCATTGCAGGTTTTTTTATCGTAAGCAGCCAATCACAGCACATCGGCGTCATCCAATACACGCACCCGCCTCGGCGTTGCCACGCCTGACTCCTGTGATTTGCTTACTCTGGTGTGTTCTTATTGGTTGGTGGCCCTTTTTAAGATGGCGGAGTTCACTTGTGATTACAAAACTCACATGCGACAGCGTGGTAGCATCTCTACAAGCACACTCTGCTGGTCAGACGGTAGGTATAGTGATGTGCATGCCTTGTTCATCTGTACATTACTGAGTGTTTCCTGGTACCCCTACCTACTGCCCCATATGTCATATTTTAATGCATGCTGTTGTCAATGTAGTGTTGTAGGGATGTTGTTTGTGAGGTTTATGTAGCCAAGGTATGCCCCTCAATGTTATGTGTGACACATAATGTGACCCTACATAGTACACCTGGTCAATGTATTTTGTGCCGCATTTGTGACGGTCTGGCGTAAACACTTCCCCAATCTGTTATGTACTTCTACATAAGAACATAGTGTATTACTAGACTTTGGCTGTGCCTACATAGTGGCCATGCTAATAGATGTCAACCAACAAAGCCCTATCACGATTGCTACATCTACCAGCTTTTCACATAACTGCATCTGGCTGGAGTCCTGTGCTGTGGTCAGCATATGTATACACATTAAATAATGTCAGGCTTCTGTGCACTCATGTGCCCAAATTATACAATGCTCTTGACCTGTTGTCGTAATGTGCCCTTTAGTATTGTAACATCATGACATTATACATACATGTATGTGTGGTTGTGACGTCGGCTGTGCTTATGTTGCAGATGGAGGGCAATCAGGATTTTGTCTGGGCTTTTCTGGCTATGTACCAGGACCATGAATGCCTGTGGCGGGTGCATTCCCCTGATTGCAAGAACAATCAGGTGAAGGATGTGGCCTACGGCCACCTTGTCTCCCTCTCCCAACAGTACTACCCTGGGTAGAGGTGGGACAAGAACAAGGTCAAAGCCAAAATCAAACACCTGCGCACCATATTCAAAAAGGAGTACAACCGGATCCACAGGTCCCAGAGGTCTAGGATGGAGAGTGAGGAGGTATATGGGCCACAACTGTGGTATTATGTCCTCCTCTCTTTCACTCTGGACCAGGTTGTCCCTTGAAGAATGCGGGGCAGCAGGGTGTTTGATGAGGCAACAGCGGCCACATCTGGAGCCACGGCGGCGTCACAGGAGGTAGGTCTACTGATTATTGTTGTGTGTGATTACCCCTTGGTGGTTATACTCACATGTTTTTTTGGCAAAGAGCTGCACACACTATCCTATTGTTGTTTCTACATAATCTGTGTGTTGTGGTGAAGGCTCACACACTAAGCTCCTAATGATTTTTTTGGGTGATTGTAAGGCCACATCACTTAGCATGTTGTACTGTCAGGTGAGTTGAGTGCAGACTTTTCACTTTTCCATAGTCTTGAATTCATATGTGCAATGTTTGTGTTGACCTGGTGACCTAGCACACTGGCTTGGTAATGCTGCTGCTGCTTATTTGTAATTTGTTACATACATTTTGGGGTACATGAGAAGTGTTTGACCCCTTTTTTTTAATATTTACAGGCGCCTCCAGAGCTGCAGTCCAGCCAAGAGGGGTCACCCTTGGAGGTTCCTCCCCATCAACATCTGAGGGGGAAGTTGTGCCTGGTGCCTGTGTGGCAGGGTAGCACCCTGGTCCCAGCTCAGTCATTCATCGTCGACGCCCACCAACACTTCCAACGACTGAGCTGGGAACGTGGGCGAAGAGGGTGCCGCTTCACACCGAAAATCAGCCAAACACTGGGATTGGGCATCTAGTTAATGAGAGGGTGGCCAGGTTGGACCCAGGGCAGCGCAGTCTAGCTGAGAGGCTCATCATTAAGGTTCTGGAAGTGGCTGAGGACATGGCACTGACACTACCAACCCATCTGGTGTTCCCCAGTGGGCAGTCGTCAGTGTCCCATGGTCCGAGGCCGCCTACATATGGCCCCAATGCAGATTCTTGGACAAAGTGCCTCAGTGTCGCGCTGCTGCTCCGAGACCAAAGAAACACAGACACGGAATGTCTGGATCAGCTACAGCCTTTATTTTTCTACGCGTTTCGGAGCCTCCTCCGAGCTCCTTCCTCAGGAACATGCCGGACACTGAAGGCACTTGTCCCAAAAATCTGCATTACGACACGTTACCATTGAGAGTGCGGTCCTGCAGCAGCTGCTTGTACGCTATTCTACCAGTTGTGGGTTTCACAACAACTGTTATAAAGAGTGAACATTCCACATCACTAAGTGAAAGTGTCATCTGAGGATAAGACCCTATATGCCGCATCTCTTTTCTCACATACATATGGCCCAAACAGACTCTGACTTGTCCAGGGGCCCCATACAACCCCCCCATAGTTGGGCTTCTGGTAGTTACTGTAATTACCTACTGTATTATATTTCTGTACTCTAACCCTACATTGTAAAGCGCTGAGGAATATGTTGACGCTAATAAATAAAGCATTATTATATTATTATTATTATAGAGGATGTTGGGATATGGGGCCACAACCCACGTCTGACACAGTAGCGGAATACCAACATGATGAAGACCTACTAATAACTGTTGGCGGAATTTGGGCAAAAGCTGTTTTTGTGTTTAACACGGTATATGTTGTTTTTCCATTTGTTTCTGTTATAAGAAACTTTTTTGGTTCACCAAACACCCAGTCTGGCTGTATAAAGGTCATGTATGTGTATGTATGTACTGTGATTTGTATTAACAGGGCAAGGATTGTCTCACTTGTATAGCCGCATAACTACTATCACATAGTAAGGTACAGATGTTGACATATGCTACATCCAATTGGCCCCTAGGTGTGAGAATGGCTTGGTAACATTTTTATAGGCCCTACATGGGTCCACAATTTCAATGATGGGGAAGTAGGGTTTTTCCCATTGGCAATATGATGTTGATAGCTCAGGTTAGGCTAGGTCACAGGCATTGTTCACACTCAATTTGCATTTTTTTACAGAGGAATAAAACCACCTGCGCTTTTCTAAAAGTGCCAAAAAGTGTCCTTGTGTGTCTGAAAGGATTTGACACTTTTGGACTTAGTCAACTTTTTTGGCAAAAACCAGGCAAAACGCTAGCGTTAACGCGGTGCTTAAATGAGCACTTTAAAAACACTAGCGTTAACGCATGCGTTAACGCAGGTGCTATAGGCTGTCCTGGGTTAACGCATGCGTTTCCATAGGCCCCATGTTAAAAAAACGCATGTGTTTTTGGAAAACCACACCTGCGTTTTTTCCAGCACCAAAAAACGCTGCAAGTGGAGCTGAAAAACGCATTACACTCAAAGTACCCTGCGTTAACGCACCTGCGTTTTGGAAAACTGCAGAAAAACGCAGAGATGCTTAAAACACAGTTGAGTGTGAACATGGCCACAGTTAGATTTTTTACAAGTGTTTTTGGAGACCTGTTTTCAAAAACGCATGTAAAAACGCACCCATAGGCCCTTATGTTAAAAAACGCATGCCCTAATACAAAAACGTATGTGTCGGCTTACCATGCTTGTTTTTGGTGCATTTCAAAAACGCATGCGTTTTTAATATGGGGCCCTATGGGAACGCATGCAAAACGCATGTACAATTAGTGCCATTCAAAAACGCATGCGTTTTCCATAGGAGCCCATGTTAAAAAAACGCAACGTTTAGAAATCGCATGCATTTTTAACATGACTCCTATGGAAAACGCATGTGTTTTTGAATGGCACTAAATGGTACTAATTGTACATGCGCTTTTGCATGCGTTTTCCATAGGGGCCCATGTTAAAAAACGCATGCGTTTTCTACAAAACGCATGCATTTTTCAAAACGCACCAAAAAATAGTACATGCACTATTTTTGGGTGCAGATTTAAAAATGCAGCCAAAAACTCAGGGAGCCATCACACACCTTAAAAAACTCAAGCGGACATGTAAAAATGCGTGGTAAAACGCATGAGATTTTAAAAGGCACTACAAAAACGCATGTCAACTGTGACCCCAGCCTTACAGACGGAAGGGCTGCAGGGAGGCACCCCATCAATGTATGTAGCACAATACAACATTACTGAACCAATGTTTTCTAAAACGCTTGCATTTTTTTAACATGGGCTCCTATGGAAAACGCATGCGTTTTTGGATGGCACTAATTGTACATGCATTTTTGCATGCGTTTCCCATAGGGCCCCATATTAAAAAACGCATGCGTTTTTGGAAATGCACCAAAAACGCATGGTACTGTCACACATGCGTTTTTGCTATTAGGGCATGCGTTTTTTAACATGGGGGCCTATGGGTGCGTTTTTACATGCGTTTTTGAAAACGCAGGTCTCCAAAAACGCTTGTAAAAAATGCTACTGTGACCCCAGCCTTAAATGTAATGTTAGCACATTCAATGCTAATGTGTGGCTGCAGACATTTGATTGTGGCTGACAGATGTATTATGCGCAAAGGTGTGTAGAGTACAAAGTCCTGCACCTCTGTGTGGATAGAAAAGACGCAAAATACTGTAGTGGGCTTAGCACAATAATTTTATTTGCTATCTCCTTTTTTTTGGTTGCCTCAATTTGGGGGCCATTTTGTTTTTAAGATGGGCCAAGTCTAAAATTATTTTTGGTTAATAACACTTTGGTGTTTTGGTGGGATTTGAATTTCCCCTTTTTAACAAAAAAAAACAAAACAAATACACACACAAAAATCAAACATAAGATGGCAACCTGCCACACTCAACACACAAGGGGACGGGAAAAATAACAGGTAAGAAAAGTCATAATGGCTGTTGGCAAACAGCAGGGCCAGCCCCAGGCTGCCCACCAGTGAGACGCTGGATGATGGTCCACATTCTGTCCAAATTGGCCTGCGCCTCATGGTGGGCATCAACCAAATCCTGTATGGTTTGGTGTCCTGTATAGGGAAAAAAACACTTCAGGAACATGTTTGTGAGAGTTTAACAATGTTGTGTACATGTGTAATTATTCTTACGATTTAGCACGGGAATCCACACTTCTCTTTCGGCTGGTGGTGGGGCCCTTCCTGGCCACCCACCCACAGCTGCTGGGCCATCTGCACATATCAAGAGCACAAACAAAAAACATTAGTAATGTATTATGTCCGGGTGACACAGGCCAAAGTTTAAAAAACTTTCTGGTTTATTATGGGCCACACTTACCAACAGCGCCACCTCCACCAGGCTCACTTTCACCCTGTGGGGACCATTCCCCGACAAGGCTGCCATTGGGCTGGCTACGTTGGGTGGAGGGGTGGCAGGAGATGACGGCGTCTGCTGCCGGTGGTGTGTGGGTCCTGAGCCCGCAGGTGGGGCTCTTGGCGCCCTTCCAGGTGGGGTGGAGGCTGGCCTTGGCGGGGCAGAGGCTGGGCTGCCAGGTGCAGAGGGGGGGCTGGGAGCTGCTCCTGAGGTGGGAGTCCCAGCCAGGTGTTGAGGCTGTCCTTGCAGACGAAGGTGGCGGTGGGCTGGCAGGTGGTGTTGCTGCCGGGAGAGTAAGTCTGGGGCCTGGTGGGGTTGCCGCTGGTGATTGGCGGTCTGGTGGGCTTTCCGCCTACCCTGTTAGGTAGCACATATTTGTTTAAAATCAATTTTCAGCATCATCAAAACATATTACATCGCCAATGTCTTTTGTATGAGTGTGAGGAATGTCTTCAGTCAACATGTACATGTTTGTTTGTTTGGCCAAAGGGATGTGATATCAGCTGACGGTGCACATCTGTACAAGGCCGTAGGAAAAAACACAGTTTGGTGACCATGTATTGCTCACACGCATATAGTGGTGGCCATGACATTGGGTGTGACACACAACATTAGTACATAAATGTTGTGTGTGCAGACCTATGGTGTGGATCCAGGGGAGTAATTATGGCATATTGCTCAACAATACACAGTGTTAATGTAGGAACAAACAAAATCCATATACATCAAGGCTAATGTACAGATGCACCTGACCACACAGGGAACAGGTGGTGGACTAGTCATGTGCCAGTATACATTTATACATTTATGTTATGTGTAATGGATCTTTTGGCATTCCCACCACCATTGTGTTGCAGGCTATATGTCCCACAACACACAGATATTGGCTGTATGTGTAATGGTGGGCATTACATGACTTACGAGATGTAGATGTTGACTTCAGCCTTATTACACAGCTATGTGTGTTGTTCTACTGTGAAAACTGCAATGTAGACGTCAACAATGGCAACACATAGTAGTGTAGTCTGCACCTTCATGTTGCATTTTGCACACCCTGCAGATGGTGAGGGATGAAGCATCACCATCATCTACTTAGGGTACCTATCTGACAGGCTACACTTCCATGTGGTGCTACATGTTTGCTTGGTGTTGGGATGAGGTATGTGTGTATCACAATTAGGCTGGGGTCACACATAGAAATCCGTTTTTGGAAGTGATTTCCATGACCAATCCGTTTTTTTTTGGGTGCTTTTTGTGCCTCCTACACCCCTGAACGTTTTTGGACTTAGTCATTTTTTGACCAAAATTCTCAAAAAAACGGATCCGTTTTTTTAAGGCACCTCAAAAAAACGGATCCGTTTTTCCATAGGGCCCTTGTTAAAAAAAAACGGACCCCAAAAACGTTGCTAGCAACGTTTTTGGCTCAAAAACGGACATAGCAATGTTTTTAAGTGCAGAAAAAAACGGACAGGGTGTTTATTACATCCAATCAGTTTTTCTGTCAGTTTTTGGACTTAGAAAAAAAAATTAACAAAAATGAAGCCAAAAACGGACCAAGGGCTCATGTGTAACCCCAGCCTTACTCACCACGCAGCCTCATAATCTATGCCCGCATGTTGGCAATGCGCCATGGACACTTGTATTTCAAGTCCGCCACCTTCTTCTGGATCTGCTGGGTGGTGCGGTCCACACCCAGTCTCCTCAGCAGGGCCCTCTTCACTTTGCGCAGGATGGCCTGCTTGTGGAGACTTGGGTGCTGGTGCCGATGGTGGCACCAATAATCCCGCTTGTCCAGAATGTCAATGAGGATGAGCAGCTCTGGCTCGCCCCATGCTGCAGCTCTCTGTCCTGACGCCATCTCCATCTCTGCAGGGGAAGGGAAAAGCACCTGGAAGGCAGGGCACAACACCCAACAACGACAGGACTTCATAGTGCACGCTGGTTACGCAGAGGAGACTTGAGGCCCAGAACACTTAGGCTCATCACTCTGTTGCGACTTTTCAGGTACACTGTGGTATCACCAAACTGACTCAAGAATGAACTGCAGGATGACGGACGTGCGTAGCAAATGGAAGACTTACATGTGTTAGTATGTAATTTGTGGGCCCATATGGCTTGTGATTTGTGTATGCTCAACATGTTGGCTTTGACATTGCAGCCACCAGCAATAGGAATAGGCTTATTCAACATATATTTGTGTGTATGAAATCATATACCAATCATCAATATCGGACGATTTAGCATTTAGTCAGGACGTGCCAACATCATACAAGCAGTATCATTCTGATGCGCTAGTCTATGACGCTCGTAGTTTGAATGCCTTTTCTGACACTTGTGATGCAGAAGAAGAAGAACATGAGTATGGTGAAGAACACACAGATCGTCAAAATGGTGCCTTTGCCACGGGCAGCCAATGGTAACGCAGGAGAAGCCACCAATCGCTGCAGACAGGGCACGGAAAAAAGCACGCTCATGCACGCCTACGGGATTGATTGCAGAATGTCTGCGCTCACTTTCTACATCGCTATCGCCCTGTCACACGCCACGATGTGCTGATATCGCTGGTGGATATCGCCTGATTTCTCTGCATGACAGGGAAATCAGGCGACGCTCCATCGGCGATTTCTCTCCGTAGAATCGCCCAGTCACACGCCACTATGCACATGCGATGTGGTTTCACATTGCCGAATTCGGGAATTGCCAGTGTGGCGCCCTTGCGACCAGCGTGGCCACATAGGGAACTGCAGCCAGACAGAAGGTAGGCAGTTTGTGCAGCAAACACCCTCACAGCATACACACCCACAGGAGCACAGCACCCAACCCAGAGCTCGGGACTCTAGGCAGGCAAGGGGTGGTGGGGTTTAGAGGAAAGTGGGTGGGAAGGAAGGTCAGGTGAGAAATAGTTCAAATAGAGGAAAAGAGGAGGAAGGAGTTAGTAGACTAGAGTGAGCCGAGCAGCCAAGACCAGAAAGAAAGTGACACATCCCGGAGGGATAGGGCTCCCTGGAGACGTAGAATCCACAGAGACACCGTTCCATTTCCATGGAGAGAAAGCTCGTCCATAGCCGGCATTCCAAGGGAGTGTGAGGACAGAGACCGGACCGGTATCACTGGGTCCGAAGAACATGGCAGCACCGACCAACTACCGGCGGGATAGATTCCCTGATTGCATCTGGAAGTCACACGGTTAGAAGGAATCCGGTAATACCTTGAAAGACAGGGTTACCCTAGGTTAGGCTAACACCAGAGTGTCTCTGAGGGGGACTGAAGTTATACACCGGCTCCCCAGACAAACCAGTGGGGAACACAGATTCCAGATCCATGTCCAACTACAGGGTTGGAGGCTCAGCAGCATCCAGGAGGACCCGGCTTACCACCCATACACATAAGGGGAAGCTGCACACAGGGGACCGAGCTGCCGCCATACAATCCGCTAGGAAGAACAGAAAGGAGAATAAGCCTGAAAGGTTACTGAGAAAGAGTGAGGGGTCTCAGAGTGACAGCCTGGCTGCAGAGAGTTCAAGTGTCCGGAGTTAATGGAGTTGTGAATTGAACTGTACCGTGAACTGTGTTGTAAACTGCTTGAACTGAAGAACTTGAAAGTAAACCCGGTGAACCCTGCTCCAGTTTCCAGTGTCTGATTCCAATTATACTGAACTGTGCATTACACCTTTTTACCCTGTCAGGAGCAGCCCGACCCACGGCGGGCTCATCCACTTTGCTGCAGCATCCATCCATCCTCCTGACAGAAGCACACTGCAGCAGGGGTCCCTTATTGACCACAACCTGTGGGTGGCGTCACGACAAACTATCCCTGTAAAAATCCCTTTTACTTGTGAGAAGCCGGGACACGGTCCGGATCAAGACCACCGTAATATCCCCAGCAGTACCCCCGGTCTGGTACCGAGTACCCCGTCCAGGTGGGCTCCACACCAGCATTCTCGCCGGCGATAGGGAGGCGTGTGACGGTACCTTAAGATTTACCTCTCACAAAATACTAGATTGACTATAGCCTGCAAGTAAGCTTGCAAGAAGTGTCATAGATTATCTCGGTCTAGCAATGAATCATAGTATATACGAGAGGTCCAGAATCATCCCTGCAGCATAAGAGAACAGCACTGTGATATATGGAAAGTACTGAAGTGCTATAGCATATCATAGTGCATAATCAAACAATAATGTACACAAAATTGTGATACAAAATTTCACACATAAATTTCAATAAAAAAATTGTGTAATTTATAGTCATACAGATTGTATACATTTGCTGTATACATTGATCAGCCATATCATTATAAGCATCTGCCAAATATTGTGTAGGTTCCTTATGCAGCCAAAACAGCTCTGACACATCATGGTGTGGACTCCATAAGACCTCTGAAGGTATCCTGTGCTATTGAGTACCATGTCATTGACTCGCCCCTGGCGGGGACCGTGGGGTAACAGGAACCAGGCCCTCTCGTCATCGTCTGGGCTATGGGATGTCACGGTGGCGTGAACCGATCCGTGATCCCCTCATCGGGCGATCAGTAAAAAGGGGATTTGAAAAAGGGATGAAAGAAAATATAAAAATAAAAGCGTTTGTCGTGACACCACCCGTGGAATGCGGCCAGTATAGCCACTGCTGCAGTCGAAACCTCTGGGGATGATGGGAGTAGCAGCTAGGATGGTTTATCTCTCCACAGGAAGAGTGGGTCCCCAGGGCATCCGTATAGTCTATGGAGGTAATTTGGGGAATAGAAGGCCAGCGGGGCTGAGCTGGCTGCTGGTAAGGATCAGGGACACTCTCGGGCAGACTGCTGCTGCCAGCTCGGCAATTCAGTCTACCTCTCTTCAGGTGCAGAAATGACAGTCTCACACAGTGCTGAGCTTCAACCCAGTTTACTTTGCTTTCTTGGCAGATGTTCCAGTTATAAGACAGTGGAGTGGCGGCCCTAGTAGTTCTTTAGCAGCCGAGATGGCTCATCCAGATCACACACTTTTGTGTTCCTTTCCATGAGCTTCTCTTTTTTAGTCTTCCGCACGCAAAGCTACGATCCAGCTGCCACAAGCCTTTGTTGGGAGATCTTCCTGGTACCCTGGCCCTAGTACGGCGCCTTCACTGCGCCGGGGTTGGGTCATGAGACATAAAGACCCCGCAACCGACGGTATTGTGGTTGGAGTGTGGAGCATCCTGGCCACCTCAGAACTGATACCTTGGTTTCTGCCCAGTCCTACAGCTTTCCTGCTAATTCGGGTCTCGTGTAATGATAGTGTTCTCTCCTCTCCTTCTGACTGAACTGACTCCTGAACTACAACTCCTCAAGTGGCTAACTTCCTGTAGTGTTTTCTGGTTTTGTTTACCCCCCTGATTGTTTCCTGTTTAACTTTCCCATCCTCCACTTGTCTCCTCCCACTATCCCGTTGCTGGGCATAGAGTCCCTAGTCTTGGGATTGGATTGTGTTGGGTGTATGTTTGGGGTGACTAAATTTACCAATCCTGGTTGCTGCAACTTCTAGTGGAGACCGGACCGCAGGGGTGCCACACTCCCCCTGAGAAAAGGTTAGCATGTCCTCGTGCTAGGACAAGGTTAGGTGGAACAAAGAAACTCAAGATTATTTTTTTATAAACACATAACAATAACAAACTTAAAGATTGCTTCTTGTTACCGGATGGGAGATTCGTGGCTTTAACGTTACATCACAAAAACATACTATTTATATTAAAGGTATGGATATAGAAAATGAAAATAAGGGCAAAGTCAGTTTGGCGATAGTTTTTCACCTACTCTCTTTTAGTCTTCGGGGGAACCCACCACAAGAAAAACCCCACAACATGCACTGGGCGTGGCGACAGGGACTAAAGAGACCGATCTTCGGCCACGCAAGTGGGTTTTTGTTTGTTGCGGTCATAAGTGTAATGTCTATTCATATTTAACACATTTTAAGTACACATAATAAAGCATAGCTTAAAACCAACAGGAAGCACACTGTAGTGAGCAAACTATATACACTTTAGTCCTGATCAGGCATAGTCCAAGATCAAATGTTCATGGTTTAACAAGGGGACACACTAATAGGAAAAACTGGGGGAAGCAAGGGAATGAAAGTGTTCAGAGTTCACTGCCAGTCCTGGCTATTACTGCTGTTGCTGCCATGGCAGCACATCTTACCTTGCTTTCGTCACAGGCGGGGCCGGCATAGAGTACCTCAGCACAGAAGTCTGTGTTCCGCGGTCCCGCATGGTTGGTGGAGCGGGTCCGATGGCTGCAGTAGGGATTTCCTCAGGCCGTACCCCGTAGATATGGAGGGCTTAGGGACCCCATTCTCCCTTCTGCCTTACATAAGTCACTTGATCCCCGGCTGCAGATCCCTACCTGGGTGGCTTTCGGGCAGGTGAGCCTCATTATCCGCACGGGAAACAAAAATTTCTTGGCTCTCTCTAGGTTCTTTGATAAAGCCCCAGCCTCCCCCAGTGCAGAATGTGGTCACCACCCATTCCCAGCGTCAGGCCTGGCGGCTGGATTGGACCTTGTGGGCTTCAGCTTTGGTATGGATATGACGCTCCACCATCGCTCTCTTGTGGGCCCTCCGCTCCTCTTCTTCCACCTCCCATCGGGCAATACATCTCCTCCTACGTTCCTCCAGGGCACCACTTCTACTTGGCCTCTGCCCACTACCACCTCCCCTGGGAATCCCATCAAAGCCCCGCCAGGGTTCTCCCAATTACAGACCATCCGTTCCCCGTGGACCTCCTGGGACTGCAATTCTGGGCTCAGGGGAATGGCTAGGCCGGGCTCGGGTCTGGTGTATCTTCCCAGGCCTGGCTGGTGTGCGCCGGACTGGGGCTGAGGGGGCGAAGAAGGTCTATTGGCACTAGGGGGCTATCCTCCAGCAGTGGGGCAGTCGCTGTACCTGTCCATTGACCAGGCTCCGTCTCATCCTCCTCCATCTCCTGGGTCGGGGAAGCAGCAAGCGACACCACGCACTGCATGGTCGCCTTTTCCATAACCATCTGTTGCCATCTTCCCATGGTGTCAAGGTGGGCTTTCTCTAGCTGGCAACTCAGCTCGTTAACCTCCTCTGACAAGAAGGTGGGATCCATTTCTGGCATCTAGCTTGCCTCCGGGGAACCGGGGGAGTCCATCTCTTCCACCCTGTGCTCCTCATCGTACCAGCCTGACTCCACCGTGTCGGTTGTTATCAGGATCCCTAACCTCCCGCCACTTTCCTTGCTGGTCTGATCCAAGTCTCTCTCTTCTTCTTCTTCTCTCTCCCTTAGTGGGTGTCTCCTTTTGTCGTCAGCAGCAGCCAAACCCTTGGGTAGGATAATACAGTTTATGAGTCTGCCCTATTGACATTTGGAGAGTGGAAGGGGTGTAGGCCATTTTTCATGCCTCATGCTGGCCTGGCCCACAATGGGGGACTGTGGCACGCCCCTCTGCCAGCACATGGCTTCAGTCTCTTAGGGCCCCAAAAATACAGCCTTTTGTTACAGTCTGTAAGGCGCACAAGACCCGGTTGTATCAGGTTGGTAGATCCTGTTTGTGTCACCAGAAAGCTGACTCACCCCTGGGGGAACTGTGGGTACTCGGAACCGGGCCCTCTCGTCGTCTAGGCTGTGGGATGTCATGGTGGCGTGACCCGATCTGTGATCCCCTTGTCGGGATATCAGTAACAAGGGGATTTGAAAAAGGGATGAAAGAAAAATATGAAAATAAAAGTGTTTGTCGTGACGCCACCCATGGAATGCGGCCGGTATAACCACTGCTGCAGTCTGGACCTCTGGGGATGATGGGAGTAGCAGCTAGAATGGCTTAGCTCTCCACGGGAAGAGCGGGTCCCCAGCCAACCGTATAGTCTGTGGAGGTAATTTAAGGAATAGGAGGCCAGCGAGGCTGAGCTGGCTGCTGGCAGGGATCAGGGACACTCTCGGGCAGACTCCTGCTGCCGTCTCGGCGATTCAGTCTACCTCTCATCCAGATCACCCACTTTTGTTTTCCTTTCCATAGGCCTCTCTTTCTTTGTCTTCAGCACACAAAGCTATGATCCAGCTGCCACGGGCCTTTGTTGGGCGACCTGCCTGGTCCCCTGGCCCTAGTATGGCGGCCTTCTCTTCGCTGCATCGGGGTTGGGTCATGGGATATAAAGACCCCGCAAACTACCAGTATTGTGGTTGGAGCGTCCTGGCCACCTCAGAGCCGGTGCCCCGGTTTCTGCCCAGTCCTTCAGCTTTCCTGGTAATTCGGGCGCACAGGTAGATTTCTCACTACCTGTGCCCCTAGGACTCCCTTTGTCTCTCTACGGTCTGTAGCTCAGGACCTGGAACAGCCTCATGGTGGTACAGGCCGCCGGGTCCCTGTCCTTTCAGTCTCGTGTAATGATAGTGTTCTCTCCTCTCCTTCTGACTGAACTGACTACTGAACTACAACTCCTCAACTGGCTAACTTCCTGTAGTGCTCTCTGGTTTTGTTTCCTCCCCTGACCGTTTCCTGTTTAACTTTCCCATCCTCCACTTGTCTCCTCCCGCCATCCCATTGCTGGGCATAGAGTCCCTAGTCTTGGGATCAGCGTGTGTTGGGTGTGTGTTTGGGGTGACTGAACGTATCGATCCCGGTTGCTGCAACTTCTAGTGGCGACCGGACCATAGGGTCGCCACATCATTTGCAGCTGATTATTAATTTCTAAAAGTAGTGACATCTGGATTTCAATTGATTAGATTTGTTTTTTTCAGCAAATCTCATAGAATTCAATCAAATTGAGATGTGAGAATTCATAACCCAAATCAACAACTTAAAGAGAACCTGTCAGACGTAAATGCATGGCCATAATGGCGCTGTTATATTGATTATATGCATAACTTTGGTGAAGGAATCAGATCTATAGTTCTTGTTTAAATGGAACCTGTTAGCTTGTTTTTGGCCCCTAACCTATCACTACCTGTCCCTGCACCTTGCTACTACATCCCTAAACATCCCTGACTCACCCAAAACTCTCCTATACTGTTAGTAACAAATGACTTTGTTACTTCCATCGCCGTATGGTAATTACTGGGACAGTGGGGGTCTCCAGGGCTACTTTCCCCTACACCACGATGCTGCTATCATGCCCCCGTGGGTGTGATCATTCATCCTGATGCGCGGTCATACTGTCAGGGGCGTGTGTGGCCAATTCAAACTTCTTGTTCCTCCTTCCGATGATGACGCTCCGGTAACACGTCATTTCTGGTCTCGCAGTGTTCCCCGCTGTTATCGGAGGTCTCATGAAGCAATTACTGTTACCTGCACAGCCTGGGGTCATTACAGGACCACCAGCACGGAGTGATTACTTGCCCTGATAGATAGTCTGTAGCTCATCGGAACACAGGGGAAGCGATAAGACAGTGGAGTGCTGAGGCCCTATAGTGGTTAAAGTAAAAAATAACGAGAAAAAATCTTAAATATATGAAAAAAAAAATAAAAGTTCAAATTACCCCCCTTTTGCCCTATTGAAACATAAAATCAATTATTCAGATCTCTAAACTGCGAAATGGAATAAAAGTCCAAACGCCAAAATTACGTTTTTTTGGTCACTGCAACATTGCAATAAAATGCAATAACAGATGATTAAATCAGCGCACCTATCCAAAAATGATATTATTAGAAATATCAGTTCAAGACACAAATACTAAGCCGTCACAAAAGTGCAATTCTTTTTCTTTAAAAACTTCTGAATTTTTTTTCACCACTTAGATAACAATAAAAGTATACATGTTTGGTATCTACGAACTTGTACCGACCTGAGGCATCATACCGACTTCTGCGCTTTACCATATAGTGAACATGGTGAATAAAAAAAACAAATGTGTAGTTGCACTTTTTTGCAATTTCACCACATTTGGAATTTTCTTCCCATTTTCCGGTACACTATATGGTAAAATAAATGATTTCATTCAAAATTGCAACTTGTCCTGCAAAACACAAGCCTTCTTATGTCTATATTGTTGAAAAAATGAAAAAGTTATGGCTCTTGGAAGCAGGGGAGGGAAAAATGAGAAATGGAAAAAAGTAAATTGCCAGGGGGTGATGGGGTTAAATGGAATAATTTACCGTAAGTTTGATAACCAAGTTGACATTAGTCTGAATACGATGTGCAGTAACACACACTATAGTGTTAAGTGACCATTTGGAGCTCTCAAAATACTTGCATTCCTCCGAGCTGCAGCACTCATTGTGTTAAAGATGATACGAAGTGAGCGAGCGGGTTTGAGAGAGCAGATGAAAATGATGAAAATGCTGCTTCTGATAGAAAATTGCCTTGGAGACTGGAAGAATGAAGAGAAAAACACGGATTCCATTCCCGCTCATTATATCACAGAGTGCGGTCACTTTCTGGGGCCTATTTATTAGCTGATAGAAAACATGTTTAGGCACAGTCGCTGAAGGAGAGGAAAAACGGGGGATGTTGGGCTGACTCCTTATTGCAATTTCTTCCTGAGTTGACTTCCCTTTTATACCAATGAATAATGACATGTAACCTTATAGGACCACAGTGGTTCAAACTAGATTAATAGAAAAACAAATGTTTGGGGAAATCAAGCAAAAGACCTACACATATAAAAGAGAGGGTGAGTCAAATTTATTTCTTTCAGTGTCACAGTGTAAAATTTGTACCTTAATAACATATTTGAGCTTAGCATGACCTTTCATAGCTGTCAAATGAAAGTAATTTTCCACCTACTGTATGCTCACCCTTCCCTTGTAGACTGTGAGCCCTTGTGGGCAGGGTCCTCTCTCCTCACCTACTGTATCTTCACCCATCCATTGTAGACTGTGAGCCCTCGTGGGCAGGGTCCTCTCTCCTCACCCATCCCATGTAGACTGACCACTCTTGGCAGGGTCCTTTCTTCTCACCTACTGCATCCTCATCCATCCCTTGTAGACTGTGAGCCCTCGTGGGCAGGGTCCTTTCTTCTCACCTACTGTATCCTCACCCATCCCTTGCAGACTGTGAATCCATTGTTGGCAGGGTCCTCTCTTCGCAGCTATTATATCCTAACCCATCCCTTGTAGACCGTGAGCCCTCAAGAGCAGGGTCCTATATCCTAATCTACTATATCCTCACCCATCCCTTGTAGACTCTGAGCCCTCATGGGAAGGGTCCTCTCTCCTCACCTACTGTATCCTCACCCATCCCTTGTAGACTGTGAGACCTCACAGGCAGGGTCCTCTCTTTTCACCTACTGTATCCTCACCCATCCCTTGTAGACTGTGAGCCCTCTGGGCAGGGTCCTTTCTCTTTACCTACTGTATTCTCACTCATCTCTTGCAGACTGTGAGCCTTGTGGTCAGGGTCCTCTCTCCTCATCTACTGTATTCTCACCCATTCCTTGTAGACTGTGAGCCTTGGTGGGCAGGGACCTTTTTCCTCACCTACTGTATCCTCACCCATTCCTTGTAGACTGTGAGCACTCACAGGCAGGGTCCTTTCCACTCTCCTACTGTATTTCACTCATTCCTTCTATACTGTGAGCCCTCGTGCGCAGGGACCTCTCTCCTCACCTACTATATCCTCACCCTTCCCTTGTAGACTGTGAGCCCTCATGGGCAGGGTGCTCTCTCTTCACCTACTGTATTCTTACCCATGCCTTGTACACTGTGAGCCCTCGCAGGCAGGGTCCTCTCTCCTCACATACTGTATTCTCACCTATCCCTTGTATACTGTAAGCCCTCGTGGGCAGGGTCCTCTCTCCTCACCTACTGTATTCTCAGCCATCCCTTGTAGACTATATTCTCTCATAGACAGGGTCCTCCCTCCTCACCTACTGTATTCTCATCCATTCCTTGCAGACTGTGAGCCCTCATGGGCAGGGTCCTCTCTCCTCCTTTACCTGTCTGTTCCTTGGATGTTCATCATTATTGTACTTGTCTATGTATGCTACTTTTCACTTGTAAAACACCATGGAATAAATTACGCTATAATAAATAATAATAATAATAATTATATATAATGGGTGAAATAAGTATTGAACATGTCACCAATTTTCTTAGTAAATAAAGTCATGGCCAAAACTGTTGGCACCCTTTTCTTTCAGAAAATTATTGCAATTATATATGTTTCGTTAAAAAAGTTTATATCTTTTTTGTGTATTGCAAGAACACAAAAAGCACAGAGGAAAAAAAGGCAAATTGACATAATTTCATGCAACACAACAGAAAATCACCGGACAAAGTTGTTGGTATCTTTCCAAGATCATTTGTAAACAAATTTGTTTCAAGCATGTCATGATTGCTCAAACTCACCTTTTTCAAGCTCTTACCTTTGCTTAGCATAAACGGAGCAAGACGACAGTCTGTTTCGCGCAGGCGTGCACTTCTTCGAGTCGGTGCCCGTTGTGTTTTTTATCATTTCAATGCACTGAATTTTTTTCTTACTTTCCCAAATGAATGGTGTCATTCAAAAGTAGAATTTGTCCCACAATAAGCAAGCCGTTATACAGCTACTATATATAATAAATGAAAAAATTCCAGTTCACTCTCAAAAAGAACTCCAACACTCCGGATCAGCAAAATGTACTGCACAGACGTAATAGAGAGAAGACAAGGCAAAAATTCCAGCTATACAGTATGCAGAAACATTTATTTAATAACAAATTAGGTAATCATAGAAAATCCAAGGGTTAAATTCAACATCAATTGTCATGTACAAAAATAAATAATGTAGATCTACACGTTTCAAATTAAGGATGGTTCTCAACCTGAAATTCTCTGACTTGAGGTGAACTTTACAGCATCACCCAGCTCACAGCGGGACCTGAAACTCACTAGTTTCGGGTTTCATTGTGAGCGGGTTGATGTGGGATAGGCTGTTCAGGTTCACTGATCCAATCTCATCCAAGTCTCATCCGAGAGACTCGCATGTAAGGCTAGCTTCACACACGGCAAGATCCGTTCCGAGGCTGTCAGGGATGAACCTAACAGCCCCGGACCGGATCAGGACACGGAACTGGAGGGCCGTTGCTGATGATTCAGGGGAGCTACAGAAACATCAACCCTGTGTGTGACTGTTATTGTGACCGCTGATCCTGCTCCCTCCATAGACTGCCCTGCAGTTCCTATCTTACACAACTGCCCCGGGGATCCCGCTCCACCTACGGCGAGCGTAACCATCTGGCTGCCCTACCATCACCCCGGAGGTCTGACCCGCAACTCTGGTAACCATACCAGAACCATAGGTGGCATCACAAACTATTTTTATTATTTCTACTGACTCTTTTCAGCGACCACCAGGGCCACGGGACCGGACACAGGCCCCCATGACATCCCCGTGAATCAATGCACGGAACGGAGTACCTGACGGCCCTGGGGCGGGTCAACTAGTTATTACTGTACTGACTCGTGTCACACATGCACCAGGCTTATTTCCCTATTGTTTTTGGGATCATAGCCTGGTTTCTGCTGTCCACTCTATACTTAAAAAGGCGGTTAGTGCCCTTTGCAAAGCAGTAGGCCAAACATTTCCTACTGGCTGCTACAAAGTATACACCAGGATATTTTCCAGGCTGTTTTGGTGGTGACAATCTGGTTTCTGCTGTCCACACTACTACACTTAAAAAGGTGTTTAGTGCCTTCCGCAAAGCAATAGTCCAACATTTCCTATTGCCTGCTTCCAAGCACGCACCAGGCTAATTTCCCTGATGTTTTTGGGGCCATAGCCTGGCTTCTGCAGTCCAAATTAGTCCACTTAAAAAGGCGTCTAGTGCCCTCCGCAAAGCAGTAGTCCTAATATTTCCTACTGACTGCTACAAAGCATGCACCAAGATATGTTCCAATCTGTTTTGGTGGTCACAGCCTGCCTTTTAGTGCCCTCTGCAAAGCAGTAGTCCAAACATTTCCTACTGCCTGCTACAAGAACTAGGACAACCATACGCTCCACTTGGACAAAAAAAGTGCACATGGTGCATGATGCTTGCTGTGTCTGTACAACCGCAGCTCGTGGGCAGAAGGTGGGAGTGCCTGCTTCATTGACAGCAGATTGTGAAGAATTCTTCCAAAAGTATAGAGGAGGGCCTTCCCTAATGTATAAAGGAGGCCCTCCCAAATGTCTAAAGGAAGGCCCTCCAAAATGTATAGAGGGCCCTTCCCAAAATATAGAGGGTCCTCACAAATGTATAAAGGAGGGACCTCCCTAATGTACAGATGAGATGATCTTCAGTGCCAGCAACCATGGCTTTGCTTACGCTAAGTTATTCTTAAGGTAGTGGTTTCAGCACCAAATGAATAGAGGAGGACCATCCCAAACATATGTTACAGGGCCACCTCTGGGCCCTCACTAAAATCAGCTTTGCAGGTCCTCCAAACAATTGAGTGGAGGGCTACAGAATGACATGTAGAATGAGGAGGAGGAGGGGAGACAGAAACTGGCATATGAGTAGATGGAAACCATGATGGAAGTTGGGGCGACTACTCTTGGCTTTTGTAGGATGTATAAAGTCCCAGGCAGTCACTCTGTCCCACCCTCCACCAGGTTCACCCAGTGTGCCATCACAGAAATGTATCATCTCTGACTCTCCACAACAAATTCTTCACGTGTATGTTGTTATGTCGACCGTCCTAGTTACAGCATTGGTGACAGCACGGTTGATATTGTTTCACACATGCTTATGTAAGTCATGGACACTACAAAAGTTAAAATAGTGGCGGCTATGAACCGAGTATTGTGGGGCAGCCACAGGCAAGAGATCATGTAAACACTCTGCTTCCACAAGCCTAAATGTCAACATCTTCGCAGATAGCAATTTGGCAATCTGCGATTTTAGTATTTGTGTCTGTGGATATGTGGCTAGTTATTTAAGCTTCCTTTCCAAGCCCTTCTACAGACAACTTGAAGCTTAGCTTGGACAACTAAGTGGATGAGGTTGATATTTGCTTTCTCTGTGCAAATGTACTTTTTGGGCAGGAGGTATGAGTGCCTGCTTCAAAGACAGCAGATTGTCAAGGACAAAGCACAGGTGACAAGGCAGTCAGATAAAGATTCGGTACCCTGGTGTTCCAACCACCTACTGGGATGCTTGGCTGCCATGTGGTTACGTACAGTTGTGGACAAAAGAATTGCCACCCCTGCAATTCTGTCAGATAATACTCAGTTTCTTCCTGAAAATGATTGCAATCACAAATTCTTTGGTATTATTATCTTCATTTAATTTGTCTTCAGTGAAAAAACACAAAAAGATTTGTCCTAAAGCCAAATTGGATATACCGTATATACTCGTGTATAAGCCGAGTTTTTCAGCCCAAAATTTGGGCTGAAAAGTCCCCCCCTCGGCTTATACACGGGTCTATACGGTAGACCCGTGTGGTGGGGGCTGTGTGGTGGGGGCTGTGGAGGCTGGAGGAGGCGGGGGGGGGGCTGCTGTATGAGCGGCCCCGTCACGTGGGGCCGCTCATTATATATGCACTGCTTCCCCCTGTCAATCAGCGCAGGGGGAAGCAGTGCATATGGCCCCCCCAAAAGCTGGCACTGTCCCCCCTTGTAAGGGCCCCCCCCGGTGCTTATACATTACCATCCCGGTGTTCTGATCGGCGCCGCTCCTCGGTGCTGCGTCGCCGTCTTCATCCTCCCGTCCGCGCTCGCTGCATCCATCCGGGTTCTCCGGCGGTCGCAGCGATATGACGTCATCGCGCGACCGCCGGAGATCCTGGATGCAGCCAGCGCGGGAGGATGAAGACGGCGACGCAGCACCGAGGAGCGGCGCCGATCAGAACACCGGGATGGTAATGTATAAGTAGCGGGAGGGGGAGGCCTTACAAGGGGGGACAGTGCCAGCTTTTGGGGGCTGTTGGTACCCCCAGGGGGCTGCTGGGTACCCCCTGGGGGCTGCTGGGTACCCCCAGGGGGCTGTTGGTACCCCCAGGGGGCTGTTGGTACCCCCAGGGGGCTGCTGGGTACCCCCTGGGGGCTGTTGGTACCCCCTGGGGGCTGTTGGTACCCCCAGGGGGCTGCTGGTACCCCCAGGGGGCTGCTGGGTACCCCCTGGGGGCTGTTGGTCCCCCCTGGGGGCTGTTGGTACCCCCAGGGGGCTGTTGGTACCCCCTGGGGGCTGTTGGTACCCCCAGGGGGCTGCTGGGTACCCCCTGGGGGCTGTTGGTACCCCCAGGGGGCTGTTGGTACCCCCAGGGGGCTGCTGGGTACCCCCTGGGGGCTGTTGGTACCCCCAGGGGGCTGTTGGTACCCCCAGGGGGCTGCTGGTACCCCCAGGGGGCTGCTGGGTACCCCCTGGGGGCTGTTGGTCCCCCCTGGGGGCTGTTGGTCCCCCCTGGGGGCTGTTGGTACCCCCAGGGGGCTGTTGGTACCCCCAGGGGCTGTTGGTACCCCCAGGGGGCTGCTGGGTACCCCCTGGGGGCTGCTATATGTACCCCTGGGGGCCTGCTGTATACCACTGGGGCTGCTGTATACTACCACTGGGGCTGCTGGGGCTCCTGTATACTACCACTGGGGCTGCTGGGGCTCCTGTATACTACCACTGGGGCTGCTGTATACTACCACTGGGGCTGCTGGGGCTCCTGTATACTACCACTGGGGCTGCTGGGGCTCCTGTATACTACCACTGGGGCTGCTGGGGCTCCTGTATACTACCACTGGGGCTGCTGGTGCTCCTGTATACTACCACTGGGGCTGCTGGGGCTCCTGTATACTACCACTGGGGCTGCTGGGGCTCCTGTATACTACCACTGGGGCTGCTGTATACTACCACTGGGGCTGCTGGGGCTCCTGTATACTACCACTGGGGCTGCTGGGGAATCTGTATACTACCACTGGGGCTGCTGGGGCTCCTGTATACTACCACTGGGGCTGCTGGGGCTCCTGTATACTACCACTGGGGCTGCTGGGGCTCCTGTATACTACCACTGGGGCTGCTGTATACTACCACTGGGGCTGCTGGGGCTCCTGTATGCTACCACTGGGGCTGCTGGGGCTCCTGTATACTACCACTGGGGCTGCTGGGGCTCCTGTATACTACCACTGGGGCTGCTGGGGCTCCTGTATACTACCACTGGGGCTGCTGGGGCTCCTGTATACTACCACTGGGGCTGCTGGGGCTCCTGTATACTACCACTGGGGCTGCTGTATACTACCACTGGGGCTGCTGGGGCTCCTGTATACTACCACTGGGGCTGCTGGGGAATCTGTATACTACCACTGGGGCTGCTGGGGCTCCTGTATACTACCACTGGGGCTGCTGGGGCTCCTGTATACTACCACTGGGGCTGCTGTATACTACCACTGGGGCTGCTGGGGCTCCTGTATACTACCACTGGGGCTGCTGGGGCTCCTGTATACTACCACTGGGGCTGCTGTATACTACCACTGGGGCTGCTGGGGCTCCTGTATACTACCACTGGCGCTGCTGGGGCTCCTGTATACTACCACTGGGGCTGCTGGGGCTCCTGTATACTACCACTGGGGCTGCTGGGGCTCCTGTATACTACCACTGGGGCTGCTGGGGCTCCTGTATACTACCACTGGGGCTGCTGTATACTACCACTGGGGCTGCTGGGGCTCCTGTATACTACCACTGGGGCTGCTGGGGAATCTGTATACTACCACTGGGGCTGCTGGGGCTCCTGTATACTACCACTGGGGCTGCTGGGGAATCTGTATACTACCACTGGGGCTGCTGGGGAATCTGTATACTACCACTGGGGCTGCTGTATACTACCACTGGGGGGCCTGTATACCACACTGCTGGGGGCTGTATAACTGTGCTGGGGTCCACCCTCGGCTTATACACGAGTCAATAGGTTTTTCCAGATTTTTGGGGCAAAAGTAGGGGGGTCGGCTTATACACGGGTCGGCTTATACACGAGTATATACGGTAATTCCACACCAACCATAAAAAATGGGGTGGACAAAAGTATTGGCACTGTTAGAAAAATCATGTGAAGCTTCTCTAATTAACAGCACCTGTAACTTACCTGTGTCACCTAACCGGTGTTGCCAATAACTAAATCATACTTGCAGCCAGTTGACATGGATTAAAGTTGACTCAACCTCTGTCCTGTATCTTTGTGTGTACCACATTGAGCATGGAGAAAAGAAAGAAGACCAAAGAACTGTCTGAGGACTTGAGAAAGCAAATTGTGAGGAAGCTTGAGCAATCTCAAGGCTACAAGTCCATCTCCAAGGACCTGAATGTTCCTGTGTCTACCGTGCGCAGTGTCATCAAGAAGTTTAAAGCCCATGGCACTGTGGCTAACCTGCCTAGATGTGGACGGAAAAGAAAAATTGACGAGAGATTTCAACGCAAGATTGTGCGGATGGTGGATAAAGAACCTCGACTAACATCCAAACAAGTAAACAAGTTCAAGCTGCCCTGCAGTCCGAGGGTACAACAGTGTCAACCCGTACTATCCGTCGGCGTCTGAATGAAAAGGGACTGTATGGTAGGATACCCAGGAAGACCCCACTTCTTACCCCGAGACATAAAAAAGCCAGGCTGGAGTTTGCCAAAACTTACCTGAGAAAGCCTAAAACGTTTTGGAAGAATGTTCTCTGGTCAAATGAGACAAAAGTAGAGCTTTTTGGGCAAAGGCATCAACATAGAGTTTACAGGAGAAAAAAAGAGACAAAAAACAAGGTTGCGCCACACTGCTAAGCTTTAGGGCATAGGATCGGTGTACTGTATCCCGTGCTCACCTGATCTAGTTGTGCTGACTGCACAACTAGTTGTTACACTAGTTTTCAACCCCGAAGGGTCTCCACGCCAGCCGGAGCCAGGACAGGCAGGTTCGCGTGGTTTCCGAGGTGCAAACACTGCTGATCCACGTGCTGCTCTAGGGGAGTGGTGATTGACGTCCGATGCGTCCTGGATGCCCAGCTGCTGAATACCACGCTTCCCAATGGGAGGACAAGTGTGCGTTCAGAATAGAAGTGGTATTAGATTAGCGCTAAAGACAACGCCAGGCAATCGCTCAGTAATAAATTACCTTAAAGCTTTATTGAATCGGTGTAGAATTCCCAGTCTCCACAACGCGTTTCGGCACTAATTGCGCCTTTCTCAAGTGTTCTTTAGCGCTAATCTAATACCACTTCTATTCTGAACGCACAGGAGAAAAAAAGAGACATTCAAAGAAAAGAACACGGTCCCTACAGTCAAACATGGCGGAGGTTCCCTGATGTTTTGGGGTTGCTTTGCTGCCTCTGTCACTGGACTGCTTGACCGTGTGCATGGCATTATGAAGTTTGAAGACTACAGACAAATTTTGCAGCATAATGTAGGGCCCAGTGTGAGAAAGCTGGGTCTCCCTCAGAGGTCATGGGTCTTCCAGCAGGACAATGACCCAAAACACACTTCAAAAAGCACTAGAAAATGGTTTGAGAGAAAGCACTGGAGACTTCTAAGGTGGCCAGCAATGAGTCCAGACCTGAATCCCATAGAACACCTGTGGAGAGATCTAAAAATGGCAGTTTGGAGAAGGCACCCTTCAAATATCAGAGACCTGGAGCAGTTTGCCAAAGAAGAATGGTCTAAAATTCCAGCAGAGCATTGTAAGAAACTCATTGATGGTTACCGGAAGTGGTTGATTGCAGTTATTTTGGCTAAAGGTTGTGCAACCAAGTATTAGGCTGAGGGTGCCAATACTTTTGTCTGGCCCATTTTTGGAGTTTTGTGTGAAATGATCAATGTTTTGCTTTTTGTTTCATTCTCTTTTGTATTTTTTCATTGAAGACAAATTAAATGAAGATAATAATACCAAAAAATTTGTGATTGCAATCATTTTCATCTGACAGAATTGCAGGGGTGTCAATACTTTTGGCCACAACTGTATACTCATGGTGCTCAGGTTGCCTTTTCCCTGACCTCTGCTCAGCTTGGTATGGCAGATGCTACAGATTAAATTTTATTTCTCTGAAGGAGTTTCATTTAAAAAATTCCAGACAGCAGCTAACTTGGGCCACAGAAGGGGTGCTCTTGGGAACAGTTGAGTCAGTTCTCACTCTGGTCAAACCACTACCCCTTGGCACCTGTGTTGGTGTTACGCATCAATCTTCCTCTGTGTTACTGTGCTGGCTAAGAGTGCCAATGGTCCAGGTCAGATCAGTGGCTTTATCATTGACCAACTCATCTTCCATGTCATCCTTTTTCACAACTGAGATTGTAGGCTGACCTGATGGCAACTGTGTCTCATCATCATCATCCTCAACATCTGGAGACGGTAAATCAGGATTCACAAAGTGACTTTCTTTTGGCCATGGGTCCTCAAATACTTGCGCATCAACGTTTGCCATCAATTAACGTCCCTTTTCAATGCTGCACAGATGATATAGTCAAACAAAGCATACGTACAAAATACATCTTAGGAGTGGGAAGGCTTGGGGTCATGTTTCTCCTGTGACTGATGATGTTGAAAAGAAGGAGAACCAGGTTGAGGATTGGATGGTCCAGCCTTCTGTGTATCGACAATAAACAGTGTAGTAGTAGAAAATTGGTGCTGCTTGAGAAATGCGTAGACTGGAGAATCTGCTATCACTCTTTTGGCTTCTAAGCACATTTACGTTTCAGATCAGGAAATTTTGCCAAAAACATAGTGGATGCATCAAGCTTCTTTGGACCTGTCACAGAGTCAGTGATTTGTCGCACACCACTGACAACAACACAATAATGAATGAACAGATGATCCAGCTTCTGGATGCCAATGTTCTAGATGAATTTCTTTAAATTTCAGTCAGTGTTCCAATAAGCAATACAGAACATGCAAGTATACAGATAGCAGATGAAGTGGTTAGTGCCACACCAGGCAACCCGTTTCTGACGGAACTCCGTCCTTTGTCAAGCCTGCCAGTGATTTTAACATCTGATGGTGGGTTTACACACACCAATCATTGTATCCAATCTCTGAACCAATCTCTGGTTGCAGTGAAATCATGGACAGATTGCTCCATGTTGTACACAGCCACAAAATGGAACTATGTGTCCATGATTTCACTGCAACCAGAGATTGGTTCAGAGATTGGATACAATGATTGGTGTGTGTAAACCCACCATAACACAGCTTCTCAATCAATGCCAGCTGCAGAAATCAAGTGCAGCATACCACTGATAGGAAGAGTGAGAGAAAAAGAGGAAAATTTCTAACAGCAAGAATAGATATAAAACAAAAAATACAATATTTATATCAGAATAGTAGGGCCGCAGAATCACGTGGCGGTGGAAGAGCAGGAGGAGGACGAGGAGGAGGAGGGTGAGGTCCAACAATAAAATGGGCACATTGTAAACTGCTATGAATATGTATTCCACTATCACAGTGTCAATGAGGGAGGGACCGGCCATATGTTTAATTAAGAGTGGTCCCTTCAAAATGTACATGTCAGAGCCATTTCTGGGCCCTCACCAAACTCAGGTTTCCTGCCTACTGCAGGGCCTCTGAACATTTCAATTTATGGCTGCAAAATGTCATGGAGGTGGAGGTGCAGGAGGAGGAGGAGGAAGGTGACGCTCAAAGCTACAATGGGCACGTTGTAAATTGCTATGGAATACATATTCCGCTATCACAGTGTCAATGAGGGAAGGACCACCCAAATATCTAAGCAAGAGCGGTCCCTCCAAAATGTACATTACAGGGCCATCTCTGGGCCCTCACCAAACTCATGCAAAACATATGAAAGCCGCATACTTTGCAAAAAAACACATGAAAGACTCTCAGATAGGGATGGGCGAGTATACTCGCTACTATTCGGCACTCGCCGAATAGTAGCAGTATTCGTTTACTCGCTACTCGCCGAGTAAATTAGGATTACTCGGGAGTAGCAAGTACCGAGTACTTTTGCAGTGTATCAATAGATACACTGCAAAAGTCCTGTAAAATAAAAGAAAACTGGTTAAAAAATAAAAAAATCGGATACTCACCTTAACCGACGGCTGTACCGGGACCGGCCGATGCACATCCATTCATGTAAAAGGACCTTTCACTCTCTCAGCCAATCAGATGGCTGGGAGAGATCTGGCCAATCAGATGCTGCCACGTCACAATCACGTGATCGCTAGCAGCCACCTGATTGGCCAGATGGAAAGGTCCTCGGTGTACCTGAAAGGACCTTTCCATCTGGCCAATCAGGTGGCTGCTAGCGATCACGTGATTGTGACGTGGCGGCATCTGATTGGCCAGATCTCTCCCAGCCATCTGATTGGCTGAGAGAGTGAAAGGTTCTTTTACATGAATGGATGTGCATCGGCCGGTCCCGGTACAGCCGTCGGTTAAGGTGAGTATCCGATTTTTTTATTTTTTAACCACTTTTCCTTTCTTTTACAGGACTTTTGCAGTGTATCTATTGATACACTGCAAAAGTATTTGGAATTGCTATACTTGCAACGAGTAGCGAGTACCACTACCTACTCGTTGCGCGTATAGCGATTCCAAATATTATGGTACTCGCCCATCACTATTCTCAGACTATGAGAAATAAGATTCCCTGGTCTGATGAGATGAAGATAGAACTTTTTGGTGATAATTCTAAGCAGTATGCATGGAGAAAACCAGGCACTGCTCACCACCTGCCCAATACAATCCCAACAGTGAAACATGGTGGTGGCAGCATCATGCTATGGGTGTGTTTTTCAGCTGCAGGGGCAGGATGACTGGTTGCAATTGAAGGAAACATGAATGTGGCCAAGTACAGAGATATCCTGGATGAAAACCTCTTCCAGAGTGCACTGGACCTTAGACTTGCCCGAAGATTCACATTTGAACAAGACAATGACCTTAAGCACACAGCTAAAATAACAAAGGAGCGGCTTCAAAACAAGTCAGTGACCATTCTTGACTGGCGCAGCCAGAGCCCTGCCCTAAATCCAATTGAGCATCTCTGGAGAGACCTGAAAATGGATGTCCACCAACGCTTACCATTCATCCTGCCAAAACTGGAGATGATCTGCCAGGAAGAATGGCAGAGGATCCCCAAATCCAGGGGTGAAAAACTTGTTGCATCATTCCCAAGAAGACTCATGGCTGTATTATCTCAAAAGATGCTTCTACTCAATACTGAGAAAAGGGTCTGAATACTTATGACCATGTGATATTTCAGGTGCAGAGTGTACATTAATGAGAAAAAAATGAATTTTTTGAATTTACCATGAAACAAACAGTGAAAAATTTAAAGGGCTCTGAATACTTTCTGTGCCTACTGTATTCCACTATCACAGTGTCAATAAGGGAGGGACGGCACAAAAGTTTAAGTAAGAGCGGTCCTTCCAAAACATACATTTAAAGGATCCTCTCTGGGCCCTCAACAAACTCAGGTTTCCGGTCAACTGCAGGCCCTCTGAACATTTGAATTTAGGGTCACAAAATGTCACAGAGGTGGAGGAGGAGGAGGAGGAGAAGGGTGAAGCCCAATGCTACAATGGGCACATTGTAAAGTGCTATGGAATATGTATTACACTATCACAGTGTCAATGAAGAAGGGACCGCCCAAGTGTCTAAGTTAGGGTAAGTTCACACGCTGCATATTTTTATGCGAGTGCTCTTGCAGTTTTTGTAGCCAAAACCTGAAGTGGCTGATTAAAATCAGCAGTGGGTGATTAAATACAGAAATGGAGCATTTGTTTCTATTAGGCCCCTTTCACATCTAATGCAGGGCTGTGTTTTGCTTCATTTGCGTTTATATGCGGTTTTACGGCTAAAAAAGCATCAAAATGCATGCGTTTTTGCCCCCATTGATTTTAATGGAAACGCATGCAAAAACACATGTGCATTTTCAAAAACGCAAAACGCATGCGTTTTTGCAAAAGCACGCCAAAACTTTGCTTGTGACGTTTTGGTCAGCTTTTGCAAAAACGCATGTGTTTTGTGTTTTTGCATGCGCTTTTGCATGCGTTTCCATTCAAATCAATGGGGTCAAAAACACATGCGTTTTGATGCGTTTTTAGCTGTAAAAACGCATAGAAACGCAAATGTAGCAAAATGCAGCCCAGGCTTAGATGTGAAAGGGGCCTTATACTTTTCCTCTCTTTGTTCCACTCCTGGTTTTGGCTACAAAAACTGCAAGAGCACTCGCATAAAAATACACAGCAAATACGCAGTGTGTGCCAGCAACGCATCTTACAGGGCCACCTGAGGCCTCTGAGGTCAAAGATCAACATATCTACTGGTACGTTGTAGCTGGTCTAGTAAAGTGCTGGGGTATAGCTAACTAAAAATGATGTATGACAGAGAGACCTACAAAATGTATAAGTCAGGGCCCTCCCAAATGTAAAAGGTGAAAAAAAAGCTACACCAGTATGTGTGAACAAACACTATTTTTTTCTCTGGTTTATTTAACCTTGTATACAAGCGATTATGCAGGAAAAACAGTTTTTGAACCTTTTTGGCTGTTAAATGCGATTTAGGTTAGGTTTGGTAGTTGTTCTTGTGTATCTGTAACAGTTGTGTAATCCTGCGACAAAGCTATTCCTACAAACCATATGTGAGTCAGAAATGCATGCAGGCATATTCTCCAGGCACTTCCCATTCTGTTTCATCACTTTCCCACCCATTTCAGTCTTTTCCTCAGGCCCCCAGACTGCTTTGTACAGTCCAGTAGAAATTACTTGCATTTCCCATTGACTTACATTGTACTCGCTATTCGAAATGAATATGTGATTATTACAAAGTACTCGTAACGAGTATAGGAATTACAAATATTACGGTACTCTCTCACAACTAATCATATGCAAATATTGAAATTCTACTCTATCAGCCCTCTAGAAAGTCATTAATAAATATGTTATAAAAGAAAAGGGCCCAATACTGACGTCTGTGGTACTCTACCATTAACTATGTGACTCACCGTGGCCGGGACTCCGGTTTAGACAGGCGATGCTTCCTTCCTCCTTGTCACGGGTGGACCGCGCCTGCCGGTAGTGGGGCCCGGTGTAGTGCAGATCAAAAGTTGAAGACGTCTTGGTGGAACAGATTAAAGGGGTTTTTAATTTACTCGTGACGCCACCTATGAGTAGTTTCGGTAAGGACTACCGACGCTGCGGAACCTCCGGGGGATGGACAGCAGCAAGATGGAACGCTCCCCACAGGCTGAGCGTTGATCCCCGGAGGCTGGAGCTGCTCAAGATGTTGTGCGGCAGCTGCGGTTACCTTGTAGTGCGGACGGACAGTTCATAAGGAAGCACGGACACGGAAAGTCTCTGCAACGGGTCTTTACTGTAACCAGCAGGCAGTACATGGTATACAGATTACAGGTAGTGGACCGGGTGGACTCAGCAGTGATGGTGTCCCTTAGAAATCCGCAGTGTTCCTCCATTCTAACTAAGTGATTGCCAGTGTCGCCCAGGAATACCAGATCGGGTACGGGGAGGCTGCTTCAATGCCCTATCCATGATGTACGTTCTGGATGTTTTGGGGAGCCTTGGATCCCTCAGTGGGTACACCGCTGGTTAGACGACTGGAAGTTGGCTGGTGGTGGGGTGCTCCTGTAAAGCTGCTCCTCCACACTTCTGGTTCGCGTAGCAGAGGTGAACTGCTACCAGCTTCGGTACCAGTGAACCGGCTGTGAGTTGTGGGCACGGGAGTCTTTTGGGAACCCGTGTGAATGATGCCCAATCCCGGTTGGTGAGGCCTCAGGTGCTGACACCCGACCGGTGACGGCCCGGGGGTTGCACGGGGTGCAGAGCCCCCGCTCCTACTCCAAGTTCTAGACTGCTCAGGTCAAGTTCTAGCTCCCTTCTCTTCTGTCTAGACTATTGTGTTCGCCTACACACTACCCTAGCACTCCGCCCACCAGGACCTAGGATTGGCCCTCTGTTCTAGGTGATGCATGCAGGGTTGGATTTCTAAATTAACCAGGTCACTGCTGTGTCAGAGAATATTGCGGCTGCTTTTATGGCTGCAATACCCTCTTGTGACGCACTCGTTGCGGGGCGCCACACTCCCCCTTGGTTGAATACGCTCGTCCCCAAGCGTCACACTACCCACATTACAGAGGTTTTTATATTTTATAACAGGTAATACACTTTTATTAATGACAGGTCATTGTATGCATAAAAGTGAGGTAAATAACAGGTTAACACATTGCGTGGACCCGGCGGACGGTCGGCTGTCCTTAGGTAAAAGTTCAGGCTGTAGCCGCCAAGTCGCGGTGTTATTTTGCAAACAGGAAGAAGCCTCTTGGTGAAAAGTTCAAACAACAAAGTCACTTATGGAGGGCAGTGTTCCGGACTCGTATAGCGAACCACCCGTCACAGCATACATGTCGCTCATAGGTTACTATGTCCCCTCTATACAAGTCTCGGTTTGGATGCCCTCGCGGTAGGTGAGATTCCACATCACGGCGTCCCACAAATACTTCGGTACTCACACCCTCCTCCCTTACGAATCCCCACCCGGTGGATAAGTTGAAGGTGCTTACCTGCCCGGTTTTACGGAATTGTTCAGGCAATGGAGATTGGCGGCGGGCCTCAGCGCGAGCCTGCATATTGGCTTGCAGTCGAGTGTGCCACTCCTCCCTTCGGATACGACGTACCTCTTCGTCGGAGTGGTGCGGCGTGTGGATGCAGTCACTACGGCGTGCTGGTTGTTGAACCGCTTGAGTTTGGTGGGCAGTCTGTAGAAAAGCCCGGTTCAACGGAATCGGAGAAGATGTGGCTGCGGCGGCACCCGACCAGTGCACCCGAGCGGATCGCCCGGCAGAAGGATTCTTTGTGTCTCCCCAGGTGAACCCGGTGTAGAGGTCCTCAGCTGGGCTGTAGATCTCGTCGTCATCCTCCTCGACCTCTCCTTCGATGACTACGTCGGGCTGCTCGGCTGACGAAGACGATGGAACGGAATCCTCTGGGTCGATGGGTGGCTGTGCTGCAAAGTTCTCCTCGGGGTCGTTGTGCAGGACTTCCAGGCTGCCTGCTTCTTCTTCTGTAGTAGCGGGAAGTGGTGTTTCGATCCCGGTCACCAGGTAGGCCTCTGTATTTGCAGAGGAGGCCTCCGGTTCAGGGGAGAAACAGGCGACAGTCTCAGTAGTGTGGAAAACTAGTCGCGGGTTCCGCAGGTGGAACCAGGTATGTGTCGGCTTCTTCGGTGGAGCGTATTGGAAGCTCCGGCTCTGGAACGGGGTCGGCTGCGGGTTCGACCGCTGGAACGGGTCGAGCTGTGGCCCTCACAGGAATGACACAGTCTATGGGCTCCGGTGACGAAGCAGGACAGGTGGTGGGCGACGGTGAGGCGGTTGAGAAGCTGGCGATGTCGTCTGGGCCTGGAGAAGCTGTACCCGGTCGGCTCTGCTGCATCGCATGATGGAGTCTTCTGCCTAGGGTCGCACTCCAGCTGCAAATCGTCCACTCCACAGTCTCTAGTAACCGCACCCGGAGGTCTTGTAGAGCCTCTAGCCAGAAGTCGGGGCTGCCGTCTATGGTAAGGGCAGGACCCGGACCCGGTTGGCCGATGGCTGCTCTGGCCTCCGCCTCGACCTCCCGCATTAGGTCTTGGAGTCTCATTCTGGCCATTCTCTTCTTCGGAGGGAAACCACACCCGTTCAACCGTTAAGCATTCTGGTAGAGCTGGTGAAGAAGGTCTGTAACACTCCCATTTCCTCTGGGCTTTTGTAGTCCAATGGTGGGAAAAGTCTTTGGGGTCCGCCCCCATGGTTGATTCGAGCAATCAGGGTGGACAAAGAGTTTGGCGCCTTTTGTCTTTGGCCCTCCCACGATGAGGGGGGGGTTGACTCTTTCCTGGGCTTGCACGTGGCGGATTCTTGTGGCGGGAACGCCATCTTGGGCGCCATCTTGGCCCACGGTGAAAAGGCGGGAAAGTTCTTTTAGGGACGAACAAAGTCCAATTTGTAGACAATAAAGTCTTTTTAAGCACAATATACCCGTTAGGGAACGGGCCTGCTCGTATCCTGTTCGTGACGCCATTTTCTGACTCACCGTGGCCGGGACTCCGGTTTAGACAGGCGATGCTTCCTTCCTCCTTGTCACGGGTGGACCACGCCTGCCGGTAGTGGGGCCCGGTGTAGTGCAGATCAAAAGTTGAAGACGTCTTGGTGGAACAGATTAAAGGGGTTTTTAATTTATTCGTGACGCCACCTATGAGTAGTTTCGGTAAGGACTACCGACGCTGCGGAACCTCCGGGGGATGGACAGCAGCAAGATGGAACGCTCCCCACAGGCTGAGCGTTGATCCCCGGAGGCTGGAGCTGCTCAAGATGTTGTGCGGCAGCTGCGGTTACCTTGTAGTGCGGACAGACAGTTCATAAGGAAGCACGGACACGGAAAGTCTCTGCAACGGGTCTTTACTGTAACCAGCAGGCAGTACATGGTATACAGATTACAGGTAGTGGACCGGGTGGACTCAGCAGTGATGGTGTCCCTTAGAAATCCGCAGTGTTCCTCCATTCTAACTAAGTGATTGCCAGTGTCGCCCAGGAATACCAAACCGGGTACGGGGAGGCTGCTTCAATGCCCTATCCATGATGTACGTTCTGGATGTTTTGGGGAGCCTTGGATCCCTCAGTGGGTACACCGCTGGTTAGAAGACTGGAAGTTGGCTGGTGGTGGGGTGCTCCTGTAAAGCTGCTCCTCCACACTTCTGGTCGCGTATCAGAGGTGAACTGCTGCCAGCTTCGGTACCAGTGAACCGGCTGTGAGTTGGTTGGGCACGGGAGTCTTTTGGAAAACTCGTGTGAATGAATGCCCAATCCCGGTTGGTGAGGCCTCAGGTGCTGACACCCGACCGGTGACGGCCCGGGGGTTGCACGGGGTGCAGGAGCCCCCGCTCCTACTCCAAGTTCTAGACTGCTCAGGTCAAGTTCTAGCTCCCTTCTCTTCTGTCTAGACTATTGTGTTCTCCTACACACTACCCTAGCACTCCGCCCACCAGGACCTAGGATTGGCCCTATGTTCTAGGTGATGCATGCAGGGTTGGATTTCTAAATTAACCAGGTCACTGCTGTGTCAGAGAATATTGCGGCTGCTTTTATGGCTGCAATACCCTCTTGTGACGCACTCGTTGCGGGGCACTACATATGTCTCTAACTGTGTTCTGTGTGATACCCACTCTGTTCCCTACCACTGAGATAATTGTGATGCGTTATTCAAGTTATTTACGTGCTGTTTGATTTTTTTCAAGAATCCATATTGGCCAGTTGGATCCGACACTTGGATCACTATAGGTGAAGTTTCCATACTATTGTGCAGATCATGAGTCTGAAGAATAAATTGAACGTGAACTATCTCATAGATTATCATAAGTACAAGGCCTCTCCATGAAAAACATGGATAGTACACATACGAGAAAAACTTACGTCTGACTGAGCCCTAAGTTTGATTATAACTTCTAGAAACATTACATTTTTCAGTCTAGGACATATTACAAAAGGGTCTCATAGAAGATCAAGACTTATATAATGGATATTCCTAGGTCAGTTGATTCACCTCTCATTCACCCTCATGATTTCCAGGCCTAAGCTGTGTGGAGGAGAGGTTATTACACAAGTTCATCCTTTCCTCATGTCTAACCAAACTCATCCAGAGATATGATATGATTTGTATCCTCACTGTGATATCCTAACTTTTTTCATCTGTAGAAGATGGCTGGTAAACACAATTCCTGCCCTTCCATCTATATGAACAGGGCTATGTGACCTTGACACAACTTTGAGCATGGAGCGTGCAGTACGCAGATGGATGGTAGATTGCTTTGTTTAAGTACAATTGCTTTTCTTTTCAAGAGGAGGCTGCTGGCTAAAAGAAAAAAAAAAGAATAAAGAAAATCAAATGGCTAATACAGTGCTGCGTACAGCAAACCTGAGCCTGGGGGTTGGAAGATACAATTACCAATGTGACAAAGACACGATACAGAAAAGATGGAGAAGCTCTTAGTACTTTAAAGACCTTCCAAAATAGGCCACTTCATAATTGTCCCATGAAAGCATGGATTTGTTGCCAATTCTGTGTTTATCTCTGATTTCCTTTTCTGTCTAGTAGGTAGCAATGGAGATGCAAAGGAGAAGATAGACAGGACAGAGAAGGCTATAGAGCTAAACAATGGACTGAGGCAAAACTAGCAAAACGAAATAAACACCTATTATGCAGGTAGGAATTATTCAGGATGACATGAAACATTTGAAGCAATAAGGTGTGATCGCATTAGCTGGAAAGTGCACGTGCAAAGAAGGTAGAAGCGATCTAAACTAGCAATACATGCAGTATAAATTACGAGTTATGGACCATAGTGTAGGTTGCACAGATATAATATTCTCATTGTAGATGGAATCATAATAATCATGCATTTATTAAATGTGATATAGAAGATTTAATGTATCATTTATGTGCTCTTTGCGTTATCTTGCCTACAACCAAAAGTCAAAAGTTCACATTTCTTCAGAAAATATATATGTAAAGTGTGAGAAATCAAAATGAACAAAGACATTTACATAAGTCTGATCCAGGAGCCTGGTTGATGCTCCATGGACACCAGACAAGAGCCTTTTAAATCTTCACCCACCTTCCAGAATCCCTATTATCTCATTAGTTGTGCTGGCTCAATGTCATACATGTGTGTAATGCTAATTGACTAGTAACCAGAAGAGGTGCTGGAGATAATTGCAAGTAGGACCTGGTTCACAGAACTCTTATGTGGTGACCCCAAAAACACCAATTATGCCAATGGATGAAGGTCCTTCAAATCTTCTTGCTCATGTCTAGTGTCAAGACTTTCTTTCTAGAGTTCTGCTTATGTTGGCCAAATATATCACTCAGGGTACCTTTACATGCCGCTACGACAGGATGGATACAACCCGCTACTTCACGTGCACGAGCACGCTCAAACGGTTACAAACGGTAAACGCACCTCCTTTACACGCCGCCACAAGGTGCGCTACGCTACGCAACATCTATAGCTAGCTACATCGCGGGTGTCTCAAGTAGCCATCTGTAGCTCATCTTAGCTCCTTTACACACCGCTACAACCAGCTACTATGGGCGTACCTGGTGCAGCAGGGACAGCACATAGGCGTGCTACAATTGTGGATTACGAGACATCCGTACGCTGATAGGACAAAGCAATAATACCATGATTGGGCAGGCATCGCAGGAGGCTGATTATTACTTGACGCTCGAGCAATTGTGTAGTGTGACTCGTCAGCTCCTTAAATATGCCGCCCTGTGCGGCGACAACCAATCGCAACGCCGGAGCTTCCTCCAATGATCGCTGAAGGGGGCGCGTAAACCCGGAGCCTGTGTCACGCCCCAGCTACATAGCATGGTGTAGAAACAACCCTTCTGTTCCTTCTTTACACGCCGATACAGCTCGCTACAATCGGCTTTGTAGCCATCTGTTTTCGAGCAGTGCTCGGAAACAGATGTATCTGTTGCCGGCTGTCGCGTCGCGTCTTCACACGCCGCTACTACGGGCTATATTGACGCTACAAGCTACATTTGTAGCCTGTAGCGGGTTGTATCCATCCTGCCGTAGCGGCGTGTAAAGGGCCCTCAGTGTCTTGTAGGGTGCAAGTCATACCTTCTTGCAGGGTGCTTGTAGCCATTGCTTCTAACAAGCCAAAACCATTTTGCAGTTAGGAAGTTACAGAGACTTCTTAAACAATGATCTTTTGAATAACTGACAAAGTTCATCTAATACAACTTTACACATGAGACATCGGACCATAACTTAAAGGGATCCTGTCACCCCCAAAACACCTCCTAAGCTATTAAAAGATGCCCCTAGAGCATATTCACACTTATCCTACACTCCTTTTAGCTCCTAAATGCATATATTGAAAATGAAGATAAACGTTATTAAACTACCTCATCAGCGATGTTAATGAGTGACTACTGTATGCATAGTCACCTAGGCAGGCTCTCCCTCTTCCTAATATCACGCCTCAATAGGCGTGATCTTCAACTCACATTCAAATGCGCGCCTCCCCGCTCTCCTATTCCGGCCGGGGCTGCAGTGTGGGGCTGTATGACGTGAATCGAGTCATTTCCGGCTTCGGGTGACATGGGTACACCCGCGCTGCTCTGTTAGCTTCAAGCCCGGCACTGCGCATGCGTACTGGAGGCATAACAGAGCGGCGCGGGTGTACCACGTCACCCGAAGCCGGAAATGACGCGATTCGCGTCATACAGCCCCACACTACAGCCCCGGCCGGAATAGGAGAGCGGGGAGGCGCGCATTTGAATGTGAGTTGAAGATCACGCCTATTGAGGCGTGATATTAGATTAGGAAGAGGGAGAGCCTGCCTGGGTGACTATGCATAGAATAGTCACTCATTAACATCACTAATGAGGTAGTTTAATAACGTTTATCTTCATTTTCAATATATGCATTTAGGAGCTAAAAGGAGTGTAGGATAAGTGTGAATATGCTCTAGGGGCATCTTTTAATAGCTTAGGAGGTGTTTTGGGGGTGACAGGATCCCTTTAAGCACAGTGTCCAAAGTGCAAGACACAATGGGACACAATTCTTTCTCCATTTCCTCAACTATTACTTTGATGTTTCCAGTCCTTTATTCTATAATCACAGTACCATACACAAGTCATTCTGGACCACATGAGGTTCTGCATCTTCCAAGCAACAGGGAGGAGCCATGCTCTCGGATCTGCCACCTAGGACTGCTATCTCATTTAATTTACTTTCCTGGTTTAGGGCGTTCCCACAGAGCAATTACCTAAACTGAGCCTTAGCTAAGCATCCTTCTAGGGACTCTTGCTAGAGGAGGCAGTTAGCTCTAGGCCAGAGTTAGATATTGCTTCTAACCTTCAGTGTGTCTGTCCATTTTCTCAAATCTCACTGTTTCACAAGAGTCTAGTGTGGAGCCCACTGGGACGGGGTACTTGGTGCCGGACCGGGGTACTGCTGGGGGATGTCCCGGCGGTCCTGGTCCGGACCGTGTCCCGGGCCCACACAATAAAATGGGGGTTATTTACAGGGGATTTGTCACTCGTGACGCCACCCACTATATGCGGCCAGTAATGGGGCCGCCGCTGCTGCAGAACTTACGGGGATGATGGGATAGCAGCTTGGATAGAATAGTTCCTGTGGGTGGGCAGAACTGGGTTCCCCGGGGCAGTGGTAGTAGTAGTTAAAGTCTGTGAGGATAGTTATTGATGCTGCAGGAGAGTAGGCGTAGCAGTAGAGATGATGAGAGTAGAGGTAATCGCAGTATATGAGGGCAAGTGGGGCTTCAGTATAAGGATCACACACACTCACGGTTTCTGTTGTTTTCCAAGTCTTTACTTGCAGATGGTATATCACACTATTGTCCACGGAGTCTGTACTGGGTTGCTCTCACCCTGACCGGGTCCTTGGCTTCCTACTTAAGCGCTGTGTGTGGCCCTGCTGCTGCTTGTAGCTGTACTGCTGGCCCTGTCTCTGCTCACGGGTACCAATATGCTGGGCAACTTGAGTCCTCTGTGTCACTGACCCCTCCGTGTTGCTTTGCTATGGTGCTGTGAAGATGGTGGACCTTCACTATGCTGCTGTTTACTGTCCTGTCTGTCTCAGGCACAGCCTCGGATCCGGTATCCGTCTTAAGCGCCTTCCCGGGGTCAAGTTTTCGGGGTAAACCTTTATCCCGGGGATGTTCCTCTGTTCCTCTGTCTCCTCTCCTCAGACCTCTCAGGACCTCCACTTCTACTTGACTCTGCTCCTGCTCCAGACTAGACTCCAACTCTCCTCTGAACTGAACTAACTGTCACTCTTGCTCTGTGGTAAACAACTTAGCTCCTCCCACTAGTGCAGGTGCCACCTAAGCTCCTCCCACTTTCTAATGTAGTGTTGTGTGGGGAGTAAACCTGTGTTGATGTTTCTGTGGCACATTAACCCTTGGGCAAGATAATAAAAATTGAATCCAGGAGGATCAATTTCAAGTTGAATTTCCTAAAATTCATGTTTTCATGCAAATGTAAGCATTTTGAGATCCGATACATGGTTCAGAAAAAACCTTGCCCAGCACCATTTCCCACACTGAGAATAGGCTAATGTCTTTTTGAGTGGCCGTGCGGGCATCCCTATGATGCCCTTCAGCCAGAGACATAGCTAGGGGTTTGGCTCATGACTGGGGAGGAAAAACTATTACATTAACCCCTAAAGAGTCAACCATATTTACAACTATGATGATGCACCCTAAGGGCTCGTACAGATGTGTATTTTTGTATTTTCAGTCTGAGTTTGATCCAACAAAATGTAGGATCCTTACTGGATAGGACCAATGTTATCCAATGAGGAAGTGCTTATATCTGAATTTATCCTTGGACTGAGTCGTCTGAGAAAAGAAAAAATCAGCATGCATGTGGACACCGATACAGTCAAGGGGAGCAGCCGGGCTGTATTTAGTGTTCATGCTGTCCTAAGCGACTATTGTATCTGTGTGTTTCACAGACACAACACATACCCATTATACTTTCTGGGGCAGTTCACATATCTGTGACTTTTCATGGTCTGTGTGCCCATGCAAAACTCACGGAAACATGCCTGTTTTTTAAAGTATGGCTATATTTTTAGTTGATACATGGCTGCAAGTATGTAAATTGCACGCATGAGGTCAAATGACTTACCTGCACCAAGGAATCCAAATCGCGCTTTCACGATTTGTCAGCTACATAAAGTGAATGCAGAGTCTTGTTCCAAGCGAGGACAACCTCTTTAATGATGTTGGCTGTTTGTTTGGAGCCAATCAGGCGCCTTCTTGATTGTCTTACAGACAAAAATCATATCCGACAGAGCACATGGTGGCTCCATCAGCATCATTAAAGAGAATGGCCCAATCAGCATCTGCACCCAAATGCTGTTTTGCAGGGGCTCGGACGTATGCCCTAATGGAGCCCCTGAATGAATCCTGAAACCCTTTTTGAACATAGCCTTACTCTTTACAGTGCATTTACACAAAACTGGCTGTCAATCACTCAATGCACTAGCAAAACATTTATCCATTGAATGAAATAAGTGATAAGCTTGCTGTCTAAATATCATTGTTCTTAGCAACAAATAGTCGTGCATAAACATACTGTATGCTGTCAGGAAGTGACGTGCACAGAAGGAACATATGAAAGTGGATTCCAGGTTTGTCATGTGATGCAAGTGCACTGAGCGAGGCCACATTTGGTGGGAATGTGGCCAGAAGTATGCAAATCACACCCTTATGGTCTCATGACAACCCGCTCTCACCACCAGCACTGGAAAATCCTGCAAGTGCACAGTGCACATTCTAAAAGGATTCACAAGTCTACCGTAATAGCCTATTAATTATTGGTTGAATTCTCCACTGATTGGCATTGGCTCAATACATCCTTCTTCATCTGGCCCAGGATCCATGATGCCTTTGGACATCCACAGCTTGTTTTGTCAGACTTCCATCTTCTCTGGTCTTCTACAGCACATTTCAACATGATGCCCTTAAAAATTAGTGTCATTATAACTACACCTAAAAGTAGATGCACATACTGTGTACTTTATAAACCTTATACTGTGCACCTGAATAAATTTATGCCCCACTAAGATCCCCACCCAAAAAGTGATCCCCACACTGTCCTTCTTCTAATACATAGACTCCACACTGTCTCCCTCATATACTATAACCACTACACCATCTATCTCCCATGAATTATGTCTACTAAACTGCCTTTCCTTCTGAAAAATATCCATCAAACCATCCCACCTTAGGAACTGTGGCCTATATGCTGTTGAACAGTGGCGTAACTAGAGTCTGGTGGGCCCCGGTGCGAAATTCAGACCTGGGCCCCCCCCCCCACGGACACACGTTGGTTGGATGCTTGGGCCCCGTGTAACGTTCAAAGTTCTATAAAGACTCACAAATTGACCCCTCTATTTATTAATGTCCCTCACCTGCTATATATGGTCCTCCTGCTGGAATATGGCCCTTATCCTGGTATATATGTTCCCCTTTCTGGTATATACGGTCTTCCTCCTCCCACCACGATAGGCGTCCAATTATTATAACGCATCCCATATTCCTCCATATATTACAATATATCCCCATAGTCCTCCATGTTTTATAATGCATCCCATAATCCCCCATTCATAAGGTAGCCCCAATAGTCATCCAGTTATTATAATGCACCCCCACTATCCTACATATAGTAGCCTCATAGACCTCTATATAGTATAATACAGCCTCACAGCCCTCTATACAGTATAATGCAGGCTCCGTCCTCCATGTAGTGCAGCCCCTATAGTGCAGCCTTATATATGCAGCCTCATAGCTCTCCATTAGTGCAGCCTTATATCTCTCTATATAATGTGTTATATATGCAGCCCCACCGAGATCTGAAAAATAGGATTAGTGACAACTGCACAAAACAGTAGACTCACTCCAAAACCCAGTGTCACCCCACATGTTAGCCTATTCCAGTAGTGGAGTCTTCTGCTCTCCTCTGTGCCCCACTCTCCACCTCCTCCTGTGTCCTCCTCTGTCCCCCATTCTCCTGTGTCCCACGCTCTCCTCCTCCTGTGTCCTCCATTCTCCTGTGTCCCCCACTCTCCTTCTCCTCTGTCCCCAGTTCTCCTGTGATCCCCACTCTCTTCCCCCTGTGTCCCCGCTCTCCTGTGACCCTCGCTCTCCTCCTCCGTCCCCTGTCCTCCTGTGTCCCCCGCTCTCTTCCTCTGCCCCTGTTCTCCTCCTCCTCCTCTATCCCCGTCCTCCTGTGTTCCCCGCTCCTCCCCCCTCACTCTGCCCCCGTTCACCTTCTGTCCCCCCACTCTCCTCCTCCTCCTCTGCCCCGCCTCCTCCTCTTCCCCTTTCTGTCCCCCATCTTTCCTCCTGTGTACCCCCTCTCTCCTCCATCCTTGTCCCCCGTTCCTTCCCTTGTATTCTCACCCCTCTCTTCCCTCTGTGTCCCCCGCTTCTCCTGTCCTGTCTCCTCCACTCCTGTCCTCCTGTGTCCCCGCCCCTCCTCCTCCTCTATCCACCGTTCCTCCTGTGTTCCCCACTCTCTTCCCTCTGTCCCCCGCTCCTGTGTCCCCTCTCTCTCTCTCCTCCTGTTCCCCACTGTCCCTCCTCTGTCCCCCGATTCTCGGTCCCTCTTCTATTGCGCCCGTCCTCCTGTTTTCCCCAGCTCCCTCCTCTCTGTCCCCCATCTCTCCATGTGTCGCCTCTCTCCTCCTCAGTGTCTTATCCTCCTGTGTCCTCAATCATCTCTGCACTCCCGTACTCCTGTCCCCCATTCCCCTGTTACCTTCTCCATGTGATCTCGCTCCTCCTCTGTCCCCCCTGCCCTCCTCCTGTGTCCTCCGCTCTTCCTCCTCCTTCCTGTGTCCCCGCTCTCACTCCTCCTCGTCCCATTCCCTGTGTCCCCCCCTCCTCCTCTCCGTGTCCTCCCAGTTCTCCTGTGTTCCCCACTCTCTTCCCCTCTCTTGTCCCCGTCTCTCCTGTGATCCCCGCTCTTCCCTCCTTCGTCCCTGTCCTCCTGTGTCCCCCGCTCTCCTCCTCCTGTCCCCATTTCCCCTGTCCCCTCTCTTCCTCCTGCTCCTTCCGTTTCCTCCCTGACTCTCCCTTCCTCCCTTGTCCCCGCTCTCCTCCTCTGTCCCCCGTTCTCCTGTGTCCCCGCTCTCTCCTCCTCTGTCCCCCTCTCCTCCTCTGTGTCCCCGTCTCCTCCTATGTCCTCCATTCTCTGTGTCCCACTCTCCTCTCCTCTGTCCCCAGTTCTCCTGTGATCCCCACCTCTTTCCCCTCTCTGTTCCCCGCTCTCCTCCTCGTCCCGCTCTCCGTCCCTTCCTCCTTGCCCCCGTTCTCTCTCTCCTCTATCCCTCCTCCTGTGTCCCCGCTCTCCTCTCCTCTGTCCCCAGTTCCCTGTGATCCCCACTCTTTCCTCCTGTTCCCACTCTCCTGTGTTCCTCACTCTCCTGATCTCCTCCTCTGTCTCCCTGTGTCCCCCCTCTCATCTCCTCCCTGTCCCTCCCGCTTCTCTCTGTGTCCCCCACTCTCCTCCTCCTCTGGTCCCCCCACCTTCTCCCCTCATGTGTCGCCCGCCTCCTCCTCCAGTGTCCTCCATTCTCCTGTGTTCCCAACTCTCCTCTCATCTGTCCCCAGTTCTCCTGTGATCCCACTCTTCCTCCTGTGTCCCTGCTCTCCTGTGTCCCTCGCTCTCCTCCTCCGTCTCCCATCGTCCTGTGTCCCCGTTTTCCTCCTGCTCTATCCTCCGTTCTCTTCTATCCCTGCTATCCTCCTCCTCCTGTGTCCCCCGCTCTCCTCCTCCTCTGTCCCCAGTTCCCCTGTGATCCCCACTCTCTTCCTCCTGTGTCCCGCTCCTGTGTTCCTCACTCTCCTGAGTCTCCTCCTTGTCTCCCTGTGTCCCCCGCTCTCCTCCTCTGTCCCCCGTTCTCCTATGTCTCCCGCTCTCCTCCTCTGTCCCCCGTTCTCCTGTGTCCCCTGCTCTCCTCCTCCTCTATCCTCCTGTGTCCCCCACTCTCCTCTTCCTCTGTCCCCAGTTCCCCTGTGATCCCCACTCTCTTCCTCCTGTGTCCCCACTCTCCTGTGTTCCTCACTCTCCTGAGTCTCCTCCTCTGTCTCCCTGTGTCCCCCCTCTCCTCCTCTGTCCCCCGTTCTCCTGTGTCCCCTGCTCTCCTCCTCTCTGTCCCCCACTCTCCTCCTCATGTGTCCCCGCTCCTCCTCCTCAGTGTCCTCCATTCTCCTGTGTTCCCAACTCTCCTCCTCATCTGTCCCCAGTTCTCCTGTGATCCCCACTCTTCCTCCTGTGTCCCTGCTCTCCTGTGTCCCTCGCTCTCCTCCTCCGTCTCCCTCATCCTGTGTCCCCGTTTTCCTCCTGCTCTATCCTCCGTTCTCTTCTATCCCCTGCTATCCTCCTCCTCCTGTGTCCCCGCTCTCCTCCTCCTTCCTGTCCCAGTTTCCCCTGTGTCCCCACTCTCTTCCTCCTGTGTCCCCCTCTCCTGTGTTCCCACTCTCCTGTCTCCTCCTCTGTCTCCCTGTGTCCCCCGCTCTCCTCATCTTCCCCCGTTCTCCTATGTCTCCGCTCTCCTCCTCTGTCCCCCATTCTCCTGTGTCCCCACTCTCCTCCTCCTCTGTCCCCCGCTCTCCTGTGTCCCCCGCTCTCCTCCTCCTCTGTCCCCCACTCTCCTCCTCATGTGTCGCCCGCCTCTCCTCCCAGTGTCCTCCATTCTCCTGTGTTCCCAACTCTCCTCCTCATCTGTCCCCAGTTCTCCTGTGATCCCCACTCTTCCTCCTGTGTCCCTGCTCTCCTGTGTCCCTCGCTCTCCTCCTCCGTCTCCCATCGTCCTGTGTCCCGTTTTCCTCTGCTCTATCCTCCGTTCTCTTCTATCCCTGCTATCCTCCTCCTCTGTGTCCCCCGCTCTCCTCCTCCTCTGTCCCCAGTTCCCTGTGATCCCCACTCTCTTCCTCCTGTGTCCCCGCTCTCCTGTGTTCCTCACCTCCTGAGTCTCCTCCTCTGTCTCCCTGTGTCCCCCGCTCTCCTCCTCTGTCCCCCGTTCTCCTATGTCTCCCGCTCTCCCCCTCTGTCCCCCTTCTCCTGTCCCTGCTTCCTCCTCCTCTATCTCCTTGTCCCCCACTCTCCTCTTCTCTGTCCCCAGTTCCCCTGTGATCCCACTCTCTTCCTCCTGTCCCACTCTCCTGTGTTCCTCACTCTCCTGAGTCTCCTCCTCTGTCTCCCTGTGTCCCCCGCCTCTCCTCCTCTGTCCCCCGTTCTCCTGTGTCCCCTGCTCTCCTCTCCTCTGTCCCCACTCTCCTCCTCATGTGTCGCCCGCCTCCTCCTCCAGTGTCCTCCATTCTCCTGTGTTCCCAACTCTCCTCCTCATCTGTCCCCAGTTCTCCTGTGATCCCCACTCTTCCTCCTGTGTCCCTGCTCTCCTGTGTCCCTCGCTCTCCTCCTCCGTCTCCCATCTCCTGTGTCCCCGTTTTCCTCCTGCTCTATCCTCCGTTCTCTTCTATCCCTGCTATCCTCCTCCTCCTGTGTCCCCCGCTCTCCTCCTCCTCTGTCCCCAGTTCCCCTGTGATCCCACTCTCTTCCTCCTGTGTCCCCGCTCTCCTGTGTTCCTCACTCTCCTGAGTCTCCTCCTCTGTCTCCCTGTGTCCCCCGCTCTCCTCCTCTGTCCCCCGTTCTCCTATGTCTCCCGCTCTCCTCCTCTGTCCCCCGTTCTCCTGTGTCCCCTGCTCTCCTCCTCCTCTATCCTCCTGTGTCCCCCACTCTCCTCTTCCTCTGTCCCCAGTTCCCCTGTGATCCCCACTCTCTTCCTCCTGTGTCCCCACTCTCCTGTGTTCCTCACTCTCCTGAGTCTCCTCCTCTGTCTCCCTGTGTCCCCCGCTCTCCTCCTCTGTCCCCCGTTCTCCTGTGTCCCCTGCTCTCCTCCTCCTCTATCCTCCTGTGTCCCCCACTCTCCTCCTCCTCTGTCCCCAGTTCTCCTGTGATCCCTACTCTCTTCCTCCTGTGCCCCCGCTCTCCTGTGTCCCTCACTCTCCTCCTCTGTCTCCCTGCATCCCTCGTTTTGCTCCTCCTCTATCCCCCGTCCTCCTGTATCCCCCGCTCTCTTTCTCCTCTGTCCCCTTTTTCTGTCTCCCCCGCTTTCCTCCACACAGCGGCGGCCGGCGTGACAGAGAGCGAGTACCAGCCGGGCAAGGAGCGGGGGAGGGAGACGGATCCCCACCAGTGACGCAAGCGGCCCGGGCAAAGCAAGAGAGGGGCCAGACCACATGCAGGCAGGCAGGGGAGGCGGCCTAAAACACACATCTGCCAGCGCCGTGAGTACCTGCTCTGCTCTGCCTCCCGGCTTGTGGAGCAGTGGGGGCGGGCGGGCATTGCTGCTCGGCTGCAGGAAGTGTCTTCTGTCACTTCCAGTCCTCCCTCCGCTCCTCTTCCGGCGCTACCGCAGTCGCGGCGGGCGGCTGGAGGCACGGGCATCGGGGCCCCCCGGGGAGCTCGGGGCCCCCCCAGGGGGCGGGCCCGGTCGCGCCCGCGACCCCTGCGACCGCGGTAGTTACGCCACTGCTGTTGAAACTACTAATGTACCTGCAATATGAACAATGGCCTCCATACTGTCCACATCTTCCGTGCCCCTCCTCACCCTGACCCCTCTCAATATTGTGCCCTATTTACACACTGTACAGCCTCCATAATGGACCTTCACATTGTCCTTTCTATTTGTTTGCTGCCTTCAACATGTGCCCTGACATTGTCCCTCACAAATGGCTTCCCCATACTGTGCTCTCGTGTAAAGCCCTTGTAATGGGGGGCTTTCATTCCCTGCTTTTCAACCCCACCCAGCGTCCGCAACTGATGGAATGACCACTGTCACCGGTCTTGAGAATAACAGTTGTGTTTACTTTTGCAGGAAAAGGGAATATAACATGGAGAAAAATACTTCACATTTCATGTGGTTAGTCCATGGCAGGTAAAGTTCAGAATTAGATTCTGACATTGAATTGAGGTTCCCGAGCTTTAAGAACCTGATTTTTTAGATGTAGTACTTATAAGTTGTTATAGAGAGTTTCAGAGTTATTTTGTAGCTTTATGCAGAAGATTATATGTGGCAAGAGTATTTTATAGACCTGGGAGTCCTGGGGTAATTTCACAGCTAGTCCCAGTACATGCAGGAATACAGTTGTGGCCAAAAGTATTGACACTCCTGCAATTCTGTCAGATAATACTCAGTTTCTTCCTGAAAATGATTGCAATCACAAATTCTTTGGTATTATTATCTTCATTTAATTTGTCTTCAATGAAAAAAGAGAATGAAGCAAAAAGCAAAACATTGATCATTTCACACAAAACTCCATAAATGAGCCGGACAAAAGTATTGGCACCCTCAGCCTAATACTTGGTTGCACAACCTTTAGCCAAAATAACTGCGATCAACCACTTCCGGTAACCATCAATGAGATTCTTACTATGCTCTGCTTGGATTTTAGACCATTCTTCTTTGGCAAACTGCTCCAGGTCCCTGATATTTGAAGGGTGCCTTCTCCAAACTGCCGTTTTTAGATCTCTCCACAGGACTGGACTCATTGCTGCCACCTTAGAAGTCTCCAGTGCTTTCTCTCAAACCATTTTCTAGTGCTTTTTGAGGTGTGTTTTGGGTCATTGTCCTGCTGGAAGACCCATGACCTCTGAGGGAGACCCAGCTTTCTCACACTGGGCCCTACATTATGCTGCAAAATTTGTTGGTAGTCTTCAGACTTCCTAATGCCATGCACACGGTCAAGCAGTCCAGTGCCAGAGGCAGCAAAGCAACCCCAAAACATCAGGGAACCTCCGCCATGTTTGACTGTAGGGACCGTGTTCTTTGCTTTGAATGTCTCTTTTTTCCCCTGTAAACTCTATGTTGATGCCTTTGCCCAAAAAGCTCTACTTTTGTCTCATCTGACCAGAGAACATTCTTCCAAAACGTTTTAGGCTTTCTCAGGTAAGTTTTGGCAAGCTCCAGCCTGGCTTTTTTATGTCTCGGGGTAAGAAGTGGGGTCTTCCTGGGTATCCTACCATACAGTCCCTTTTCATTCAGACGCTGAAGGATAGTACGGGTTGACACTGTCGTACCCTCGGACTGCAGGGCAGCTTGTTAGCCACTTGTTAGGTTAGCCACAGTGCCATGGGCTTTAAACTTCTTGATGACACTGCGCACGGTAGACACAGGAACATTCAGGTCTTTGGAGATGGACTTGTAGTGTTGAGATTGCTCATGCTTCCTCACAATTTGGTTTCTCAAGTCCTCAGACAGATCTTTGGTCTTCTTTCTTTTCTCCATGCTCAATGTGATACACACAAGTACAGAGGTTGAGTCAACTTTAATCCATGTCAACTGGCTGCAATTGTGATTTAATTATTGCCAACACCTGTTAGGTGCCACAGGTAAGTTACAGGTGCTGTTAATTACACAAATTAGAGAAGCATCACATGATTTTTCTAACAGTGCCAATACTTTTGTCCACCCCCTTTTTTATATTTGGTGTGGAATTATATCCAATTTGGCTTTAGGACAATTCTTTTTGTGTTTTTTTCATTGAAGACAAATTAAATGAAGATAATAATACCAAAGAATTTGTGATTGCAATCATTTTCAGGAAGAAACTGAGTATTATCTGACAGAATTGCAGGGGTGTCAATACTTTTGGCCACAACTGTATGTCTAGTGAAGCACATGTAGGTCCGGACTGCGAGGATCCAGGGTAGAAAGCTTTTAGCATACTGTGTGTGGAAGACAGAGAAGTATCACAGGCTTTGGACCTCTGTCTCATGTCTACATTGAGACTTCAAATTAAACATGTTTTTTTTTCCTTTGGCAGTTAAGAAGTTAATTTCAGTCTCTGCTACCAGCAAGCTAGCTAGGTCTTGGCCAGGTGTAGCCACTCTGTGATGACCCAATCCCCTTTATATGATCACATGGTTCCTAGCCAAGCAGCCTTTGGTGAAGGTGCTTTTCTGGAGAGTTGACTACTGCCAAGCCGTATGCTGCCAACGGAGCTAGGCAGCAGGCGTGAAGTTGTTTGTTGTACTGTGCTGTTGCGGCTGTCAAGTCTTTTACGGGCACGGCCATCCGGAATCTGAAGTAATGGTCTACAGTTGTCAAGGCATAGGTGTAGCCAGTTCTACTTGGAGCTAACTTCACATGGTCCAAGGCTACAATTTGGAGTGGTTGCATTGTTACAATAGGTTGAAGTGGTGCTCTTTGACTCTGCTTAGGGATGGGCGAATCTACTCGCTAGGACTCGTTACTCGGCGAGTAGTAAGGGACTCGCAGGACTCGGTACTCTGCGAGTTTCCCAGTGATTACTCGCACGAGTCCAATGCAAATCAATATCAATCCTAGTTTTGTCAGAAACGCTGACAAAACTAGGATTGCCATTGTTTGCATTAGACTCGGCTACTGTGCCAGTGATAGCAGGGAAACTTGCAAAGTAACTGCTGTTTCTTTGCAAGCCGAGTCCAGCTGTCTTCTCTGTGCAGCTCCAGGGTCCTAGAGCCCGCCTGCTCACAGACATGATGTAGCAGTGCTGAGATTGTTCTCAGTCTGCTCATTCCCTGTGCATATAGACATCTATATCTATGCACAGGGGATGTAGCAGAGAGGACATCGCGTTTTGGACTGCGTCGGACAGAAGAGGATTTTTTTAACCTAAAGATGGGGTCTCTAATGGCTTTTTTTTATTTCAAATTAAAATTTTTCTCTGTGTTGTGTTTTTTTAACCCTTTATTGGAGATTCTTAGTGGCTGGGTCAAACGTGGCCTGACATTAAGAATCTCGGGCTTAATACCAGCTTGTATAACAAAGCTGGTATTAACCCCTTTATTACCCAGCGTGCTACCGCCACCAGGGCCGCTGGAAGAGCGTGGTTCAGCGCCAGAGGATGGCGCTTCAATGAACGCGCCATCTTCTGGGGCGGCTGCGGGCTGCAATTTGCAGCGGGGGGTGCCCAGAAAGCTTGGGCATCCCTGCGCTGCGGACTCCAGCCCCCAGCTGCTTAGCTGTACCTGGCTAGACATAGAAATTGCGCGGAGCCCCACGCATTTTTTTTTTTATTATTTAATGAATTTCAGAGTCAGAGTCTCAGAGTCGGAGTCTCCTCAGAGTCGGAGTCTCAGAGTCGGAGTCTCAGAGTCGGAGTCGCCTCAGAGTCGGAGTCGCCTCAGAGTCGGAGTCGCCTCGGAGTCGGAGTCGTCTCGGAGTCGGAGTCGTCTCGGAGTCGGAGTGGGAGTCGGAGTCGCCTCGGAGTCGGAGTCGTCTCGGAGTCGGAGTCGTCTCGGAGTCGGAGTCGTCTCGGAGTCGGAGTCATCTCGGAGTCGGAGTCGGAGTCGTCTCGGAGTCGGAGTCGGAGTCGTCTCGGAGTCGGAGTCGTCTCGGAGTCGGAGTCGTCTCGGAGTCGAGTCGGAGTCGTCTCGGAGTCGGAGTCGTCTCGGAGTCGGAGTCGTCTCGGAGTCGGAGTCGGAGTCGTCTCGGAGTCGGAGTCGTCTCAGAGTCGGAGTCGTCTCGGAGTCGGAGTCGTCTCGGAGTCGGAGTCGTCTCGGAGTCGGAGTCGGAGTCGTCTCGGAGTCGAGTCGGAGTCGGAGTCGTCTCGGAGTCGGAGTCGTCTCGGAGTCAGAGTCGTCTCGGAGTCGGAGTCGGAGTCGTCTCGGAGTCGGAGTCGGAGTCGTCTCGGAGTCGTCTCGGAGTCGGAGTCGTCGTCTCGGAGTCGGAGTCGTCTCGGAGTCGGAGTCGTCTCGGAGTCGGAGTCGTCTCGGAGTCGGAGTCGTCTCAGACTTGGAGTCGTCTCGGAGTCGGAGTCGTCTCGGAGTCGAGTCGGAGTCGGAGTCGTCTCGGAGTCGGAGTCGTCTCGGAGTCGGAGTCGTCTCGGAGTCGTGTCGGAGTCGGAGTCGTCTCGGAGTCGGAGTCGTCTCGGAGTCGGAGTCGTCTCGGAGTCGAGTCGGAATCGTCTCGGAGTCGGAGTCGTCTCGGAGTCGGAGTCAAAAAAATGCGTGGGGCTCCGCGCAATTTCTATGTCTAGCCAGGTACAGCTAAGCAGCTGGGGGCTGGAATCCGCAGCGCAGGGATGCCCAAGCTTTCTGGGCACCCCCAGCTGCAAATTGCAGCCCGCAGCCGCCCCAGAAGATGGCGCGTTCATTGAAGCGCCATCCTCTGGCGCTGAACCCCGCTCTTCCAGCGGCCCTGGTGGCGGTGGCACGCTGGGTAATAGAGGTTAGGGCCAGCTTTGTATTATCAGCTGGCCCTAAGCCCGAAATTTATGGCGGTCACGCCAATATTAGACATGACCGCCATGAATTTCTATTAAATTGTTTTAAAAAAAACACAACACAGAAAAAATTTTTTATTAGAAATAAAAAAAAAAGCCATTAGGGACTCCATCTTTAATTAAAAAAATCCTCTTCCGTCCGACGCAGTCCAAAACGCGATGTCCTCTCTGCTACATCCCCTGTGCATAGATATAGATGTCTGTACACAGGGAATGAGCAGACTGAGAACAAGCTCAGCTCTGCTACATCATCTCTGTGCACAGACATTCATGTCTGTACACAGGGAATGAGCAGACTGAGAACAATCTCAGCACTGCTACATCAGGCAGCAGGCAGGCTCTAGGACCCTGGAGCTGCACAGAGCAGACAGGACTCTTATCTGTGCGAGTTTCCCAGCGATTACAGTTGCAAAGTAAACGAGTCCAATGCAAATAAATGACAAAACTTGGATTGCTTCAGGCTGAAGCTTCCGAGACACATCTGCGATTTATAAATCTCACACTACTCGCTATTACTCGCTTCTCCATTCATTAACATTGGACTCGCTAGACTCGCAACGAGTAGCGAGTCCTGGGCTCGGAATCGCTAGAGTCAAGCGATTCCGAGTAATTTAGGATTCGCCCATCACTAACTCTGCTGCTCCTTTGTGCGTAGGCTACATGGTCCACAGTTCTTACACCATCTTTCTATGGATCCTCGCATGCCAACCCAGTAGAATCTGTCCTTGAGCAACATTTCCAATTTCTTCCACCCAAAGTGTCCAGTTTTGTTGTGGTACGCGTTCAATATCATTTGAACTTCTCTCCGGGGTACGATGATTTGCCAGACCATCTTGTGGGTTCTGGGTTAATATACCTTCTGCAAAGCTTCTCCTGGTAAATGAACAGTTTGCTTCTTTTGCTCCACAGGTGTTTGGCTTCTGGTGAAGGATTTGAAGATAACTTTGCTGACTCCTGAGTTATCAGTTCTTTGATTAAGCTGATAGCAGGGTCACTGTCTTGAGCCTCCTTCCAGCCGAAGTGTGGTAACGGGTCCACTACTCTCTCAGGAAGTTCTGTGTGGACTTGCTGACATTGGGACACTCTCAACTGATAGAAGGTGGGTAGCTCTATCTCTTCCAGCTTATCCTCGTCCAACTCCATATCTGCTAGGTGAGGCATCCTTGAAAAGGCATCTGCGTTACGTTGTTATGCCCAGCCCGGTACTTGATGGTAAACTGGTAAATGGATAATCTTGTCATCCATCTCTGTTCCTTGGCTCCCAATTTCACAGTTTCCAGGTCGGTCAAGGGGTTGTTATCTGTAAAGGCAGTAAACTTGCTTGACGCCAGATAATCTTTAAATCTTTCTGTGACGGCCCAGACCAAGGCCAGAAACTCCAACTTGAACGAGCTGTAGTTGTCAGGGTTCCTTTCGGTAGGGCGAAGCTTCCGGCTATCATAGGCAATCACTTTCTCTTTGCCTTCCTGCTTCTAGGAAAGTACCGCTCCTAACCCCACGTTACTGGCATTGGTGTACAGTAGGAATGGTAGGTTGTAGTCGGGGTAAGCCAGGATCTCTTCACCTGTTAAGGTACCGTCACACGCGGCAATATTGCTAGGCAATTTCACTGGCAATTTGCTGGTTGCAGTGAAATCATGGACACATTTTGTTGCTGTGTACAAATGGAACAAGGTGTAAATGATTTCACTGCAACCAGCAAATTGCCAGTGAAATTGCCTAGCAATGTTGACGCATGTGACGGTACCTTTAGAGCTTCTTTCATCTGTTTGAATGACTCTTCTTGTTCCTTGCCCCACTCCAAGCGTGGATGTTTGGACTTGCCTTTCTGGGGTTGGCCTACTAGGAGGTTCTGCAGTGGAACAGCCTTCTTCATGTACTCCTTTAAGAATCTCCGGTAGTATCCCACCAATCTCAGGAACTGTCGGTCCTTCTTGAGGGTTTTTGGTTTTGGCCATTCCTTGATGATAGCGACCTTGTCTGGATCTGGGGCCACTCCTTCGGAACTGACTATGTGCCCCAGGTACTGTACCTTCAGTTTTAACAGGTGGCATTTGGATGTTTCAGATTCATCCCGTATTTGGACAAGGCTTCAAATACATACCTCCGCTAGATGGGTCAGGTGTTCTTCATAAGACTTAGAATACACAATGACATCATCCAGGTAAAGCAGTACCGTCTCGAAGTTCTTGTGCCCCAGGCAACACTTCATCAGCCTCTGGATCGTTCTGGGTGCATTACATAGTCCGAAGGGCATGCTGTTGAATTCACATAGGCCCATGGGCGTGGTAAATGCCGTCTTCTCACGGTCTTCTTCTGCAACGGAGACCTGCCAGTACTCACTAGTGAGATCTAGGGTTGAAAACTAACTGTCAGACTTCAATGCAGCTAGTGATTCTTCAATGCGTGGTAACGGGTAAGCATCTTTGTGTGTTATGCAATTTATTTGCCTGTCATCTACACACATTCTCATACTGCCATCTTTCTTTCTGACTAGGACTAATGGAGCTGCCCAGGGACTACAACTATCTCTGATAACCCCTGCGTCCTTCATGTCCTGTAACATCTCTTTGGCTTTCTGATAGTATGCAGGTGGAACACAGGCCTGTATCGCTCTTTTATAGGTGGATGTGTTCCCGTAGGGATGTGATGTTGTACCCCTTTGATCCTACCAAAGTCAAGTGGATGCTTACTGAATACTTGTTCAAATTCTTGGACTACCCTGTAGACACCTTGCTTTTGATCCACGGGAGTGGAGTCAGTTCCTACGTGGAGCTGTTGACACCAATCCTCTGGCTGCTCCTTAGCGTTGTTATTCTCTGCCTCCTGGGGGAGAGGTAAGGGTCCCACTGTTTATATTTCATTGTTATGTACAGCTTAGCAATGGTGATATACCTGCGTAGTTTGACCTCCTCACTGACACAGTTTAAGATGCGAACTGGTACTCTTCCCTTGTGTACATCAACAACCCCCCTGGCTGTCAAGAGTGTAGGCCTGTGCTCTGAGCTGATGGGCTCCACTACCGTCTGATAGTCCTGCCCTCTCAAACCTATTGCTGCTCGACACCAAATAATCATTTCACTTATTGGAGGTATTACAATAGGAAGCGGATCTGTTACCCATGTGGTACCAATTTCACCACCTGTAAGTTTTACCTGTTGCTGATGCAGGAGGGCTCTTATCTCTCTCTGGAGAACCTTCTTCTGCCCAGGTTTGGCAGTGTCTGCAATCTGTTGAAGCAAGAACAACACCTCATCCATGCAATTGCTAACAACATTTGTACCGAGGATAATTTATGGATCCCTGTTATTGGGATTTTCTTCCACTACAATAACCCATTGGTCTTGTAATTTCACCCACCCCACTTTTATGGGTACTTCTCTAACCCCAATATAGTAAGTGGTTCACTGTTAGAAGCATAAATGTTAACATTGATATCAGGTGGCTTAAGTTCATTACATGATTAAAATTGTTTGTAAAGGATATCAGGTATTGTGGTCATTTGTGACCCGGTGTCCAACAAAGCAGGTGTCGACATGCCATCTAGTATGATAGACAGGAAAGGTCGCTGTCCAATGTAGGTATCATACCAGCCGGCTGGGCCCTGTTGAGTTACTCCTGAGGTTCGGCTCCGGCCCCCAGGGTCTGCTCGTTTAAAGAACAGTACCTCGCAATGTGGCCCGTCTTGTTGCAGCGTCGGCAGATGGGTTCCCTGGTGGAGCTGTAGTGGTCGGTGGTCCTCCCTCTGGGCGACGTGGTCTTCCTCCCTCTCATCCACAGGACATCCTCTGGGCTGTCGGCAAGCTGAATTAGAGGCTGAGCTTTAGGCAGCGGCTTTGGTTTTGGCCCCTGCTGCAGCTGTAGGGCTTCCATGACAGTGGCTAGGTTCTTACCCAGCTGGCGCACCTAGGCATATAAAGAGTCAATCCTGTTAGAGTTGGGGACTGAACACGGCTTTCAACTGCAGGCACAAGTACTGGTGTTGATGTAGCCGGAGCCTTGCCACTGCACCACAGCTGGATGACAGCTTCAGGAGTCTCCACTGGCTGTAACCCCTTTATGGCCATGTCCTTTAAAGTGTTAAAGTCAGCGTCCGGGTTGTTCAGGGACCACCAGCGTAAGGTTTTGTTGTCCTCTGGTGATTGGAGCCCCCGATAAATTGCTCAATCAAAAGTTTATTTTCATCAGGGACACTAGCAGGGTTGACTTGCTTTAGGGCCCACAGCACCTCCTGCAGGCACCAGGCATAGGTCCAGATGTCATCTTCAGGCTTTTGATAGCAATGATAAAAGCGCATCCTTATGTCAGCCTCATTACAGTCCTCAAAAGCAACTTTTAATTTGTTCAAAATTACAGCTACTGATCCCCGTTCAGCGGCAGACCAAGATTCAACTTCTCTCTCTGCTGCTCCAGTTAACTATCCCAACACCACAGCAGCGCGCTGCCTGTCAGTCATTGCATACATGTCCAGTATGCTGCAGAATTTTCTTTTGAAGGCAGGCAGGGTATCAGGGCGATCATCGCACCGGGGTAACCACTTAGCACCCTGGACATACGGTAGCGAGATCGGCCGGTGGGTCAGCGGCTCTACTGGTTGGAGCCGTGGTCGTTTGGAGGTGATTCACAGGGTCTGCGAAGGTGTTTTCATCATTGCTGATGTGGCAGACATTTTCGGACCTCCCCCCTAGTGCATCACGGCCAGTCTTTAAACAGTTAAACAGTTCGGGAGTTTCCGGAGTAGGCCAATGTGCTTTGGCAGTTTTCGGCAGAGCGGTGGGCGTGTTTCATTTTTGCTCTCTGCAAGCCGTCACGCCCTCTTTCTTCCCGCTCAGCGCGTAGTAATGGCGGCTTAATCTAACAGTCACAATTCACGGTTAAAACATGGCACACAGTACCGGGCACGGGATCCTGTTCGTGATGCCAGCAAGTTATGAGTCGCCCAGGGCAGTGGGGAACTCGGGTATCCGGGCCCTTGCCGCTGTGGTTGGGGATGTCACTGGTGGCCTGCCCGGACCCGTGGCCTCGGAGACTGAACTTAAAAAGGGGAATATATGTACAGGGGAAATAAAGTTTATAATATAGTTCACGTGACGCCACCCGCAGCTTCTGGTGATTGAGCACCTACGCCGCTCCAGTCCTCCAGAGGGTAGTGGTATAGCGGCCTTAATGGTACAACTCCCTGCAGGTGGAGCTCATTCCCCGGGGCAGGGATGCACCAGTGATGATAGGGGTGCTGGTGATGGATGGATGAGCAGGGACCTGGCCGGATGGTTGTATAACGTGACAGCCTCTGAGTATAGCAGGAGCACGGAGAAGGAACTAACACACACACCGCTGGTTGCTCTTTACCTTTTTACTGGTGTTGAAGCAGATAAATCATCCAGAGTACCACCGGGTGTTCAGGATGCACTTCTGGGTTGCTTTCCCTGTGTGTGTGTGTGTGAAGCCCCTGCCTGTGCAGAACTTGGCTGGCCTCCTCTGCTCTCTCGTTCTCCTCCTGTGCTGTCATCGGGATACCCTTTGTTGACCACCGCTGATTCTCTCCCCACCGTGCCTGGCTCCCAGGTATGTGACAGCGCAGGAATCCGGGAAATTGAAGTTTCCACGGTTTTCCAGTGTTCTCCACTGGGCCTGGTGCACTCCAGTGGATGCGGACTTTGGTGTCCGGTGGTTGCTCGAGGGTGAGCCTAACGCTGGCTCCACAGTTCCCCCACTATTCTGCCTCTTCTCCTTGCCTCTCGACCCCACTCTTGGGCCTTGCAGGGCTACCAGAGACTGGTCAGGAGGACTGGCTCGGGCCTAATGCGACACCGAACACCAGCACTTCTTTGCAGTGTCTGCACACACTCTGTCTAACTCCACCCCTAGCACCAGTATTTATAGGGGATCCTGCCTAAAAGCAGCAGGTTGAGCTCCCCCTACTGTGCTGGGGTGGAAGGTGTTGCGTGTAGCTGTGTACCCGCTGTGGAAATCCATCCATGCTGCGGGTGAGTCTGTGGGTACCTGTGGTTAGCATGGCGCCACACTAGCGTTCCTGCCGGCCACTCCCTATTGAAGGCTTACATCAGGGCCAGCGAGGGCTTAAGGTATCCTGCTCGGCGATGAGTTGAAAGAACTCATATAGGGACAGTAGGGAGATCAGGGCACAGCTGCAGGTGAGTGCAGGGGGTCACCTCTTCCTGTTCCCTATGAGCAGGGCCCTCCACTGTATTTATCCGTCTGGTGTCTCCCTGTCTGCTGTTCTGTGTAGTGCACTGGACATCCTGGTAGTTGGACATTCCTTTTAGTCCAAGCGTGACAATCTCTAGCCTGAGATACTTTTTTTTCAGACCCATTATGGATTCTACAGCTGCGTTCGCCCAGTTTAAGCAGGCTCTTTCACAGGAGGTGACAGATCTGCGGGAACAGGTGGTGCAACAGCTGCATTATATCACGGGTTTGCTTGTCTCTGCCCAGGTGCAGACCCAACCGGAACCCAAGATTCCCCTCCCTGATAGGTTTTAGGGGGTGTGTGATAAGTTTTGGGCATCTCAGGAGGCCTGCAAGTTATACTTCAGGCTCCGTTCGCGTCTTCGGGTAGCGAAGAACAGAGAGTGGGGATCATTGTCTCCCAGTTGTGAGGAGATCCCCAGTCCCGGGATTTCTCTCTACCGATCGACTCTCCATCTATGAGGTCGGTAGATGAGTTTTTTGCGGCTTTAGCCCTTGTATATGGGGACCTTGATGGCATTTCTCCGGCAGTCGAATCTCTGTAGACTCCGCCAGGGGACGTAGCCAGCTGAGGAGAACTGTTCAGAGTTCCGGAGGTGGGACACGGACACCCAATGGAATGACCCGGCTCTTAGTAGTCACTTCTGTCATGGGTTGTCTAGTAGGCTCCAGGACTCCATGGCTCAGTACTCTTCTCCAGAGTTGCTGGAGGCCACTATATCCCTTGCAATCAGAATAGATTGACATCTCAGGGAGAGACCCAGTCGGTCCCAGCCCCCTGTTCTATCCATGGAGGAGATCACACAGTTGCTTGTAGATGAACCTATGCAGATGGGAGGTGTCCCCTCATGTTGGGTCACCTGTAGTTTGCCATGGGGTCACTTCGTGGGTGCCTGTCCATCCATCCCCAGACAAATATCCCAAAAGCCGATTCCCCCAGGTCGTGTGGAGGGTAGTGACCTGGGTGTGTATGTTTCCTCCATTTTTCCCTCTTTTCTGACTGCTATCCCTCCGGGACAAAGAGGAGATCCAATTCCCACTCTTCAGGTTATGTTATGCCTCAGTCTCTCCTCCAGGGATCCGTGGGAGGAGTTGTCCATACGGGGGACCCGGCTCCTGAATGTACGGTTCCTAAAGCCAGTTCTGTCAGAGGTGTATGCTCCCAATACACTGTCTGAGGAGCTGCTCTCCCCATGTCATTTTGAGGAAGGCAACCTGGGCGTATACATTTTCTCTATACTTCCCTGTCCTCCGATTAATGTGCACAAGGAGCAAACGGAGAGAAGGCGCACTGTTTCTCCTTCTGCCCAGGTTCTTTCTAGACCTATGTGCCCCCCAGGAGAGGTGGTGGAGGGGGTGGTTGTCCCTACGGAAGCTCCTCATCCTGAGGGTGGGTGTTGCAGGTTTCGGGGGTGACACCTCAGTTGTCAGTCCTTCTAGGGGATGTTCACGTTCCAAAAGACGCATGCCTGGTAATAAACATGCAGGTCCGGACCTGCATGTGAATGACTGTGTGGGGGTGTCCACTAATGCCATCAAGTGGATGTGTGCTTCAGGAGCTCTGGGCTCTGGGTTTGTCAGTCCGTATCAGGTGTTGGAGATTGTTAATCCTTCAGCCATCCAGTTGGAGCTACCCTCGGTACTTGGTGCGCGTACCGTGTTTCACAGGGCATGGCTCCGGAGATGTATTGTGTCCCTGGAGCTGACGTTTAATACATCCTTACCTCACTGCACAGGTGATATCCTTGAGGGACGGGATGTTCCGGAATTGACTGCTGGTAGTTCATGGCGTTCTTTCCGTAGGTGTTCTCATGACTAATCCACCAACGGTGGTCTGGAGGCCCCTCGTTAATTGGGAGGTACTGTTACGAAAGTCTCTCTTACCTGGGAGACTTGTGGCTGGTTTGGATCTCTGTCTCCTGACTATATTGAGACTTCATATTAAGTTTGCTTTTTTCCTTTGGCAGTTAAGAAGTTACTTTCAGTCTCTGCTACCAGCAAGCTAGCTAGTCTTGGCCAGGTGTGGTCACTCTGTGATTACCCCATGGTTCCAGCATGCTTTGCTGGAGATTGAACTTCATTCCTAGCCAAGCAGCCTTTGGTGAAGGTGGTTTTCTGGAGAGCTGACTACTGCCAAGCCGTCTCCTGCCAACGGAGCTAGGCAGCAGGCGTGGAGTTGTTTGTTGTACCTTGTCTGTCATCCCCTCCCCTTTTGTCTTCATTATTGCAGTGGTGGGACTAGCGCTCCTGACCGCCATTCCCTATTAAGGGCTAACATCAGAGCCAGCGAGAGTTTAAGATATCCTGCTCGGCGACGAGTTGAAAGAACTCGTATAGGGACGGTAGGGAGATCAGGGCACAGTCACAGGCGAGTGCAGGAGGTCACCTCTTCCCCTTTCCCTATGAGCAGGGCCCTCCACTGTATTTATCCCTCTGGTGTCTCTCTCTCTGTTGTTCTGTGTAGCGCACCGGAAATCATTGGTCAGTGCACCACTTTCACGCACGGTAGTTGGACATTCCCCTTAGTCCAATAGTGACAGTTACTCACAGTCCAGGGGTACTTAAAGGGATAGACATAATCTGGATGGGGTCACAACATACTCCCCCTGTTGAAGTGAGCCATCCTCGGCGATTGTGTGAGTAGACGACTACTAAAGAAAGGAAGGCAAGATACATACAATGTCTTTTGGGGTCTACTTTATTCTTCTCTGTCCCTACCACCATCACAGAGATCTCCTGCCAGTCCTACGGTCTGTCACTAGCCGATCCGGTTGGTCCCTTACTGGTACGGACGGGAGCAGCAGGAGTGCACAATTTCTCCCGCCACCGGAATTCGGTCCACAACCACTAGTGCCCTCAACTGGTTTCAGTCCTGAGGGGTGAGATGTCCTTGTGGGCTAACAGTAACATGATTACTGTGGGCCTGCAGCTCATCGGTCTGCGGTCAGAGGTGAATTACTGACTGCCTCAGCTTCCCGCGTTGCCGGTGTCTTCCCCCAACATGACCAGCCAGCTCCAACCAGTCCTGGTCCGTTGCCTGCTGTCCTGGGCCCCCACGTAAAGATGGGGATCCCTCCTGTCAGTGGCACTGTCAGGTCTGTCCTTCCCGACTGCCTTCCCAGTACTGTCTGAAGTAAACTATCACTCACTCTCACTACTCCACCCTAGGCTCCACCCCCTTTTGGGACCTACTAAATTACCAGTTCCCCCTATTCTAAGTGGCCTAATCCTAGGTATGTGTGCAAAAAACAGACTCCATAGGTTAAACCCTGAACTGACAACTTACAGAGATATCACATTGTTGTTTAAAGTGCAATACCTCCCTGTGGCGCCTAGCCAGAGGGGCGCCACACATGGATGTATATGAAGTTAATTCAACTAAAAAGCAAGGTGCTTGGTATTAACCAGGTGTGGAGGCTTAAACATTACCGTATATACTCGTGTATAAGCCGACCCGTGTATAAGCCGACCCCCCTACTTTTGCCCCAAAATCTGGGAAAACCTATTGACTCGTGTATAAGCCGAGGGTGGACCCCATCACAGGTATACAGCCCCCAGCAGTGTGGTATACAGGCCCACTCAGTGGTATACAGGCCTCCCCAGTGGTAGTATACAGCCCCCAGCAGTGTGGTATACAGCAGCCTCCCCAGTGGTATATACAGGCTCCAGCAGTGTTACAGCAGCCTCCCCAGTGGTATATACAGCAGCAGCCCCAGTAGTAGCATACAGCAGCCCCAGTGGTAGTATACAGCAGCCACAGAGGTATATACAGCCCCAGTGGTAGTATACAGCAGCCCCAGAGGTATATACACAAGCCCCAGTGGTAGTATACAGCAGCCCCAGTGGAGTATACAGCAGCCCCAGAGGTATATACAAAAGCCCCAGTGGTAGTATACAGCAGCCCCAGTGGTAGTATACAGCAGCCTCAGAGGTATAAACAGCCCCAGTGGTAGTATACAGCAGCCCCAGAGGTATATACAGCCCCAGTGGTAGTATACAGCAGCCCGCCCGCCACCCCCATCAGTATACAGGCCCCCCCATCAGTATAATGATTTTACTTTGCAGGTTTTGCGGAGCAAGGGGGGGGCCCTGGATACTGATGGTGGGGCCTGTATACTGATGGGGGTGGGGCGGACGGGCGGCTGTATACTACCACTGGGGCTGGATATGACTCACGTATGAGCCGAGGGGGGGGACTTTTCAGCCCAATTTTTGGGCTGAAAAACTTGGCTTATACGCGAGTATATACGGTACTGAATTGACAGTCTAGTTAATTAAATAAATAAATACAATACTAACTAAATAAATACAAGGATATATACACATGGGAAAAGATATGGCTTTTTAGTCTCTGTAGCAGGCTGAAAGTATTCCTTTTGTGTTTTCCTCTAAACGCCTCAACACTTGATCTTCCTCTTGGGCAGGAACGATACAGTCTGCTGTTTCTGGTGGGGCTGGCAGAGGACCTGCAACAGGAGCAGGAACTGAAACAGGAACATACCGATAGCACGGAAGGATAAATTGATAGCTGTAGAGGGACACTTCTACCGTAGGTTGTCTGGGTGGTGGTCTCAAGGCAGAAATTGGTGTGTAGACCAGCATCACATGTGTAGAAGATGGGGAAATCACCAGTGCATCCTTTGGTTCATAACTTTATATGGTTTCTGTGCACTGTCTGTTGGGGCCATTCCGGGTTTCCTCGCTTCAAAAACACCCGACTCTGGATATGAGATTGTTCTGTCTCCGACATCCAGTTCATCTCCAAATATTTGTTTTTGCATAATTTTGTTATTAATTAGTATAGTTGTAGATTCTTAATGAGCTTTATCTCATATGTAGTGTTCTGGTTCCTCTAGCGGCCAATGTTATTTATGTAATTCCATTTCCATATGAATTCTCCTCCTCCTCGCAATGCATTCTGGTAGCTCAGCCTCTATTTTACCTTTATATCTGGAAGGAAGAAGACACACAGTACTACAGTTCCCGCAAGATTGCATTGCCGGTATGTAACTATACCTTTTTTAGCTGTGTTCCGCTCTAATATTAGCCTATCTAAGTGTGGCGCTCCACTACGTAGGTGCCACAGAAGGGGTACTGCACCCAGAAAAGCGGTGTAGTACTCCACTGCAATTGGGACAATGGTCACAAGATGGAGCCCTAGAGCTGACACCCACACACTAGGACAGTAGTCAGGCAGCTGCTGCAAAGGCAAATAAAATAATGGGATGCATTAAAAGAGGCATAGATGCTCATGAGGAGAACATAATTTTACCTCTATACAAGTCACTAGTCACTTAGTCACTTAGAATACTGTGTACAATTCTGGTCTCCGGTGTATAAGAAATAGAGATGGGCGAGTCCTAAAAGACTCGGAATCGCAAGACCCCAACGAGTCCGAGTCAAGGACTCGGGACTCGTTGCGAGTCCAGCGAGTCCAATGTTAATGAATAGGGAACCGAGTAATAGCGAATAATGACATTTACAACTCGCTGATGTGTCTCTGAAAGTGTGCGAGTCCAAACTCGCTGGTTTTTCTCTTATGTGGAGGCTTGGAGCCGATGATGCGAGGGAAGCGATTCTCCAGCACACACCATGCTTTAAGGAAACAGGAAACGAGTCGCGCTGACAGGCGCACACACAGAGCAATCCATTCATCAGTGCAATCATGGCAGCAGGCCGTGGCACGGTGAACACACTGCGTCTTATTGAACTTGTGGAGGCTCGTCCATTTCTATGGCTCCCTACAGATCCTGACTATGGGGATACGACCCAAATTAATACAGCCTGGAGAGAGATCGCCCAAGAGATGTTCCCTGCGTTCCATCGGAGTGACCATGAGGAACAGAGCAATCTAAGTAATTTAAATGAGTTCACACGTTATATATTGCATTTACTGTATATATACTCTGTATAAGCCGACCCGTGTATAAGCCGACCCCCATATTTTTGCCCCCAAAAACTGTGAAAACATATTGACCGCCATCCTGGTATACAGCGGCTATCACTGGTAGACAGCCCCCCAGCAGAGTATACACCTCCCCCTGCAGAGTATACAGGCCCCCAGATGGGTATACATGCCCCCATATTGTGGTATACAGGCAGGGGCGGACTGGCCCAGGTGCCACGGGTCATGCGGCTGCAGGAGCATGAATCATCCGCATGTCCCTGAAGCAGCAGGCGGAAACGGAAGCTCCTGGCCGCGCGATGACGTCATCAGCGCGCGGCTGCGTCCGGGAGTGAGCGTCTGTGAGTGGCGTGCGGCTGCGACTGTGAGCGAGCGGCTGTGAGGAGCGCGAGGCTGCGGCTGGGAGCGAGCCCTAGGAGACTGCGGGAGCTGCGGTGACTGTGAGGCGGCCGCCAGTCATCACCCCCCCCCCACCCCCCGTCCTCACCTGTGTCGGGCCGGTGAGGGAGGGTTGCCACCCAAACTGTAGGGTGCCAGTCAGTCCCTGTATACAGGGCCCTCAGTGTGTGTACAGGCCCCCCCAGCAGTGGGTATACAGGGCCCCCAGCAGTGGGTAGACAGTGCCCCAGTGGGTATACAGGGCCCCCAGCAGTGGGAATACAGGGCCCCCATAGCAGGGTATACAGGACCCTGAATGTGTTATCATGCTCCACCGCATAGTTGCCTATATTTGGATGGGGTCACAACAGTACACTTAGTTTAAGGTCTGATCCTCCTGGCTCTTACGGCCAAGGGGTTGGGTGTATATAAATACCACTAATGACCAGAGTCTGGTGCCCGCACTATTACATTCTCTATGCGTTGACATGTGTCCTGCCTCATTTGTGATTGTGGCCACGTGAGCTCAATGTCCGTAATGCTGTTGATGATGTTCCACACTGTCGTGTCACTGTGCCTTGTATACACATTACACACACAACATGAATAAAATGTTATTGTTGATTTGTACACATACTTTTGTTGTTTCAAATATTACACATCTCTAAACCCAGTTTGAAATCATTTCACAGTTGACCATCTTAAAAAACGGTGGAGGAGCTGCCGGGACCAGCATAGGAAGCAGTACCAGCAGTACTCGGAGAGAGAACCGGGAGCCGCTCCATTGCTGAACCACTACCATTTTTACGACCGGCTGTCCTTCCTTCACCCGGTGGCCCGTATGCCAAGGTATGTGTCTGCAGCACTGTTGTGTACAATTAGTATTATTTATTAATATATACATTAGGTTCCAATTCGGCTCTGTGGGTAGCAGAGTATACAGGTGGCTCTGTGGGTAGCAGAGTATACAGGCGGGTCTGAGGTAGCAGAGTATACAGACGGCTCTGTGGGTAGCAGAGTATACAGGCAGCTCTGAGGTAGCAGAGTATACAGGCGGGTCTGAGGTAGCAGAGTATACAGACGGCTCTGTGGGTAGCAGAGTATACAGGCGGCTCTGTGGGTAGCAGAGTATACAGGCGGGTCTGAGGTAGCAGAGTATAAAGACGGCTCTGTGGGTAGCAGAGTATACAGGCGGGTCTGTGGGTAGCAGAGTATACAGGCGGGTCTGAGGTAGCAGAGTATACAGACGGCTCTGTGGGTAGCAGAGTATACAGGCGGGTCTGAGGTAGCAGAGTATACAGGCGGCTCTGTGGGTAGCAGAGTATATAGGTGATGAGAATAGGGTTAATAGATGGTGCTACAGTGTTGGGGCGGGCTAGAGGGAGCAGAGATCCAATTACTGCCATCATTACTGACCTTATTAAAGATAGCGGCCGCAGCTGAATGACATCATGGCAAAGGTAAACATGGGGTGTGGTTAGCTGCAGGAGGGCAGTGAGAGGTGTGGGTTGTTTGGCAGAGGGCGTGGTGTGGGCGGGGTGGTGAGCGCGGCTCCTGCGTCAGATATGCTGCGAGCGCGGACCCGCGGCAGATCTCCGGGAGCAGAGGACGTGTCCGGTACGTCCGTAGCCCCCGGCCTCCCCGTTGTCCGCACACACAGCCCCGCTGTGACCTCTGCAGTGTCACAGGCCCCGGCGGGCGGCTGTCATCTCCTCCTGACACTGACCTCCTCCTGATTTGATTGTCTGTGTTGTCCCCCCCGCTGTCAGCATCAGTGATCTGCTAAGACCTGTGGGTGCACAGACGGGGGAAGTACAAATGCCAGCATGCCGGGGCGGATGGGGCGCTGTCAGGGGCGCAGGTCTTGCTGTGAGCGGAGGGCGTGAGGCCGCTCGAGAAAACGCTATAGCGGCTGTGTGAGTTAAGCGTCTGCGGCTCGCGAAGGCGCATACGCGTCTCCGCTCGCAGTGACGCTAAGGAGTTTGGGATTCGGCTACAGTGCCGGAATTTCAAACTCCCGATTATATAAATAGATTATATATATATATTGTATACGTTTCAACCCCTTCCCTGCTTTATATAGATGATATAAGCTAAAAGTTTTGTAAATTAAGTATGTCAAGTTACAAGTGAAGTCAGGGGGACATTTTTCATGTGAACCATTGGTGTAATTGAACGTATAGATTAGATGGGATGGGGGGGGTTGGTGGTAATAAGGGGGGGGAAAATTATGTATTATTATGGAATTAGCAAACAAAGTCACGTATTCCTTTATGTTATGTACAGTTGGTTATTCTTTAATAATAATAAAAAATATCTGATTAAGAATACACAGATACACAGAGTCTAAAAGCGTGCAACTTAATGTTTGACCTATGTTTTTGTTTCCAAATGCAATGCATTCACCAAATTTTTTTTTACTTTACCCACAGAGAAGCTTACTACAGAGGGCGGCGTGCTGCTAACCCTCCACCTCCAAACAGAAGGCGGCGTGGAGAAAACCACCACCACCACGGCCGCCGCCACCACCACCACCGCCGTCGCCGCCACCCATCGCCGCCACCAGCGCCAGGGCCAGCACCACCACCGCCGCCACCAGCGGCTGGGCCAGCACCACCACCGCCGCCACCAGCGGCAGGGCCAGCACCACCACCGCCGCCACCAGCGGCAGGGCCAGCACCACCACCGCCGCCACCAGCGGCAGGGCCATCACCACCACCGCCGTCGCCGCCACCCACCACCACCGCCGCCACCAGCGGCAGGGCCAGCACCACCACCGCCGCCACCAGCGGCAGGGCCAGCTTATGGTCCAATCCCGGGGTCACCTCATTCAAATGTAAAACAGAGTAATGCTGACTTTGCCCGCAGTATAATACCATTCATGGATAATATTCCATTTGACAGGCTACTGCGGGCAAGGTCAGCATTACAGATAGTGCTTGAAGCCTGTCAGCCCACTAACGACCCAGGTGAGGTTTTTGAATATTTGGATGGGTGGAAACTATCGGCCTCTAACAGGCTAGGCAGGCCCACAACACGGGACAGCCATGTGCCACCCCACAGGGCTATACCGCATTTGCCTCACTGCCAGTGGCCACCTAACAGGGACCTACCAGCGTTCCCTACACCTGTGCAGAGGATCCACCCTCAAGGGTTCGGCCAGGCCATACGTGGGGCCCTTGACCTTTTAGAAGATGGACAGCCCACCTACCAGGACCTGTAGGGCACCATTTGTTGGTTAATACTTTAATTTTAAAAGGTTGTATTTTTGGGAATGTCCAACCAGTGCTGCCATTTTGTTTTTGAAACACAGTTTTAAAAAACAGCTTTGTGTCTGTCTTTTTTCAAGGAATGGATGTGTAGTTTGTTTTGTGGGTGGGCTTAAAGTCATCATCATTATTATAATTATTATTTATTTATATAGCGCCGATAGGTTCCATGGCGCTTTACATGAGGATAAGGTAGACAAGGACAAGTACAATAAACATAGACACTAAGGTCATACAGGTACAAGAGTAGAGGACCCTGTACGCGTGGGCTCACATTCTACGAGGGGTGGGTGGGGATACAATAGGGTGGTGAAGGTGTCGGTCGTGGGGCGTGTAGCGGTGTCTCATGGCAGGTTGTAGGCCTGTCGGAAGAGGTGAGTCTTTAGGTGTCTCTTGAAGGTTCCCAGGGTAGGCGAGTGACTGATGAGGTGGGGCAGGGAGTTCCAAAGCATGGCGGATGACCGGGAGAAATCCTGTATGCGGTTGTGGGAAGAGGAGATGAGGGGGGAGTGTAGGACAAGTTCTTGGGATGAACGCAGGTTGCGTGAGGGATGGTATCGGGAGATCATGTCGGAGATGTATGGTGGGGATAGGTTGTGTAAGGCTTTGAATGTCATGGTCAGTGTTTTAAAGTGAGCTCTCTGTGGGGCGGAGGGGCCAGTGAAGGGCTTGGCAGAGGGGGTAGGCAAGGGAGTAGCGTGAGGACAGCTGGATTAGTCTGGCAGCAGAGTTTAGTATAGATTGGAGAGGTGCAAGAGAGTTGGCAGGGAGGCCTGTGCGAAGGAGGTTGCAGTAGTCAAGGCGGGAGATGATGAGGGCATTAATGAGTGTTTCAGCAGTGTCAGGATTGAGGAACGAGCGAATTCGTGAAATATTTTTGAGTTGGAGTCACAGGGACTTGGTTAGGGACTACAGGTGGGGCTTGAAGGAGAGGGAGGAGTCAAGGATTACCCCGAGACATTTGGCGTGGGGGACAGGGGAGAGAGAGCATCATTAGCAAGTACTTTACGGCCCGCATGGCGCATGAAGTCACCTTGGTTACTAATTGTCAAATCATGACTCCACATACAACTGTTGCTGACAAATAAACAGTGCCTGTGTTTGGGGGGTTACTTAATTCCTCGCTATGGCAACAAGACTAGGAACACACATGTGAGAGGCTGGTACGTCTACATGCTAGACATCGTGTCTACGTGTTTTCTACGGAGCGTACAGTGGGACCCTTCACCAGGCTCCAGCAGGATGATAGTACAAGCAACGCCCACGATGCAGGCATAGGCTTGGTGCCTCGAAAAATTAGGCCAAGGGGCTGTTTGTCAATTTGGGTATAAATGCAGGCCTAAGGGCCATGATAAGCTTGTTAGCCTAGGTGGCTCCAAAACCATGATAAGCTTGTTAGCCTGGGTGGCTCCAAAAATTAGCCCAAGGGGCTGTTTGGCATTTTAGGTATAAATGCAGGCCTAAGGGCCATGATAAGCTTGTTAGCCTGGGTGGCTGCAAAAATTAGCCCAAGGGGCTGTTTGGCATTTTAGGTATAAATGCAGACCTAAGGGCCATGATAAGCTTGTTAGCCTGGGTGGCTCCAAAAATTAGCCCAAGGGGCTGTTTGGCATTTTAGGTATGAATGCAGGCCTAAGGGCCATGATAAGCTTCTTAGCCTGGGTGGCTCCAAAAATTAGCCCAAGGGGCTTTTTGGCATTTTAGGTATAAATGCAGGCCTAAGGGCCAAGATAAGCTTGTTAGCCTGGGTGGCTCCAAAAATTAGCCCAAGGGGCTGTTTGGCATTTTAGGTATAAATGCAGACCTAAGGGCCATGATAAGCTTGTTAGCCTGGGTGGCTCCAAAAATTAGCCCAAGGGGCTGTTTGGCATTTTAGGTATAAATGCAGGCCTAAGGGCCATGATAAGCTTCTTAGCCTGGGTGGCTCCAAAAATTAGCCCAAGGGGCTGTTTGGCATTTTAGGTATAAATGCGGACCTAAGGGCCATGATAAGCTTGTTAGCCTGGGTGGCTCCAAAAATTAGCCCAAGGGGCTGTTTGGCATTTTAGGTATAAATGCGGGCCTAAGGGCCATGATAAGCTTCTTAGCCTGGGTGGCTCCAAAAATTAGCCCAAGGGGCTGTTTGGCATTTTAGGTATAAATGCAGGCCTAAGGGCCATGATAAGCTTGTTAGCCTGGGTGGCTCCAAAAATTAGCCCAAGGGGCTGTTTGGCATTTTAGGTATAAATGCAGACCTAAGGGCCATGATAAGCTTGTTAGCCTGGGTGGCTCCAAAAATTAGCCCAAGGGGCTGTTTGGCATTTTAGGTATAAATGCAGGCCTAAGGGCCATGATAAGCTTCTTAGCCTGGGTGGCTCCAAAAATTAGCCCAAGGGGCTGTTTGGCATTTTAGGTATAAATGCAGGCCTAAGGGCCATGATAAGCTTGTTAGCCTGGGTGGCTCCAAAAATTAGCCCAAGGGGCTGTTTGGCATTTTAGGTATAAATGCAGGCCTAAGGGCCATGATAAGCATGTTAGCCTGGGTGGCTACAAAAATTAGCCCAAAGGGCTTAATAAAGTCTATTTTTAAATAAAGCGGGGCGCTTGGCCAAGAGCATATTATTGCTTGGACTAAGAGTATAGAACAAGCAACGCCCACAATGCAGCCATAGGCTTGGTGCCTCAAAAAATTAGCCCAAAGGGCTTAATAAAGTCTTTTTTTACATAAAGCAGGGCGCTTGGCACATAGCATATTATTGCTTGGACTGGGTGCCTAATGAAATCAACAGAGCTAAGGGACATTTAATTAATTCCTGTCCAAAATGGGCATATTGTTAACAGCGCAATCTCCCAATCATATAAATTATGATTAGGTTAATCTAGGATTGTGTACTGTCGTCTGGAGGGCTTAGGAACTGTGATGATATCCAATCCTTGTTGAATTTAATTAGAGTGAGCCTGTCGGCATTTTCTGTGGTGAGGCGGGACCTTCCATCAGTGACTATACCCCCAGCGGCACTGAAAACACGCTCTGATGTCACACTAGCAGCTGGGCATGCCAGCACCTCCAAGGCATACAATGAGAGCTCAGTCCAAGTGTGCAGCTTGGAAACCCAGTAATTAAAGGGTACAGAAGGGTCGGTTAGGAAGCTGGTACTGTCACTGAGATACTGCTGCACCATGTTGGACAATTGTTGTCTCCTACTCAAGGTGACCGTAGGCAAATTCCATTCTTGATTGGAAGGTCTGTTGAACATCGCCCAGTTGGCGGACATCTTACCCCCACCTCTTCTTGTCATTGATGGCGTTTGTGTCCCAACCAAAGGCTGCTGTTGCATAGAGCTGGTTCTTCGATGTATAGCGGATTCAGACGGTGATATTGCCAGCAAAATATCAAGAAGAACCCTCTTTACATTATCCATCGTTAAGTCCCTGGATGAGTGCGACAGCAGCGACTGAAATTTGTCTTTGTACCGTGGGTCCAAAAACGTTGACAACCAGTAGAGGTCGCTGTCATAGATGTGTATGACGCATGGATCTTTGGAGACACATTGACACATTACTTCAGCCATATGTGCTAAGCTGCAAAGACTCATCTCCTCGGTTACAACAGAATGAAGATCACTACGCGTCGTGGCCTCTAAATCGGTGTCCGCCTCCTCCTCTTCAGCCCACCCATGCTGTACCGACATAAACGTAGGGTTGGGAGTACCATCAGGGTTCACATCAGTACCAGAGAAAAATAAATCTTCTTCATCATCACCCTCATCACCATCTTCCTGAACCAATGTAGCCTGCTGATATTGGCTTGGGTGGCTAGGATCAGCGATGTTCAATTCTGGCTCCATAGCCATCCGCTGTGCTCTCAAAGCATCTGTTTTGAGATTCATTAGGGATTCTTGGAGCAGGCAGAGCATGGGGATGGTGAGACTGATAATCGACTGATCCCCACTGACAAGTTTGGTACAGTATTCGAAGTTATCCAGCAACTCGCAAAGGTCAGCGATCCAGACCCACTCGAAAGTACTGATGTGTGTGGTATGACTTCCGGGTTGACGGGCATGTTGCAGCTGAAATTCCGCTATTGCCTTCTGCTGCTCATTAAACCTTGCCAACATATGGAAGGTGGAGTTCCATCGCGTAGGCATGTCGCAAATTAGCCTGTGTTTCGGCAAGTTAAATTGGATTTGAAGGGCTGAAAGACTTGCAGCTGCTGTGGACGAATGTCTAAAGTGGGCGCAAATTCGCCTCACCTTATCCAGTAGCTCAGATAACTCTGGGTATATTTTGAGGAATTTCTTAACTACCAGGTTCAGGACGTGAGCCATGCAAGGCACATGTACAAGTTTACCGTGCTTTATTGCCGCCACAAGGTTTGCACCATTATCGCTCACAACTAGACCTGGTTGTAGTTCCAGTGGGGCCAGCCACTCATCGGTCTGTTGCTTGAGACCTTTCCACAACTCAGTTGCAGTGTTGCGTGTGTCACCTAGGCAGATAAGCTTCAGAAGAGCCTGTTGTCGCCTTGCAGAAGCAGTACTGCAAAGCTCCCAACTCGGACGTGATGGTGCGGGAGGCTCAGCAGTGGACAAGGAAGTTGCAGAAGCAGATTGTGCACTGGACATATATGACGAGGCAGACACCCGGAATGATGTTGGGCCCGCTATTCGTGGAGTAGGTAGTATGTCAGATGGTACAGTTTTAGAAGTTGGGACACTCTCCACCAGGTTGATCCAGTGAGCCGTTAGTGAAATGTATCTGCCCTGTCCACAACTACTTGTCCACGTGTCCGTTGTTAGGTGGACTTTTGCAGTGACAGCATTTGTTAAAGCACGTTTTAAGTTGTTAACCACGTGCTGGTGTAAGGCGGGAACGGCACTACGTGAGAAAAAGTAGCGGCTGGGTACAGAGTATCGTGGTGCTGCCTCAGCCATCAACTCCCGAAAAGACTCTGTACCCACAAGCCTAAACGGCAACATTTCCACAGCTAACAACTTTGCTATTTTCGCTGTCCCTTTTTGGGAATATGGGTGTGTCGGTTGGAACTTCCGCTGTCTTTCATACAGCTGTGGCACAGACAACTGCACATTTGGACCAGACTGACAAGAGGATTGACTACTGTCATGTCTGTCTTGTAAAGCACCTTGGGAGGAGTACGCTTGAGCAGGAGCTGATGCCTGAACACTTGCTGGTGAAGGATGGATCTGAGGTGGCCTGGAAGTGTTGGGATCAGAAGGCACTGATTTTGAACCCTGATAGGGCGCCCACTGAATTGGGTGCTTAAGAGACATATGCTTGCGCATACTACTGGTGCTCTGGTTTCCTTTTACCGTGCCTCTGCTTAGCCTTGCCTGGCACATCTTACAGATAACCATATTTGGTACTGTTGGGCTATCCTTAAAAAATTGCCACACACTGGCTGTTCGTCCTTTATTTTTAATTGGAGGAAGAGGAGGATGACTCTGTTCAACACCAACTGTGGACACATCTTGGGCAACTGTGTTTGCAGTTTGTGCAACAGTTCGTACAGTTTGTGCCACAGTTGACGCTATTTGGGCAACTGTTCTCACAGTTTGTGTTCTGGAGACAGTACGCCTTTGTGATTTTGCCAGTGGTACATAGCCACTTTCGTCCTCCTGGCTGCTCTCTTGGCTATGCAATTCAGCAATCCAGGTAGGATCTGTGGTGTCATCATCCACCCCTTCCAGTTCAAAGGATTCTGGATAAACTGACTGAGCTGGCTGGCCAGATGAGATGTGTGTCTCATCATCCTCATCATCATCCACCTCCTGAGATACTGTTTGCATTTCGTGAAAGTGTCTTTCTTCAGGACGAGGTGCTTCCAAACTTTGGCCATGAGTAGACATTTCGTCTACTTCAAGTATCTCGTCAGGCAGTGACAATGAAACCCCTTGATAAGAACCGAATAAGTCATCGGAGTGACCAAGGTCGAGATCCAAATTTTCCTCTGGCTGCCGATGGGTTGAGACAATAGGAAGACTTTGAGGATTGGATGGCGCTGCATTGTCTGTAGCGACACTAGAATGTCTTGCCACGGATGATTGTGTACTGCAAGAACCAGTGGTCGAGGGCGTCTGAGCCATCCAAGATGTTATCTTGTCATGCTCATCCGGCCTCAACACACGTTTTTTTTGAGTACTGGGATTTCTAGGTAGAAAAAAGGACGTTCTATCAATCCTAGGCTGTGTACTTGTACCAGTGCCTTCTTGGGCAAGACTGCTGCGGCCACGACCTCGTCCCTGTCCCTTTGCAACATCCTTTTTGGTAATTGTTTTTTTTTGAGACATTGTTGACGAATGCACAGTCACCGAGTTGGAGTTAGGTGTTGCTGTATGCGTCACTTGCTGGCGGGGTAAGTGTGCGCGCTCACACTTGGCAGTGAAGCCGCACACTACACTCCATAAAAAAATTGGTTTTAAGTGCGCACAGCCACCGAGATGTGGTTTGGTGTTGCTGAATGCGTCACTTGCTGGCGGGGTAAGTGTGCGCGCTCACACTTGGCAGTGAAGCCGCACACTACACTCCCTAAAAAAATTGGTTTTAAGTGCGCACAGCCACCGAGATGTGGTTTGGTGTTGCTGAATGCGTCACTTGCTGGCAGGGTAAGTGTGCGCGCTCACACTTGGCAGTGAAGCCGCACACTACACTCCCTAAAAAAATTGGTTTTAAGTGCGCACAGCCACCGAGATGTGGTTTGGTGTTGCTGAATGCGTCACTTGCTGGCGGGGTAAGTGTGCGCGCTCACACTTGGCAGTGAAGCCGCACACTACACTCCCTAAAAAAATTGGTTTTAAGTGCGCACAGCCACCGAGATGTGGTTTGGTGTTGCTGAATGCGTCACTTGCTGGCGGGGTAAGTGTGCGCGCTCACACTTGGCAGTGAAGCCGCACACTACACTCCCTAAAAAAATTGGTTTTAAGTGCGCACAGCCACCGAGATGTGGTTTGGTGTTGCTGAATGCGTCACTTGCTGGCAGGGTAAGTGTGCGCGCTCACACTTGGCAGTGAAGCCGCACACTACACTCCCTAAAAAAATTGGTTTTAAGTGTGCACAGCCACCGAGATGTGGTTTGGTGTTGCTGAATGCGTCACTTGCTGGCGGGGTAAGTGTGCGCGCTCACACTTGGCAGTGAAGCCGCACACTACACTCCCTAAAAAAATTGGTTTTAAGTGCGCACAGCCACCGAGATGTGGTTTGGTGTTGCTGAATGCGTCACTTGCTGGCGGGGTAAGTGTGCGCGCTCACACTTGGCAGTGAAGCCGCACACTACACTCCCTAAAAAAATTGGTTTTAAGTGCGCACAGCCACCGAGATGTGGTTTGGTGTTGCTGAATGCGTCACTTGCTGGCGGGGTAAGTGTGCGCGCTCACACTTGGCAGTGAAGCCGCACACTACACTCCCTAAAAAAATTGGTTTTAAGTGCGCACAGCCACCGAGATGTGGTTTGGTGTTGCTGAATGCGTCACTTGCTGGCGGGGTAAGTGTGCGCGCTCACACTTGGCAGTGAAGCCGCACACTACACTCCCTAAAAAAATTGGTTTTAAGTGCGCACAGCCACCGAGATGTGGTTTGGTGTTGCTGAATGCGTCACTTGCTGGCGGGGTAAGTGTGCGCGCTCACACTTGGCAGTGAAGCCGCACACTACACTCCCTAAAAAAATTGGTTTTAAGTGCGCACAGCCACCGAGATGTGGTTTGGTGTTGCTGAATGCGTCACTTGCTGGCTGGGTAAGTGTGCGCGCTCACACTTGGCAGTGAAGCCGCACACTACACTCCCTAAAAAAATTGGTTTTAAGTGCGCACAGCCACCGAGATGTGGTTTGGTGTTGCTGAATGCGTCACTTGCTGGCGGGGTAAGTGTGCGCGCTCACACTTGGCAGTGAAGCCGCACACTACACTCCCTAAAAAATTGGTTTTAAGTGCGCACAGCCACCGAGATGTGGTTTGGTGTTGCTGAATGCGTCACTTGCTGGCGGGGTAAGTGTGCGCGCTCACACTTGGCAGTGAAGCCGCACACTACACTCCCTAAAAAAATTGGTTTTAAGTGCGCACAGCCACCGAGATGTGGTTTGGTGTTGCTGTATGCGTCACTTGCTGGCGGGGTAAGTGTGCGCGCTCACACTTGGCAGTGAAGCCGCACACTACACTCCCTAAGGTGGTGTACGTGCTAGCAGCAACACACTGGTCTGCCACAGAAAAAATAACGCTCTATGGCTTATTAGGAACAAAAATCGATCTGGTGCAAAAACAAAAAGGAAACAGCACCTCAGCTAAGCCTCTGACTGCAGCTGTTAGCAAAGCTGAGTGAGTAAGCTAAGCTATGAGGTCCGTCCTGTGTGCACTCTAAGGCTTCTCCTTCCTTCCCTCCCTGCCTGCCTGCCTGCCTACACAGCACTACTCTGTCCTCCTCCTAGCTCTCAGAAGAGCTTTTTGGGTTAATATAAGGAATCTTCCCTACACTGACAATCCCTGATCTGCTCCAGCATATATCTCTCTCTCCCTATACTAGGTCAGATTGTCTCAGGAATGTGGCCAAAATGGCGGGGACAAGCCTTATATACTGCCTTGCCTGTCATAGATGACATAGGCATCACGATGGACAGCAGCCAATCATAGTCCTGACACAACCAACTTTGCTATGCCATTACTGACTATGATTGGCTATCTTCACAAGTTTTCTGACCTAACACGCACGCTGTGCTGACTCGGAACATAACAGATTCTGTATTCGAGAGTCCGACTCCCGAATACAGTATACAGGACTCGGAATCGTAGACTCGTAGAACTCGGAATCGTAGACTCGCTCAGACTCGCTGCTGACAGCGGGTATCTGTGAAGAGTCAAGCTTATTGCCATTGAATTCCATTGGACTCGTCACTGTGCGAGTCCAAGCTGGGAGATTCGCCGAGTAACGAGTCCTGCGAGTACCTTCAGAATCGCCGAGTCCGAGTCCTAGCGAGTAGACTCGCCCATCTCTAATAAGAAAGACATAGCTGAACTAGAGCGGGTCCAGAGAAGAGCGACAAAAGTCATTAGAGGACTGAGGGGTCTGCAATACCAAGACAGATTATTAAACTTGGGGTTATTTAGCTTGGAAAAAGGAAGGCTTAGGGGTGATCTTATAATAATGTATAAATATATGAGGGGACAGTACAGAGAACTTTCTAATGATCTCTTTACTCTTAGGCCTGAGACTGGGACAAGGGGTCATACTCTACGTCTGGAGGAAAGAAGGTTTAATCATAATCACAGACGCAGATTCTTTACTGTAAGAGCAGTGAGACTATGGAACTCTCTGCCACATGATGTTGTAATGCGTGAGTCACTACTAACATTTAAGAAGGGCCTGGATGCCTTTCTTGAAAACTATAATATTTCCAGTTATAATATATTAGATTCTTTGATAGGACGTTGATTCAGGGAACTAGTCTGATTGCCGTATCTGGAGTCAGGAAGGAATTTTTTTCCCCAATGTGGATCTTAGTGTTGCCACATGGTTTTTTTTTGCCTTCCTCTGGATCAACATGTTAGGCTATGGGTTGAACTAGATGGACGTAAAGTCTTCCTTCAACCTTAAAAACTATGTTACTATGTTACTATGTTACAGTAGGTGGGAGGGAACCCTGGGAGGATATAGATAGTGGCCTCTAGGGGGAACTAGAGTGAGTCGGTGAGTCAGTGAGACAGTCAGACACTCTGGAGAGTGGGAGGAGGTAGAGTGGAGGAGGACCAGGCAGTCAGCCTGAGGACCCGGGAGGGCCATCTCGGCTGAGAGGCCCTAGGAAAGATTCCAAAAGAAGAAAGAAAGAGAGGAGAATAACTCAGAGGCAGAGTTCACTCTAGTAAAGGGAATTGAGTAACAGTAGAGTTTGCCCCGAAAGGAAGGAAACCGGGGTACCGGAGCCCGCACCTGTGAGTTCTTCAAGACTTATAGAAAATCCGTTCAACAGGGATATTACAAATACAGCCCTGACTCCCACAGATCCCACGAGAGGGAAGCCAGGACTAGCAAGGAGTAGCAGTCCAGACAGACGGTTGACCCGACGGGTATAAGGGAGGCGAAGAAAGTAGAAGCAGCAGGAGGCCGGATCATCTATAAGAGATTAGGTTTCACACTGGGAACAGGACCGAAGGAAAGGAACTTAAAGGAGGGTTTCATCTCTAGCCAGAATCCCAATTGCAGCCTGAAGCACTCGCCGTTTACCATCTAATGAACTGTTGAACTGTAAGCTGAAAGAGAGAGTTGAAGTAAAAGTTACCCGGTGAAGTGAAGCTTTGACTCCGCTGCATCCTTTCAAACAAACTGTGTTTTATTACAGCATTCCTGCCCCAGTGGTCCCGTCCTGCCTGAGGGGACGATTCCATTTAAGTCGCAATACCATCGACCACCGGAGGACTGGAGCGGCGCTGGTGAACATCACCAGACTCAGCAGGTGGTGTCATGACAAGACAACTTGTAAATAATCCCCTGTAAATAGATCCCCTTCAATTTTAAAGTTGACCCCTAGGGTCACGGCCTCGGGATGGCCACCCGTGACATCCCTGACTAAGAGAGTCCCGAGAGCCGAGTACCCCACAGCCCTGAGGGCGCGTCATTAGCCAGTTGCACTCTTGGTTAGTTACTAGTTTAAAAATGTTAATGCATATTGTGTGACTATGTGGAAAATGCATGTTTGTCGTACCTCCACCAATTGTCTGTATTTGATTGCTTTCAGTTTTACCGCGCCAATGTACTGTTATGTTCAATAAAAAACAGATTCAACCACAATCTCCTTATTGGACCTTGGTGCAGCGGTTTACCTGCCTGTATAGCTACATGAGCCCCCGGCCCATTTAGTGAGGACAGAACAGAGATAGCTGTAACTGTGCATAGATCTGTTCCCCAAAGTGAATCGAGTTTCCCTGTACAGTCGTACTACTTTAGCTATACCTAGTCTCCAATTTGAAGTGGCAAGCATTAGCTCTTTGATTGTATCTCTCTTACTGTCGACGGTCAGTCTCACCCATGCTGTAATCAACAATCTGCTGGGCTTCATGTATTCTTTGCTGATGCTCCAAGACCCAATCAGTTTTAGTCAGGGGATTGATCACATTTGGAACTTAGATTCCAAAAGCACAATCTTTTGGGAGCTTGCCTTGGTTTCCAAGCATCAGGTTATATGTAAAGAAAAGCCACCACCCTAGTGTTCGAGTTCGATTCGACAAATTGGGGGTGTGTTCGTCGAATCTTTGTTGAATATTCGTAGAACACCGTCGAACACCATTGAAAACAATGGCAGGCAAACACAAACACATGCAAACACATATAAAACACATAGAAAACACCTTCTAAGGTGTCCAAAAGGTGTCAAACTACTCAGAAGACACAGCAAACACATGGAAAAGTGTAAATATGCATATAAAAATGCGAAAAGAAAAGAGCTGGAAGAGTAAAAGGAGGAGGAGACACAGATATAGGCATGTCATGCCCTTCCAAAATCATGTAAAACACAGTAAGGGGACTCCAACAAGAGTCTCCATTTTTTCCAAACATTTGGGCACAGACACCACTTAAGTGGCATCAATTGCCCCAGAGTTGCAAACTTAAAATGGTGACTTTCATGAAGCACATTCAAAAATCCACAAGCCTTTAGTCTAAAGAACAGCACATTAGTTGAAATGCAGTTTCAAATAACAGCTGTAATTTTGAAACAGCATTTGAACTAATGTGCTGTTCTTTAGAGCAGGAATCGGCTGTCATACGGATACTGAACTGCAAAAGGTCCCTTCCAAAGACTCCCCTCTATTGGTTATATGTCTGATATTAACGTCTAGTCCGCCGTATATGTTTCTCTGCGGCCCCGGGATGCCATCACTCCAGTGGCGTCACGGGTGACGCAAATAGGACACACTATAACAGGGGTCTCAAACTCCAGGCCTCGAGGGCCGTACACAGTGCTGGTTTACAGGATTTCCATAGAATTTGACAGTTGGTAATCAAATGACCAACTGTCAAATTCTAAGGAAATCCTGAAAACCTGGACAGTGTGCGGCCCTCGAGGCCTGGAGTTTGAGACCCCTGCACTATAAGATGTTTTCCCTTTACAACTTAAGATCGAATACAGGGATTATAAATTATATTTTTGACGGACTTTGGGCCAGTAACTCCATTTACATAGGTCTAATGCTTAGGGCTGTTTTTATTTGATATTTTAAATATTTATTGATATTATCCTTGATTAGAAGATTCTTTAAACTTTCTGAAGGTCTTTTATAATGTTTTGAGCCTTAATGTTCAACAATTATATGGTTGTACTCTATTGATTGAATACGCCATCAGTTCAATAGCTGATGTGAACTTTTTATCTAGATTGATTTTTATATGGATTTGGTTTATTTATATATGTAAGTCTTTGACATTTGTGTGATGTTTGGTCTGATGACGTGTCTTTTACCTCACTTCTGTTTGAAGGTTGTATTTAAATTGTTCAATTTACTACAGCACTGTACCTCTATTCTCCTGAGTAAGTGTACAGCTGTACACAAAACGCGTCGAGGTTTTACATGAATAAAGGTCTTTTTAAGATCCAACATTCTCTGCAACAATTTTCTTCCGAATTGTGGTGAACAGCGCAATCTCAAGTCCGATCTCTACCTTTCCATCTACTCTGGACGAACCACCCAGCTGATTGCTGCAGTTCCACATCGAATGTACCCTCATATTTTGTAGTGGTTGTGTCACACACAACCCGACAAGGTGAGTGGGGCCCAGGGGCGGACCAACCGTGGTGCAGCTGGTTCAGCTGCACCAGGGCCCTGACTGGCTAGGGGGCCCCTCAAGCCTGCTTCCGCTTGGCTGATCCCGCCCCTCCTCTCCAGGACTGCGCGGCTGGCGCAGGTAGGAGCGCAGGACCCATAGCGAACCCCCCCAGCTCCTCGCCGTCACCTGTTAGCCCCAGCATCCCTCCCCCCCCCGCTCTTCACCGTCATCGGTTAGCACCCTAACCCCCCCCTACCACTCCATACCATGAGTTGCTGCACCAGGGCACTCTGGGCACAAGGTCCACCACTGGCGGGGACATACTGTGCACTTCTTTCTCCTTTCTATTAACGCTAGACACATTTACATATTATATATATATATATATATATATATATATATATATATATTATATATTATAATTCAGATATTTGTGTAAATTTAAATTAAATGGTGTATTTATCACACATTAATTACTAATAAAAAAATAAGCTTTGTTTGCACGTATTTTTTTTTATAATGTAATGTTGTGTTCCTGTCACTTACCTTAATTATTTTGGGGAATCATGTTTTTTGCATAAAAAAGCCCATATCTGCCTCACCATGCATTTAATCTATCCAGTTGCTCACATCTTCTGGGCTCAGACCCACAATGCCGTGACTCAGCCAGTATACTTGAAAAAAAAACTGGAAGGAGTCTCCAATAAAAAAAAAAATTCACTTTTTTGTGCAAAATATTAAAATATATGAAAGTCAATGATGGCGGATTTGCAACTCGATGCGTTTCTGGCCAGAATTTGCATTTCCACTATTATGGGCATTCATATGTTTTAATATTTTGCAAAAATAAAGTGAGAATTATTTTTTATTGGAGACGCCTCCCACTTTTTCTTCATGTTTTTGCATATTTATTTTTAGTTCACATCAATAAAAATAATTTTTTTTAATCTATTTGGTGTTCTGTACTCTTGAAAGGTTTCCTCCTCTCCCTTTTAGGTATGATTTTTTAAGAGGTGTGTAGACTTTTATATCCACTGGAAATGCCAATCATAGCTTTGTTACATCTATAATGTGAAAAATCCATTAGGCTAGTCATTAGTCCATTAGTCATTCTTCAGCTGGACTCAGAGGTGTGCAGACGTGCCTGTCTGCTCTCTGCCAGACTGTGGAGACAATAGGGCGCCTTGCTAGTGGCACCCATTGCAGCAGCTATTATTTTGTTTGTTACAGTTTTGCTACAGTCGTTGTACCTTTCCTGATGTCTTTTTGGACCTCTAATTTCAACCTTGGATCTATGCAATGTTTTCATCTCGTGGATTGCGACGTTCCTGCACGCTGGTCTGCTGTGGGATGGAAAATGCAGCACACCCCACACTTTCTACTGCCGCTGGGCACACAGCATATGTTTTTCACCTGGATCCTCCACTACCACTCACAAGTCCCCTGCTGGCATGGCCACTTTGGGGTACGCAATATGGTCCATCTCAGCTAATACTACCGATGGATGTATGCTGTTGCCACAGCCTGTGTCAGTGATACAGCCATATGTGCTCGGCCGGGAGCACCGTATACAATATGCCACGGAGAGGCCTCGTGGGATGGATGGAACACTATGATGGTTGTCCCTAGGTCTGTCGCTAAACGAGTAGTGTATTAAGGAGTCGTCTTCTGGAACTGCGCAGGACAAAGTCTTCTCCAGCAGTTGCAATACCACATGTTCCACGGGAAATGAGGAGACCTTTCAGAGTTTGCAGAGCAGGCAAGAAGATCAAGTCCTGGAGGAGAAGGTTTAAACCTGCGGTCCCATCCATCATCATGGGTAATGTACTATCGCTTGGTAACAAGTCGGATGAACTGCTGGCTCTGAGTAAGACCCAGAAGGAGTTCAGGGAATGCAGTCTCATGTGCTTCACAGAAACCTGGTTGCATGAGGACGTCCCAATTCAAGTGAATCGGTACCAGGGTTTCAAATGGTTCGGGCTGACAGGGACAGAGTGAAGTGCAGTAAGAAGAAGGGCGGAGGAGTAATACTGTAACAGTAAAGGAGAGACATTGTTGCCCAAACATTGAACTATTAGCAGTGGGCCTCAGGCCTTACTATCTGCCTAGAGAATTCTCTCTTATTATTGCAGTGGTGTCGTATATACCACCATCTGCAAATCGAGAGGCAGCTGGGGAAGTACTGTCTGGGGTGATTGCCGGCTTCAGACGAAACACCCTAACTCTCTAACTGTCATTTCTGGGGATTTTAATCGAGCCAAGATCTCATTACCAAAGTTCTATCAATATGTCAAATAGTTCTACACGGGACAATTATATATTGGATCTCCTCTATGCCAGTGTTAAGGATGCTTACTCATCATCTGCATTGCCCCCCCTGGGGAAATCTGACCCAACCTCATACTATTGTCTCCAGCCTATCAACCAGTTGTCTGCAAACAACCAGTGACAATTAAACAGATAAGGAAGTGGTCTCCGGCAGCAGAGAAGGGGTTACAAGACTGCTTTGATTGCACAGACTGGGAGGTGTTATGTGCCAGGGAACCTAACGATGATGTTAATGAGGTTACCGGGAGAGTTACTGATTACATCAACTTTTGTACTGACAATATTGTACCTATTCAGGAGATTCGGTGTTACGCAAACAATAAGCCTTGGATTACAAAAGAATTGAAACATCTACTAAACAGGAAAAAAAGAGCTTTTAAAAGGAAGGACAAGGAGGAAATGAAAATTGTACAGCGAGACTTAAAGGGGAAAATTAAGATTGCCCGTGAAGCATTCAGAATTAAATTGGAAAATAAATTGTCACACAACAACTCCAGAGAAGTGTGGGCTGGAATGAAGCTATTGACTGGGTTTAAGGCACGGTCAGATTAGGGGGGTGGGGGGCTGATCATGGCTAATGAAATGAATGAGTTTTTCAACAGATTCAATGATAAATGTGCATGTCAACAGGGGAGAGGCCGGGAGCGACAAGCAATATAAACTGGGGGGAGGGAGTTAGAGACTTTCTTGATCTCCGAAAATGATGTGAGGGAACAGTTTAGTAAGCTGGTCATGGGTAAAGCAGCAGGGTCTGATGGTATCTGTCCACGTGTCCTCAGAGTGTGTGCAAATCAGTTGTGCACTGTCTTCCAGCACCTGTTTAACTGGAGCTTACAATCACAAAGAGTACCAGCTCTATGGAAGACTTCTTGCCTGGTGCCGGTTCCCAAGACTACCTTCCCGTGCTCCCATAACGACTATAGACCGGTGGCCTTAACATCGCATGCGATGAAGTCCTTGGAGAGAATTGTACTTGCCTATTGTGTCCGAGGGTGTCTGCTTTTACGGACCCCCTTCAGTTTGCGTATCGGCAGAGTCTGGGGGTGGACGATGCTGTAGCGTATCTGCTACAAACAGTACATTCCATTTTGGACAATGATGGAACACTGTGCGTGCCATGTTTCGATTTCTCCAGTGCATTCAACACCTTACAGACAACTATTATTACGTAAAAAGCTGGTTGAAATGGCGGTTGATGAGGGACTAGTGAATTGGTATCATTGATTACCTGTCGGACAGGCCACAGTTCGTGAGGTTGGGGGCGGCCGTATCGGATAGTGTTCGAGCAGTGTTGGAGCCCCTCAGGGAACGGTGCTGTCGCCATTCCTTTTGACGTTATACACAGCTGATTTTCAGTATAAATCAGACCTTTGTCACCTTCAGAAGTACTCTGATGACTCGGTGACAGTCGGAGGTATTGAGAGAGGCCGGGGAGGAGGAATACAGAAGGGTGGTTTTGGACTTTGTTGACTGGTGCCAGGCTAACCATTTAGAACTCAACGTAAAGAAAACCAGGGAGTTGGTGTTGAGTTATGGAAGGTGCATGAAGGATTGCTTACCTATCACTATTGATGGTCAGGATGTGGAGATGGTGAGAATTTCAAATATTTGGGGGTTCACCTGGACAACAAGCTTGATTGGAGGTGCCATATGAAGAAGGTTTGCAAGAAAGGGATGAGAGACTTTACTTCCTAAGGAAGTTAAGGTCGTTTAATGTGTGTAGCAAAATGCTTGAAATGTTCTACCAATCTATTGTGGCGAGTGCAATCTTTGCTGCAATAATATGCTGGGGTAGTAGTGTGCGCACAGCTGACGCTAATAAGCTGAATAAACTTATCAAGAAGGCTAGTGCGGCGGTGGGTCTACAACTTAGGACTTTCGAGGAGGTATTAGAGGATAGAATTAATAAGAAATGCAAGGCTATAATGAGCAACAATACACACCCGCTCTCTGAACTGTTTGCGAAGCAGAAGAGCACATTCAGCAAGCGTCTAATCCAACTAATGTGTAAAAAGGAAAGATACAGAAAATTATTTGTTCCGACAGCTGTGGGGATGTTTAACAAATGTATAAGTGTAAAGCGTCCCAAGACTTTGTGAAGTTCTAGTTGTATGGGGGAAGAGGTGAGGTACATGTACCAGTCTACCCACATCTGCTGTCCATATAGACTTATTTTGTAAAGTGTGTAATGTTCTTGATCTTTGTTCTGCTGCTGTAATACTGTAATTTCCTCCGGGATCAATAAAGTTTTTATCTTATCTTATCTTAGTTTCACACTTGTATTGTGTCCACGTCAAGACGCAAACAGGTACATGTGCATGCGCTGACATATGTGAAAATGCATGCAACCGTTGACTTGTGAATTGCATGAATAGAGCACAGACTTTGGGCATGATCAGTGACAAATTCATATCAGGATGGATGGATCCATCCCGGACAGATCCGGACGCCATTGGGACCCATTCTTTTTGCGGACGCATACGACCGGATCCGCATACATCAGGATTTTGGCATGCCGCAAAAAACAACTTTCTTTGCTCGGGGAGGAGGTCAAACCTACGTAGTGATGTAGATCCGCTGAAATACTGATACCAATGCATGTTCCTGCGGCCCCATGTTAAGTAAAGGGACAAATGATCAGGATGCATCAGGATTTCAACGGATATCGATGCAAGACAAAAAAATACAAGTATGAAACTGCCCTTAGAGATTATATTTGGGCCATAAGTAATGCCTAACACGACTATCGTGCTTAATATTATACTGTATACAATACAGTATACTATTCAGTAGTATGATTATACAGTATATGGAATCAATATTAATTTATCATTACATTGCTGAACATGGCCAATAATGAGTCAGTGAAGTAAAATATTATCCACATACAAAAAAATAAATATAAAATGCAAGATTAGAGGGGTGCTAGAAAGTCAGCCCTAGCAATAATACTGGATAGGTAAAAAATGGAATCTGATAAGGGACAGGAAATTACAGAATCTATATCTGATGACATTATTAAGAACAGAACAAGGACAAAATAGTTATTAGCTAATAGATACATTTTTATGATGATTTGCATATCTCTTTGTTTCAAAGTTGTTAATGTAGTAATATTGGAAACATTACTTTCATTAATAGAGTTAAATGAGTATTACATTTTTAGTAATGGTAGGAGGCTTGAAGTGAATCTGTCATCACTTTGACCGTTCCAAACTATTAATATGGGCATACAGGTTATAGAATGCTGAAAACAATCAAACCTTAAAAATACCCCAAAATAACACTATTCTGTAAATGCACCCCTCAAACTGATTAAAACCACATCCATGAAGTTTAATAACCCTTCAAATGCATCACAAAAACTAAAGCACTGTGGAAGGAAAAAATGTAAATGATACTTTTTTCCTCAAAAATGTTGCTTTAGCCCTAAATGTGGGTACCGCTCCTTGCAGTCAGAGCTGGGTTTATAATAAGCCGTAGACCCGGCAGCGATTGCAGGAGCGATCTATAAACAATTGCATCTAAAAATTAAGATTATAGAGCAAATTCACAGATAAAATTGCAAAGGCATTGAACATACCACCATCTACAGTATATAATATCATCAAAAGATTCAGAGACTCCGGAAACATGTGTGTGCTCAAGGAATAAGGTCAACAATCAATATTGGATGCTCAGGATCGTCAAGCCTTCTGGCAGCACTGCATTAAAAACATTCTTGATAGTCTCGAGAAAACTTCTAGACTGTGTCAGACTGGAGTACTTTGGGCAAAGCAGAAAAAATAATTCTCTGTCCAACATGTGCATATGAACTCAAGAGCAAAAGAAAAAGACCTTGAGAAGTTGATGACAAACGCTGGGAAATCATGTCATTATCCACCGTGAAATGTGTACTGTATCAACATGAGCTGAAAGGCTACTCTGCTATGAAGAAGGCATTACTCCAAAAGAAACATTAAAAAGATAGGATAATTTTTGCACATGTACACAGGAACAAAGACCTACATTTTTGAAGACATGTCCTGCTGTCTAACGAAGCTAAAATTGAACTGTTTTGCCAAAATGACCTTAGTTACATTTGGAGGAATAAGGGAGAAGCTTGGAAGCCTAAGAACACCATCCCAACTGTATGAACCATTGGTAGTTGAGATATTGGTTTATTGTCAATGCGTTTCATGGCTCTCTGGCCCCTTGCTCAGGACAAACCAGTATTACCAAAGTATTGGTTTATTTGTCAACATGTTTCACTGCTCTCTGGCCTCTTCCTCAGGACAGGAAATGCTGGTTTATCCAGAGGAAGGGGCCAAGAGCCCTGAAACGCATTGACAAATAAACCAGTATTTTGATTTAATTATTAATGTTTCCTGAGATCTGATGTCTTTAGAAGTTTGGTAATACAGTCATTTAACCCTTCAACTACCAATGGTTCAAATATTCCTTACTGGGGACTGCTGCGGCTGTGATATGCGATAATAGTGGTTGTGGACTCCTCACAACCACAAAAGATGAGCCTTGACACCTCTGACTTTTGCACTTATCTCCCAGATAAGACCCCATCTGCGCTTTTGTTCCCGTCATTTTAGTTTGGCTTGACTATCCCAGCTTTGAAACACGGGGTGACAGCATCATGTTGTGGGGTTGTTTTGCTGCAGGAGGGACTGGTGCACTTCACATAATAGATGACATCATGAGGAAAGAAGAATATGTGGCAATACTGAAGCAACATCTAAAGACATTAGCCAGGAATTTAAAGCTTGGGCGGAAAAGGGTCTTCCAAAACAACAATGACCCGAAGAATACTGCCAAACTGGTTACAAATTGGCTTAAGGATAACAAAGTCGATGTGTTTGAGTGGCCATCATAAAGCCCTTATCTTAATCTTACTAAAAATTTGTGAGCAAAGCTAAAAAATCAGGTGCGAGTAATGTAGCCTACAAACATGGCTCAGTTACATCAGCTCTGTCAGGAGGAATGGGTCCAAATTCCTACCAACTATTGTGAGAAGCTTGTGGAAGGATATCCAAAATGTTTAAGGGCATTTCATACAGTTTAAGGGCAATGGTACCTAATACTTTTGAAATGTATGTAAATGTTTGACTTTCCATAAAGCAATACAAATTCCTTAAAACATGTGAGTGTTTTTCATGACCAATCTGTTTTTCCTAGGATGCATTTCGTGCCTCCTGTGTCCTGGACATTTTTTAGACTTAGTCATTTTTTCTTAAAAATGCATATGCGTTAACGCATGCATTAACATATGGTACCTATATTGTACCATGCGTTAACGCATGCTTTTACCATAGGGCCCCATGTTAAAAAAAACGCACATGTTTTTAAATTGCACCCAAACACGTTCCTACCAACATTTTTTGGGTAAAAAAAGATCCCAGCAATGTTTTTGTGTGCAGTAAAAAACGAGTAGGGTGTTTATTACATATAATCCATTGCAGCACGTCCATACGCCGATTGTGGGTTTCACAACCTTGAAAGGTGAGCAGTGACATCAGCTAAAGTGCTTATAATAGCAAAAGGACATTACAAGACATTATTGTGCTTTGTTTCCCCTCTTTACCCTGTTTAGTGCCTTTTTTAAATTTAAAGCACTGTGAAATAAATTGCGCTATCATAATAAATTATAATAATAAAAAATATTAGACCTCACAGTGCACATCCTCTATATACTACACTACACTGGACACATCCAATATATATACTATACCACACAGGGCATATCATCTATACACTACATCTCACTTGCTATATGTACCACATCTCATTGTATCTTTAGTGATGTACATACAACATCCTTAGTATCTCAATGTGATGTACATGTGGCTATTCCTCCTAGGGCTTACTCCACCACCACCTTCCATGCCAGCACACCCTGTCAGGACCACCGCTGAAGAAGATGATGGAGGAGTTAGGGGACGGCCTCTAGCATGCACTGAAGGAAATCTGACAACCCCGACAGGCCCTTCAGGCTTTCTGGTCCCTGTGGGTTTCACTCCAGCTGGCTGGCTAACATGGACAGGCTCAGCCAACCGCTGATGACCCATCTTTTCCATGACAGCCTCCTGCTGCCACTCTTGGACACCCTCGGCGGTGGAGATGACCCACCCCAAGGCTGTGGGGTACCCGGTTCCTGGCGTTGTTCTGCTGGGGATGTCATGGGCCTGTTGCCCGGTTCTGTGGCCTTGGTAGTTGCTAAAAAGGGGAACAGTTAATGGGAATAGTGTTTCTTGATGCCGTCTACAGCTCCCGTAATGGTACCAGTGCTGCTGTACAATCCTCCGGGGCGATGATGAAGCAGCAAGTTGGTTTCGATACCCATAAGTGGGAAGTGGGAACCCCGGAGCAGTAGAGGATGATGGGAGTTGTGAAACAGCTCGGCAGCTGCTCAAGCGCAGGCGAATGAAATACACCACACAGTTTGTAACTTGCAACAGGGTACTGGCAGTTCTTTACACACAGTCTTTACGGGTCTGCCTGGCCTGGGTAGTCACTGGAAGTTAGGATGCTGGACTTGGGTCCCTCAGTGGAATGCTTACTGTTCCTCTCCGGTCCCTTCCTGTGCTCTCTCCTGCCTTCCTCAGCGTCTCTGCGCTCAGAGCCTGAAACCAGCTCTTCGGAGCCTCTCTTTCTGAGGGACTCTTCTCTGAGCCCTCAGGATCCTATATGAGCCTTTTTCTGGATGCGCCGGGTGTCGGCCTCAACTCCCTGAAGAAGCTTGGGCCTCCATTTTGCCGGCTTGAGGGTGAACACCCGTACCACTCTTGGAGCTGGTCCTCCTTTCCAGGACTGAACCCCTCTGGCCGGTGATCGTACTGCATCCGGATTCTGGCACACCACAACACCTGGTGCCCCTAGGGTCCCCTTCCTTCCTGACAGCACCTCCACCATCCACTCCTCACTCCCCACTGGAGCTCTTCCTGAATGGCCACACTTTCCTCCCTGGGACTGGGTCCTCCCTATAATGGGTCAACCCACGGTCCCCTGCTCTGGGGTGTGTATGTGTGAATGAGTGTAATGAGGGTCCCTTATGCAGCATCCATATTCCTCAGCCACAGGAATACTACACACTCTTATATGGGTGCAGTACCCCTCCGTGGCATCCCGACCAGTGGGGCGTCACAGAGACCCGACTTACTGCCATCATGTACTACCCTTTGAGGCCCTTTAATTTCATAGAGGTGACCACCTCATCATCTTGGGATAGCGGTTCAATGTAACAACATCATGTACAGTGTGCCTGCAGTCCAGACTTTGGATACCTGATGGATCATCCCCAAGACATGCCAGCTCTGAAGGAGCTGATTTTCCTTATTACTCCAGAGGTTAAGGGTGCTTCACTGCAACCAGAACAGCCAGCAGAGGAGATGCCCACATATGTGAGCTGGAGTTTGACCACTCATACAGTGCTGATCCCACATGTTTGAAGAGGTCCCACTGCAACAGAGGTCAGAGTCAGGAGGTAAGCCATCTGTATGCCAGCTGGGACCTCCATAGGTCAGAGGCAGGATCATACAGCATGCCTGGCCTTAGTAAACCTGCATGTTATGCTGCAGCCAGTGGATCAGCAAATTGAGAAGTTTGAAGAGTAAGTAGTAGTGCCAGAAGCCCCTGTTTCCCTGACTTCTATAGGACCCCCGCCAGAGACCTTTGACTGGAAGAATGCCACGTGAGGCTCCCTATCCCTCCAGCAAGTATCCTTATAGGTATGAACCAACCCAGGCCTTGTTATTTCTGAAAGAGATGAGGCTATTGGATGCCTTCACCCGAGAGTGGTTGCAGGTGTCTAGGTGTAACCACTTGGAGGAGCAATGTACCCGGGACTGGTGGTGTCCTTCTTCCAGAAGAGGGAGTTTGGGTTCATAGCCAAAATGGGACTGGTGACTTGTGATATGTCAACTGGCCACCAGGAAACATAATCATCTTCTTTCTTGACTCCACTCCATCTTTGTTGGGGAGATGGTCACCTTTATGAAACCTTGCTGGATCTTGCCTACCCTAAGAAACAGCACACTTCATCTTACTCAATCAAACTAACTAACAAAGTGAAACTACTTTTCACTAGATTACTGAAATCCAGCAACCAGGGCTACCTAAAGTTTAACTTTTAAGACTCTGCAAAATTGTGTCTGCACTTTTAGGTAAATGTCCTAAGCATAGTGATATCTTGTTGTCACCTGACAAATTACACTATTCTATACACATTTGTTAGCAGAACAAGAACAAACATATAATATAAAAACAATGAGGTCTTCTGAGGGTACGGTCTCTTGAGAGGGGCACCAGACACCATCCTAAACCCTAACACCAGTGAAACATCTTCCTCCAAGTGTGTGTGCATTACAGTTTAATCTTCTGGACAAAGTACCTCAGGTCCGCGCTGCTGCCAGATGGATACAAAAGACACCAGAAACACCGGGATGTCTGTATCAAAGTGCTGACTTGCTTTATTTTCCGACGCGTTTCAGAATCACATACCGAGCTCCTTCCTGCTTTTGATTATGGAATCTTTGAAGAAGTAACAATAAGTGACATGGCCATTCTTCATTCTCATATACTGAGAGAATAGAGCAAAAGCCACCTACGGTGGAGCTTTTTGTTCCTGTGGGTTACCTCCTGCCAGGCCGGTAGTGTGGGTCCTGCGTGTTTCCATGCATTTGTACCTATGGCAGTTTCCTGACCCTCTATACTACTGATGCCCCAGAAAGCTCCACTTAAGTGGCTATTGGGCATAAAACTCACCAGTCTCCAGTTTCTACCACCAGGCTGTATAAGCCTGAATGACCTATGGACTGGTACCCTGCTCTTGCAGCTAGTCCCCTCAGAGCAGCTCCTGCTGCCTCCTCCCTGGACCTCGCCTTCACCTACTCTCTACCCTATTACACTCAGCTAGCCCTTCTCCCTCACCAGAGAGTGAGTCATATTAGCCCAAAACAGGCATCAAACGCTCAGTCTCCTAATAAGGGATCAAGAAGTGTTTGTACGCTTCATGACATCCAGCTGAGGGACCTCAATCCCCATCAGATATTGCATTACAGAGATGTTAAAACAATACCATTTGTGGCAGGCAGACACATAGGAGCCTCAGCTTATGCAGTTAACAAGGAACAACTCAGTTCATTTTATATTATTATTATTTATTTTTATAGCGCCATTGAATTCCATGGCGCTTTACATGTGGAAAGGGCAAATAAAAACAAGTACAGAATGTATGTATGGACAACCAAGTCACACAGGTACAGGAGGGGAGAGGACACTGTCCGCGTGGGCTCGCAGTCTACAAGGAACGAGTGAGGATATAGTAGGAGAGGGTAGAGATGATCATGCAATGGTTTGGTGGACCGAGGCTCACAGTAGGCTTGTTGGAAGAGGTGGATCTTCAGGTTTCTTTTGAAGGTTTCCAGGGTAGGCAAGTGTCTGATATGTTGGGGGAGAGAGTTCCAGAGTATAGCGGATGCACAGAAGAAGTCTTATATGCGGTTGTGAGAAGAAGAAATAAGAGGGGAGAAGAGAAGGGGCTCTTGAGAGGACCGCAGGTTGCGTGAGGGTAGGTATCGGGAGACTATGTCAGAGATGTATGGTGGGGGCAAGTTGTGGATGGCTTTGTATGTCATGATTAGGGTTTTGAACCGGGGCCTCTAAGAAATGGGCAACCAGTGAAAGTACTGACAGAGAGGAGAGACTGAGGAATAGTGGGGAGACAGTTGGATTATCGGGCAGTAGAGTTTAAGAAAGATTGGAGTGGTGCAAATAGCAGTGAGCAGGAGGTTAGAGTAGTAAAAGCGGGAGATAATGAGGGCATGAATAAGTGTTTTTGCAGTGTCATGGTCACGGAAAGTGCGGATCCGGGAAATATTTTTGAGCTGGAGTCGGCAGGAGGTGGCGAGGGCTTGGATGTGAGGCTTGAAGGATAGGGAAGATTCGAGTATTACCCCGAGGCACCTAGCATGGGGGACTGGGGAGAGTGAGCAACCATTGACATTGATGGATATGTCTGATAAATGGGGAGAGTGACTTGGTGGGAAGATGATGAAGTCAGTTTTAGAAAGCTAGGAGAGAAGAAGGATGAGATGGCGGACAGACATTGTGGAATTTTGGATAGTAACTAGGTGTTGTCAGATCCAAAGAGATAGATCTGGGTGTCGTTGGCATAGAGATGAAGGCCGTGGGACTCAATGAGTTGTCCTAGGCCGAGGGTGTAGATGGAGAAAAGTAGGGGTCCAAGAACCAAGCCTTTGGGACAGGTCAACGAAGAGGAGGACAGACTAGTGTCGCTTGCTCTAGGCAGTCAGTAGGTCGATGGTGACTTTGGTTGGGGCTGTTTCGGTGGAGTGATGAGGTTGGATGCAGGATTGTAGGCAGTTTTATGTGAATGAAACAGTATTTACTGATGAAACTGAAATAAAAAAGTAGTAGACACTTAGCTTAGCTTAAAAGTCTTCATCTATTTCACATGAAGGAAAAGGCGTATTGGATATAACTTAGTAGTGGTATGGACATTTCAAACACATAGCATGGCAAACTTGAAGTTCCCATTCCCATATTAACGTCTTCATAGTGTGGCGCCCCACTGGTCAGTGTTCCACAGTAGGGATACTTCACCCATAGCTGAGTGTGCAGTATTCCTGTCACTGGGGAGTGTAAAGTCAACCTGAGGCTCTCATCCCAGCATCCCTACACCTAACACAGGGGACCAATTGGCCACCCATTGCCAAGGGTAACGAGTCCCGGTGGGAGGAACGTTAGGGTAGAAGGAGCGGGAAGAGACTCAGGCAGTGAGCAGTAAGATCAGACAATGGAGGAGTCTAGTCTGAAGCAAGGAACAAGTCCTAGAGGGACACCAAAGGGAGGGTGCCCGAAAAGGAGCGGCGACCCAGACGGGAGGAGTAGACTCAGTGCCGGACCTTATCCACAGTCCAGGGGAATCCTGGTTCATAGCGGGGTACCGGCTCCGAATTACGGTGCAGGCGACTCTAACTCTGAGCCGTCAATACCGGTGGTTCGCAAGGTTTGCCAAGCAGCCCCGACTTTGTCGAGAACGTGAAGCCCCACCAGGAGCACTAAACCGGGTTGAGCCCCTCAGAGAAGAAATGTAATCTTATAGCACCCAATGCGCCTGGTAGACAAGTGGGTTGTGCAGGATAGCGCAAAGATAGTTAGGAGGCGTCAGAAAGACAGCAAAGGGACGGTGAAAGTAACTGAAGGAACACTGTGGGAGCCTCAAAGAGACTTTATGTTCCCCAGTGACTACCCGGCCAGTTACCGACTAAAAAGACTGTAACTCTGTACCTGAACTGCTGAGAACTGTTGCCAGTAAAGTACCTGTACAAAGTCAGCAAGCCTCCTATGTCTTATTCCAATTAGGGATGGGCGAGTCTACTCGCTAGGACTCGTTACTCGGCGAGTAGTAAGGGACTCGCAGGACTCGGTACTCTGCGAGTTTCCCAGCGATTACTCGTACAGCAACGAGTCCAATGCAAATCAATATCAATCCTAGTTTTGTCAGAGACTCTGAAAAAAACTAGGATTGCCATTGACTTGCATTGGTCTCATTACTGTGCGAGTAATCACAGGCAAACTCGCAAAGTAACTGCTGTTACTTTGCGAGCCGAGTCCGGCTGTCTGCTCTGTGCAGGCTGCCGCAGCTCCAGGGTCCTAGAGCCCACCTGCTCACAGAGATGATGTAGCAGAGCTGAGATTGTTCTCAGTCTGCTCATTCCCTGTGCATAGACATCTATATCTATGCACAGGGATGTAGCAGAGAGGACATCGCGTTTTGGACTACGTCGGACGGAAGAGGATTTTTTTAATTAAAGATAGAGTCCCTAATGGCTTTTTTTTTTATTTCTAATAAAAAATTTTCTCTCTGTTGTGTTTTTTTAACCCTTTATTGGAGATTCTTAGTTGCCGGGTCAAACGTGGCATGACAATAAGAATCTCGGGCTTAATACCAGCTTGTATAACAAAGCTGGTATTAACCCCTTTATTACCCAGCGTGCCACCGCCACCAGGGCCGCTGGAAGAGCGGGGTTCAGCGCCAGAGGATGGCGCTTCAATGAACGCGCCATCTTCTGGGGCGGCTGCGGGCTGCAATTTGCAGCGGGGGGTGCCCAGAAAGCTTGGGCATCCCTGCGCTGCGGATTCCAGCCCCCAGCTGCTTAGCTGTACCTGGCTAGACATAGAAATTGCGCGGAGCCCCACGCATTTTTTTTTTATTATTTCATGAAATTCATGAAATAATAAAAAGGGCTCCCCTATATTCTTGTGTCCGGCCAGGTGCAAATAGGCACCTGGGGGTTGGGGGCAGCCCGTCGCTGCCTGCTGGATCCGGCTGGTTCCAGAAATACGGCGAAGCCCACGTGAAATTTTTTTCTGACAAATCCATAAAACAATGTAAATAAAAGGGACTTCATCTTTATTAACCCCTGGACCATGGGCGAGGGGTTAATAAAGATGCAGTCCCTTTTTTAGGATTGTTTTATTGATTTTTCAGAAAAAAAATTACATGGGCTTCGCCGTATTTCTGGAACCAGCCGGATCCAGCAGGCAGCGACGGGCTGCCCCCAACCCCCAGGTGCCTATTTGCACCTGGCCAGACACAAGAATATAGGGGAGCCCTTTTTCTTTATTATTTCATGAATTTCATGAAATAATTAAAAAAATGCGTGGGGCTCCGCGCAATTTCTATGTCTAGCCAGGTACAGCTAAGCAGCTGGGGGCTGGAATCCGCAGTGCAGGGAGGCCCAAGCTTTCTGGGCACACCCCGCTGCAAATTGCAGCCCGCAGCCATCCCAGAAGATGGCGCGTTCATTGAAGCGCCTTCTTCTGGCGCTGAACCCCGCTCTTCCAGCGGCCCTGGTGGCGGTGGCACGCTGGGTAATAAAGAGGTTAGGGCCAGCTTTGTATTATCAGCTGGCCCTAAGCCCGAAATTTATGGAGGTCACGCCAATATTAGACATGACCGCCATGAATTTCTATTAAATTGTTTTAAAAAAAACACAACACAGAGAAAATTTTTTATTAGAAATAAAAAAAAAGCCATTAGGGACTCCATCTTTAATTAAAAAAATCCTCTTCCGTCCGACGTAGTCCAAAACGCGATGTCCTCTCTGCTACATCCCTGTGCATAGATATAGATGTCTATGCACAGGGATGAGCAGACTGAGAACAATCTCAGCTCTGCTACACACAGGAAGAGCAGGCGGGCTCTAGGACCCTGGAGCTGCAGCAGCCTGTACAATGCAGACAGCCTGACTCCTTACTGAGCGAGTTTCCCAGCGATTACTTGCACAGTAAACGAGTCCAATGCAAGTCAATGCCAATCCTAGTTTTGTCAGAGTCTCTGACAAAACTAGGATTGCTTCAGGCTGATGCTTCCGAGACACATCTGCGATTTGTAAATCGCACACTACTCGCTATTACTCGCTTCCCCATTCATTAACATTAGACTCGCTAGACTCGCAACGAGTAGCGAGTCCCGGGCTCGGACTCGCTAGAGTCAAGCGATTCCGAGTAATTTAGGACTCGCCCATCACTAATTCCAATAAGTTAAGTAGCAGCTGCTACCACGACAACCAGCTCAGCAGCAGCACTGCCCCGGGGACCCCACTCCACCTGCAGGGAGCGTTATCAACTGGCTGCATTACCACCATCACCGGCGGTCTGACAATGGCGCTGGTGAGATCACCAGAAACTGTAGGTGGCGTCACGAGACTTTATAATTTCCCATTTTTTGTTTTCCCCCTTTTTCAAGTGACCCCAGGGTACGGGCCTGGGCACAGGCCACCGAGACCGGACCCCAAATCCACGCCCGGGTACTGAGTTCCCATAGACCATAGCAGGTCATTAGCTCTAAAGTCCACTTTTGTATTAATACTTGTGTCCTAGCCTGGTCAGCCTTGTGTCTTATCCTGGTCAGCCCACTACTGTATTAATACTTTTCTCTTAGCCTGGTCAGCCTTTTGCTCCCATACTTCCAGGACCATCTTACACAGTTCCTCTTTAGCCCCACTCTTTGTAGTGAGTGTCAAGAAGCTTCCAGTCATCCATAGGTATTTCTGCTCCTCAAACCAGTTACAGTTATTTAACAACTTGCTACCCCCAGCAATCTTTGGTTACCACACACCTTAATAATGTTATCTCAGAACTACTCACTTTACAGCTGACTCACTGCAATCAGTAAGTAACTATGCTCTTTCAAAAACTGCTCCAATACTCAGATGTCTTTCTTTGTAGTGTCTTTTCATATGAGAGGCAGCCTAGACTAGCTCTGCTCTCCTTTATCCCTTAACCTAAATTAAAAACTCTTAACATGGCCCTCAGATGATGTGCTCTAATCATAAGGGTGGTATGCTTTTGTGGGGCAGAAGGACCTTTCGATCTCTCAGGGACTAGGGCTTGGGTGCAACTACTACTTGCACTCTTCTGTAGCTACTGCGGCTTCAGCATGATTGCCCCAGCTGTAATGTATATGTAATACAATCATTCAAAATATTGTAAGTCATTGTTCTAATTCTCACCTAATTCTATCCATAGAGCTACATACTAGTGTGGTAGTGCCAATTTACGGTAATATCAATAATGGGAATAATAAACATAAATGCCAGTAATTGTGCCCAAACTCCAGACACAATTTGCTCATTCTATCATAAATTCATAACATCATTACTTGTGTCTTTGCTATGATTTAAAAGTGAGAAAGAAAAAAGGGAAAAAGCTTAGAACATTTAACAATCCTTAGAAAGCTAGCATTGGAATGAGAATCAGGGCATAGCATGTGAGTGTTGCAACATACTGTGTGCAGGCAGCTACATATTTATTATGAGGTACAAAGGTCCATGATAAATATTTTATCGGATGTGTGAGGAGGTGTGACAAGCCCGCTTTCCACTGCCGTTTTGTCAACCTTTGATCAAACGTAGACTGCTCAGATCAATTCTCCAAGAAGAAGGAAAGTTAAAAGCAAGGCAGCCCATATACAGAATATTATGAAGATAACACCGGCTTCTTTTCTTACATATTATTAAAGAGAAGGCCAGACGGAAAGCAGACACAAATTTTGTTGCTATGAGATATGCATACATTAAATTCCACTGAGCACACAGGACATGTAGAAAGATTTTGCTTACAAAATCATAAACTCAGTAAAATGGTTCCTGACACCTAACTCAATTTTCTGTGAGAATACCCCAACAAAGGCATAGCTATATTGGGTGTAGAAGTTACAGTTACATTCAAGTTAAGGTTCCTATAGGCAGTGCCGTAACTTCAGGCCCAGGGGCCCGGATGCAAAGGCTCCAACGGGGCCCCCATTTAGTGCAAATCTTTAATAGTATTAGTCTTTTTCTATAGGCCAAATGGACTTTTGGGGCCCCCCTAGGCTGCAGGGCCTGGGTGCGATCGCAACCCCTGCACCTATTGTAGTTAAGCCCCTGCCTATAGGGGTCCTGAGGATCATTTGAAACATACGAGGGTTCTTTTAACAATGGTACATAGAACAAGTGGCCCCTATTTCTGATTTTCACTGGGACCTAGAGGCTTCAGGTTTCTTCTGTGTACCAAAAAAATACAACTGCACACATTGGAGTTAACTAGTACAGTATAAACTATACAGTCCACACTGCACAATATACTGACATAAGTATTATACATGTTTCCAATTTTGAAGTAAATATATTTAGTGCTACTGACATGAATTTCTAACGGATGACAATCCATTCAATTCACAGACACAAAGAAATCAAACTGCAGATGTCCATATATTAAGAAACGTGTAATAATGAGAAATAAATAAGGAGTGAAAAGCACCAAAATTAAGAAAAATAACTAGGCTAGGTGCTCACCATGCCAAGATATAAGTATTAATGTAAGGAGAAGACTTGGCATATAGCCAGAAAATGGGAGCACACTTAAAGGTTAAAAAGGTTACAAGCTTTATTGACACATAAGCGGTCAGTAAACAATTTAAAAACAATTAAAATGACAACTGGGGGACTCAAATGTGATAATCATAATGAGAAGGTTGTCACATAGACAGGAATACCCGACTAGATGTAAGGGCAATACAGAAGGCTACACAAATTACAACAATCATACAGTGTTCAACCATGAATTTAGACCATGAACCTCATCATAACTATAGATGACAAGTGGTAACTTGGAAAAGAGCCCCTTAATTTCTGACCACCAGACATTTAGGTGGTTGGTCTAGCAAAGTGACTGGCCATCAAACTATCGCACAAGTTGGGCACTCTTCGTGCTGTCAGTATAGGACGTTCTTCAACAAGTGGTTTTATCTTGGGATCTAAAGTTAGTAAAATCCAATGTTTACACCAGATGTTACCCACCTCCAACCACTGGTTATTGTATTCAGTGATGATCCTGATCCTATTGTCTGTGTCAGGTTTTCTTCCTTTCATTAAAGCTATTTGGTCTTGCTGTTGTGTTCCTTGGAAAGCAGCTGAGATAATCCTTTAGGGTAGCCACAATTTGAAAACCTCTCAGTCAGGAATCTCGCTTGTTTCTTGAAGTCCTCCTTTGAGGTGCAATTTCTTCATGTTTGTAGGAACTGGCCAATCAATACCCCCTTTCTCAAATGGTGGGAATGAAAACTAGAAAAAGCAAGGAGGCCATTAGAAGCAGTTGGTTTCCTGTAGAGTTTAGTGAAGAGTGTACCTTCCTTAATCATAACTTCAAGATCCAAAAAGGTAGCTTTTTTTTTGGAGGAAATGAGTAAGTCAAGAAGATGTTCAAGTTGTTGTGGTTTAAGTGGTTTAAAAAGGTAATGCACTCAGGTTCAGTACCGTGCCACAGGAATATGATGTCATCAATGAACCTGTGCCACCTACTTATTTTGTTTTTGAATTTATCTGTCTTAAAGACCTCTGTAGCCTCCCACCAACCCAAAAAAAGATTAGCGAAGGCAGGTGCGCACTTGGCCCCCATGGCTATGCCTGAAATCTAGCGGTAGTAAGTACAATCAAATACAAAGTAGTATTGCGTTAACACAAAATCCAGGAGATCTGTCAGGAATGAGTAGTGAATCCTATCCGATGCAGATTGATTGTCCAAGAAGTACATGACTGCTCTTATGCCATCTTGGTGTGCAATGTTAATATAGAGCAACTAAACATTGCATGTCACTATGAGCATCCCTGTGGGGGCAGTCAGAACCTGTACGTGTTTAATGAAGTCAGTACTATGTAAGAGGGTCAATTCTGTAATAACTGTTGAAGATAAAAGTCCATATACTCACTAGCTTTCTCGCAGAGGCTGCCCATGCTGGAAACAATGGGTCTTCCCAGGGGCCTGGTCAGGTCCTTATGCACCTTGGAGAGTAGGTAGAATGTCGGAATCACAGGTGCCACTACACAGAGGAAGTCTTTTTCTTTTTTGTTGATGACACCATACCTACTGGCAGCCTCCAAGAGTTTAATGAATTTGTTCTGAAAAACAGAAGTAGGGTCAGATGGTAGCCTTGTGTAAAATCTATTATTGGACAATTGCCTATGGGCCTCCTCAAGGTACATAGCTGTTGGCCACACCACAACATTTTCGCCTTTATCTGCCTCCTTAATAATAAAGTCAGGGTTCATTCTTAAATGGCGGATCGCAGTAATTTCACTCCCCGTCATGTTCTTAGATCTGGCTGTATTAACCTGCAGTTTATCTACATCTCTCTTAGTAGCCTCGAAAAAGAGGTTTACTGCAGGAAGTGTAGATATTGGGGGAGCTTTCGTGGATCTATTGCAATGTAGGAACTGCTTCCTACCTGTTCCTGGCCCGCTGTCGTCAAGTAAGTCCAGCAGATCACGCATGGCTCGTTGTTCCATCTCCAGTAGTGACTCAATGGTTTCTGGTTGGTGATACATGACAGCAAAGATAAGTTTATGACAGAACAAGTAGATATCCTTGACTAAAGTAGATTTGTCTAGCTGGTTCATAGGACCGAAAGTTAGTCCACACTCAAGTACAGATATCTCAACAGAACTCAAGGTGTAGCTAGAGAGGTTTATTACCTGTAATTTAGTAGCAGATGAGGCAGGCATCGATGAAATCGTCATGGTCGTGTTGGGCTTCCCTAGTATCTGGGGAATCTCTTGCCCTTGACCTTCCCTCTACCCATGCCCCCTTTGGTCGGGGCCCTACTCCTTTTACTCCCCCTCCTCCCTCCCCTCCTGACTTGCTTTCGGGGTTGGAACCCGACCCTAAAAAACTACTGCTGTCGTCAGAGGGGTCTGTGGGGGGATCAGAGGGTATAGGTTCTTTGGGCATATGTGGTGGTTTACATGGGTTGGTATTACAGGGATTACCCTTATGTCACCACCTAAAGGCCTTTTAGCTATCAAAGTCACCTTTATCCCTAAGGAATTTCTTTCTTTTACCTTCAATAACTGTACTCTCGTAGTCGTCCAAGGTCGTTTTGAGCTTAGTCAAGAATGGTGTAACTACTACTTCTTTGTCAAAATCAGTCGGTTTTTGTGTTTTAATTCTATTCTTAGTTTCTGCCAGAACTGTGCGATCATAATCAATTAACATATTAATGAGGATTCTGGAGTAATGGAGTAAGCCCTGTTCCCACATGCTCTGCAATTGGCTGAGGGCTCCCATGCTGGAAATATTTGAACCCTCAAGCCCCGTGGAACAATAGCAGCCTTCAAATATTCCTCAAGTGTACAGATATTCCACCATACATGTATGCCCTTTTTCTGAGCAGCAGTGAGTTCCCTAGAAACAGCTGAGAAGCCAGGTTCCACAGGCACTGATGATGTACCACTGAAAATGTCTGAAGTAGAATTTTTCCAACCAGCCTCCCTAGTGTTCTATCCATTAACCACTCACTAATGGTGCGGTAAAGATCAATCCCCTGATGAAGCTACAGCCCCGATAGCGATACGCGTGAGGTAGGGTTCTGCTCGGGGGGCCCCCCCATGTGTGTGACCTAATGAACGCTCATAACAACCCTGACCTGACCTACTGGACACAGCTGTGGCAACTATGTGCATTGACCTGACCATTTGACTGCATATACCTCTAAGCTGCAATCATATTTATGACACCATAATAATAATAATTGTTCAACTTCTGGCATAGCAATTGGTATAGCTTGGCATAGCTTTTCACTGTGTGTTCATATATGGTGATCCTTTACCACACTTGTGGATGCCAGTCACCCATTTATCTGTAAAGGTTTGGTCTGAGCTCCATACATGACTTATTCTGGGTACAGCACTGCTACTTAGGTTCTTTGTATATGTGCATTTACAGACCTGGTTGTGCTTTTGTGAATTCTTGCATTATTGATGATATACCTTGAGTATCATTACACCTTTTTTAATGCTTGTAAATATAGGCCAACCAACATTGGTTATTATTACCAGTAGCACTACTTTACTTACGTAGGCACACAGGGATTGATTAACAAACTGCATATGCCATTTACTTCTGTACTTTTGGATATACACAGTGTGGACGCACACTGTGGTGAACCATATTAGACAGTCTACACTTGTGTGCCCTGGTTATATGCTTATAGTCCATGAGATATTCACCTCACAGTGGACTACATATTTTGCCATTCAAACTCTGAGCCCATGATATGTCTATGCACTAGGAAACAACATGTGTTACCACTTGTCATCTATAGTCATGATGAGGTTCATGGTCTAAATTCATGGTTGAACACTGTATGATTGTTGTAATTTGTGTAGCCTTCTGTATTGCCCTTACATCTAGTCGGGTATTCCTGTCTATGTGACAACCTTCTCATTATGATTATCACATTTGAGTCCCCCTTGTTGTCATTTTAATTGTTTTTAAATTGTTTACTGACCGCTTATGTGTCAATAAAGCTTGTAACCTTTTTCAACTTTAAGTGTGCTCCCATTTTCTGGCTATATGCCAAGTATTCTCCTTACATTAATAATGAGAAATGACACATGAAACAAATATTGAACATGTGACCAAAAACAGGTGAAAAAAGCCATGGAAAGTCACAACACGAGCTGAAATCTATCAATAATTAGAAAGCAATCCTGCCACGCAGTGGAGAACAATATCAACTAGTTCAACTGATGGATTATAAAAAGGGGTCTCATTACCAAGATGCCACACAAGAGTCATCTCATGATGGGTAAAACAACTGAGCTGTCTCAAGACATTCACAGCCTTATTTTGCAAAACACACAGGCTGGCTGGCAAATGTTTAGTCTGGGGTGATTGAACAGCACTGGCTCATTACTTGTAGTCTACGTGAGGTGACCTCCGGCTATATTGCGAATGGCCGGTATTTCACAGAGTCAGACATTGTCTGCGATGTAACCTGGAATGATTACTCTCAGACTTGTAGTATCAAGAGTTAATGCATTCAGGTCAGGTTTACAGATAGTGAAAGAGTTGGGCAGGTCTGGATATCCATATACCTCCACCATGTTTCATGTGTTATAATGAGATTATTTGCTTGGTCACAGGCCTCCAGTGTTTGAAAGCTGGAAACTTCATGGATGTGTGCTCTGGCAGGAGTCAGTATGTGGAGCTGTTAAAGCTACTGAAAGGTAACTTAAAGAGACAGTGTGTGTGGAGCTGGCCAAAGCTCATGGAAAATACATCGTCAGGACAGAGTGCGTGGAGCCTGCTTAGGTCCTTAAAGGTTACCTCAAATAAACGGGGTTATGTGTGTACTGACAGAGGTCAGTGAGTGAAGGTTATGATGGTTTCACTGGGATACTCTGAAGTCTGATGGCGAATACGTGGAAGAAAGAACTGTATGTCACATGGTTTCTGTAAAGTCAAAGGACAGCTCATGTTTGTTTTATGGAAAGTGGTTTATGTGTGTATTAATTCACCAGCTAGACTATTTAAATATAAAACCGTTCCTGTGTGTGCCTCAGTCCCACAACCAAGCAAGTATCCCTGTCAGATACGGGTGTCTGTGGGCATGGAAGTGTAAGAGAGTAAACTAATAAGCTGCTAAAACCAAGCAGACTGCCATTTTGTAGTGGCCCAGGAAAGTGAAAAGCACAGTCTCCGGTTGCCATGGTGACTGCTCTGTGTCTAGGAATGTGAAAGCACGGTCTCTGGTTGCCTTGGTGACGCTCTGTGTCTAGGATGTGAAAGCACGGTCTCTGGTTGCCTTGTGACGGCTCTGTCATTGCTCCTGTTGTTGTTGATCTCTCTCTGCGGTGGCCATTACTAGTGTAAGGATTACAGCAGAGCCAGTGCAAGCTATATGGGCCTTTAAAGTTGTTTGCAAGCCCTGTTGTGTGGACTAAAGACTTTATCTTGAACTGAGCAAGTGTCCAGCATCCAAGGAGCTGAGGAGATGTTCCCCCTGATGGAGTGAGTGATTGCGTCCAGGAAGGCCGTGAGTGACTGCGAAAGGAGACCGGCGTCCGGTGCCATCCACATTGGGGGATCCTGACAAGGAGCTGAGGAGAGTTCCCCTGAGGAGCGAGTGATTGGCGTCCAGGAAGGCCGTGAGTGACTGCGAAAGGAGAGCCGGCGTCCGGTGCCATCCACATTGGGAGGATCCTGACAAGGAGGCTGAGGAGATGTTCCTGATGGAGCGAGTGATTGGCGTCCAAGAAGGCCGTGAGTGACTGCGAAAGGAGAGCCGGCGTCCGGTGCACCCACATTGGGAGGATCCTGACAAGGTCCTGACAAGCCTGGAAAAGAGTGCTCCACAGATTGCACCCAAGCTTACAGAACTAACGTACTGGACATGTGAATCTGGCATTGGCTGGTAAGCTGCCAAATTCTGCTGTTTTACAATACGTTTTTCTTTTGCGCAAAAGGTTTTCTTTTCTTCTTACTTTTTCTGGACTTGCTGCAGCCCACGTGGAATATACACCGGTGTAAAGCTACATTTGAGGTTGATGGTACCATAGTTTTGAGATACCTGGGTATCCCTGTGCTAAGTGTATAGCCAGCATTGATATAGTGTAATGTATTGTTATTAGCTGTGATAAGTTATACTCAGTGTGCCATCTCAGAGATCCCATCAGACCGCCCACAGTTGATGTACATAGCCTTTAGTTAAGTTAAATCCTTGATAAATCTAACGTGTAGGTAAATTTGTTCCTGGTTCTGAGTGTGATTTACATACCCTGGGAACTCTGAGATCGGTGCATTGATGTCGGCTAACGCTGAGTGTGTGAAACTGTTATTGGTAATATTTTAAGGGGATTTTGAGATTTTTACATTCCATACTGAACCATACTTTGATCCCCATATCAGTAAAAATACTGTTGTTTATTTCTGCCTCTGTCTCAGTCTGTGACTCCTGGATCTTAATAGGACCTCTGGTCATTACAGAAGGTCTAAAGTCTCGCGAAACTTCACTATTCTCGCGTGACTTCGGCACTGACAGCAGCACCTGCGCCTGCGCAGTGGAGCGGGTGTCCGTGAATAGGGTGGAAGTCTTGCGAGATTAGTGAAGTCTCGCAAGACTGCAGCTCTTCTATGCCCGCAGGCATCCACACCACTGCGCCGGCGTGAGTACTGCTATCACTCACCGCGCCGGCCAGAGGAGGGGCGGCAAATTTGAAATATTTAGGGCAGAATTTGCAGCATGGAGGGGTGGCGAAACTTTGCCCTACCATGACATAATAGTTGCCTCCATGACTCAATCTGAGTCCAGTTCCAGTGAGAACATAACTTTATATTTCAAATATGTGGGGCATGTCTGGGCATATACAGGGGTTACTAGAACTCCATTTACATAATATATAACCTGCTGGGCACAGTATAAAATGCCCTGGGGGGTGATAGGTTCCCTTTAAAATCTGTAAAATCACCCACACACACAGCTGCCCCAGGAGTGGTGCCTCCGTTAGATGCCCACTCATTGCACCTCTCTCCAGATCTTGCTCTACCCTGGTGCATTTGCAAATGAGTAATGGTTTTGGACTTGAAGACAGTTGAGTAATGTGAACTGGCATCAAGCCCAGTGGTTAGTAATGTTGAAGCAGCAATCAGATACTGGACATTACTAACCAAGTCAGCAAAGATACAAATAACCACGTTAATTTGATTTCAAAATAAACTCACCAATACATTCCTCTTTCACAATTTTATTTTTAAATGAAAATCCATTTTTTAAATGTCTCCTATTCTACCCAACAAAAAAAAATACAAAAACAAAGAAAGACAAAACGAAAATCAAAACCAGAAAAATCCTGAAGTAGTCTCTGCAAGTGGGGGGCTAGATCAGTGGTTCCATCCCCCATATGCTGGTTGAGCAGTTAGTGCACAGCTCCCAGCAGTGGACAAGCCGTGACTTCAATGAGGTTATCTCAGGTTACACAGTGGGTATCACGCAACAGGGAATCCCGATGTGTGACCTGAAATAAGCTCAGTGGCTTCAGCGCTCATAGCACTCACTTTCTCATGAGAGCCACAATATTCGCGTGAGATGTACCAGGTATATATCGTCGGTATTATGAGTGCATATGAGGAGCAGTTACATCAGGGAGTGCAGTGTAGTTCAAATACGCAGAGTAGTCGCTGTCTGACCCCTCAAGTCTTAACTGCAGTGATGTTAGTGATGGCATTGCCTGTCACACTGTCACCAATGGTTGCGTGCATGCTCTCACAGCATTAAGGGGATGCTTCCTGTGATTATGACACACCATATGCTTGTTAGAGGGTCCAGGGAGAGCCACAGTCATTGTGGAAGGACGCAAGGATTTCTCTTAACCCCTGGCTACCTATAATGAGACTGCTAGGGCAGGGATGGGCCACTCCAGCCCTCAAGGGATAGAAATAGTGCAAGTTTTGAAGATCTACATAGCATTATAAGTTTGGTAATTTAATTACCTGCACAGTGACAATTCCAACATCTCTACAATGCTAAAAAAAAATCCTGAATACATGAACTGTTTGCCTTGAGCACTGGATTTTGCCCAGCCCTGATCTACAGGACTGTGTGTAGCATCTTGCATTTTCATACCTGACAACATTAGGCCTGTGTCTTGTTCTCCAGCAACTGTAGGTGAGTATAAAAACACCTCTTACTTTGCACAAACAGTCCAGCATACTGTCACGTGTAGACTGATTTGCAATCCATGAGTACTGCTGCTGTGTTTAAAATGAGTTTGTTTTCCTTAGTAATTTCATGGGGTGGTATAATGGAAAGGGAATCAAGAGGCAAGATGGTAAGGTGGGAAAGGGCATTCAGGGGAGCTAGTCTGGCCCTGGACTTGGGGTCCCTGGCTACCTCTCACCTCCTGACTCTGAGCTCCATTACAGTGGGATGTCTTTAGGCACGTGGAAGCAGCATTGAATTTGTACCTCACTGCAAATTAGATCTAATGTGGGGTGTGCGGTCAAACTTAGCTCACATATGTGGTCATCTCCTCTCCTGGCTTCTCCAGTTGTGGTGAAGCAAACTTGATCCATGAAATGGTGAGGAAAACTAGCTCCCTCAGAGCAGGCATTCCTTTGGCTGGATCCATCAGGTCTCCTAAATGTGGACTGCAGGCAAACGGTAAACGGTGTTATTTCTCTCTGTACGACAATCCCAAGATAGCACCAGCCTCTGCTGTAATACATCTATTCTTTGCCTAGAGTCCTGCCTCTTCCAGCGCCAGGATCCAATTGCTTAGAGGATAATATTGTTTGACCAATCTTGTTGCCTAGCTCCTCATTAATCTTTCCATTGGGTGGGCTGCAGAAGTCACCTGGCTTACACATTTGTGGCGCCCCGCAACGAGTGCGTCACAAGGGAGTATTGCAGCCGCAATATTCTCTGACACAGCAGTGATATAGTTAACTTTGAGATCCAACCCAACATGCATCACCTAGAACAGAGGGCCAATCCTAGGTCCTGGGGGGTGGAGTGTTAGGGAAGTGTAGTAGAACACACAATAATCTAGACAGAATAGACGGAGAAGAAAAAGAGCCTGGAACCTAGAGCGAAGCCTAGAACATAGAGCTTGGAGAGGAGCGGGGGCTCCGCACCCCGTGCGGGCCCCTGGGCCGTCACCGGTCGGGTGTCAGCACCTGAGGCCTTAACTACCGGGATTGGGCATTATCTACACGGGTTCCCAAAAGACTCCCGTGCCCACAACCTACAGCCGGTTCACTGGTACCGAAGCTGGCAGCAGTTCACCTCTGCTACGCGAACCAGAAGCGTGGAGGAGCAGCTTCACAGGAGCACCCCACCACCAGCCAACTTCCAGTCGTCTAACCAGCGGTGTACCCACCGAGGGATCCATGGCTCCCCAAAACATCCAGAACGTACATCATGGATAGGGCATTGAAGCAGCCTCCCCGTACCCGACCTGGTATTCCTGGGCGACACTGGCAACAAGTTAGGTAGAATGGAGGAACACTTGCGGATCTCTGAGGGACACTATCACTGCTGAAGTCCACCCGGTCCACTACCTGTAACCACTGTATGCCATGTACTGCCTGCTGGTTACAGTAAAGACCCGTTATAGAGACTTTCTGTGTCTGTGCTTCCTTATGAACTGTCCGTCCGCACAATAATGTAACCGCAGCTGCCGCACAACATCTTGAGCAGCTCCAGCCTCCGGGGATCACCGCTTAGCCTGTGGGGAGCGTAACATCTAGCTGCTGTCCATCCCCCGGAGGTTCCGCAGCGTCGGTAGTCCTTACCGAATCTACTCATAGGTGGCGTCACGAATAAATTAAAAACCCCTTTAATCTGTTCCACCAAGACGTCTTCAACCCTTTTGATCTGCAATACACCGGGCCCCACTACCGGCAGGCGCGGTCCACCCGTGACAAGGAGGAAGGAAGCATCGCCTGTCTAAACCGGAGTCCCGGCCACGGTGAGTCAGAAAATGGCGTCACGAACAGGATACGAGCAGGCCCGTTACCCAACGGGTATAATGTGCTTAAAATGGACTTTATTGTCTACAATTGGACTTTGTTCGTCCCTAAAAGAACTTTCCCGCCTTTTCACCATTGGGCCAAGATGGCGCCCAAGATGGCGTTCCCGCCACAAGAAGCCGCCACGTGTAAGCCCAGGAGTGAGTCAACCCCCCCTCATTGTGGGAGGGCTAAAGACAAAAGGCGCCAAACTCTCTGTCCGCCCTGATTGCTCGAATCAACCATGGGGGCGGACCCCAAAGACTTTTCCCACGATTGGACTACAAAAGCCCACAGGAAATGGGAGAGTGAGAGAAGTTCTTCACCAGCTCTCTACCAGAACGCTTATCGGTTCAACGGGTGTGGTTTCCCTCCAAGGAAGAAAATGTCCAGCATGAGACTCCAAGACCTAATGCGGGAGGTCGAGGCGGAGGCCAGAGCAGCCATTAGCCAACCGGGTCCGGACCCTGCCCTTACCATAGACGGCAGCCCCGACTTCTGGTTAGAGGCTCTACAAGACCTCCGGGTGCGGTTACTAGAGACTGTGGAATGGACGATTCGCAGCTGGAGCGCGACCCTAGGCAGACGACTACACCATGCGATGCAGCAGAGCCAACCGGGTACCGCTACTCCAAGCCCAGACGACGTCACCAGCTTCTCAACTGCCTCACCGTCGCCTACCACCTGTCCTGCTTCGTCACCGGAGCCCATAGACTGCGTCATTCCGGTGGAGGCCGCAACTCGACCCGTTCCAGCGACTAATATCGCAACCGACCCCGTTCTTGAGCCGGAGCTTCTACCACGCTCCACGGAAGAACTTGATCTCTACCAGGTTCCCACTGAGGAACCCGCGACATGTTTCACCACTACAGAGACAGTCGCTTGTTTCGTCCCCGTACCGGAGGCTTCCCTTGCAATTGCCGAGGCCTACCTGGTAACCGGGATTGAAACCCCTCTACCAACAGAAACAGATGAAGAGGCAGGCAGCCTGGAAGCCCTGCAGGACGTCTCTGTGGAAGGATCCGCAGCACCATCGCCCTGTTGTACAACGGAACTAGCTTCAACATCTCCAGCCAACGAGCAGCCTGATGTGGTCATCGAGGAAGAGGTCGGAGAGGATGACGACGAGACCCACAGCACCGCTGAGGATTTCGACACCGGGTTCACTTGGGGAGACAACAAGGAACTTCCTACCGGGCATACAGCTCGGGTACACTGGTCGGGTGCAATGCCGACACCTTCCCCTGTGCCGTTCCACCGGGTGCCGATACAGACAGCCCGCCAAATTCAAGCTTCCCGCCAAACCACCAGCTCCACTACTCATCTCTACACCCTGAGCCGTAACGACGGAGATGTACGCCAGCGACGACGAGAGGAGTGGCAAGCCCGTGAGCGCGCCAACATGCAGGCCCGTGCCGAGGCTCGCCGCCAGCCGCCGCTGCCTGATGAACTCCGCCGTGAAGGTAGAATTTCCACCTTTAACTTACATACCGGGTGGGGGTTCGCTTGGGAGGTGGGTTTGAATGAGGAGGTGTTTGTGGGACGCCGGGACGTTGAGTCAAACTTGCCAAGAGGACATCCCGATCGCGACCTATACCGGGGCGATATTATCACCTATGAGCGCTACGCTTGTGCAGATGGGTGGTTCGCTATCCGGGTGCGCCATCATTCTCCGTGCCAGTGATTCAAAAGACTTGGACCCACTCAATAACTCTGCTTTCTGTTTGATCACTGACTGTGAGATCTCGTGGCCACAGCCTGAACTTTTACAAAAGGACAGCCGACCACCCGCCGGGTCCGCACAAAGTGATTACCTGTTTCTTTGCTTATGTCACCAAAGCATACCTTTACCTGTTTTTCATTCTAATAAAAGTGTGTCATATATGTTATAAAATACAAAAATCTCTGTAATGTGGGTAGTGTGACGCTTGGGACAAGCTTATTCAACCAAGGGGGAGTGTGGCGCCCCGCAACGAGTGCGTCACAAGGGAGTATTGCAGCCGCAATATTCTCTGACACAGCAGTGATATAGTTAACTTTGAGATCCAACCCAACATGCATCACCTAGAACAGAGGGCCAATCCTAGGTCCTGGGGGGTGGAGTGTTAGGGAAGTGTAGTAGAACACACAATAATCTAGACAGAATAGACGGAGAAGAAAAAGAGCCTGGAACCTAGAGCGAAGCCTAGAACACAGAGCTTGGAGAGGAGCGGGGGCTTCGCACCCCGTGCGGGCCCCTGGGCCGTCACCGGTCGGGTGTCAGCACCTGAGGCCTTAACTACCGGGATTGGGCATTATCTACACGGGTTCCCAAAAGACTCCCGTGCCCACAACCTACAGCCGGTTCGCTGGTACCGAAGCTGGCAGCAGTTCACCTCTGCTACGCGAACCAGAAGCGTGGAGGAGCAACTTCACAGGAGCACCCCACCACCAGCCAACTTCCAGTCGTCTAACCAGCGGTGTACCCACCGAGGGATCCAAGGCTCCCTAAAACATCCAGAACGTACATCATGGATAGGGCATTGAAGCAGCCTCCCCGTACCCGACCTGGTATTCCTGGGCGACACTGGCAACAAGTTAGGTAGAATGGAGGAACACTTGCGGATCTCTGAGGGACACTATCACTGCTGAAGTCCACCCGGTCCACTACCTGTAACCACTGTATGCCATGTACTGCCTGCTGGTTACAGTAAAGACCCGTTATAGAGACTTTCTGTGTCTGTGCTTCCTTATGAACTGTCCGTCCGCACAATAATGTAACCGCAGCTGCCGCACAACATCTTGAGCAGCTCCAGCCTCTGGGGATCACCGCTTAGCCTGTGGGGAGCGTAACATCTAGCTGCTGTCCATCCCCCGGAGGTTCCGCAGCGTCGGTAGTCCTTACCGAATCTACTCATAGGTGGCGTCACGAATAAATTAAAAACCCCTTTAATCTGTTCCACCAAGACGTCTTCAACCCTTTTGATCTGCACTACACCGGGCCCCACTACCGGCAGGCGCGGTCCACCCGTGACAAGGAGGAAGGAAGCATCGCCTGTCTAAACCGGAGTCCCGGCCACGGTGAGTCACATTCCTAATGCCATAGGTAACATGTGTCTTGGGCACAAGTTACCTGTGATAATAGGGATGTGTATGTCATTGTCATAGTACAGAAAAGCAGTCATTCTGCACTTAAAAAAAGTAACTGCAGTTTTTTACATGACTTTTATTTTTTGCCACCAAAACCGCACAGTTCAGCAGCGTCTTTACATTCACAGTTGGTGCAGTTTTCTTTAAATCACATCTAGTTTGCTTGAACAGTTAAACACAGCTGACTTTCTGTACAAAAAAAGCTGGTGAAAAATGCAGCATTTACACTATATGTGAACACGAACTAAATGTCCAAGCAAAGTTGACGTGATTTCATAAAACCTCTGTCCACTGTGCATCCAAATACACTGCAAAACTGTGCGCTTTTGTTTCTTTTTTCCTCTACAAACTTCTATATGGAGCCTGGAAAAAAATGTGAGTACAACAACAAATCACCGTTGCAATTCTAAACACAGAATCAAAGCTATTCAGTGGTATTAAAAATGCATCAAAAACACGTAAACACATCTGCACCAAACATGCTTTAAAGGGTGAAAACACACATGAAGCAAATACACAATAATAAGATTGTTACTGCATTGTGTGGTGCTGTTGCTGTGATGAATAAGCAGTATTTGTAAGAAATATTGCCATATTCCTTAGCTTCCATCTGTCCTAGAGGTTGCAAGATCCACTCACAAGTCCCCACCCTTGCTAGCCAGAGGCAATTCATCTCTGGGAAATGGTCGATGCCAACAGGCCACACAAAAGGGCTATTCCTCACCTGTGATATGCTAATCAGCTAGGGAGATGTCATTTAGCCAGGTCTGTGGAGCTTCCTAGGAAATGGAGATTAGATGACACTTTGTACCCAGCCATTATCCAAAGGATGACTCCCTGCTGGGATTTGCAGAAGTGGCAGATCTAATTTCCCTGTATCACAAGTGGAGGGGAAAATCCTTTCAGCCAGCTAGACTGAGAGGAGACGAGTTATAACTTTTAATATTTCATAAGCCATCCATCCTGTGATAATGTCGAATGTAAATATGAAATCTACATACCTAGACGGTCATAGGGCTTATATTTATATGAATGTAGGATGACTGTAAGCCATCTAAACGTAATATTGGCTAGTAGGCTGCTCTCAGAATAGTCATGTTTCATATCCAGGCTAAGATAAAATCATTGTCTTCCGTCGGGGGTGCTCATAGACAAGGCTAGGGAAGATAATAAAGTTTGGGTATCTATACCTCCACTCAGAGGGGTGGGAGTTGTGAGACAGCCCAGAGGTGCGAGATGGGTGGAGACAAGGGTCAGCCCATATTGTATAAAAATCAGCTGCCCCATCTCCATATGGTATTTCTTCTGAAGAGGCATTATTCCACCAAAGCCAGAGATTACCCCAGGAACAGATTAGCATCACACTGCCCTTGTGGTGCCATCAGCATTAAGGTAACTGATCACATTTGTGTGTAATTCTGTGTATTCCATTTATCCTTCTATTTGCATAACTGACTGTAATATTTGTAACATCTTAATAATAACGGTAAATATTAATATCTAGTGTACCATTAGGGTGATTAAATATATAAATTTAATCTTGAGTTGCTCTTTTTATCTTGATCAAGCATTCCCACGTCCGTGTGCTCATTTAACGCTACCTGGGTTGGTTTCTGACCCGATATAAGCCCGGCCACAGACCGGACTTATATTAAACGAGAAGCTGGTGGCAGCATTTGTGCTTGGGGTTATTCAGGGCCCCTGGCAGTGACGGGGTGGAGGATTTTATATGTGCTTCTGGCTGCGGGCTAGAAGGCATATACCACACTCATTGAGAGGTGCCTTAAAAAACCAGCACAGACAGGGCAGCTGTGGCCCTTCTTTATCCACAGGCAATTCTCTGACTGACCTGGGTTTAACAGGAGGCGCTGTGGAGCTACCAGGTTCGGTGGCCAATTCACCACAGGTGTGAACACTTCAGAAAACAAACAGAAAAAGCAGGAAAAAATATAGCATTTATGCTGCAAGTGAAGACGGTCTCATAATTACATTATTACTACATTTTTTATGGATTTATTCAAGAAAAATAATCAACAGTGCTATGTTTTTATGCCATTTACCGATCACCATAAATAATCTTATTATTATGTTTTTTGGGTTGTAATGTTTACAGAGACACAATATGTCCATGTGATTTGCTGCTTTGTGATATTTACTATTAAAAAATGCATTTAAATTGTCATTATTTTACTTGTTTTTTATTATTAGTTACCGTATATACTCGTGAATAAGCCGACCTGTGTATAAGCCGACCCCCCTACTTTTGCCCAAAAAATCTGGAAAAACCTATTGACTCGTGTATAAGCCGAGGGTGGACCCCAGCACAGGTATACAGCCCCCAGCAGTGTGGTATACAGGCCCCCCAGTGGTATACAGGCCTCCCCAGTGGTAGTATACAGCAGCCCCAGTGGTAGTATACAGCAGCCCCAGCAGCCCCAGTGGTAGTATATAGCATCCCCAGCAGCCCCAGTGGTAGTATATAGCAGCCCCAGTGGTAGTATATAGCAGCCCCAGCAGTAGTATATAGCAGCCCCAGTGGTAGTATATAGCAGCCCCAGCAGTAGTATATAGCAGCCCCAGTGGTAGTATATAGCAGCCTCAGCGGTAGTATATAGCAGCCTCAGCGGTAGTATATAGCAGCCCCAGCGGTAGTATATAGCAGCCCCAGTGGTAGTATATAGCAGCCCCAGTGGTAGTATATAGCAGCCCCAGCAGTAGTATATAGCAGCCCCAGTGGTAGTATATAGCAGCCCCAGCAGTAGTATATAGCAGCCCCAGTGGTAGTATATAGCAGCCTCAGCGGTAGTATATAGCAGCCCCAGCGGTAGTATATAGCAGCCCCAGTGGTAGTATATAGCAGCCCCAGCGGTAGTATATAGCAGCCCCAGCAGTCCCAGTGGTAGTATACAGCAGCCCCAGTGGTAGTATATAGCAGCCCCAGCGGTAGTATATAGCAGCCCCAGCAGTCCCAGTGGTAGTATACAGCAGCCCCAGTGGTATACAGGCCCCAGCAGTATATACAGCAGCCCCCAGGGGTAATACAGCAGCCCCCAGGGGGTATCCAGCAGCCCCCTGGGGGTACCCAGCAGCCCCCAGGGGGTACCCAGCAGCCCCCTGGGGGTACCTAGCTGCCCCCTGGGGGTACCCAGCAGCCCCCCTGAGGGTACCCAGCAGCCCCCCTGGGGGTACCCAGCAGCCCCCAAGGGGTACCCAGCAGCTCCCAGGGGGTACCCAGCAGCCCCCAGGGGGTACCCAGCAGCCCCCTGGGGGTACTCAGCTGCCCCCAAATGCTGGCACTCACCCCCCTCCTGCTTAACTTACCATCACGGTCTTCTGATCAGCGCCACTCCTCGGCACTCCGTTCTTCATGCTCCGTCCTCGCTGCATCCGGGATCTCCGGCCGTCGCGCGATGACGTCATATGCCTGCGACAGCCGGGGATCCCGGATGTAGCAGTACGGACGGAGCACCGAGGAGCGGCGCTGATCAGAAGACCGGGATGGTAATATAAGCAGCGGGGGGGGCCCTTACAAGGGGGGAGAGTGGCAGCATTTGGGGGGCATATATGAACTGCTTCCCCCTGCCGCTGATTGACAGGGGGAAGCAGTGCATATATAATGAGCGGCCCCACGTGACGGGGCCGCTCATACTGCAGCCTCCCCCCGCCTCCTCCAGCCTCCACAGCCCCCACCACGCAGAGACTACCGTATTGACCCGTGTATAAGCCGAGGGGGAGACTTTTCAGCCCAAATTTTGGGCTGAAAAACTCGGCTTATACACGAGTATATACGGTAGTTATTTTATAGAATGAAAAAAAAAATCTCTTTTATTCTCCCTCTAGAATAAAGGGACATTGGAATACATTGTTATGTACATTGTTTCTCTATGTACCTATATCAACCGCTTGTGGAGTCAGAGGCTGCACTGCAGCTTCAAGATTACAAGATTCTTCCAACAAAATCAACAAAGTTTATGGCTTTTATGCTTTAGCTATTGCTTATGATATTGTTGGTCCTCAGTACAAGTCCCAGGGGGAAAATAATGTAATTGTTTTCCAATATTTTTAGTAGTTTTATATGAACAAAATAATGACTTTTTCTTCACCACCACAGGTACATAGGATACAAGTACATAGAAATACACTGAGTATGGCTAGAATCACACTTGCAGATTTTACATGCGTTTTTGGAGACCTGCGTTTTTAAAAATGCATGCAAAAAACGCATGCCCCAAAAACGCCATAGATCTTACAGTATAAGCCTTCAGGACCTCGGACAGCGCACATACTATACCTACAATAGGTATAGTATGCACAGCTGTCAGGGGAGCCGCAGAGTTCATTGATAAAAGATGTACAGAGCCAACAGGACTTGGCAATACTGTACATGAGGAATTAACCCCTGACATGCCCACCTGAGTGGGTAGCATGTCTCTAGGGGGGTGGGCACCCCCTGGAGACATGATGGCCAAAATTAATATTAACATTACAGCTTTTTTAACAGTTTAATCACTTTGCTTATCCCGGCGGCAGCCAGGATAAGCAAAGTATACAGGAACCGGATTACTCAGGATTACACATCCTGAACAATGCGGTTATCGCAATGCGGTTCCCTCCACACATTTTTCATAAAAATGTGTGGGACCGCAATTGCGTTCACTGCATCCGGATCTGGATGCGGTGAACGCAATTCAAGTTTTAAGTGTGACCCTAGCCACAGTAAATGTATCTTGTGCTGATAAAACAAGCCCTTATATGAATGCCTCACAATCGGGAGATGCACATTAATTGAAGGTTACCAAAGTTCACAGCCACGGCGTCTTACACTTTTTGTATTTTGTATGTGAAAGTCATAAACCACAAAAACCTATATAAGGGGCCTTTCACACTTGCGTTTTTTTCCAGATCTGGAAGATCAGAAAAAACCTGATTCTTACAGGATTCATTTTTTTGCCCATTCACTTTAATGATTTCAAGTAGAATCTTGTTGCTTCAGGTTTTTTCTTGAAATCATTAAAGTGAATGGGCAAAAAAATGAATCCTGTAAGAATCAGGTTTTTTCCTGATCTTCCAGTTCAGTAAAAAAGACGCAAGTCTGAAAGGCCCCTAAATCGGGTATTACTGTAATTGTAATTGAAGAAAAAAGCTGCCTTTTCTCTTAAGGGGTCACATTTTTTAAAATGGCATCACTCGTGGGGGGTCTCTATTTTAGTACTTCAGGGGCTGGTTCACCCAGGTGGAAGGGGGGTAGATGTTCCCCAAAGCAGCAGTCAAGCAGCAGTTTTGGAACCGCCCAGCCATCTGCCATGTTAGTCTGGGAGGCTGCTCTGCCCCTGAAGCTCACTGCTCATGGGTGACAGCTGTGTGCTTGCCACCAGGCCGAAATTTGCCAGCCAGCCCTTTTCTGTGTGACATGGGGACCTCAAGCTATTCCAGGTAAATTTATGCTCCAAAAACCAAATAGTGCTTCCTTCCCTCCAAACCGTGTAATGTGCACAAAACACTATTTTGACCACGTGGGATATCACTCTCGAAAGAAATTGTGCAAAAACTTGTAGTTAATTTTTCCTATTATTCCTTGTAAAAATGAAAATTTTGCAGCTAAAACAATATCTTTGTGGAAAAATTTGAATTTATAATTTTTCATTTCACATTGCCTTCATTCCTGAGTAGGAGCTGAAATGTTAGCAAATCTCCTGACAACAAAATATTTTCAGGGTTGCAGTTATTATTATAATATCATCACACTTCTATGATTAAAAATCAGTAGCTTTCAGTAAAGATGGGACAGTTTGTGTAACATGTGGCTGCACTTACCCTACTGATGATTGGGACAGGCACGGAAATGTAGGTAATTTTATTACCAACCTTAGATGTGTGAGTCAAGATTGGATAAAGTTCTGGAAAAAAAACAAAGTATCATGGTGACAACTTAAAGACCTGCAGTACAAGAGGAACAATTTTATGGATTTCAATTTCATTGTCACTGAACCGTGGCATCCTGATAACAGTTAATCCAATTAAGAAGAGATAGTTGCTCATTTACGAAGGCAAATTGCATTTACAGGCCAGACAAAGGGCAATGGTTTCAGTGCAATTTTACTCCTCACAGCTATCGAGAAAAATCCTACAAATCTATTTTATGGCACCTTTTGCTTTACAAATATAGTAAACATTACCTAAACCATCTCCTATTTCCAGTATCTTGAATGAAAAAAATGTAAGTCTTCTTAAAGTGAGAGCAACAAAGCAGAAATGTACAGACTTCTGGACAACTTAAACATTATTGAAGGGTTAAAGGGGTTAAAGGGGTTCTTCGAGAATTAGATGAAATTCTGTCTTTGTTAAAATACCAACTGCAGCCTGTTCTTGTCAGCACAAAGAAAAAGCCACCACATTTTTCTGATTTCAAAAGGTTACAACCATAGAAATGCTTTACAGTCAAACACTTTATTCATATGATCAACGCAGAGTGTCAAAGCAGATGGCTACCACCTGGAAATGTTGACGTATCAACCCTTCCCTAGTTTTTACCCCATAGTCGATGTGCCAGGAAGAAGGGAGAGCAAACCAGAGGATGTTCAGGTTTGCCGAGTTCGGCTGCACTTTAGATAAATGTTTGTTTCAGAACCCAGATTTGACGCCAACTTGTCCCAGAAGTCTACATAAATCAATGAGGATCGCAAAATTGGTTCTGAAAAATGGTTGTAAAATTGTTATAAGGACTAGGGGGCTGAAAATGGGGGTAACAGCAGGGCAACTGCCCTACAAACAAATGTGGACAGAAAATTAATTAAAAAATGATGTGGGGTCCACCTTATTTTTGATAATCAGCCAAGATAAAGCATACAGCAGTGGGTTGCAGTCCTCAGCTGTCTGCTTTATCTTGGCTGATTATCAAAAACACAGGAACCCCACTAAATTTTTTAAACTTATTTATTTATTTTTGATAACTAGCCAAGGTAAATATATTGCAATCTGAGAGTCCTCAGTGGTTGATACCTTTTAATGGCTAACTGAAAAGATGGTAAACATAGCAAACTTTCGGAGACACTGTGGTCCCTTCGTCAGGCTGGCAATGACACAAATTCTGAAGACACATACATATATACATAAGCAAATGAAAGAAAAAAAAAAGGCAAATCAGTGTTATATGCTCTGGTGGATATGACAGGTGATGCAAAGCAGAGTGGGGTTAGGGTGGGGTGGAGGAGGAGGGACAGAGAAACCAGATTTCTAAGATAAGCGGAACCAATTGTATTAGGTAAATGGTTAGCAACCCATGAAGACCTGAAAATACTTAGTTAAGTTGTGGAGAGCAGAACTCTGTATATATATGTATGTGTCTTCAGAATTTGTGTCATTATCAGCCTGACGAAGGGACCACAGTGTCCTGAAAGCTTGCTATGTTTACCATCTTTTCAGTTAGCCATTAAAAGTATCAACCACTGTGTACTCTCAGATTGCAATATATTTTTCTATCTACTGGCTAACACGGTATAAATATTCTTTACCTTAGCCAAGGTAAAACAGACAGCTGGGGCTACTATCAGGCTGGGAAGATACATCTTTATTTGGCCCTTTCCAGTTAAAATATCAGTCCGTAGAAGCCTCAAACATCATGCATCACCTTTGATTGAAACAATTTCTGGAGCTTCTCCCAGCTGTTTCCGATTGCCCTGCTGAGTGGCACTTGGTATAATAGCTGGTTGTAAATTAATAGCTGGCATAAAGCTAAGGGGTTATTAGTGGAGAGGAGACTTTGCTGCACATGAGGCTTCAATGTTAGTGACATGGTGGAATTCCAGGTCACATATGTGTCCTGTGCAGGCACGGTTTCCAAAATTCACACCCTGCAGGTGTCAAAAACATCTGCAAACTCCAGGAAGCTTAAAAAAAATATTTTAAAGCTCCAAAAATTCTACTGGTTTAAAAGAAAATGGTAGACCCGATGGCTGGGAAAACTCCTAACCATATGATTAGGTGTTGTTCTCAGCCACTGGGTCTTCCTCTTCCACCAAGCGTTTTGGCCCCAAACAATCAGGAAAATGTTTTAAGGTCATTTTAAATTTCACATTTTTTTTCCTAAACAAAGCCGCATTCATTGATTTCTTTGGTAAATTGGTTGGGTTTCCAATTGCAAACAGAATCTGCAATGTTCGTGCCGAATTTGAAATTGGTGAAATGTTCGGTGAAAGTTTGCTCATCTCTACTTTTGACATCTCTTGCAAGCTTAAATTCATTTTCAGCTTTAGCTAATCTGATGCGTGCCCTGCAGCTTCAGCAGATTGTATTATATTCTTCTTTAGCCATGCCTCCCTTTTTCCATTTGATATATATTTATTATTTACTTTTTTAGCTTGTGTTTACGTCCTGTGTTCATCCTGGTTTCCTAAAATGCTTCCTATTCTTCTCTCTTTTAGAGATTGTTAATGATTGTGATTTGAGAATTTCATTTTTCAAAATCTCCCATCCTCCTGGACATTTCTGTTCTTAAGGACATCCAGCCATTTGATCTCTCTTATCCTCTTTTTAATAATCCATCACTGAGTTCAACTGAGTTCACGGCATGGGAATCCACTGCTGTGAACTCAGTTGAACCTGCTGCTAGGCTTGCAGCTGTGCCACCATGTCCCGCAATCCCGCAATTTGGCAGCGGAGTTACCTGAGTTGACCGACAACAGCGGGGAAGCCCTCAGTGACTCAGTGATATTACTGCTCCCCAACAGCAGTCAGTGTGATCCCAGAGGTCACAGCAATAGGATACCTGTTTCATCGCTGCAGTCTGTAGATGTAGCAGGATCATTGAGATACATCGTGTGTTTGACTGCTTGAGACCGTGTGTTTTTTTTAAGGCCGGATTACATGTGGCGACATCGCTACCGATGTCGCTGCAACGTCTCAGGTTTTGTGATGTTGCAGCGACCTCGCAGCGGCGTCGCTGTGTGTGACATGCCGCAAAGACCAGCGATCAGCTCGCTGATTGCTGATCGTTGCGGAATGGCCGGGCCCATTTTTCATCGTTGGTCTGCCACTGTTACGCATGCATCGGTATGTGTGACAGGGGCAATGACCAATGACATCCAGAGTGCACTCGACTCCTTGACAGATCCCAGCGACCGTCGGGTGTCGGCGCATCGCTGGGTGATCGCTGGTGAGATCTGCCTGTCTGGCATCTCACCAGCGATCACATAGTGATGTTCCAGCGATGCTGATCATTTATCGGGTCGCTTGAACATCGCTATGTGTAACCCGGCCTTTAGGGTTAATAAAGTGATGAAAGAGAGTTTGTGTGATGTTTATTTTACATAAAGGATTTTTCTGTGTCTGTATTTTTTAACTATTTTTAACTATTTTTTAACCTATTTACTCAATGGATTGGTAATGGGTAGTGATGAGCGAGTACTAAAATGCTCGGGTGCTCGAAGCTCGGGCCGAGCATCCCGAGATACTCGTGTACTCGGCCCGAGTAACGAGCCCAATGTTATCCTATGGGAGACACGAGTATTTTTATGAAATGACTGCCGGCTGCCTGGAAAATCCTAAAAATGTCACAAAAGTCTCAGAAGAGTGCTGAAATGACATGGCAACACCATGGGGAAGACCCCTGGAAGCATTTCTCACTCAAAAGTCACAGCTCTGAACAATGTTGTCTGAGTTTCACGCCAATTTTACGGAGTCACCAGAAAACCTTCCAAAATGACACCAAAATGAATATTTAGGGTGGAAATGTTAAGGGCACATACCCAATAGTGAGATACAGCTGGTGTATGTCACTTTTTGTGATTACATAAAAGATTTTACATGAAAACATTGTGCGACACTCCGATGACCCTGACAAGAGACGTACATGAAGCCCTGTCTAAAAATAAAGTGCCCATTTTGAGGAACTGGGTCTATTGTAGTATCTTCCTTTGCAAGGGCAGTCAAAAATTGGGAGGTTCACCAATGCCCCTGGATACATACATGCAGGATGGCCTGTAAACAAGAACTGGGTGTATTTTAGTATAGCCCTTTGGTCAGGGCAGCCAAAAATTGGGAGGTTCAACAATGACCCATGCTTACAGACATGTAGTAGGGCCTGTAACCCTCAAGTGGGTGTATTATAGTATAGCCCTTTGGTCAGGGCAGCCAAAAATTGGGAGGTTCAACAATGACCCATGCTTACAGACATGTAGTAGGGCCTGTAACCCTCAAGTGGGTGTATTATAGTATAGCCCTTTGGTCAGGGCAGCCAAAAATTGGGAGGTTCAACAATGACCCATGCATACAGACATGTAGTAGGGCCTGTAACCCTCAAGTGGGTGTATTGTAGTAGAGCCCTTTGGTCAGGGCAGCCAAAAATTGGGAGGTTCAACAATGACCCATGCATACAGACATGTAGTAGGGCCTGTAACCCTCAAGTGGGTGTATTGTAGTAGAGCCCTTAGGTCAGGGCAGCCAAAAATTGTGAGGCTCCTCTTTGTCCCTGGATGGAGACGTGCAGGAGGGCCTGTTAAGAAGAACTGGGTGTATTGTAGTAGAGCCCTTTGGTCAGGGCAGCCAAAAATTGGGAGGTTCAACAATGACCCATGCATACAGACATGTAGTAGGGCCTGTAACCCTCAAGTGGGTGTATTGTAGTAGAGCCCTTAGGTCAGGGCAGCCAAAAATTGTGAGGCTCCTCTTTGTCCCTGGATGGAGACGTGCAGGAGGGCCTGTTAAGAAGAACTGGGTGTATTGTAGTAGAGCCCTTTGGTCAGGGCAGCCAAAAATTGGGAGGTTCAACAATGACCCATGCATACAGACATGTAGTAGGGCCTGTAACCCTCAAGTGGGTGTATTGTAGTAGAGCCCTTTGGTCAGGGCAGCCAAAAATTGAGATGACAAGAGTTAGAATTTTAGTTCCCTAACCTGTAGAAACGTATGACGTACAACAGTGTGGTGACTGTTGAGATGACAAGAGTTAGGATTTTAGTTCCCTAACTTCTAGAAACTTATGACGTACAACAGTGTGGTGACTGTTGAGATGACAAGAGTTAGGATTTTAGTTCCCTAACCTGTAGAAACGTATGACGTACAACAGTGTGGTGACTGTTGAGATGACAAGAGTTAGGATTTTAGTTCCCTAACTTGTAGAAACTTATGACGTACAACAGTGTGGTGACTGTTGAGATGACAAGAGTTAGGATTTTAGTTCCCTAACTTGTAGAAACTTATGACGTACAACAGTGTGGTGACTGTTGAGATGACAAGAGTTAGGATTTTAGTTCCCTAACCTGTAGAAACGTATGACGTACAACAGTGTGGTGACTGTTGAGATGACAAGAGTTAGGATTTTAGTTCCCTAACCTGTAGAAACGTATGACGTACAACAGTGTGGTGACTGTTGAGATGACAAGAGTTAGGATTTTAGTTCCCTAACCTGTAGAAACGTATGACGTACAACAGTGTGGTGACTGTTGAGATGACAAGAGTTAGGATTTTAGTTCCCTAACCTGTAGAAACGTATGACGTACAACAGTGTGGTGACTGTTGAGATGACAAGAGTTAGGATTTTAGTTCCCTAACTTCTAGAAACTTATGACGTACAACAGTGTGGTGACTGTTGAGATGACAAGAGTTAGGATTTTAGTTCCCTAACCTGTAGAAACGTATGACGTACAACAGTGTGGTGACTGTTGAGATGACAAGAGTTAGGATTTTAGTTCCCTAACTTGTAGAAACGTATGACGTACAACAGTGTGGTGACTGTTGAGATGACAATAGTTAGGATTTTAGTTCCCTAACCTGTAGAAACTTATGACGTACAACAGTGTGGTGATGTTGAATGACAATAGTTAGGATTAGTCCCTAACCTTAGAAAGTATGACGTACAACAGTGGTGACTGTTGAGATGACAGATTAGGATTTTAGTTCCCTAACTTGTAGAAAATTATGACGTACAACAGTGTGGTGACTGTTGAGATGACAAGAGTTAGGATTTTAGTTCCCTAACCTGTAGAAACGTTATGACGTACAACAGTGTGGTGACTGTTGAGATGACAAGAGTTAGGATTTTAGTTCCCTAACTTGTAGAAACGTATGACGTACAACAGTGTGGTGACTGTTGAGATGACAATAGTTAGGATTTTAGTTCCCTAACCTGTAGAAACTATGACGTACAACAGTGTGGTGACTGTTGAGATGACAAGAGTTAGGATTTTAGTTCCCTAACCTGTAGAAATGTATGACGTACAACAGTGTGGTGACTGTTGAGATGACAAGAGTTAGGATTTTAGTTCCCTAACCTGTAGAAAGTATGACGTACAACAGTGTGGTGACTGTTGAGATGACAATAGTTAGGATTTTAGTTCCCTAACCTGTAGAAACTTATGACGTACAACAGTGTGGTGACTGTTGAGATGACAATAGTTAGGATTTTAGTTCCCTAACCTGTAGAAACGTATGACGTACAACAGTGTGGTGACTGTTGAGATGACAAAGTTAGGATTTTAGTTCCCTAACTGTAGAAACTTATGACGTACAACAGTGTGGTGACTGTTGAGATGACAAGAGTTAGGATTTTAGTTCCCTAACCTGTAGAAACTATGACGTACAACAGTGTGGTGACTGTTGAGATGACAAGAGTTAGGATTTTAGTTCCCTAACTTGTAGAAACTATGACGTACAACAGTGTGGTGACTGTTGAGATGACAAAGTTAGGATTTTAGTTCCCTAACTTGTAGAAACTTATGACGTACAACAGTGTGGTGACTGTTGAGATGACAAGAGTTAGGATTTTAGTTCCCTAACTGTATGTAAGAACTTAGACGTACAACAGTGTGGTGACTGTTGAATGGTTTAAGAGTTAGGATTTTAGTTCCCTAACCTGTATTAAGGCAGTACGTACACCTGTCTGGTGACTGTTGTGATGACAAGAGTTAGGATTTTAGTTCCCTAACCTGTATTAAGGTACTACGTACACCTGTCTGGTGACTGTAATGGTTTGAAAGAGAGGATTTTAGTCCCTAACCTGTATTAAGGTAGTACGTACACCTGTCTGGTGACTGTTTTGATGACAAGAGTTAGGATTTTAGTTCCCTAACCTGTATTAAGGTACTACGTACACCTGTCTGGTGACTGTAATGGTTTGATAGCAAGTTAGGATATTTAGTTCCCTAACCTGTATTAAGGTATACGTACACCTGTCTGGTGACTGTATTTATGAAGAGAGGATTTTAGTCCCTAACCTGTATTAAGGTAGTACGTACACCTGTCTGGTGACTGTTATTGATTGAAAGAGTTAGGATTTTAGTTCCCTAACCTGTATTAAGGTATACGTACACCTGTCTGGTGACTGTATGGTTTGAGACAAGAGTAGGATTTTAGTCCCTAACCTGTATTAAGGTAGTACGTACACCTGTCTGGTGACTGTTTTGGTCAAGAGAGGATTTTAGTCCCTAACCTGTATTAAGGTAGTACGTACACCTGTCTGGTGACTGTGTTAGATAGTCACGATTAAGTATAGATGTTAGTTTTGAGTTCCCTAACCTGTATTAAGGTAGTACGTACACCTGTCTGGTGACTGTAATGGTTCAAGAGAGGATTTTAGTCCCTAACCTGTATTAAGGTAGTACGTACACCTGTCTGGTGACTGTTTTGATGACAAGAGTTAGGATTTTAGTTCCCTAACCTGTATTAAGGTAGTACGTACACCTGTCTGGTGACTGTAATGGTTTGAAGAGAGGATTTTAGTCCCTAACCTGTATTAAGGTACTAAGTACAAGAGTGTGGTGACTCTAATGGTCACAGAAAAGCTTGGATTTCAATCTGTATCACCCTGCCTATATCCTCCTAGATTAGTCCTGAGAAGGACTGTTCTGGTCACTGGAAATCTTGGACTCCGATCTGGATCACCCTGCCTATGTCCTCCTAGATTAGTCCTGAGAAGGACTGTTGTGGTCAGCAGCAGTTTGCAGCCCTGATCCGGATCTACCTATGAGGGCCGCAAATCTGTCCCTAATCAGCAGCAGACACTCTCCCTACACTCACTGTCTGGAAGGCTGTGTGCCGAGCACAGCGCGCCGGGACTTATAAAGGCTCGGTGACGCTGTGCAGGCCGGCCAATCACTGCTATACCACAACCAACAGGGCTGTGGCATTGCAGTGGTCTGTCAGCCAATCCCTGCACGTGGGCTGGCTCTCAAAAGAGCGCCAACATGGAGAGATGACGACCACGAGCACAGCACGAGTATCGCGAGATTACTCGGTGCTCGGCGAGTCGCCCGAGTACAGTGATACTCGTGCGAGTAATGAGTAGTGCCGAGCATGTTCGCTCAACACTAGTAATGGGCAGTTCTCATAGAAACCTGACATTATCAATCTAGGGTTTAATGACAGCTGTCAACACTCAGCTGTCATTAACCCCTTCTATCACCCCAATGCCACTGCACCAGGTCATCGTGACGCACTGGGTAAAGCACCAAGAATTGGTGCTTCTGGTGAATGTGCCTATTTCTTGGGCAGCTGCGGGATGCTATTCTATAGCCTGGGGGGACAAATAACTAAGGGCCTCACCACACTGAGAATACCAGCCCCCATCTGCCTAGTGTTACCTTGGATGAAAATCGAAAATTGGGTGGAGACCACACTTTTTTTAAACTATTTATTTAAATATTCAAAAAAAATAATGGGCTCTCCTGCATTTTTGATAGCCAGACAAGGTCAAATCAGGCAGCTGGGGATGGCAGCACATAGCGGGCTGCTTTGCCTGCACTGATAATCAAAATACGGTGGGGCCCTATGCACATTTTTTTTAATTATTAATTTATTTTTACCTTCCTATATTGGCAGGTTCATTGACAATGGCTACCAATCACAGACACTGGCACAATAGGTGGGGGTGCATCTCGCCAATAACAGACACTGTCACAGAGAGAGGGAGTCTGTGATTGGCTATTGGAATCAGAGTGCAATGAATAAACATGAGCTTAATGAGGTGGACATGGAAGTGGTGTTACAAGCGCGTGGTCCTCGGTAAGTAAAATGATCTAGCTTTAATCATAATTATGCTTTCTTTTACAGCACCCCAGTCCTTACTGCGACCATTTTAGAACTATAAAGTTTGGGGCTCCATTGACTTAAATATAGAAGATAAAGCACACGGCTGCATCCTGCAGTCCCCAGCTGTGCGCTTTATGCTGGCTGCGCATGAATATATGGGGGCCTCTTGCTCTTTTTTTTTTTTTAATTAAAGCACATAGCTGGGGGTTGGTATTCTCACTCTGGGGAAGCCCCTAGTTATTGGGACGACCAGGCTAAGAACAGCTGCCAAGAATGTACTTATCCAGCTCATCTTAATTGCCCTGGTGCATTGGCATTTGGGGTAAGATAAGCGGTTAAATTCAGCTGTAATTTTTTAAAAATCATAGCTGCCATCAAGCCCTAGGTTAGTGATGGGTAGGGGTCTAGGAGACCTCCAAATCACTAATCTTATGTCAAAAAAAAGAAACACCCCCTTTATCCACTTTATTAATCCCAAACACACCTGCAGATCCAAAGTAATCCAACATACAATGTTCCTCAATTATCCTGGCCCTACTACATCACAGACCACTGCAGTGATTTAAAAAGCATCCTCTCACTGCAACGTCTGAGACCACACTGACACTGGCAGAGAAGCAGTGAAATCAACAAAGGGCTCTCAGGCCTCTGTCACACTGCCGGATTGTGGGATAAAAAAGGGAGGGCAAAGAAGTGGAGCTATAATGCATACAAATTTATTACAAATTCATCAAAGTCATGACAGACAGTGGATAACATAAGTAAGTGCAGGATAAAAAGGTGGCAGCGAAGTCTGCAGATGGTTAACAAGACAATTCTGGTTCATACAAAGTTGTAAATTACAATTAATATACAGTATTTTGTTAGACATGTAAAGTTTTCACATAAGTCACTACATCAAAGCTATTATAGCTATCCCAAGTGGTATGCATGCCATTGCTCAGTAAGTAGGTAAACTTTTAAACCACTCCATAGGGGGATTTAGGACAAATGTATGAATAGACAGCTCAATTGTCAAGTGTCTACTCATGTCTAAATATGTATTTACGGATTGTGGGACAGTGGCAAGGGAGCCCTCTGGTGACATCACCAATAACAAACACTGTCAACATAGGTGGGTAGGGGGACGCAGTGAATAAACATGAGGCTTAATGAGTAGACCCGAAGCAAATATGACTGCGGGGGACTGCTACAGTATAAGTATAATTCTCTTGCTTTAGTTGCCATTTTGCTTTCTATTACAGCCCCCTACCTCTTACTGACACCCTTTTATAGCACTAAATTTAAGGTCCGCATAAACTTGTATGGGAATGGGGGTTCGGGCTCAACTTAGGGTTTTTTTAAAGTCCGGCCTAATCCACCAAACCCCAACATCTACGAGTTCGCCTATCTCTACTAAAGAGCCATATATGAAATAATTCCACATTCTCCAGACATTGTGTTACACATTTGGGTGCCATTTTTACCAATGTACCCATGTAACAAATGTAAAATCTGGGGCTAAAACCAAATTTTTCTGGTAGAATCATATTTTTTTCTTCATCACCCAATGGTATAAAACTCTTTTACTCATCTGTTATGTCAATATAATCACTGCACCTCAAGATGAATTAATTGAGAAATAGTTTGCAAAATGGGTCACTTACGTGGAGTTATGTTGTTCTGGCACCTCAGGGGCTCTGCTAATGTGACATGGCACCTGCAAACCATAACAGCAAAATATTTGCTATAATATTGCCTACCTCCCCAGCTGAGTTTTGCACTGTGTCTGAAATGTAGGTTCTGACAACATTTTAGTGAATAAAAAGTAATTTTTCTTTTACTGCCAATTACTATTACACTCTGTGAAGCACTTGTGGTTTTAATTTGCTCAATGCATCCCCAGATAAACTCATTGAAGAATTTAGTTTGTAAAATGGCATGACTTAGGAGGAGCTCTGCTGTTCTAACACCTCAAGGTCTCACAATGTGACATAGCACCTTCAAACAATTCCAGAGAAATCTGAACTTCAATGTGGTGCTCCTTTCAGATACCTGCATGTTATTGGTGTTAATCAAGCACCTGCTGCTAATTTCCTTAATTATCTGACAAACCCTATTTAAAGGAAACACATAATGTAAATGGGTTCTTATTACCCCCTCTATGTGCACAGACTGGTCCCTCATACCTGAAATATGAACTTATATAGTGTCCAGCGCTGGTCTCCTATTGAGTCAGGAGGCTGCTATTTAGTCCTGATGTATAACACACTCGCCAGCCCCCAGGCTGCAAAACCTGCCTTGCTGTTTGAAATTTCCCACCCCTCCTCTGGCCGGTGCGGTGAGTGACAGGAGCACTGGCGCCTGTGCAGTGGAGCCGCTGGAGCAGGTGACCGCACTCATCCATTGAACTGCGGAAGTCTCGCAAGACTTCACAAATCTCGAGAGACTTCGGCACCAGCTTCTATAGAGGAGCGCAGTCACCAGCTCCAGTGACACAATAGGAGGGCAGCGCTGGACACAATATAAGTTCATATTCCGGGTATGAGAGGCCTGTATGGGCACATAGAGGGGTTATAAGAACCCCATTTACAATATGTGTAAGCTGGTGGGCATAGTGCCCAAAGGGGGTGACAGGTTCCCTTTAATTGGCAGCCTAACCTTCCAGTTTGCACTCACTTTGCAAAAGTGGTGTGCCATTGCAAAACGACTGAAACCCTCCAACAGCAAGTTGTCCAGATGAAGGCGAAAGGGGTCACCCTGTCAGCCATAGCAATAGAAGTTGGTCACTGCAAGTCTGATTTCTAGAATGTTGAATCTTTACAACATCGCAAACTTTTTCACATCCCCCAAGAATGCTAGTCGCCCTCGAAAGACAAATGCAAGAGAGGACAGGATAATGAGTGGAATCTCCATAGGTTATAATTTCTACACTGCAGCGGGAATAGCTTGCCAGTTCAGCACTGAACAGCGTAAGGATCTGTCTCATCATACACTGTCATGATGCTGAAGAGTATTTGGACTTCAAGCTGACTCTGAAGTGAGCAAACCTCATTAGCAGAAAGAATAAAATAGCTAGATTCACCTTTGGTGAGGAGCATGTTGTGTGGACAGAGGAGAAGTGGTCCACAGTTCATTTTAGTGTTGAAATAAGGTTTCATTTATTTGAGTCTGATTGAAACATTAGGTTTGTAGTTCCATACTTGCATTCAGCACTCAATCAGTAATTTACATGTAGGACAATGCCCCCTGTCACACAGCAAAATGGGTAAAGCAGTTCCTTGAAACAGAAAACATTAAAACAATGAAATGGCCAGCCCAGTTCTTGATTAACAATAGAAAACCTCTGGAAAATCATTGGAGACAAAGTTATGGCCAAGAAACCCACAACAGTCACAGAACTGTTGAACAGACTGAAAGAAGAGTGGATCAAAATCACACCTGAGTAGTGATGGGCGAGTCCTAAATTACTCGGAATCGCTTGACTCTAGCGAGTCCGAGCCCGGGACTCGCTACTCGTTGCGAGTCTAGCGAGTCCAATGTTAATGAATGGGGAAGCGAGTAATAGCGAGTAGTGTGTGATTTACAAATCGCAGATGTGTCTCGGAAGCTTCAGCCTGAAGCAATCCTAGTTTTGTCAGAGACTCTGACAAAACTAGGATTGCCATTGACTTGCATTGGACTCGTTTACTGTGCAAGTAATCGCTGGGAAACTCGCACAGTAAGGAATCCGGCTGTTTGCTCTGTATAGGCTGCCGCAGCTCCAGGGTCCTAGAGCCCGCCTGCTGCCTGATGTAGCAGAGCTGAGATTGTTCTCAGTCTGCTCATTCCCTGTGCATAGACATCTATATCTATGCACAGGGGATGTAGCAGAGAGGACATCACGTTTTGGACTACGTCGGACGGAAGAGGATTTTTTTAAATAAAGATGCAGTCCCTAATGGCTTTTTTTTTTATTTCTAATAAAAAATTTTCTCTAGGTTGTGTTTTTTTTAAAACAATTTAATAGAAATTCATGGCGGTCATGTCTAATATTGGCGTGAGCGCCATAAATTTCGGGCTTAGGGCCAGCTGATAATACAAAGCTGGCCCTAACCTCTTTATTACCCAGCGTGCCACCGCCACCAGGGCCGCTGGAAGAGCGGGGTTCAGCGCCAGAAGAAGACGCTTCAATGAACGTGCCACCTTCTGGGGCGGCTGCGGGCTGCAATTTGCAGCGGGGGGTGCCCAGAAAGCTTGGGCATCCCTGCGCTGCGGATTCCAGCCCCCAGCTGCTTAGCTGTACCTGGCTAGACATAGAAATTGCGCGGAGCCCCACGCATTTTTTTTTTATTATTTCATGAAATTCATGAAATAATAAAAAAAGGGCTCCCCTATATTCTTGTGTCTGGCCAGGTACAAATAGGCACCTGGGGATTGGGGGCAGCCCGTCGCTGCCTGCTGGATCCAGCTGGTTCCAGAAATACGGCGAAGCCCATGTAATTTTTTTTTCTGAAAAATCAATAAGCAGCGCAGATTAATGCAGACCAGGTCCGGACATGACATCCGGACATTATCAGATCTGACCCCCACACTGCCCAACCAACAACCATGGATGAGGGTAGAACAGGCCCATCCCTACACCTGAGCAGTGTGAGAGACTAGTGATGTCCTGTGGCCGCAGATTTGCTGAACTCATTCAAAGCAAAGGCCTGTACAAAGCAAAGACCTGTACACTTCCTACTCATTGGTGACTGTTGTAACCATCACAAAATCTAGTTTTAATCTTTCTACAGTTATTGCTGTTTTCTAATTATGATCATCACATTTTGCATAAAATAAAGGTTTTAAGTTGATAAACTTTGGTTATTTTGGAAACACTGTTCTAGTGGCGTGGTGGTACCCCTTACACACAAAGCTTCAAATGTTCACCACTGTAGGTTGCATTCTGTCTGAGAAAGTGATGATACATTTTCCCCTAATTTTGATTGACAGTGTATGTGGTATGAAATTGCACCATTAATTTTTTAGTACCAACCTAAGGGTTAAAAATGTTCTTTACTATCCAAAATGAATTTTGTGAGAGATGTAGTTTCCAACATATGGTCACTTGTGGGTGTTTTTACTGTTTTGGCATTTCATGGGATTTTCATTTGTGGCTTGCCATCTGCAATCTATTTCAGCCAAAATGCGGTTCCAAAACTCATATGGTGCTCCTTCCCTCCTGAGCCCTGCCCCGTGCCCAAACGGTTGTTTTCCCCCACATATGGGGCATTGTTCTACTCGGACGAAATTGCACAACAAATTGTATGGTCCATTTTCACAGGTTACTTTTGAAAAATAAATATTTGAGGGCTAACACTATATTATTGTGGGAACTTGTAGGTTGAAGGTAGTCACCACACCTCTAAATACATTCTTTATTTCTTGAGGAATGCAGTTTCCGAAATGGGGACATTTATGAGGCCTTCCACTGTTTAGGCACATCATTGGCTTTGCTAACAAGGCATTGCCTCTGCTAAAGTGTCCAGTTAATTTTGCACTCCAAGCCCTGCTGTGTGCCCAAATAGTAATTTTCCAATATATAGGGTATAAGTGTACTCAGAAGAAATTTTGTGGAAATCTAATATTTGAGGCTAAAGCAACTTTTTGGTTGGAAAGTACATTTTCATTTTTTTCCTTCCAAATTGCTTTAACTCTATTGAAGCATCTAACAGGTTAATAAACGTTTTAATGTGGTACTGAGCACTTTGAGGAATGCAGTTTGGTGTGACATTGGGTATTTTCTGTCACACAGACCCCTCAAAGTCACTTCAAATTGAATGTGATGCGTAAAAAATTTGGTTTGGTCAATTTTGTTGGAAAAATAAGAAATTGCTGATTTTTAAACCTTCTAACTTCAAAACAAAAAAAATATGTTTAAAAAATGATGCTGATTAAAGTAGACATGTGTCAAATGTTATTTATCAATGATTTTTTTGTAATAACTATCTGGTTTAAAGGCATAAAAAATAGAAGTTTGAAAACTGCAAAATGTTCCATTTTTTTGTGAAATTTTTATTTTGTTCATAAATAAAAGCAAATAACATCAAGCAAAATTTACCACTAACAAGAAGTACAACGTGTCATGAAAAAACAGTCTCATAATCATTGGGTTCTGTTTAAGCAATCCAGAGTTATTACATCATTAAGTGATAAAGAACAGAATTGAAAAAAATTGGAAAACAGGCTTCGGCATTATGGTATCTAAGGACAAGTGGAACGTCATTCTAGTAATCGGATATTTAATAGGGGAGAAATATAATTTTTGGAAAAACACTTTTTTGTAAAGGTATGTGTGCACTATTAATATTACTATTATTTATTATTATAGCGCCATTTATTCCATGTTGCTTTACATGTGAAAATGGGTATACATCAACAAGTACAATAATTATGAACAATACAAGGTACAGACAGGTACAGGAGAGAGGACCCTGCCCACGAGGGCTCACAGTCTACAAGGGATTAGAGAGGATAAAGTAGATGAGGAGAGAGGACCCTGCCCATGAGGGCTCACAGTCTACAAGGGATGGATGAGGACACAATAGGAGAGGAGTGAGGACTCTGCCCATGAGGGCTCACAGTCTACAAAGGATGAGTGAGGATACAGTAGGTGAGGAGAAAGTACCATGCCCGCAAGGGCTTTCAGTCTTCAAGGGATGGGTGAGAATACAGTAGTTGAGGAGCAAGGACCCTGCCCAATAGGGCTCACAGTCTACAAGGGATTGGTGAGGATACATAGAGGAGAGAGGACCCTGCCCACGAGGGGCTCACAGTCTACAAAGGATGGGTGAGGACATCTTTCATTTTCAGTTAGGAAAAACGCACCATGTTTTTCAAGAGGAAGATGCTTCAATGTGCTTTTTTTCTTGAAAATATATTTTTTTGCCTTCATTTCTGGTTATGTTCTAAGTACTTTTTGTCATTTGTAACAGCCAAATTTTTTAGTGTTTTTCCTGCTTTTTGTGCCTTTTCCTCTACTGCCATTTTCTGAATTCTTTTAACTTCATTCAACAATGAAGAAACGCCTAGGGGTTTTTCAAATAAAAATGGTAGACAAACACTCAAAGACTCCCATGGCTCTTTTTGGCATCTTTTGAACCTTCCCAATGACATCTATTACAAAGTATAAATCATCTTCATGTGGAAAACACATGAAGAATGGCTTGCTCAATTTTTTTTATCTTCCTGGCACCTTTAGAAACCTGAAGCAGGTAAGTGACACTCATTAGGTTGGTTTCACACTTGCATTTTTTTGTCTTGCTTTGTAATTGTCCAAATCCTGATGTCTCCTGATCAGGCATATGATTCAGCCCGATCCCAACACATCATTTGTTTTAACGTACTCCCTGGACGCAAAAAGTAGCGTTTTTGGTGATTGTTAAAAATCTTGATTCATTCGGATGTGTCCCCATGCATCCACAAATATAATGTCTTTCAATATGGTCCGGATCCGGAAATAGCACAACCGTCCAATCGGGGTCTCTCTTTCATGCATGCAGCATACAGGTGCTCTTGTTTTGATCCTGATCTAGCCACAATGCAGCAAATTGTTCTTATATTAGAGATAAGTGGAAGGTCCTTAAGGATGCTTTCAGGGAATTAGGCTGCAAGCTTAAGGCAAGGACCTCCAAGGTAGTATTCTCTGAAATACTGCCTGTACCACATGCCACACCAGAAAGGCAACGGGAGATTAGGGAGATAAATAAGTGGCTCAGGAATTGGTGTAGGAAGGTGGGGTTTGGGTTCCTGGAGAACTGGGCCGACTTCTCTGCTGGCTACAGGTTCTATGCTAGGGACGGGCTGCACCTCAATGGGGAAGGTGCAGCTGTGCTTGGGGAGAAAATGGCTAGAAGGTTGGAGGAGTGTTTAAACTAGGGATTGGGGGGGGGTATTCATTGTACAGGAGGGGAAAATAGTGTAAATAGTAACCTGGGCACAAGTAAGAAAATTGGGGGTGGCATGAGGGGTGGGGTTAGAACAGTCAATATAGTAGGAAGGAATAGAGGTAAAGAGAGATGCATAAAGTGCATGTATACTAATGCCAGAAAACTCACCAACAAAATGGAGGAATAAGAATTGATTCTGTTGGAAAATAATTATGACATGGTGGGGATATCCGAGACATGGCTGGACGAGAGCCATGACTGGGCTGTTAATTTACAGGGCTATAGTCTGTTCAGAAATGACCGTACAAATAAGTGAGGGGGAGGTGTGTTTATATGTAAAATCATCCTTAAAACCCATCCTGTGTGATAATATATGTGAATCTAATGAAAATGTAGAGTCCCTGTGGGTGGAGATAAGGGGAGGAGGAAAAAATAATAAATTACTGATAGGGGTTTGTTATAAGTCCCCAACAATAATGGAAGTGGAGGAGAATATCCTCATAAAGCAAATAGATGAAGCAGTGACTCAGGGAGAAGTCATTATTATGGGGGACTTCAACTACCCTGAAATAAATTGGGGATCAGAAACCTGCAGTTCCAGCAAAGGTAATAGATTTTTGACAACTATGAGAGACAATTATCTTTCACAACTGGTTCAGGACCCAACAAGAAGGGGGGCACTGCTGGACCTAATATTAACCAGCAGGCCGGACCACATATCACATTTACGGGTTGGAGATCACTTGGGTAATAGTAATCATAAAATAATGCGTTTTCAAGTATCCTTTTAATAAGATGTGTAGTAGAGGGGCTACAAGGACACTAAACTTCAGGAAGGCAAATTTCCAACGGTTGGTGCAATAAACTGGGACAATGTCCTGAGACATAAAAGTACACAAAGCAAATGGGAGACGTTTATTAGTATCCTGAATAGGGCCTGTGCACAATATATACCCTTTGGGAATAAGCATGCTAGAAATAGGAGGAAACCACTATAGCTAAATAAAGCGGTAAGGTGTGCAATAAGTGACAAAAAGAAAGCATTAAGGGAATTAAAGCAAGTACCGTATTTTTCGCTTTATAAGACGCACCTGATTATAAGATGCACCCCCAAATTTGGTGAAGGAAAAGAGAAAAAAATAATTTTTAATGTTAAATGGGGTCCATCTTACAATGCCAGTGTCCATCTTACAAATCATATCGGGTATATGTCCCTCATAGCCCCCCTCATCCTGGTACATGGTCCCTTATCCTGGGATATAGCCCCCTCATCCTATAATTAGCCCCCTTAATTTGGATATGGCCCCCTTATAGGCCAGCACAAGGGGGCTATATCCAATATGTCCTCCAGTGCTGGCACACGTCCCCTATTGATGGCACACGTCCCCTATTGATGGCACACGTCCCCTATTGATGGCACACTTCCCCTATTGATGGCACACGTCCAGTACAGCTGGCACACATCGCCTACAGCTGGCACGTCTATTTTGTGGCTCACGTCTCCTACAGCTGGCACGTGTCCCCTATTGATGGCACATGTCCCCTACGGATGGCACACGTCCCCTGCAGCTGGCACACGTCCCCCATTGAAGGCACACATCCCCCATTGAAGGCACACGTCCCCTGGAGCAGGGCACACGTCCCCCATTGAAGGCACACGTCCCCCATTGAAGGCACACGTCACCTGCAGCTGGCACACGTCCCCCATTGAAGGCACACGTCCCCCATTGAAGGCACACGTCCCCTGGAGCAGGGCACACGTCCCCTGGAGCAGGGCACACAGTCCCCTGGAGCAGGGCACACGTCCCCTGCAGCCGGCACACGTCCCCCATTGAAGGCACCCGTCCCCCATTGAAGGCACACGTCCCCTGGAGCAGGGCACACGTCCCCCATTGAAGGCACACGTCCCCCATTGAAGGCACACGTCCCCTGCAGCTGGCACACGTCCCCCATTGAAGGCACACGTCCCCCATTGAAGGCACACATCCCCTGGAGCAGGGCACACAGTCCCCTGGAGCAGGGCACACAGTCCCCTGGAGCAGGGCACACAGTCCCCTGGAGCAGGGCACACAGTCCCCTGGAGCAGGGCACACATCCCCTGCACAACTGGCACATGTCTTCCTGGTGTCTCCCACCTTGTTGCTGCAGGACCGGAGCGAGCAGTGGGAGCCGCCATGTTTTTTGTGGCCGGCTGCATTCAGTAGAGGCTTCAACAAAATGGCCGCCATAGTGGAAACAGGCGGCCAACAGAGGTTTCTACCTCTACCGGCCAGCTGCTGCACAGTGCACAAAAAACATGGCGGCGCCCACCAAACGCTGCAGCCGGTAGATCTCCGTTGCTCCGGTCCTGCAGCTGTGCCCCCCACCCACCGCTAAGCCGCCGCACCCCTCACCACCCCTCCACCGGTAATATTTAATTTTTTTTTTTTTTTTTTTTTTTTTTTTAGATTCGCTTTTTAAGACGCACCCCCATTCTCCCCAAACAAAAGTGCGTCTTAAAAAGCAAAAAATACGGTAGGTAGTGATGAGGCATTAAATAAATACAGAAAATGAAATAACATTTGTAAAAAGCATATCACGGCAGCAAAGATTGAGACAGAGAGACTCATTGCCAGAGAAAGTAAAAATAATCCCAAAATATTTTTTAACTACATAAATAGTAAGAAACTAAAAAATGATTGCGTTGGTCCCTTTAAAAATAATCTGGGTGAAATGGTGGATGAGGATGAGTAAAAAGCCAATATGCTAAATGACTTTTTTTCAATAGTATTTACACAAGAAAATCCAATGACAGACAATATGACAATATGTGATAACAAAAATTCTCAATTAAATGTCACCTGCTTAACCCGGCAGGAAGTACGGCATCGTCTAAAAATCACTAAAATTGACAAATCCACAGGCCCAGATGGGATACACCCCAGAGTACTGCAGGAATTAAGTACCGTCATAGATAAACCATTATTTTTAATATTTAAAGATTCCATAATAACAGGGTCTGTACCACAGGACTGGCGTATAGCAAATGTGGTGCCAATATTCAAAAAGGGGAGAAAAACTGAACTTGGAAATTATAGTCCGGTAAGCTTAACCTCTACTGTGGGAAACATCCTAGAGTGTTTTCTAAAAGATAGTATACTGGAGTATCTGAATAAAAATAACCTCATGACCCAATATCAACATGGGTTTACGCGGGACCGTTCCTGTCAAACTAATCTGATAAGCTTCTATGAAGAAGTAAGTTCTGGACTGGACCAAAGATATGCAGTGGACGTGGAGTACATGGACTTTTCAAAAGCGTTTGATACGATGCCACACAAAAGGTTGATATATAAAATGAGAGCAATGGGGATAGGGGAAAATATGTGTAAGTGGGTTAAGAACTGGCTTAGTGATAAGAAACAAAGGGTGGTCATTAATGGAACACACTCAGAATGGGTCACAGTTAACAGTGGGTACCACAGGGGTCAGTGTTGGGTCCGCTTAGTTTTAATATATTTATTAATGACCTTGGAGGGGGCATACAGAGTAGAATCTCAATATTTGCAGATGACACTAAACTCTGCAGGGTAATCAATACAGAGGAGGACAATTTTATATTACAGGAGGATTTATGTAAACTAGAAGCTTGGGCTGATAAATGGCAAATGAGCTTTAATGGGATAAATGTAAGGTCATGTACTTGGGCAGAGGAAACAAAAGGTATAATTATGTGCTTAATTGTAAAACACTGGGCAAAACTATCACTGAAAAAGACCTGGGTGTATGGGTAGATGACAAACTCACATTTAGTGGCCAGTGTCAGGCAGCTGCTGCAAAGGCAAATAAAATAATGGGATGCATTAAAAGAGGCATAGATGCTCATAAGAAGAACATAATTTTACCTCTATACAAGTCACAAGTGCGGCCACACTTAGAATACTGTGTACAATTCTGGTCTCAGGTGTATAAGAAAGACATAGCTGAACTAGAGCGGGTGCAGAGAAGAGTGACCAAAGTTATTAGAGCATTGAGGGGTCTGCAATACCAAGACAGGTTATTAAACTTGGGGTTATTTAGCTTGGAAAAACGAAGGCTTAGGGGTGATCTTTTAATAATGTATAAATATATGAGAGGACAGTACAGAGAACTTTCTAATGATCTCTTTACTCTTAAGGCCTGAGATGGACAGGGGCATCTCACGGAAGTTTCATTAAACTATTACTAATGGTTGCTTTAGCCTTTTAAAATGAGCAATAGTCCTTTTGTACTGTGGCAAGTGAATGGGAATTATTGCATGCAGACATTCGTAAAAATCAGTTTTCCAGTGAGAAGATGTACAGTTTTATGTCATTTTGACGCGTATTCTGATTCCCTGAGAGGAAGAATCTGTTTCCCCATTGTGACTAGTCTGTTATTTGACTTCACTATCACTGTTATATCACTGTGAACTATATACTAAAGTTCTAAAATTAAAAAAATGATACATGTTACTTCGACAGAGCATTCTTTGGGTTGGATATAATTGGGTTTATGTATCAGATATATTCGACAACTATTTCTGGATTAATGGTACATTTAACACCAATCCAGGTCATACATAGAAGTACAATGGAGCGAAATTAGCACAATAACGATATGGGCACCGACTCTCCCGAGGAACGTCGTCCTTGACATACACGCGTCCTGTGATAAAGTGAAATCTCACTTAGATAAACGCAAGGACACCGATAGAGCTGGTCAGACGGCATCCCAACAACCAGACATCAACTGGATACTACAGCCGATGGTCGAGAGGTTGAACAGCATCAATGACCTGGCATCTGCCAATCAGTGGCGTAGCGATCACATGGTTTGTGACATTGGCATCTGATTGCAGATCACTACAGCCTCTGATTGACTGTCAACTCGCAGTCCTTGTTGTTGATCGATGTCTTCTTTGCCTGTCCCGAGCAGGCGTCGGATAGGTAGTATGATTTTTCCCTCTGTTTTTTCTTTTAACAACTTTTATTCACTTTTAGTGCACTTTTGCAGTGTATATATAGATACACTGCAAATGTACTCGCCCGGCCCATTCACTGTCATTGGACTCGCTATACTCGCAATGAGTACCGAGTACCGGGAGCTACTCATTGTGAGTGTAGCGAGTCCGATTATTGCAGTACTCGTTCATCCCTAGTTACATACAAACATGTTAAAAATACAACGAACAAGCTAACAGTGACAGACGGATACAGAGGGGAGAGAGGACCCTACCCTTGAGGGCTTACATTCTACAGGGCAGTGTGGAGAGAGACAGTAGGTTGGGTCTGCTCTGGTGGTGGTGGAGATGCATAATTATTGCATAATTGCATTTATTTGCAATATTAATAACAATAAAAAGACTTTGTAGGTTCAATATCGCTTCCATAGGCATTGCAGTTGCCATAGGGGGCCCAAAAGGTCCCTTTGGCCCATATGAAAAAAAAAATGCTATTAAAGGCTTGTGATAATTTAGATCACTTATTATAAGTCATTATATAATGTGATATATCGCCATGAGGCCCAAGCCTACACGAAAGATTTAGACTCTTATTCCTTTCTGTGTCTAATACATGTTTGGGCTAAAAGTAACAATGCAAGAACAAAGTTTGATCTGTGCCATACACTCAAATCACACACTGACTGTGCCCCTCCTAAGACTTATACAGAAACATGGACATTTTGGTTAATGAAAAAAGAATTAAAGTCATTGTAAATATTCCAGTTTAAGGATAGAAAGATTATCAAAGTCATTCACCAATTAAAACACAGAGGGGAAAATCTTCACCAAAATGTATTCATTAAAGTCTAGAGAGAAAACGCTTGGAAGATTTGCTTTTTGATGTTCCTCTGGACTAATTTAAGCAGAGACTTTGATAAACGACAATTTCATATCCTTACAGACTTATGCTGGGTCTGTTCTTATGTTAACTGAAAAATATATCTGATTGAGTTTATGGTAGAAGCTAAAAAAAAGAATTAAGATTTCAGAAGCACATTAAACATCTCAAACAAGACGTCTTAAGAGGAAACGAAGAACGACTATGATAACACATATCACATCAATTATGTTTTAGAAAAATAAAAGTACACCTGTAACTTTAAATCCTTGAGTTTTCGTCTTCTGTGAAGACGTTAAAATTTCCAGTTGTTTCTAAATTGCAATTGTTGCATGAACTGGCATTTAATATGGCCTCCCTTACAGCTATGGCAATGGGTGTCACCAAAGTTTTCTAAGACTGTGATGACCATGATGGCTGGAGAACGTGGAACCACGGTGGTACTGACTGGGCTTAAATTGGAGTGAATAACTAAGGAACTGCTTGGTATTCACTAAAGTCTTAGATGACTAGAAAAAAATTCTTTGCAGCACTCAGCTACTACCAATGATGCACAGATGCTAACAAGCTATATATGTATGAGAAATTTTTTTTAAAAAAACTCAAATTCTTATTTTTTTATTTTTTGGGGTTCTTAGTATACACATTGGCCAATGTCCGTTTGCTCATCAACCGCGACAAGGTGACCCCAGGTCAGATGAGTCCTAACATTGACATCCCTGTCCTCCTTTTCCTCCCTGTTCCCACTCTCAAGTGGGAGGACACCATCTCAACCTCAGACCACACAAAACAGAAAAACTGCACAGCACTCACAGACACAATGTGAACTGGTGCCAGCAGGGACCTTAGAGTCTTAGATGGTGATGAAAGGCTGAGTAGCAGGTAGGTAACACAGCTGACCGATAGGTGTGATAGGTACAGAGGCCACTGAAAGAACAGGGTAGGCAGCACAGAGTCAAGATAAACAACTGGGGTCAGAAGCAGAGAGGTCAGACAAAAACAAGAGAACAAGACGAGTCAAAAACTGGAGAGACAATACAAGCGAAACCTAGAGAAAAAACTAGAGACTAAACGTTACTAGGAACCATTTTCAGGCACCATATAAAGGTAAAGGCTGCCTGATATATCCCTTGATGGAAAGGGATAGGACAGGAAAGCTAAACCCTACAAGACACATCAGTGTTAAATTTCTGCAGATCCACCCATGCCTCCATATGGCCGTGTGGAGATAAAAGGAGAGTGCAGCAGCAGGACTAGGAGTGCTGCAAATAGGGATCTCCATGTTCAGGCCAGAGGCTAAGCAGAACAGCGTGGTGAGAAGGACGGCCATTTAAATACATGCAGACTATCGGCATGAAAGTAGCCCCCTTACACCCCTCTCTTTTTTGGCAAGACCTAAGGAGAAATATCTCCGAAAATTCTGGGAGACAGATGTTCTCCGCCTGCTCCCAAGATCTCTCCTCAGGATCATAACCTCTCCAGTCGATCAAGTGGAATGTCTGAGTGTCAGGTGAGATGAAAAGGCAGCACTCCAAGTGTACGTGGAGTGCCGCCTTTTCATCTCACCTGACACTCAGTAAATCTTTCTCTGCAATTTGCTGGTTGGCACCCAGAAGTCCAGTTACGTGGCTGCATAGCCAGGATTGCTAAAGTGACGGTCCAAGGTCCCTGTGGATAACCCCTGCTGCGCATCTATCCAAGTAAGTGCCGGAGATTTTTCTTCTGCTGCACAAGTAGAATGTCTTCTTTCTTGGATTGCAGAATGTTCCCTACCTCAAACACATTCAAAGAGCCCTGAGGAACAGGAATAGAGACAGAAGTATGGGAACAAGAGAAGTTGGTCAGAACTATCGGCTTCAGGAGCAAGACATGGAAGGAATTTGGAGCCCATAAATTTTCCTGCAGCTGGAGAGTGTAGTTCACTGGGTTGATCTATACAACAAAATTGTTCTCTGTACAAATACACTACTTGTAACATGGCCATATAACCTCCATCAAACTATATAAAACTCAACAGGGAACCTTAGGTATGAAAAAAAAGCCTCACAACCTAAGTATATGAAACTTAAAGTGTATGAGTTTATGTAAGCAGAAAAACAAAAATATTATCCAATTTATTCAAACAACATACATTAAAAGCATAGTCCCATTTATTAGAGAGGACACAACAGATCCCAGCATACACTGGAAACTGTACCAATAATTTAGTCTGTACACTTAAGCCCCTGTCACACATAACGACACACCAGTGATGCCGATAACGATATGACCTGGCCGGGATCGCTTGTGCGTCGTTTTTCCATCGCTGGTAAGATGTCAAACATGTATCCCACCAGCGATGTCACCAACGACTTCAGCAGCGATCCAGAATTATACCGAGGTCATTGGGAATTGTCACTCCATAGCGTAGCATTGAGATCGTTGGTCATTGTCCCTTTCAAATACAAGGATGCAGCGCTCCCAGTGGGAGCACAACGACGTAGAAATGACTCAGAGCAGTATGTAACGATCAACGATCTCACAGGAGGCGCCAGATCGTTGGTACGTGTCACACAGAACGACATCGTTAGTGGGAATGTTGTTACATCACAAAATCTGTGACGTTACAACGATCTTGTTAACAATCTCGTTGTGTGTGACAGGTTCTTAATTGGAGGTAAAATCCCATACTACACAGAAGAGTGACAGAAAGTAATGGAATTCTGTACAGCAGGGGTAACGAAACTTTCATTTAGGCTGGTATTCTGTGTGTCACCGTCGTCTCAACACACATTTTGCCCCTGTTTTTACCTCCATTTTGCTTGACATCCCCTGATAAAGAAGGTGAAGAAGAACACCCACCAAGCATGACGAGAATTTAACAGTTGAGTAGATTGCAGAAAGGTCATATTCTTATGATCTGTGTAAATTAGTACTGCAAAGCTAACATCTTTGAAAAGATGTTGACATTCTTCAAGTGCTATCTTAACAGCCAGCAGTTCACAATCCTGAATAGTATAATTTTGCTTAGCCGGTGAAAGCAGTTTATAGTAAAACCCACAGGTGACATATTTACCAAGCAAGTGCCTTGCAGAAGACCTGCCCCAGACGAGACAGAGGAGGCATCCAGTTCCAGGAGAAATTGCTTATTGGGAACGGGGTGCTGCAGCACCGGCGCTGTCTCAAAGGTTCTTTTTCAGTTGCTGGAAGCCCAATACACCCAACTCAGTTCAGAGCTGGATGTTAGCCCCCTTCCTGGTTAAGGAGGAGATGGATTCCATGTGGAACAAGAAGTGTGGAATGAATCATCTGTAGAAGTTTGCAAAGCCCCTGAACCACTGGGTAGCATGTAGGCCTTGAGGACAAAACAAGAAGAGAATAGCAGAAGGAAAGGAAAAGAGGGTTTTTCAGAGACATATTTAGACAACTTAGCAAACACATTGCTCACATGTAGGCGCAGCAGACCTTGACGGACATGTCTTCTATGGGTAGATGAGAAAATCAGGATGTCATCCAGATAATCAACCACAAATACATATTGGAGATTCCAGATGATATCATTATTGAACTCGTGAAACATGGCAGTGCACTAAACAGACCAAAGAGCATGACGAAATACTCATAGTGACCATCCCAGTTATTAATGGCTGTTTTCCATTCATCTCCTTTACTGTTCTGGATCAAATTATAAGTCACCTTTATATCCAGCTTTAAGATAAACTTTGTTTCTCGGATCCTGCCAAATAGTTCAGTGAACAAAGGCAAAGGGTATTCATTTTTAAGGTGATCTTGCTAAGTCCCCTATAGTCAACACATAAGGTACAATTCTCTTTTGACATATAGAAGAAACTAGCACCAACAGGAGGTTATCGTCAGCGCTCCTCTTAGTGTGCTCTCCCTCTATCTATATTCCCTGCCTAATCCCTTCCAACCTTTCCCCCCCCCCCCAGCTTGTCTTCCAATCCATATTTTCTACCTCTCTATCTTCCAACTGCTCTTCCTACTATTTCTTTCATAATGTTAAATTTACTGTTTGATATACAGTGCCTACAAGTAGTATTCAACCCCCTGCAGATTTAGGTGGTTTGATAAGATGCCAATAAGTTAGAGCCTTCAAACTGCAAACGAGAGTAGGATTTATTAACAGAAGCATAAATCTTACAAACCAAAAGGTTATGTTGCTCAGTTGAATTTTTATAAATTTTAAACATAAAAGTGTGGGTCAATTATTATTCAACTCCTATGTTTAATATTTTGTGGAATAACCCTGTTTTGCAATTACAGCTAATAATCGTCTTTTATAAGACCTGATCAGGCCGGCACATGTCTCTGGAGTTATCTTTGCCCACTCCTCCATGCAGATCTTCTCCAAGTTATGTAGGTTCTTTGGGTGTCTCATGTGGACTTTAATCTTGAGCTCCTTTCACAAGTTTTCAATTGGGTTAAAGTCAGGAGACTGACTAGGCCACTACATCACCTTGATTTTTTCCCTCTTGAACCAGGCCTTGGTTTTCTTGGCTGTGTGCTTTGGGTCGTTGTCTTGTTGGAAGATGAAATTACGACCCATCTTAAGATCCTTGATGGAGGAGCGGAGGTTCTTGGCCAAAATCTCCAGGTAGGCCGTGCTATCCATCTTCCCATGGATGCGGACCAGATGGCCAGGCCCCTTGGATGAGAAACAGCCCCACAGCATGATGCTGCCGCCACCATGCTTGACTGTAGGGATGGTATTCTTGGGGTCATATGCAGTGCCATCCAGTCTCCAAACGTCACGTGTGTGGTTGGCACCAAAGATCTCGATCTTGGTCTCATCAGACCATAGAACCTTGAACCAGTCTGTCTCAGAGTCCTCCAAGTGATCATGAGCAAACTGTAGACGAGCCTTGACATGACGCTTTGAAAGTAAAGGTACCTTACGGGCTCGTCTCGAACGGAGACCATTGCGGTGGAGTACGTTACTTATGGTATTGACTGAAACCAATGTCCCCACTGCCATGAGATCTTCCCGGAGCTCCTTCCTTGTTGTCCTTGGGTTAGCCTTGACTCTTCGGACAAGCCTGGCCTCGGCAAGGGAGGAAACTTTCAAAGGCTGTCCAGGCCGTGGAAGGCTAACAGTAGTTTCTTAAGCCTTCCACTTCCGGATGATGCTCCCAACAGTGGAGACAGGTAGGCCCAACTCCTTGGAAAGGGTTTTGTACCCTTTGCCAGCCTTGTGACCCTCCACGATCTTGTCTCTGATGGCCTTGGAATGCTCCTTTGTCTTTCCCATGTTGACCATGTATGAGTGCTGTTCACAAGTTTGGGGAGGGTCTTAAATAGACAGAAAAGGCTGGCAAAAGAGATAATTAATCCACACATGTGAAGCTCATTGTTATTTGTGCCTGAACTACTTCTTAATACTTTAGGGGACCCAAACAGAATTCTGGTGGTTTGAGGGGTTGATTAATAAATGACCCTCTGAATTAACTTTTAACGCTTTAAAAAAAAAAAAATCAAAAAAGAAAAAATTTTTGTGGCACTGCATTTCCCACTTCCAGGCTGATCTACAGTCCAAATGTCACAATGCCAAGTTAATTCCGCATGTGTCAACAAGCTAAATCTGCAGGGGGTTGAATACTACTTGTAGGCACTGTATGCAAGGCAATACATACTCCTGAAACCCATCACACATTTACAGGTTACAATGACCTTCGTCTCAGTTCTTCAAGTGATAGAGATTACTGTCGCCCCTCAGGTCTATAAACGCTGGCTATAGGCCTAATCAACTCTGAACTGAGGGCATGTGTGGAGCATTATCTACTGTGTGTAAACATAGCTTGTAAACTAAAAGAAGGAAGCAAGCGCAGATAGGGTCTTATCTTTTTAACAATCAGCGGCCATAGAGCCGTATGATAACTGCTCACCTGGTCAAGTTGTGTAACACACAACCAGTATAAAAAGCATGTAATGGTGGCTGCTGCTGGACCCACACCTCCACGTGCTATGTGGTCGAATTCCAGAATTTTTCCAGGGACAATGTTTTCCTCCCTGATGAATCGAGCATAGGACAGGCGTCTGAAACGCTTTGGATGGATCCAAATAAATGTATAGAGTGAACTTCTGATTCAGTTATTTGTGGCAGCGCGGACCGACGACACATTGTCCCTGGAAAAATTCCTAAACACAGTTTGTGACATCCTTATTATACCTCCAAGGACTGCCCTACCTCCCCCCCACTTCTGTCATTACTTGCCTTGCCTTTAATTAATATGAATATCGGAAAAAAATTACATGTTTATTGTTGTGTACATTTCTATTCTTTGAATAAAAAGAACGTTAAACTGAAAGAAGAGGACTTGCAGATAAATCCTTTGGTTTTCTTGGATGTAATCTAATATGGCCTGAGTCCCAGGCAAGGATAAAGGTAGACCCAACCCCGGGGTGGAGAAGTACCAAACTGAGGGTCAGTTGGACAATTGTAAGTAGGGATGAGAGAACCCAATCTGTAAAGTTAAGGGTTCGTACAGGAGATGTGTCGCCCCAGGGTATGGGGTACTCGGGTATCAGGCGGCAGAAGGGGTTAACTGTGTCATGGTAATGGCGGCCGCGCCTGATCTCGTCTCCCTGGGGACGGTTCTCTTGTAAAGGGGTATTTACAAGGGATTATGTACAAGTTTATAGTTTGTCGTGACGCCACCTGCAGCAACTGGTGAGATGCCACCAGCTCTGTTACAGTCCTCCGGAGGTCGATGGGATTGCGGCTCTGATGGTGTAGTCCTCCACAGGCAGGACTGGACCTCCGGGGCAGCGATTCCTGTGGAAGGAATGAGTTTGTGGAAAGAAAGATGTAGCAGAGTCGAAGTGACTTCACTGGGTACTTTAATGTAACTTTGCAGAATTATTACAGTCTTCAGTGCAGTTAGGTGTTAAAATGACAAGTGGCTACAGGTGGGTGCAAGTGGATCTCTGGTAGATAGATGAAACCCCCTTTATGTGCCTTTCTCGTTCCTTTTCTTCCTTGCCTCCCAGTAGCTGTGTGAAGCCTGACCTCATGTAGACTAAGTCTGACCTCCTGCTGACTTTCTTTCCTTCCCTTGCTCCCGTCGGGTGACCCTCTTATGATCACTGCCGTGGGCCAGCTTTGTCTGGTTCCCTCTAATGGTAGCTTAGGAATCAGGGCCGTACCTGGAGATACCCCCAAGTTGCGGATTTTCTGCAGGCTGTGAAGGTTCCCACAGGTGCGGAACTCCGGTACCCGGTTTCCTTCTTTGAGCGAACTCCCTCCAAGCTCCTTGCTGCTTTCTCTGTTCTGGTCTGGGATCTTTTCTCTTTGTCCCTGGGTCCCTCAGCCGAGGAGACCCTCCTTCATGCCTCCAGGCTCCCTGCCTGGAACTCTCCTAGCTCTTCAACCCGGAGGCTCAAAACGGACGGGCTGACTGACCTCCTTTCTCCCCCTGGGGGTGGCTATATACCCTCCCGGGTTCCCTCCCACCATGTGATCTAGTGTGGGAGTGTGGTTTTAGGGTCCTGCCTACCATTCATAAATCCACTTGTACCTGGGGTGACTACACCTCTTTTACGGATGTAGTGCCCCTTTGTGGCACCTACATGGTGGAGCGCCACAGAGGCAACTCACAAAGTAGGCTGCACCTGAACCAGGATTTGTAACTGTATGTGCAACAAGCTGTTAGGCTAAGGGCACTTCCGGAACCATCGGAGCTATGCTAAGTATTGACATGACTGTGATTCACTGGCGTGCCATGTGACCCCGCCTGTATCAAGGTTGGATAACAGGTTGCGCGGCCATTTGGCTGTGAATAGCACAGGGATAGAATGCTGCTTGAGTGAAGGACATTATTAGGTTACAGTGGGGGAAACTCTTACAAAAGGTTCTGTGTGGTGACTCTGCACCAGGCTCTGTGGGTGTAATCTTTAACAGTGGTCTGTGTGGCTACTGTGCACCAGGTTCTCTGGAGTTAATTTCTCTGTTTGTTCATGGCACTAAATTCTCTTTGGCTAATCTATAACAAACTATATTTAGCAACTGCACAGCATGATCTGTGGGCATAATCTCCAAAAAAGCTCTGTGTGGACACTGCACCAGGCTCTGTGGACTTATTATCTAAAAAAGCTTTTATACCCCATTGCACCAGGCTCTGTTGGATTAATCTATAACAGGCTCTATTTGGTCCCTGTGCAGCAGGATCCGGGGGCTTAGTGTCTCAAAAAGCTCTGTGTGGACATGGCGCCCCGGCAGACCGGATGACACTAGATGGCAGAGCAGCCGGGATTAGTAAATCGGTCTCCACACACACACACCCAACACACTCCCGATCCTAAATCTAGGGACTCTATGCCCAGCAACGGGATAGCGGGAGGAGCAAGGTGGTGGGTGGAAAGTTAGAGAAGGACCCGGTTAGGGGAGGTAACAACACAAAACAACACTAAGTTGAGTAAACCAGTCAGCCAAGGAAAGTTGAGGAGTGAAGTCTAGTCAGTAGAAGAAAAGATGAGAACACCACCAGACAGGACTGTGAGGACACATACACGGCGGCCTGTGCCACTATGGGCTAGTCCAGGTCCAAGGCTGTAAACCATGGTAAGAGAAAGAAGGAGTCCAGGTGTGCTTGAATTAGCGAGGACACTGGGGGACTGGGCTGGAACCAGAATGCTGGCTCTGCTGAAGTGGCAAGACGCTGTATGCTCCAACCACGAACCCCGGCACGGTGCGGGTCTTTATGTCCCAAGACCCAACCTCTGGTGCAGTGAAAAGAAGGCAGTCATACTAGAGCTAAGGGACCCGGTAGGTCACCCACTGAAAGCCCGTTACCGCTGGATTGTAGCTAGCGTGCAGACAGACCGAAAAGGCCCGAAAGAGACACGAAAGGGGGTAGCACAGATGAACCATTCCGGCTGTTTAGATCACACCAGAGCCACTACTGAACTGTTGTAAACTGTACGGTCTGTGAGGAAAAGAGTAAACCCGGTTAAAGCTCGATGCTGTCTGTGACTGTGTTCCTTGCGCTTTAGAGGAGGTAGACTGATTTGGGGGATCCGACAGCAGGAGACTGCCTGTGACTGTGAACACTGCACCCCTGCACTACACTAGACTATGCAGTTGCCCTGGGGCCCTGCTCTTCCTGTGGAGGGCTTAACATCCTAGCTGCTACTCCCAGAGGACCCAACTGCAGCAGCGGCTATACTGGCCGCATTCCATGGGTGGCATCATGACACACTTTTATTTTTGCTTCATTTTCTTTTATCCATTTTTCCAATTCCCCTTTTTAACTGCTCGCCTTACGAGAGGATCATGGACCGGGTCACGCCACCGTGGCACCCAGCAGCCCCAGACAACAACAAGAGGGCGCGGTTCCGAGTATCCCTCGGTCCTCAGCCAGGGGTGAGAAATGGACATTGTACAATAGTTTCTGTTGGCTTAATCTCTAAAAAAAGCCCTGTGTTGACACTGTGCACTAGGTTTTGTGGACTTTCTCTAAAAAAAGTTCTGTTACTCCATTACACCAGGCTCTTTTGGGCTGATCTATAACAAGATATAATTGATGACTTTGCAGCATGATTTGTGGCATGATTGGTGTGCTTAATCTAAATTAAAAGCTCTGTGACCCCACTGCACCAGGCTCTGTTGGGACACAGAGAGGACGCCCAGGGGGACTATTGCATATTATAGCCCGCACTTCATTAGCATTACTAATGAGTAAGTTTAAAAACGTTTTTTACTACATTGAAAACTAGCATTTAGCAGAGAGAGGGATAGTTCTAATAGTAATAGGAAGGTGCAGGGACATGTATTGATAGGTTAGGTGGCTTTTCGGAGTGACAGGTTTCCTTTAATAAAAATGTAAACGGCTGTTTAACTTTTAAAATTCATTTTATCAGTATATCTTGAAATAATAATAATTTCCACAATTGGATGTGTTTAAAAAAATGTTCCTGTGTTGAGCTAATCTTGTATACTGTATCTGTACAACAGGGGATGTTGTACTACAAAGTGTACCTGCAGACCGAGCTATATCATTTTCAGTTCATGATCCCCATGTCCCTGGGTCCATAAGTGGCCTATGAAGCCCATGAGAAAGGAGCTCATATTGGGGGTGAACAAAAAAGCTCAGGTAGTTGCAGAGCTTCATGTATGCCTTTAAAAAAGGTAACTGAAGGCATATCAATGGTGTTGCATTTGTGGGTTAAGCAAGGCCCCTGAGCAGCGGGCTCCAAACCAGATGATAAAAAGGCCAGCTCTGTTAGAATGACTATGTGCATATTGGGTATTCTACCTCAGGTTGCTCTTACTGTCTGGACAACTTTTCCAAGTATGTGGTAGCAGTGCCTACATGAGATCAAACAGCAGAATTCGCTGCTGAGGCAGTATGCAAGCATTTCATACATGTTTTTGGGTGTCCTAAGAGGGTACATTCTAATAAGGGCATGTGCTTTCAGGGTGAGTTGATGAAAAAGCTGTACCAGCTGTACAACGTTGAGCAGTCTAGGAGAATGCCTTACCTTCCTCAAGGCAAAGGTACATGTGAGCAGTTAAATCAGACCCTGATACAAATGTTGAGGAGTATAGAGGGAGGGCAGCAAGGCGTTGGCACAAGTACCTCCAAGAACTAATGTGGGTTTACAACAACAGTGTACATAGTACCACAGGTTATGCCCCCTACATGTTGATGTCTGGAAGATCAGGAAGGCACATTGAAGACTTGAGTATGCCCAATCACTCCTCTACTACTGCATGAACTGCCTAATAATAGGTCAGTGAGTACCAATGTCAGTTATGTGTGGGGCACCAACTAGTGGGTGCCCGGTTACACTGAGTAACTCAAGATCCAGCTCAGTCAGAACTCTTCTCCCCTGGGCATAGAGTGTTGGTAAAGGTCAAGCAACGATTGGGAAAATTGAATGAGTGGTGAGAGGCAAACCCTATGTGGTAAAGAGGCGGGTGGTCCCATAGTCCCAGTGAACGAAGTAGAGCAAGAAGGGACAGGGGGCTAGACCTGTAATCTCCACCGCAATATGCTTCGTCAATGCCAGTTCTAGAACTCTGTCCTTGTGTCTTGGGGCCCTATGCTGGTACCTCAAGAAGTTAATCCAGTTGGGGAAACCAATTGGTGGGCTGTGCCAGCTCCTACACCTCTGGCAGTTCCCTGTGTTGTCGTGTTGCGTCCTTTGGAGCGTGTTGAAGACCCTATGCTTCCTCTCTCTTCTCTTCCGTACTCTCTGTCAAATTCCCCCAGACTGAATTGTAAAGCGCTGCGTATATGTTGGTGCTATATAAATAAAATGTATTATTATTTTTCCTAGGAAAGAAAGGTTGCAACAGACATTTGTTCACGTGATTACACTCATGAGCACAGACCATCAGGAGGGAGCATCTAATTCAGCTCTTTCTGAAAAGGTGCCTGTTAAAGATATTGAGGGCCCTTTGAATGGGGTCAGGAGGTCCGTGCCACTGCAGACATACCCCCTTAGTGCAATGCGCAAGATAACTTTGTGTGCGGGGTTGTGTCAAAGATGTCAGCCTGTAGTGGGGTGGAATGTAAGGATGATGCGGGATTGTACACAGCAGTTTTCTTATTTTTGATATTTTTCTCCCCTCAAGAAGAACCAACTCTTGCTGCCAGAGGGAGGGTGCTGAGTGTAGGACATTGCACATGCAGGCCTGGCATCTCATGTGAAGTGGCATCGAGTGCTAAGTGGCTTGCAGTTACTTCAATGGCAGTTGACTAATATTCATACTCTCTTCTCTTCATACAGGCATTCTAAGAACATTGTTTGCTGTCATCTGCATCTTCTAAGCTGGGCTTCCACTACCATTGCAACTCTTATCTATTATATAATTGTCTAAGGGATTTTTGAGTGTGTCTGTCGCCGAAATCGCACGACAGACAGAGGCCGCTCATTGGTGCCCGCCGGAGGCAGACGCCAATGAGCTCAGATTATGCAAATAGGCGCGAGAATTCAAAGTTCGAATTCCGAGCCAATTTGAAGCCTGGCTACAGCGCCGCAACAGCGGGATACACTGTCTCTCCTCACAGCCCTCTGTTCCTCCTGCCCGCGCTCCCTGCGGCCCCCCCTGCTCTTCCTGCCCCCCTCCGCTACTCCTGCCGCTCCCCTCCTCCGCTCCCCGCGGCCCCGGAATAAAAAATAATAAACCCCTCTTCTCCCCTGCTCTCCCCGCTTCTCCCCTGTGTTAATACCTCTTCACCCCTGCTCTCCCCGCTTCTCCCCTGTGTTTCCCCCTCTTCTCCCCTGGTGCTCCGCGCTTCTCCCCTCTCCTCCGGAATAAAAAATAATAAACAATCTGTTCTCACCTGTCCATGAGTCCCCCGGCGTCTCCAGCACATCCTGCCTCTAGGACCTGCCGTGATGTCACAGTAACATGACCGGTTACCGCGGTAACCGGTCATGTGACTGTGACATCACACCAGGTCCTAGGATCAGAAGATACAGCTGGAGACGCCGGGGGACTCGTGGACAGGTGAGGATAGATTGTTTATTATTTTTTATTCCAGAGGAGAGGGGAGAAGCGGGTAACACCAGGGGAGAAGAGGGGGAAACACAGGGGAAGCAGGGAGAGCAGGGGAGAAGAGGGGTTAAAATGGGAGAAGCGGGGAGAGCAGGGGAAAAGAGGGGTTAACACAGGTGAGAAGCGGGGAGAGCAGGAGAGAAGAGGGGTTAACACAGGTGAGAAGCGGGGAGAGCAGGGGAGAAGAGGGGTTAACACAGGAGAAGCAGGGAGAGCAGGGGAGAAGAGGGGTTAAAATGGGAGAAGCGGGGAGAGCAGGGGAAAAGAGGGGTTAACACAGGTGAGAAGCGGGGAGAGCAGGAGAGAAGAGGGGTTAACACAGGTGAGAAGCGGGGAGAGCAGCAGAGAAGAGGGGTTAACACAGGGGAGAAGCGGGGAGAGCAGGGGAGAAGAGGGGTTAACATGGGAGAAGAGGGGAGAGCAGGGGAGAAGAGGGGTTAACACAGGGGAGAAGCGGGGTTAACACAGGGGAGAAGCGGGGAGAGCAGGGGAGAAGAGGGGTTAACACGGGAGAAGCAGGTAGAGCAGGGGAGATGAGGTATTAACACAGGGGAGAAGCGGGGAGAGCAGGGGAGAAGAGGGGTTAACACAGGGGAGAAGCGGGGAGAGCAGGGGAGAAGAGGGGTTAACACAGGGAGAAGCGGGGTTAACACAGGGGAGAAGAGGGGTTAACACAGGGGAAAAGAGGGGTTAACACAGGGGAGAAGAGGGGTTAACACAGGGGAGAAGAGGGGTTAACACAGGGGAGAAGCGGGGTTAATACAGGGGAGAAGAGGGGTTAACACAGGGGAGAAGAGGGGTTAACACAGGGGAGAGCAGGGGAGAAGAGGGGTTAACACAGGGGAGAAGCGGGGAGAGCAGGGGAGAAGAGGGGTTAACACAGGGGAGTAGTGGGGAGAGCAGGGGAGAAGAAAGGTTAACACAGGGGAGAAGCGGAGTTAACACAGGGGAGTAGAGGGGTTAACACAGGGGAGAAGAGGGGTTAATACAGGGGAGAAGAGGGGTTAACACAGGGGAAAGGAGGGGTTAACACAGGGGAGAAGAGGGGTTAACACAGGGAGAAGCGGGGTTAACACAGGGGAGAAGAGGGGTTAACACAGGGGAGAACAGCTGACAGGTGACAGGAGACAGAGAGGAGCAGATGACAGGAGGAGCCGGCCAAACTGATCCTGCAAAATGTCGGGATCTGATGCCTATTTGGCATCCGATTGCAGGGATCAGTTTGGATCCGATGCTGTCCGATTTATATCGGACAGCGTTGGATTTCAAAACATCGTAGTGTGAAACCAGCCTAAGTATCCTCACTGAGGGTTTTTTTTATTTTTATTATCACCAGGGGTGAGAGGAGGGGGAGACGCGGGGAGCGGAGGGGCAGAGGGAGGGGGGCCGCGGGGAGCGGAGGAGGGGCAGGAGCAGCAGAGAGGGGCAGGAGGAGCGCCTCCATTCTGCCCCACCCCGTATCCATCCTGCCCCCCCCCTTGCATACATCCTGCCCCACCGGCTCCATCCTGCCCCCCCGCCACCATCCTGCCCCGCCGGCTCCATCCTGCCCCACCACCACCATCCTGCCCTGCCGGCTCCATCCTGCCCCCCCACCACCATCCTGATCCCCCTGCCACCATCCTGCCACGCCGGCTCCATCCTGCCCCCCCCCCGCATCCATCCTGCCCCGCTAGCTCCATCCTGCCCCGCCGGCTCCATCCTGCACCCCCACCACCATCCTGCCCCCCCCGCCCCCATCCTGCCCACCCACCACCATCCTTCCCCACCGGCTCCATCCTGCCCCGCTTGCCACCATCCTGCCCCGCTGGCTCCATACTGCCCCGCCGGCTTTATCCTGCCCCCCCCCGCATCTATCCTGCCCCGCCGGCTCCATCCTGTCCCGCTCACTCCATCCTGCCCAGCCGGCTCCATCCTGCCCCCCCCCGCCACCATCCTGCCCTGCCGGCTCCATCTTGCACCCCCACCACCATCCTGCCCCCCCGCCCACCATCCTGCCCCACTAGCTCCATCCTGCCTCCCCGCCACCATCCTGCCCCACCGGCTCCATCCTGCCCCCCGCCACCATCCTGCCCTGTCAGCTCCATTCTGCCCCCCCCCCACCATTCTGATCCCCCCCGCATCCATCCTGCCCCGCTGGCTCCATCCTGCACCCCCACCACCATCCTGCCCCGCCACCATCCTGCCCCCCAACCACCATCCTGCCCCACCGGCTCCATCTTGCCCCGCCGGCTCCATCCTGCCCCGCTCGCCACCATCCTGCCCCGCCGGCTCCATACTGCCCCGCCCACTTCATCCTGCCCCGCTCGCTTCATCCTGCCCCACCGGCTCCATCCTGCCCCCCACCACCATCCTGATCTCCCCCGCCACCATCCTGATCCCCCCCATCACCATCCGGCCCCGCCGGGTCCATCCTGCTCCACCGGCTCCATACTGCTCCCCCGCATCCATCCAGCCCTGCTCGCTCCATCCTGCCCCCTGACACAATCCTGCCCCCCCTCAGCTGATCACTCAGGCGCGGTCTCTGGGGGAAGTCACGGGTAGCAGTGCCTGAGGCCGTGGGCCCAGGGGATGCAGATGAAAAGTGGGTGGCAAGAAAATAATAAAAGTGTCTGTCATGACGCCACCTGTAGGGTCCGGTGATGGCACCAGCGCTGCTTGGGCCTCCGGGGTGATGGGCGGCAGCAAGGTGGAACCGTTCCCTACAGGACGAGCGAAGGGGTCCCCGGGGCTGTAAGTTGGAGTGAGGTAATAGGGTAGCGCGGTCAGTGTGGTGTAGATGGAAGGAGGGACACGCACACATAAAGTCTTTTGGTACCTTTACTGGTGTTCTGTACGGGTACACTCGTCCGGAGGTGAGGGAAACACTTTAGGATTTCCACAGCGAGTAGGGTTGTAGGCCCTCCTTGTCTAAGTTACTCTGTGTGAAGTCTGGCAGGCTTGGAACCCAACCAGTCCGTTGCTTCTCTCTCTCTCAGTGTCTCTCCACACCCGGGTTTGCTGCACTGAGGGCTCTCTCTTGGGATCCCGCTTACGCGTTCTCACGGTCCCTGGCTCTCGATTGTTGGTGCTGCGGCTGTCCGGGAAGCTAAACCTCCTTTTGTGGTGCTGGATTCTCTGCAGGGCCTATTCTCTGTGTCCCTGTAGCTCGGACCCAGTGACCGGAACTCTGATGGGGTGAGTCGGTATGACTCCTCTGCCCCTTCTTGTAGAATGTTTCTCTCCTCTGCCTGCGACCCCTACTCTGCGGGTCTACCACTGTCTCAGGTGGTTGCTGGTATGGGCCTAGCACGGCTCCAGTACCAGCTCAGCTCACTCAGCTCTTCACAGTTCTGTAGTGACTGCACACTCTGGTGTTTTTCCTTCCAGAACCTGTATTTATAGGGGAAACTGGCTTAAGGCAACCAGTTGGGCTTCGCCTACAGGCCTGGGGTGAAAGGTGTTGTGTGTTAGTGGGGTTATTCGCTGTGTAACATCCTTACATGTCCTAAGGGAGTCTGCGGTGACCTGGCACAGGGTGCCACAGTGGTAATGTAGTTTTGTGGTGTTTGTGCTGTAGTTTTGTGCTCGCAAGACTCGGTCACAGGTGCGCTTGCATTGAGCACGCAGACCTGCGCCACTGTGCAGGCATGAGAGCAATGTGACATACACAGGAGCGGTGGCCTTTTCACAGGAGCGAGGCAGGCATTTCAACCAGTGGGGCGACAAGGACCAGATTGAGCAGATCCTCCCGGACCATTTTCAGCTCATTTCCATACCACTCAGGAGATATTAAAAGTTCATTTTTGAGGTACACAGGGGAACCACTGAGCATATAGAGTGGTCACAGGAATCCCAAATACATCATTTATAAAGTGGCGAGTAGGGGTTAGAACGGCCAAAGGGAGTGACAGGTTCCCTTTAAAGGGAAGCTCTATCTGAAATTCCCGCCTCCTGTGGTACTCTGACGCCCTGGCCGAATATCTGACCCGGTGCATTGTGGGGGTTGATCATGTGTTCGTCCCGGCTTCAATATGCGCACAGCGCATGCGCTGGAGCCCGGCCGAAGACGTGATCAGCCCCCACAATGCACCGGGCCGGATATGATATTCCGAACGACCATGGCTTGCCCCCCCCTAGTTTTGATCCTGGGTACGCCCATGTACCACTCCCCTCCTCATTACAGAGATTCACATCACCAGAGTTACTTAATTGGTAGTTGGATCTCAAGCCTATACAGCTTGGAGTAGGACAACATGTATAAAAAGTATCATGTGATCAAATACTCATTTGCCTAATAATTCTGCCCACAGTGTATGTCAGAAAGGATGGTGCTATACATAGTAAGAGTGGATTATGTGTAATAAGGATGGTGCTGTATATGATAAAAGATGACAATGTAATATGTGACAGCACTATAAATAAGTGCATACACTATGTGGTAAGGGATGGCTATAAATACCCAAGAGTGTGCTATATACTAAGATATGGTACTAAACATAATAAGAGGGGACATTGTATACTAAGAGAAGGTAACATTCATAATAAGTGGTTAGTTTCTTCTCCATCTGGTCAGACCTTCATTTCAGCATCTTCCAGTCAAATCTTATCTTGCCACACTGATCACCACAACTTTGAAAATACTGTCGTTATACATTTGTCTCCTAAATAAAATAAAATCCCCCACAATGCATCCATGCATACAAATACGCACCACAATGTTAATATACAACTTTTTTCCAATCCCCATTCATTTTGAGCCCTTGTACTGTGCCCTCCTTTTGTCCCCTTTGAAAGTGCATATGATTTATGGAGTCTGAATTTTTTACTATTTAGGCTAGGGTCACACATGACATACGTTTTTTTAGGTGTTTTTTGGCACCATGCGTTTTTCCATGCGTTTTTACATTTCTGCATGCGTTTTTTAAGGTGTTTTATGACACCCTGCGTTTTTGCATGCGTTTTTGAATCAGCAACAAATAATACTGTAAGCTGCATTTTTTGGTGCGTTTTTAAAAACACATACTTTTTTTAACATGGGGCCCTATGGGAAACACATGTGTTTTTATATGGCACTAAATGGTGCCATGTGTTTTTGCATGCATTTTTCAAGGCAGCTCCTCGCTTAAGCACAAAAACGTATCCCAAAAACACATGGCGCTTTAGACATGCGTTTTTGCTATTGGGGCAGCATTTTTGCTATTGGGCATGCGTTTTTTACATGGGGGCCTATGGGTGCGTTTTTGCATGCGTTTTTAGAAAATGCAGGTCTCCAAAAACGCAAGTAATATCTCTATGTGTGACCCTAGCCTTACATAGGTTTCTATGTGCTTGTGTTTTTATTGTAACATTTTTTTTATCATTTTTACATATATATTTGTATAAATTTTGTATTTTTTTCAACTTCTGCGCTGTTTGAAATCCAAATAATATGAATGGAGGAAACACGTCAGTACAGTCCATACAGCTTATGAATGGACCAAGATGCTAAGAAGTGTCTTGTGAAAGGGTTAAATGTCTGACCAGGTTGTAGGATCTATGGCAGTTTGATTAAAAAGCTGACAAGAAAAGCAGCTGCTGCTGGTATTAATGTGTTCTGAGAGCAGATGGCCGCCTATTTATCAATAACAACCGCACTTCCATTTGGAGACAAAATGCAAGGTAAAGTTTTCCCTGTTGCACTTGTAGGTTAGTGCATCACTGCGCAATTGTGTGTTGCTGCAGCACCATCTAGTGGCTCAATTGCCAATTGCCTGAAATTTGTTTGGTTCCTATTATTTGGAATTGATTATATAAGGCTAGGGTCACACTTGGCATGCGTTTTTTTTGCATGTTTTCGGCAGCCTGGTTTTTTGGGCTGCGTTTGTGCTGATAGGTGTGGGGCACCCTTAAAAAACGCATGCAAAAACGCATGTACCATTTAGACACTTTCAAAAACGCATACGTTTTCCATAGGGCCCCATGTTATAAAAACGCATGCGTTTTGTAAAAAACACATGCATTTTGTAAAACAACGCATGCATTTTTGAAAAAGCACCAAAAAATGCTGCTTGCAGTATTTTTTTGGTGCTGAGCCAAAAATGCATCGTACATTCAGACATGCGTTTTTGCTATTGGGGCATGCGTTTTTTGCATGGGGGCCTATGGTTTCGTTTTTGTATGCGTTTTAAGAAAACGCAAGTCTCAAAAGCGCATGTAAGATCTGCAAGTGTGACCCTGGCCTAAATGTGTTTTTTTATTGCATCAATGCTCATCATTAACTTTTTATTTCTATTTTTTTGATTCATCCAAATTATTTCACATTAATATAAAATGTTGATAACTAGGTGCGTAATAACAACAGGTGCAGGGGTTGCAATCGCACTCGGGCCCTGGAGCCTAGGGGACCCAAAAGTCTATTTGGCTTATAGAAAAAGACTAATGCAATTAAAGATTTGCAATAATTGGTGGTCACATTGGAGCTTTCACATCGAGGCCCATGAGCTTCAAGTTATGCCACTGTAGATGACTTATATCACAGAAATTGGTATACTTATAGATCAGACAGCCGGAATGGCACGCAGTCAAGGGGGTCGAGCTTACAAAGGGGGTGTCATCTCTCAGGCCACAGTGGGTGGAGGAGGAGCTCAGTGGGCATTACTAAATGCCCAAAACTGATGGGCGTGTTCTCAAGTGTAGAGGACATGACTGAGCAAGTCGGCGCTGCTGTTAGAAGACAGAAGACCAGGATCATGGAGGGCTGCATGGGGGTAATACAGATGGAGTCTCTAAGTGTGTCTGTGTCTTTATTTCTAATAAGCAATTTTTTCTCTATGTGGAAAGTTCTGAGGCCTCCCTGCTGTGCTTTCTCTTGCCGGGTCCCTGTGGATGATTAAGCTAAGCTGTGGCCCTCTCTCACTCTCTCCAGCATGTGCCAGTATGACAGGCAGCTCAAGTCCTTCTCTAGCACCACTTCATGGGCGGCTGCTTCTCACCTCTTAACGATGCTTTGCCTATGAGCACTTGTGTGACTGGGGAACTTGGAATTCCCAGCCTCCGGTATTGACTGCCGGGACGTTAGGCCCTGCACAGCCTCGGACTCCGGTGTCCAGTTCTTGGCGCCTACACCTCTGGGGTGAGCTCGACACTGCTCTGTTCCCCAGGCTCTCCTCAAGTTCCTCAGACCCTTGCCTACGGGTCCCTCAAGCTAGGCTTAGCTATCCTTGGACGAACTTAGCACTGCTCCATTCTACAGGATGTCTTCCTCACTCATCCTAGGAACTGAACTAACTAACTCTGCCCCAGACCAGAATTTATAGGGGAGCTCCCTGAAACTGAGTTTTAGATCCCCCCTTCAGGTCTGAAGGCAGAAAGGCATTGTGTGCTTTGGTTTTGCCTGTATGAATACCCGCTGTAAGTCTCAGAAATAACACTACCCCCGAGGGAGATAATAACTTTGTGGCATCTGAATTCTGGGTGCCACATTCGACCCTAGTGAAATTCAGTACTCCAGGACTGAGACACCTTTTTGTAAAACATAACAGTAATAAAAAACAATATAAATATAGGAGGCCACATAGGGAACTGCAGCCAGGTAAGATAGGAAGACAGTTGCACCACAACACCCTCACAGACATCCCACACTCCACTAGAGGGCAGCACCCAACCCGGAGCCCAGGACTCTAGGCAGTCAAGTGGTGGTGGGTTTAGAGAACAGTGGGTGGGACAGCAAGCAGGTCAGGTGATAGATGGTAGAAATAGAGGAGGGGAGGAGGAAGGAGTCGGTAGGCGAGGTAGGCTGAGCAGTACAGACCAGAAGCACACGTCCTGGAGGAGTGGGGTGTATGGAGCGCAGAATCTGAAGTGCCAGTGTGTAGCCACGGAGAGAAAGCCCATCCAAAGCCAGCACCTTAGGAGTGTGAAGAAAGAGAGGACCAGCAGCACTGGGTCCTAGAAACACAGCTGAGACGATCAACTGCAGGCAGAGTAGCCTTCTGTATAGAACCTGAATCACACGGTTGGAAGGGAGCCTGATAGAGCCTAGCACAGCAGGACTATTGGAGGCTAGGCTTGAAGCAGAGTGTCAGCTCTGAAGGGGACCGACTATTCACCTGATTTTCCCAGATTGACCGACGGGGAGCTCCAACTCCAAGTTGGAGTTCCTACCCCAAAGGACAGACAGCCCAGTGGCGACCACGAGGACCCACAGGGGTCCGAGCTACCGCTAAACTGTCCGGTGACACACACACAGTGAGAGAGAAAGAAAATAAAGCCTGGAAAGGACAGAGAAAGAGTGAGGGGTCACAGAGAGGACCAACCTGGCTGCAGGGAGTAAAGAGGAACCCGGAGGGGAAAGTTGTAACCCGTGTAAGAACTGTAACTGAGCTGTTATGCTGAACAAACTGCAAAGTAAACACAGTGAACCCTGCTTCTGACTCCCTTGCATGATTCTCGAGTGCTTGTGCATGATTCCCTCCAACAGGACTGCAGAGAGATCCCACCTGGAGAGCCACAGCCTGTCAGATCTGGATACCGCAGGAAAGAAGGCTTCAGCAGCAGGACAGTAAGTGCACTGCACTTATCACAAACTTACACCATTGACTTTAACATCACTGCCCCAGGGAACCCAGTTCTACCCGCGGAGAACTATTCCATCTACAGCTGCTTTAACATCCTCCCCGGAGGTTCTGCAGCATCGGTGATCCCATTATTGACCACATGCCGTGGGTGGCGTCACGACATACATTTAATCCCCTGTACATATTCCTTTCTTACTTGCCAGGGCCCGGGACACGGTCCGGCCGAACACGGTCCGGACCAGGACCTCCGTGACATCCCCAGCAGCGACCCGGTCCGGTACCGAGTACCCCGTCCCAGTGGGCTCGACAACCTGGCGTCACAAACAGGATGAACCCTGTCCAAAAGAACTGGACCCCGTTTGCCTAAAAAACGTGTTCTGGACTTTTCCCGCCAAATCTGGGCTTAATGGCGGCCATAGGAACCTGAGACCATGTGCAGAGGAGGCGTGCCCAGACCTCCCATCGTGGGCCGGTCCGGTTCAAGGCGTGAAAAGAAAGACCCACCCTGGCTCCCATTAACTCCGGGGGAGCCAGCCATCAATCCCAAAGAGGAGTCTCCGACCCTAAATCCACCTACCAATGAGAAACAGGCGGGAGCAGAACAGGAAATCGTCATCAGGAAGAGGCTGGATAAAGAACTGGAAGAAAAGAAGACGCCATCAGAGTACACGAGGACGGAAGCGGAGGACGCCAAAGAGAGCGCTGCAGCAGGAAGACCCCAAGTGATCCCGGAAGGCCCACAGAGAGTATTCGTGGAGGAACCCGGCCATGGAAAGACCTTGCGTGACCACAACAGTTTGGTGGAAGGTGCCAAAGAACGTCCTGAGATCCGAGACACCTGGCGAGGTGTGCGGAGACTGATGCCGCTGCAGACAACCCGGGCTCATGCAGAACAGTGAACCTGGATTCACATAGATGTACGACAGACCTTCCAGACCTCATCCACGCAACCCGGCTGGGTTGACGCTTCAAATAATCGCACGGAGTGTGAGGAGAGATGCCGCACCGCGACCCTGATAGACTTATCTGTCTCTGAAGTGACATCGCGCCCTGCTGTAAAGGAGATTGACCCGCTCGGAGCCTTGCCGGAGGAATTCTTGCCACTACCGGAGCCCCATATACCAGCACCTGCAAAGACTGAGGTGAGAGGGGAGCAGCTCCGTTGTTGGTGGGAGAAGAGTGAGGCCAGCGACGACTTGATAGGCTTCCTAGGCGACCCCGGTGGCCCAGTAGGCCCTGCAGAGATTATCACCTGGGAGGAATATCTTAAGCGATGCATTCGCTGATGGGAAAAAGAGGAGGTAGAGCGGCGAGTTCAAAAGCAGATCATGATAGCCCGCACTATAGAAGAGAAAGATGAGGCCCGACGTGATGAGGAGGTGCGTAGATCTCCACGGCACCAAGGACAGATTGTAAAGATCATTCAAGACCGAGGATTTGCATTTGCCCGAGAACCCAATGCGTCAAGAGACATATTTATTAACAGCGAGATGTAGAGGGATATTTGCCTGCAGACCACCTGGACAGGAAAGTAACAATTGGCGAATGACTGTCATACCATGTAGTGCAAGGAGCAAGAGGTCCATATGGGATCAGAGTAAAGAGACTATCCCTAGTAACACCGGAAGAAGATAAACCCCCTGCTCTGGAGGATCCAGACCCCCAGTTAACCCGGATTCATTTGTACAACTGGATCCAATTGTTGACACAGGTCCCGCAAATATTACTGAGACTGTAACAGCAAAAGTCGCGGTAGACGCAGTTACCCAAACTCCAGACAGTTATTTGCTGATTCAGGCATTGCAGGACTTGGAAATGTTCCCAAGAAGGAGAGAACCGCAGGTATTACCCTGGAAGGTAAAGCAGAAGGAATGAAGACCCGGATCATGTAGAAAGACTTGTAAGTGTGAATGCGATGTAACCATTGATGCTCCCATCCCAATCCTGAATGAATGTTAGCTTTCCCTTGTCTATCTTATGTGTATAATGAACACTCAATATCACAGACAATTATGTGATACGAACTCTCTTGTTAATAGTTGAGCACCTTGTGTGCTCCCCTTTGGTTTTAAGACCAGTTAGCACTTGAATGACTGTGCATTGAACTTTTGAGACTTTTTGAACTCTTTTTGAACTTTGAAGTTTTAGCCCTGTGAAAAGAACTTTTATACTTTTTGACAGAAAAAGTAATGCTCTTACGTGTTTGAAGAATAATTTAAATGTGTTATAGCATTGGACCCGGTAAAAGGTCTAGAAGGGTGGTGAAGCCAGTAATGTAAATAGTTAAATTAATGTAACGTTGAAAGACCGTGCCTCCTAAGATGGAAGAAACCAAGAATACTTATCGTTAATGTTTGAATAAAATAAAAATGTTTTCAGGGGGATCCATGCCAGACGACGTGGGACACGCCGGTTTTACTCCGGGGGAATGTGGCGCCCCTGCGACCAGGAGGCCACATAGGGAACTGCAGCCAGGTAAGATAGGAAGACAGTTGCACCACAACACCCTCACAGACATCCTAAACTCCAATAGAGGGCAGCACCCAACCCGGAGCCCGGGACTCTAGGCGGGCAAGGGGTGGTGGGTTTAGAGAGCAGTGGGTGGGACAGCAAGCAGGTCAGGTGATAGATGGTAGAAATAGAGGAGGGGAGGAGGAAGGAGTTAGTAGGCCGAGGTAGGCTGAGCAGTACAGACCAGAAGCACACGTCCTGGAGGAGTGGGGTGTATGGAGCGCAGAATCTGAAGTGCCAGTGTGTAGCCACGGAGAGAAAGCCCATCCAAAGCCAGCACCTTAGGAGTGTGAAGAAAGAGAGGACCAGCAGCACTGGGTCCTAGAAATACAGCCGAGACGACCAACTGCAGGCAGAGTAGCCTTCTGTATAGAATCTGAATCACACGGTTGGAAGGGAGCCTGATAGAGCCTAGCACAGCAGGACTATTGGAGGCTAGGCTTGAAGCAGAGTGTTGGCTCTGAAGGGGACCGACGATGCACCCGGTTTCCACAGATTGACTGACGGGGAGCTCCAACTCCAGGTTGGAGTTCCTACCCCAAAGGACAGGCAGCCCAGTGGCGACCACGAAGACCCACAGGGGTCCGAGCTACCCCTAAACTGTCCGGAGACACACACACAGTGAGAGAGAAAGAGAATAAAGCCTGGAAAGGACAGAGAAAGAGAGAGGGGTCACAGAGAGGACCAACCTGGCTGCATGGAGTAAAGAGGAACCCGGAGGGGAAAGTTGTAACCCGTGTAAGAACTGTAACTGAGCTGTTATGCTGAACAAACTGCAAAGTAAACACGGTGAACCCTGCTTCTGACTCCCTTGCATGATTCTCGAGTGCTTGTGCATGATTCCCTCCAACAGGACTGCAGAGAAATCCCACCTGGAGAGCCACAGCCTGTCAGCTCTGGATACCGCAGGAAAGAAGGCTTCAGCAGCAGGACAGTAAGTGCACTGCACTTATCACAAACTTACACCATTGACTTTAACATCACTGCCCCGGGAAACAAAGTTCTACCCGCGGAGAACTATTCCATCTTCAGCTGCTTTAACATCATCCCCGGAGGTTCTGCAGCAGCGGTGGTCCTATTATTGACCACAAGCCGTGGGTGGCGTCACGACAAACATTTAATCCCCTGTACATATTCGCCTTTTACTTGCCAGGGCCCGGGACACAGTCCGGACCAGGACCTCCAATACATCCCAAGCAGCGACCCGGTCCGGTACCGAGTACCCGTCCCAGTGGGCTCGACACAGTCACTTTGGTGATTACTCCTTCCACCATTGGCTAATGAAGAATTATTCACACAAAGTCTTTGCCACAATCAGTCATATGGCTTAATGGTCCATGTTTAATAAATAAAAGTTCAAGAATCCTCAAATGTTCTTACAGTAAGTCCTGTAGGTGCATATGCTTGGTGGTTACGTAGTTACGTATTTACACTTTACATTGCAAACTTTAAAACATAGAAAACATATTTACATTTTAACCTGGTTGGACCAAACTTTTAATCCCTATAGCGTGCTGGCATCTGACCCTGTGTGGTGCGTTGTGACTCAATCACTCAGGGGTGTAAGGGGACTCGGGTATCCGGGCCTTGTGGTGGTTGGGATGTCACTGGTGGCCTGCCCGGACCCGTGGCCCTGGTGATCAATTAAAGAGAGTTGGGGAATGGTAATAAAGAGTTCACATGACGCCACCTGCAGATTCTGATGATGGGCACCAGCGCCGCTTCAGACCTCCGGGGCAGGGATGCACCTGTAATGGTGGTGCATAATGTGGAGATGATCTGTGGAGCAGTGCAGCAGATAAACAGACACACAGAGGCTTTGTGACTCTACATGGGTACTTTACTCTGCAGACCAGTTCAGGTTACAGCACAAACAGTCTATAATCAGGTAGCTGGTCGGGTAGTCACAGAGGGTTGCAAGGTCATTAAGCGGATCCCGTAGTATACTCTCTCTTGTCAATCCCGTGTCCTGCTGCTAAAACCTGCCCCGGCACAGCCCTCTTGGGGCTCAACCTTTGGTGGGTGATCCTCACAAGGCTGCACTTTCTAGACAGGGTGTCAGGGTTGATGAAGTGACCCCTGACGATTGGTGTAGATGGCTCAGGGGATGGACTCCCTGCACCGTATTCTCGGAGACGGTTCTCTGTTCAGGGGACCAGGGTTCCCCCGAAATATGGATGTCCCCTCTTTCTTTTCCCGGACTGCCTCTTCTCTAGGCCTCCTCCCTGGAAGTCTTCTTCTCTCTCTCGGAGGCTCCCCTCTGCTTTGCTCCTCAGTGCAAACTAAAACTTCATTGTCTGACTTCCCTCCTCCCCTAACTCCGCCCAATGGGAATATGACGACCCATCTACCCTAGGTTAGGTGTGGGAGTACTGAAATGGGATCAACTTGCAAACCTTACTCTCCCCTGTGACAGGAATATGCTATATGTAGTTCTGTACAGTGCTGGTATCTCTGAGTCTGGTCTTAGTCTTACCACGGGACTGACACATTCACTATCAGCAGGAGCCTTTTTCTGCTTACAAGTGAATGAATTCATTGCAAAAAGTGTCACCTAGTTAAAAATGGTGCATTTGCAGAAAGATGCAGTGGATACAAAAAAAGGCGCATATATATTCACAGCAGCACAATAAGTAAATTGGTATTCCCCATATTCCAACAACTATACATTGCTCTCCTATCGTGTTGACTATCACAGCACTATATTACAGGGGAAAGGCTAGAACCAAGACATACCGGTACACAAGTAATTCTGTATATCAGCAATAGGGTTTTGGATAACCCTATTATAAATTGCCATACTACATGAACCTTCTACAAGGCAATAGGTATATACTACATTATTTACCCCATGTGTAGAGATCAAAATCTGTATTTCACTGATATAGCTCAAACCATACCATCGGGCAACCCCCCATCAAGGCACTGTAAGCACGAAGAAAGATTGGGTCTGGATAGGACCATCAGTCACTAGTCAGTCTAATTGAGAAAGGCAAGCCAGCCGAAACGTCTATTTTTTTGACTGATGATTCAATAAAAATCACTGTTTTTGAATGAAAGAAGTTTCCTTTTTTTCATATACCGTGTGCCAAGGTTATCTATATATATATTGAACTTTTTTTACCCATGAGCACCGGGTTCTCAGTGAGCCACGATACTCTTCTTATTTAAGGTAATACTGCAACCTGTAAACTCTATACTTGTAAGCCCACTTGGACCACTAATCTTGGATAATGCAATGTATTTATAGGCACTACCTGAGGGGTATATTGGATAACCTGTGCACCACATCCACAAATCAATGCTCCTCCAGCATATCCTACTTGATATTGAAATTATCTCTTGATGACATACAGGACCTTATCCATATACTAACACACAGGTATACCACCACCGATAAGCTTTTTGCATTGCATGGGCAGTCACAATTAATTACCATCCACCCCTTATCCTCTCTAAGGTTTCACCTGGGACCACATATTGCAGAAACCACAAACTTATCCATTAAGAATCCCTCAATCAGTGATCTCCATATAACCACAGCAGGTAACTATGTTAGCCTTTCTACCCCCGTGAACCCTCATCCATTTCTCTTATTATCTACTTTCACTTGTGACTGATGTCTCTTACTATCATTAGTCTATAAGAATGCCAATCTACCATCATTATGATCATCACAAATCCATACGAGACATGGTGCCATTGTAAATTTGTATATTTAACCTTATGTATGTTGTATCACTGTACAAACTTTTTATTGTACATTTCTGATTTTATCCGTAGTGACTATGTGAACAAGGCCTAATTGGAGGCCGAAACGTTATCTGTCCTGCCGGTCACCCTTTGCACTTGTTTTTTCAAATAAATCACCTTGAAGCATAAAAACGACTTAAAAACGGTAAGTGCTTGGATTTAACTTTTCTGATGTTATTCCATTGTCCTTACTAACAAGGCACACATTGGTATTGTCAAAATTTGAAGATATTACAGTATATGGTACTGCTTTCCATTGGTCATCAAGTTTGTTGGGATGTCTCTTCCTTTTGAGGACTTGCTCACCTAGTTTTAAGGGAGTTGCAGGAGCATGCTTGTTATAGGATGTCTCTTGTCTTTCTCTTGCGTGGGACAAACTTCTCTCTATGCACTTTTGTACTTTACAATACTGTTGCTGGTGTTCTATATCCCAATCAGAATTTGGTGAATGTACATCTGGTTTTACTACTCCCGTGTCCATGTCAGTGGGCAATTTTCTAGGTCTTGCTATCATAAGATATGCTGGTGTACAGTTGGTGGAACTCACGGGGACATGACTGTATAAGTCCACTAGATCTGGCAACTTTTCTGGCAATGCTTCGGTATAGACTGGATCGCCGGTAACATCGCTATTGCGATGTTACACGGGACGATCCAGCCTTATCGATGGAGCAACATCGCCAGGTTGAAGTGCGTGCACTCCAAGCTGGCGATGTTGCACCAGCAACTTATTGCAGTTGTACACAGCATGATGCACCGCGATGTTGCTTGCAACTTCACTGACTCAGCAAATCGGCAGTGAAGTAGCAAGCAATGTTGTACTGTGTAACGGAGATGGTCTGTGAATTTCTTTCTGTGCACTGCAATTATAACATAAATGCACATATGACACTAGTGAGCTAATGTAACAAAGTTTTTTGCTTTTCACATTCTAGTTCAGGGGTGGGGAGGAACTCTGGTGCTCAAGGGTCGCCAACAGATCATGTTTTCAGGATTTCCTTAGTATTGCACAGGTGATGATCCAACAAATTTGCAATGCTAAGAAAATCCTGAAAACATGACCTGTTGGCGACCCTTGAGGACCAGAATTCCCCACCCCTGTTCTAGTTTATTCTCATTTCAGTTTTTCAGCTGTAAGGCTATGTACCCACCTAACAGATTATTTCTGCAACAAATCTGCATCTCTTGCCAGGAAAAATGTTTTTGAAAAAAAACTTGCATTTTTGGTGCCTTTTTCTGCATGTTTTTTCCCGTATGTTTATATAATGTAGTCTATGAGAAAAACGCAGGGAAAATGCAGAGGAATCTGAAGGTGTGCACAGCACTTCAGGATTCTCATAGACTTTGCTGCTGCAAACTTATTCCGGATCTGCAGCGGATCCGCACTAAATACACAATGAAACACTCATCAAACGAACGGGCCCTTATTGTTACATTTGTTATGGTTAAAATCATCTGTTGGTGTCAACTTTATTCTAATTTGTTGGGCGACGTCAGCTTTTATAAAACACTATATGACATTTAATTGGGAACGTATGTGTTATTTTCTTAATACAGAAATTTAGAGCCGAGAACATCATGAAATTTGCAGCCATTATAAATTAGAAAACATGAATGATGCCTGATGATGTTTGTTCTCAACAGCTTTCCAAAAATAAAGTTTGGAAACAGAAAACTTACTTCAATGCACATTTTGTACTCAAAGGATAAAAACACACTAGTGATTAGATAGAGCCCATTAGATGTTAAGATTCCAAAATGTTGCATCATTTGGAGTTGGCAACTGGCCTGATCTTGACAATATTGTGTGTTAGCACTGAAAACAGCTGTCTTTCTAATTAAATTGAGTAATGAGCCATCATGAACAAAATATGTACAAAAATTAGTGGGGGACAGTTAAGTGAGAGGAGAGAGAGGTCATCAGGTGAGAGCAATTTAGGTCTGTACAGAGAGCTGCATATGCCAAGCACTCGAAAAACCTTCTCACAATCAGTGCCACTTAAGGTTATGTAAAAGTGAACCTGTCACCAGGTTTTTTTATAAGCTGCGGCCACCATCAGTAAGCCCTCATATACAACATTCTGGAATACTGTATATAAGTCCCAGGCCGATCTGCATAATGTAAAAAAATAGCTTTTATTATACTTTCCTGGGGGGCGGTCCGGTGGGTGTCACTGGTCTTGGTCGGTACCTCATTTCTTCTTGCAGTCGCTGTCCTCCTCTATGCTTCTAGTGGGTGACGTGTCATAAAGATAGATAGATAGATAGATAGATAAATATGTCACAAATGTGAGTACATCCTCACATTTTGTACATATTTATACCGTATGTCTTTTTTGGGACAACACTGAAGATACACACTGATACAATTTAATGTAGTCAGTGTCCAGCTTGTCTAACAGTGTAAAATAGGTGTACCTTCTAAATAACTCAACACACAGCCATTAATGACAAAACAGCTAGCAACAAAAGTGAGTGCACCCCTATGTGAAAATGACAAGTTGTGCCCAAAGTGTCAATATTTTGTGTAGCCACCATTGGTTTCAAACACTGCCTTAACTCTCTTGGGCATGGAGTTCACATCAGCTTTCCAGGAGCCACTGGATCCTCTTCCATTCTTCCATGATGACATCACAGAGGTGGTAGTTGTTAGAGATCTTGTGCTCCACTTTCTGTTTGAAGATGCCCCACAGATGTTCAATAGGGTTAAGGTATGGAGATATGCGTGGCCAGTCCAGTAATTTTACCCTCAGTTTCTTTAGCAAGGCAGTGCTCATCTTGAAAGTGTGTTTGGGGTCATTATCATGTCTAAATACTGCCTTACAGCCCAGTTTCTGGAGGTAGGGGTTCACGCTCTGCTTCAGTATGTTGCAGTACATGTTTGTAAAAATTATTCCCTTAATAAACTATAGCTCCCCATAGCTAGTAGCACTCATGCAGCCCCTAACCAACATTTCCACCACCATGCTTGACTGTAGGCAGAAACACTTGTCTTGTTCTTCTCATCTGATTACCACTACACACGTTTGACACAATCAGAACCCTAAAAGTTTATCTTGGTCTCATTAGAACAAAGGACATAGTTCCAGTAATCCATGTCCTTAATCTGCTTGTTTTAAGTAAACTGTTAGTAGCCTTTCCTGTGCATCATCTTTAGAGGAGGTTTCCTTCTGGAATAACCACCATGAAGGCAAATTTGATGTAGTCTGCAGCATATGGTCTGAGCACTGAGAGGCTGACCCCCACCCCTGTAACCTTGACAGCAATGCTAGCAGCACTCATACACAGTGGCGTAACAATCGCGGTCGCAGGGGTCGCGGGTGCGACGGGGCCCGGACCCATAAGGGGCACGGGCCGCCCGCAGCCCCCTGCGACCGCCGATCCCAGCGCCGGGTCTCCAAGGACGCACATCCATGTGACTTCATGGCCAGTGTGTCAGGGAGGGGAAGGGAGGCAGGGGTGCCGGCCTGCGTTCAAGCAGGCTGGTGTCGGCGGTGTGTGTGAACACTCTGCGTCCCGAGCTCGGCAATCTGGCTCACTCTGAGGCAGCGGTGACTGCTTGTTCTGTCAGGCCCGGAGCCCGAGCATGGCAGTGTCCGCCCCTCCTCCTGTAATGCTGAGCCCGGAGGAATCTTTGCTGCTGGCACATACAGCCTGGCTCCCGGGGGCAGTAGTGAGTGCCGGATGGTGGAGATCACAGGCAGGGTGCGGGTTCGCGTCCTTTGTGCTGGATGGGCAGGAGCTCATCTTCTGCGGTGCTGCGGGGCTGGGCATCCCGCCGGATCACCGACTAGACACTGTCAGATCACCAGAAGACTTAGACTCTGTCACCACGACTGCACACCCAGTAGAACTGTTTGTGTGCCCCATATACTGTGTGCCCTCTCCATATACTGTGTGTGCCCACCCCATATACTGTACCCCCTATATTGTGTGCCCCATATACTATGTGCCCCCTCCCACTATACTGTGTGCCCCCATACTGTGCCCTCCCCATATACTTTGTGCCCCCTCCCCATACTTTGCGTGCCCACCTCATGTACTGTGCATGCCCACCCCATATACTGTACCCTCCTATATTGTGTGCCCCATATACTGTGTGCCCCCTTCCCATACTGTGCCTCCACATCTACTATGCCCTCCCATATACTGTGCCACCCCATATATTGTGCCCCCTTCTTATACTGTGTGCCCCATATACTGTGCTCACCTACCCATACTGTGTGTGCACGCCCACCCCTTATACTGTGCTCCACTACCCATACTGTGCATGTGTGCGCCCACCCCCTTATACTGTGTGCCCCCCATACTGTGCCCTCTCCAATACCAGTGCGTGCCCCCCACCCTTATACTGATTCCTCCCCCATACTGTGCCGCCCACCTCTATACTGTGTGCCCCATAACAAGACTTCACCAACTGCCAGGTCAGACTCAAATGTTCTGGTGTGCCCCCCTCCCCACTGTGTGCCCCCATACTGTGTCCTATACTGTGCCTCATACTGTCTCCATAATAGGACTTCACCAACACCAGGTTATCCTCAAAATGTTATGCATTAGTGCCCTGTACTGAGTGCTTTATGGCGCCCCACACTGTGCCCCATAACAGGACTGCACCAACACCAGCTCACACCTGAAATATTTTGTAATTCTGCCCCCTACTGTGCCCCATAGTGTGTCCTGTGCTTCATATAGTATAAAAGGGGCACCTAAACCCCATAACAGGACTGCACCAATGCCAGGTCAGAGAACCAAGCACTGTACCCCATAATAGTCCATGTGTGCTGCACTATATAGAACCAGGCTGTTCCCTATAATGTGCCCTGTGCCTCATTGTACATTACTGATAGAATGTGCCTGATACCTGTGCCTCATGTCGGATGCTGTATATAAGTCTGAGTGCCTCATACACTGATGCATTATATGGTGGCGGGAGAAGAAAGACCATATAAACCCTTATGAGGATATATATCACAATAAGGCCACATTCCAGGAGGAGGACCATATATAGCAGGATGAGGGACAGTAATACATAAAGAAGGGGGAGAGGGGTCAATCTGTGAATCTTGAAAGTATGTAGAAAATTTCACAGGGCCCATAACAACCCATACAAGCCCGGACTGACCATTGGGAGAGGCTGGACTTTTCCCTATGGGTCGGTAGTTGTCGAGTGGGTGGGGCCACAGCACCTGCTCCGTGGGCCGCAGGTCGGCTTTAAATCACTTTGCAGCCACCACCTGCCGGCATAGCAGGGACTGGGGAGCACCAGCGGCTGGGCAGCCAAGCTGATAACAGACATCAGAGGAGAGCAGCAGGGGCCGGCAGAGCATGACTGCTCTGCTCTGACAGCTGTGAGGGCCCGAGGAGATTGACAGGAGAAGGGGCGGGAGGAGAGGTGAGAGGGTGGGCCCCAATTTCCTCCAGGCCATGCCCACTCATCTCTTCTGTGAGCCCTATCTCCAGTCAATCTCTCCCCATGTCTACTGCAGGCCTCGAAAGTTGATCGACAGAGCGGGAGCCAGCAAAATGTGCAAAATGAGCTTCAGCAGCAGCTGCTGGTGGTGAGTAGGTGTGTGTGTGCCTCTCTCTCTTCTCTCTTACTGTGTGTGTGGCTGTCTGTGTGTCTGTATGTGGTTGTGGCTGGCTGTGTGTGTCTGGGGCTGCATGGCTGTGGCTGGCTGTGTTGTGACAGACTGTGTCTGTGTGGCTGACTGTGTCTCTGTGTGGCTGTGTCTAGCTGTGTGGCTGCTGACTATGTCTGTGTGTGGCTGGGGCTGTATGGCTGTAGCTGACTGTGTGGCAGGGCTGCGTGGCTGTGGCTGGCTGTGTGGCTGACTATGTGTCTGTGTATGGCTGGGGCTGCGTGGCTGACTGTGTCTGTGTGTGGCTGGGGCTGCGTGGCTGTAGCTGCGTGGGTGTAGCTGACTGTGTGGATGGGGCTGGCTGTGTGGCTGACTGTGTGTCTGACTATGTATCTGTGTGTGGCTGAGGCTGTATGGCTGTGGCTGACTGTGTGTGCCTGGCTGTGTGGCTAACTGTATGTGGCTGGGGCTGTGTGGCTGACTGTGTCTGTGTATGGCTGGGGCTGCGTGGCTGTGCTGTGTGGCTGACTATATGTCTGTGTGGCTGAGGCTGTGTGACAGGCTGTGTGTGGCAAACTGTCTGTGTGGCTGACTGTGTGTGGCTGTGGCTGTCTGTGTGTCTGTGTCTGGCTGGGGCTGCATGGCTATGTGGCTGCTGTGTGTGCATGACTGTGTGTCTGACTACGTGTCTGTGTGTGGCTGGGTCTGCGTGTCTGTGGCTGGCTGTGTGTGGCTGGTGCCACGTGGCTGGCTGGGGTTGGCTGTACTGGAGCTGCATGGCTGTGTGTGGTTGATGTTGAATGGCTGTGTGGCTGGCTATGTGTAGCTGGGGTTGTGAGGCTGTGTTCTGTGTGTGGCTGGAGCTGTTTGTCTGTGTGTGGCTGACTGTGTCTGTGTGTGACTGGGGCTGCTTTGCTGTGTGCGGCTGGTGCCACTGGCTGGCTTGGGTTGGCTGTGGCTGGAGCTGCATGGCTGTGATGGCTGTGTGTGTCTGGCTGTGTTGGCTGATGTTGCATGGCTGTGTGGCTGGCTGTGTGTGGCTGGAGCTGTGTGTGTCTGGGCTGCTTGGCTGTGTGTGGCTGACTGTGTGGTTGACTGTATGGCTGTGTGTGTGTGTGGCTAGTTGGATGTGTGGCTGGCTGTGGCTGTCTATGTGGCTGGCTGTAGCTGGCTGCACCTGTGTGTGGCTGTTTGTGTGTGGCTGGTGGCTGCTATGTGGCTGTTGTGGCTGTCTGTGTGTGGCTGTCTGTGTGCTGGCTGTGGCTGTCTATGGCTGGCTGTTTGTGTGTGGCTGTGTATGTGTTGGCTGGCTGCATCTGTGTGTGGCTGGCTGGTGGCTGTCTATGTGACTGGCTATTTGTGTATGGCTGTATATGTGTGGCTGGCTTGTGTCTGTGTGTGGCTGTCTGTGTGGCTGGTGGCTGTCTATGTGGCTAGCTGTGTGCGGCTGTCTGGCTGTGGCTGCTGTGTGTGTGTGTTGTGTGTGTGGCTGGCTTTGTGTGTGTGGCTGGCTTTGTGTGTGTGGCTGGCTGTGTCTGTTGGCTGGCGGTTTCTGTGTGGCTGGCTGGCTGTGGCTCTGTGTGTGGCTGGCTGTGGCTCTGTTTGTCTGTGGCTGTGTGTGTCTGTGTGTCTGACCACTGGGACCCCACAATCCTGAGAAACGGAGCTTTGAAGAGCAATCATGTAAATGGAGCTGTGGTTGATTATTTCCTCTGATGCACCATTCACATGTGGCTCTCCAAATAACCTCTTTAAGAAAGTGGTGAGGGCCACAACAGGGTAAAAGCAATATTTACGTATTGGGGCTGATGGTGATATAGTGTGTGGGCTGGTGGGGCTTGTTTTCCAGGGCTGCTTTTTGGTCCCAGTCCGGCCCTGGTGGGGGGACACAGGTCTAAATTTCGCACCGGGGCCCACCAGATCTAGTTACGCCACTGCTCATACATGTATTTTGAAAAGACAACCTCTAGATATACCATGAGCACATGCACTCAAGTTCTTTAGTCAACCATGCTGAGACCTGTTCTGATTGGAACCTGTCTTGTTAAACCACTGTATGGTCTTGGTCACCAAGCTGCAGCTCAGTGTCAAGGTGTTGGCAATCTTCTTTAGCATAGTCTATCTAATGTAGAGTAACAATTCTTTTTTTCAGATTCTCTGACATTCTTTGGCACGAGGTGCCATGTTGAACTTCCAGTGCTCAGAGAGGGTGTGAGCGATAACACCAAATGCAAGATACCTGCTTCCTATTCACATCTGAGACCTTGTAACACTAATGAGTCACATGACACCGGTTGAAATTACTATTTAGGCATAATTTGGCCTTTTTCACTTGGGGTGTAAGCACTTTTTTCCAGCCATTTAGACATTAATGGCTGTGTTGAGTTATTTAGCAGGCACATCAAATATACACTGTTTAACAAGCTAAACATTAACTACTTTACATTGTATCAAAGTATCATAACCTCAGTGTTGTTTCATGAATAGATATAAAAAATATTTGCAAAAATGTGTGGGCCCTACTCACTTTTTGTGATATACTTGTGTGTATATATATATATGGCTAGACTATATTGGCTCCTGGTGGTATATATTAACCCCTTCACGACATCCTCTATACATGCGGGTATATGCATCAGGCTCCCGGTGTGAGCTTGCCCCATACTTGTCAAGTAGTGGCTGTGTTTCACAGCCATAACCTGCCCCTAACAATTATACTGATGAGGAGAATCTTTATAAGTCATTTTTCCTACAAAACGTACAACGTAAATATCAATATATACAGGCTAATGGTAGGTATATATGTGTCTGTATGTATGTGCTATTTGTATGTAGGCATCTGTATGTATGTTCCCTTTGTACAGTATGCATGTGTCTATGTGTGTGTGTATGTGTTTGTGAGCTCAATGTATACATTTGTGTGTGCTATGTATATATGTAGTGTAAAATGCAATGTGTGTGTCTCATTCTTTGTGTTTGTAGTATTCATCTATTAATCTCGGATACACAGATGAGAGTTCACATGTGTAAACATGTTGGCAATCACCCAATAAATGAGCAAAATTCATTGAGCGATTGTGACCCACCCCAGGGCGTTGGGGTACCCAGTTCCTGGCGTTGATTTACTGGGGGATGTCACGGGCGGCCTGTGCCAAGACCCGTGGCCCTGGTGATTGCTGAAAAAGGGGTTAAAAATAAAAAGAAATAAAAGAGTTCATGACTCCACACACAGTATCCGGTAATGATACCGCAGCTGCTGTAGATCTCCAGGGATGATGTCAAGGCAGCTAGTTGGCAACGCTCCCCGTAGGTGGAGCGGGATCCCCGGGGCAGTAATGGAAGAATGGAGAACTCACACAGGGAAGCGGCTCATCAGGTGGAGCTGCAGGCTGACACACCACACAGTCTCAGTCTCCTAACCGGGTTTTACTGGTGACTTTGGCAGCAAACAGTTCTTTACACAGTTCACGGGTATTGCTGGCCGGGGTAGTCACCAGCGGATTAGGACCCTCACTTGGGTCACTGGGGACTCTCTGTGATGTGCCTGCTATTCCTCTTATCAGTCATTACTGCGCTCTCCCCTTTCCCTCCTTGCGCTCCTACCCACAGAGCACACCGCCGGTCCCCTCGGATCCTTACGGAGTCTAATGCCCTTGGAGCCTCCGATGTGGAGTCTGTCACCTCTGGGCCTCCTCCAGAAGTCTATCACTCTCTGGGCCTCCTTGACCCTATACGGGGGCCTTAGGGGAATTATGCTGGGGTTGCCGCAACCTCTAAAGAAATGCATGCCGCCCGGTTCTGCGTCTCAGGGATAAACACCCGCACTGGCCAGGGAGATGTACCGGCTCGGATTTGGGTGCACTTCAACAACCTAGGTTCCCCTTCGGTTCCTGGGACACCTCTCCTAAGGTGCCCTCCACTGCGCTTCTCGCAGGGTTCCCCTCCAACGACTTTCTCTGACTAACTTTCCCGCTCTAAGCTACTCCCACCGGGACTGGTTCCCTAGCGACGGATTAACCTATTGGTCCCTGACCTAAGGTGTGTGGATGCATGTGATGATGGTCCCCTATTACATCCCAGTCCCTTGGTCTCAGGGATACTACACCTTTGGTCTGGATGTAGTACCCCTCCGTGGTGTTCCAACTAGTGGGGCGCCACAATTGGATAGTTTATAACAAAAATCATTGTTCTCAGCATCTTATTGCCCAGTGCAAACTACAGATGTGCTGTTGATGACAAATGTATATATATATATATATATATATATATATATATATATATATATATATATACACATGTGATATATAAGGACTGATAAATGGGCACAGAACAATCACTAGTATATCATTATTCTCAACCTGTGAAAGAGGCCGGAAACAAGCGTTGAATGACTTCAGTATAGTCGATCACACTTGTTTAATGGTCTGAACTCAATCGCATGTAAATGTAACCTGATTTTTTTATCGTGAAGGAGTTATGAGTTAGGCCGGGTTCACACCATGGCATGATCCGATACGGGGCTGTCCGGTTCAAACCGGACAGCCCCGGATCAGATTTCAGCCCCATAATATGCTATGGGGCCGGATGGAGCCGAATGTCAGCTATCTGCCATCCGGCTTACATCTGTCCGGGAGGATCCGGGTGTATTCGGATGTTCCTCCTGGACACAAAAACATTGCTTGCAACATTTTTCTGTCCAGGGAGAAAAATCTGAGACACTTGGATCCTCCCCGATACTCCCGGTGTGGTGCGATCCGGTGCCCCCTAACATGGGGGTCTATGGTGCCGGATCGCACTGGAGCCACACTCAGGAGCCAGACACCGGGTGCTGAAGCTCAATGCCGGCCGGCGCTGAACTTCAGCACCATGGAGCTGTCCCTGCTGACAGTTCATGACCGCAGCTAGCTGCAATCTTGAATTATCAGCAGCTGCGGCTGCTATAAGAAGAATCTGGCTGGACACCGGACCGGAGGGCATATTTGTCCCTCCGGTTCTGTGTCCAGATCAGGTCCGGGCAGGGCCGGCGTTAGGGGGGGGCAGACTGGGCAGTTGCCTAGGGCCACCACTCTCTTAGGGGCCCCCAAAGGAGCTGAACTGAAAATAGCAATAAAACAGTGAAAAAAATGTAAAAATACACATATTTGGTATCGCTGCGTTCGTAAGAATCTAAGCTATCAATATATGAAGTAAATTAATCCAATTGGTAAATGGCGTAATGGTAAAAAAATAAAAATGCCAGAATTATGTTTTTTAGGCCACCACGTTGTTACAATAAAATGCAATAAAAGGCGATCAAAATGTTGTATCTGACTCAAAATGGTATCAGTAAAAATGTCAGCTCAGAGCACATAAAGTAAGCCCTCACATATCTATGTATCTTCAAAAATTAAAACATCATGGGTCTCGGAAAATAAAAAAAAAATATTTTTTTTTTTTTACAAATTTCTGTTTTGTTTTTTTTATGATTGAAATAAAAATGATGTTCAGTATGTTCTTATTCTGACCTAGATAATCAACTTATGAAGTCACTCTTACCATATAACTATGGCCTGTTCCACATCTAAGGTTGGTGTGCGTTTTGCTAAATTTGCCTTTCTAGACGTTTTTACCGCTAAAAACACATTAAAAACGCTAGCGTTTTTCCCCCATTGATTTCAATGGGAACGCATGTAAAAACGCATGCAAAACGCATGTGCGTTTTCAAAAGCGCAAAACGCATGCATTTTTGCGAACGCAGCACAAAACGTCTTCCCCGATGTTTTGGGCAGCGTTGGCATAAACGCATGCGTTTTCTGTTTTTGAAAACGCACATGCGTTTTTACATGCGTTTTTGCATGTGTTTCCATTAAAATCAATGGGAACAAAAACGCATGCGTTTTGATGCGTTTTTGCGGTAAAAACGCATGGAAATGCAAATTGAGCAAAATGCAGCAAAGCGTTAGATGTGAAAGTGGCCTGAGCATTTAGGGCCCACTTTAACCTTTTGCCTAGGGCCCCACTTTGCCTAAAACCGGCCCTGGGTCCGGGCCTGTCCGGTTCACATCGGACAGCCCCACACCTGATGCTGTCGTGGTGTGAACCCAGCCTTAGTGAATAATGTATATATGTTTCCTTCAATTGCAACCAGTTGTCCTGTCCCTGCAGCTGAAAAACACACCATACATTATGCTGCCACCACCATGTTTTACTGTTGAGATTGTATTGGGCAGGTGATGAGCAGTGTCTGGTTTTCTCCACACAAACTGCTTAGAATTATCACCAAAATGTTTTATCATCATCTCATCAGACCAGAGAATCTTATTTTTCATAGTCTGGGAGCCCTTCATGTGTTTTTTTGCAAACTGTATGCGGCCTGTCATATGTCTTGCACTGAGGAGAGGCTTCCGTCATGCCACTCTGCCATAAAGGTCCGACTGGAGTAGGGCTGCAGTGATAGTTGACTTTGTGGAACTTTCTCCCATCTCTCTAATGCATATTTGGAGCTCAGCCACAGTGATCTTGGTTTCTTCTTTACCTCTCTCACCAAGGCTATTCTCTTCATGCTCAGTTTGGCTAGACGGCCAGGTCTAGGCAGACTTCTGGTGGTCCCAAAGTTCTGCCATTTAAGGATTATGTAGGCCACTGTGTTCCGAGGAACCTTGAGTACTGCAAAAAGTCTTTTGTAACCTTGGCCGGAACTGTGCCGTGCCACAATTCTGTCTCAGAGCTCCTTGGGTAGTTCCTTTGACCTCAAGATTCTCATTTGGTCTAACATGTACTGCGAGCTGTGAGGTCTTAAAAAGACAGGTGTGTGCCGCTCCAAATCAATCTATGAATGGAAAGACAAGGGCGCAATGGGTCTTTTCTTATTATTATATTGTATATGCAGTGCACTAACTGCACACCTTAGTCAGTTGTGTGACCCACAACCGGTATCAGTGTTCTAATCCAGCTGCTGCAGGACTCCCTACTTGAGGTGGGCTACATGATATCACAAAGGACAGAAACAATGCAGTTCGCGCTGCTCGGTATGGAATAAATAAACGTCCAGATGATATTGTTCAGGTGTCTTTATTTCTCAATGCGTTTGAAGACCATCCCTAGCTCTTTCTCAGGAGTATGTTGGTGTACTCCTGAGAAAGAGACCAGGTGAGTCTTGAAGCGCGTCGAGTAATAAAGACACCTGAACAAGATCGTCTGGACGATTATTTTTTCCATACCCCGCAGCGCGGACCACATTGTTTCTGTCCTTTCCAAATCAAGTCCTATCAGTTTACTTAAACACAGTTGGATTCCAACTGTAGATAGTAGAACTATCTCAAGGAGGATCACAAGGAAATGGACAGCATGTGACTTAAATATGTATGTCTGAGCAAAGGGTCTGAATACTTTTGACCATGTGATATTTCAGTTTTTCTTTTTTAATAAATTTGCAAAAATTCAGTCAAGATGGGGTGCAGAGTTAATTAATGGGAAGAAAAATGAACTTTTTTAATTTACCAAATGGCTGCAATGAAACAAAGAGTGAAAAATTTAAAAAGATCTGAATACGTTCTGTACCCACTCTATACCCCAAATGTCTACAGATACGGAAAACATCATGCCTATTTTTCAATGGAAAAATTCACCTCATATACAGGACATGGCACATTTCAACTTTAGTTGACACATGAGGCTCAGCCGCCTCCAGAAGATGATACCGATCAATTTATTTTTTTAATGACTCTACACATTGACAATATCAACTGGAATTACGTGAAGATTATCACTTCTATTTTCTCCTAAAGTAAAGGAAGTGTCCAGTTTTCTCATTCGGGAGGCTCAGTCTGGTAACAAGGAGGCTGCTGAGCTGGAATAGGGCTCAGTCTATAGCCATCATTGGTTCCTGGAATCTAGAACGTTTGACACAAGTGGCTTTATTGAGGGCCGTTGTTAGCTGTTACTGGCATTAGACTTGGAGCAGCTGGTAAAGTCACAAGGGCATGTGCTTATTTTCGACTTCGCTTAATACCTGATCATTTTTTGGCACTCAAAGAATGTTCTATAAATACCTGTACGCTATAATTATCAAAATGTGCATTCATCAAGGGTGTCTTTATCTTCAGCCTAAGTACAGGTTGTTTATGGGAAAATAGGATTTCATTTATTTATTAGGGAGAGTATGCAAATAACCCAGTGTAATTCATGCAAATGAGAAATAGAAACGATGGGCAAAAAACTGATGTCTTTTATTAGACAATTAAAATTACAACAACAGTCACATTTCCACAGTGTGCTAATAATTTATTTGGCATATCACATGGGACATGAATGCGAGGACATTTTTATTTGCTAGTGTTATTTGTTAGGATATAATGCTAAATTGGCTTTTCTTATAGATTCATGATGTGTCCATATAGATAAGGCCTCTTTGATCTTCATTATAAGAGATATTTACCTGGCCAGTACGCGAGCTACCACTAAAAACATTCATGACTAGTAACTCACAATTTAATATGGGATCCACCTTCTTTGTCCACAGAGTATTTATACCTTATACTAGTGTTTCCCAACTCAGGAGCCACCAACAGGTCATGTTTTCAGGATTTCCTTAGAATTACACAGATGATCGTTTAATTACCGTATTGGATTATAAAACTCACCAGATTATAAAATGCACCTGAAATTTAAAGGAATAAATTAGGGTTTTTTTTTATTGAAAAAAGGGGGCCCATCCTATAATCCAGTGTATCTCATAAGCAATGTAGCTTACCTGGAAGAGGGTGCATGGTGGTAGTGGAGTGGGGTCACAGGAGGCAGGGTAGCGGTGGTGGGAGTCAGAGGTGGCACAGTGGGGTAATACGATGAAGTGCCTTAGGCTGAGAGGAGGGGGTGTCCCAGCAGGATATCACTGATCTCGGCAGTTCACAGTGTGATGGCTGAAAGCAAAATGGCTGCGGAAGCAGCGCAGGCACAGAAGGAGATCTCGGATGGCCGAAATTTCCATCTGTCCATGCTTTACCTCCACAGCCATTTTCCTTTTGTCCATCATGTCAAAATCAGGGCATACGGAGATGAAGGTGTCTGCTGTCAGAGATCATCATCTGCACCTGCGCTGCCTCCACAGCTAATTTGCTTTTGGCCATTATGTCATTAACTACCGGGGGATGAACTCACTGACAACATGCTGGAATACCCCCTCCTCCCAGCCTCGGGCTCCCAACAGCATTGCCCCACCAGCCAAAACTTATCCCCACCACCATGACCCCCTGCGACCCCGCTCCACCACCACAGTGCCCACCAGTAAGATGCTGTTTGGATTATAAAACACACCCCTATTTTCCCCCTAATTCAGGGGGAAAAAATTGCAATTTATAATCTAAAAAATATGGTATCTGCACAGGTGATGATTCCAACACGTGTGTAATACTAAGGAAATCCTGAAAACATGCACTGTTGGTGGCTCTTGAGGACTGGAGTCGGGGAACACTGCCTATTAGAGCATCTCCTCCTTATACTCTGAAATCTGGAACTCTTGCTATAGATTGGCCCATTATTTCCTATCCTGTGACTTTCATACCCCTGCAGTCCTCAACTCACCTGTAGAGAACTTAAGTATAATATAATTGTCCACTAAGGGTACTTGAAAATATTGTATGTAGCTACCATTACTGTCCTTACTATTAGGTTAATGAGACTAGTAAAAAAAAAAAGAAATGAGAAAAATGTGACAACTGAAAAGAAGGCACAATACATTTTTTCTACTATATGTTCTCATTAAACAAAATGACCTTGATTATTAAACACAAAAATTTAAACTTTTTATTTCCATGATTTCCTCTTGTTTAATCTGCCTAGCTGTTTGGACTTACAAAAAGCCTGTACAGCCTGGAGTGGCCGGATGTTCTATAGCACATAGAATTTTCCGCATCTAGTTCAGCATCTGAAAATAAATTATTAGTAGATTTACCCATTCATTTTTTTTCCAAAATAATAAACATTTTGAATACTTTTTTTTTTGCATCGTATTCAGGTTAGCTCTTTCTGTAAAACTAAATCCTCATGGTTATTAAGCAGATGATATTGTGAGGCCAGAGACACACTGATGAGTCCCGTATGAGATACTTGCATGACTCACTTGGAATGGCCACCGTCTTTCTGGACATGAGCGCGTCAGCTGCATGTGTTTCTATGCGGCTGACACACTCCCGTCCAGAGAGCCGGCGGCTGTTCCGAGTTCCGAGTGAGTGCAATTTCGGGCCTATGTGGCAGAGCCAGTGTGCCTTATATTCGTACTCAAGCAACTTGACATTCTGGAACAGCTGGAGTACTGTATAATATAAGGCATTTCCTTAATCTTGATTTTAGTCATATATTGATGTCAATTAACCCACACAGAAGAGCAATATACTTATACAACGCTAAAGTAATAATAATAACAATAATAATTAATTTATATAACAGGAAACATACAACGCTCCATAAATAATTATAATGATTAATTAGCAAAATCAAGTGTACAGTTTGTTATAAATACATTCGAGGCTAGGTACTTACCGTATATACTCGCGTATAAGCCGAGTTTTTCAGCCCAAAAATTGGGCTGAAAAGTCCCCCCCTCGGCTTACACGCAGTCAGTGCTGGAGGGGGCTGGAGGAGGCTGGGGAGGCTTACAATTATACAGGCCCCCCTCACAGTATGGCGCTCCCCCCCCTCACAGGATGGCCCCCGCATGCAGCGCTGCGCACATACATTACCTGGCTATCAGCTGTCACCCTCCGGTGGCGATTCGCTGCTCCTGGCTGGCTGCATCTTCATCTCTGTGTTCCTGCTTGTCACATGACCGGCCGGGGTCGCGATTATGTCATCACGATGAGCCCCAGCCACAAGCAGGAACACAGAGATGAAGATGCAGCCCGGAGCCAGGAGCAGCGAATCGCCACCGGAGGGTGACAGCTGATAGCCAGGTAATGTATGTCGCAGCGCTGCATGGGGGGCCATCCTGTGAGGGGGGGGCACCATACTGTGAGGGGGCCTGTATAATTGTAAGCCTCCCCAGCCTCCTCCCCATCCTGTGAGGGGGGGGGCCCATACTGTGAGGGGGACCTGTATAATGGCACTGCTGGGGCTGTATACTATGCTGGGGACCTGCTATATACCACACTGCTGGGCTGTATACTATGCTGGGGACCTGCTATATACCACACTGCTGGGCTGTATACTATGCTGGGGACCTGTATATACCACACTGCTGGGGCTGTATACTATGCTGGGGACCTGCTATATACCACACTGTGGGGCTGTATACTATGCTGGGGACCTGCTATATACCACACTGCTGGGCTGTATACTATGCTGGGGACCTGCTATAATACCTATACTATGCTGGACTGCATATACCTGCTGGCTGTATACTATGCTGGGGACCTGCTGTATACCATCACTGCTGGGCTGTATACTATGCTGGGGACCTGCTATATACCACACTGCTGGGCTGTATACTATGCTGGGGACCTGCTGTATACCATCACTGCTGGGCTGTATACTATGCTGGGGACCTGCTGTATACCACACCGCTGGGGCTGTATACCTGTGCTGGGGTCCACCTCGGCTTATACGCGAGTCAATACTTTTCCCAGGTTTTGGGGGCAAAAGTAGGGGGGTCGGCTTATACACCGGTCGGCTTATACACGAGTATATACAGGTATATTAGTTCTCTATATTTATTTATTTGCTATTTTCTGATTAGGGTTATTTTTATTTTAGATTGTTTATTATCTTGTATTTCCTTTTTTTTTTTTAAAGTTACTTTTTCCTGGAGACTTAATTTTTGTAAAACAAATATTTTATAATTAGCTAAGGGATAAACTATTAAGCATTATTCTTATTTCTCTCTTGTGCACCCACACTTTATTTTACTGACAGATACTGGTTTGTTGGTGCTTGACTTGGGCTAATAAATGTATTATGGTAATTTTTTGGTAGGCTCAGAGGGATAAAGGACCATCGGAATTGAACTAATGGCCTTTTACCATACCCTATAGCAGCTATGCAACATTTGATTCAGGTCAAAAAATGTTCATTTATTGGCCAATGGGGGAGTAAGCCACCAATGACCATAGGCATTTGGGCACTAATATTATAATGAAAATGTAATTCTGTAATAGAACGTTAGCTCGTTTTGATATAGTAGAGACTATAAAAAAAGCTTGGCAAGTAATATATTTTTATGTATTTTTAGCTTTTTCATTAGTTGAACCAATTAACAAAAACAAAGTAAATTTTAAGAAAGGGCAAGATACTTAAATGAAGTGAGACGTCCTAAAGCCTTAATCTGATGCAAACTATTCATTGAAGTTTGTTAGTGACCATTTCTGTGTATTTGCTTATGACGTACAGGGATAAAATATCCATAATTCAGAATCTATTACACAGAATGAAGGCAAGTAATTTAACAGGTCAGGAAGATTTCAGATACCTGGGGTTCTAGCATGTATATTTTTAAAGAGGTCATGGACATTAAAGCCAAAATGTAATATGTTGATAGAGTCAATACCACTTGAAAAACTTTAAAGCCCACTCGATATTTCCATGTTGACCAATGAACCAGTAACAAGTTTACCAATTTTCATAAGTTGTTTTTACAGCTTTTAACTCATAACACATGTAGACTCCTCAGCACCCGAAAACCCAGTTAACTATGTAAGTTTGGATTAGTTGAGACCTAGGTGACTCCTTCTCCAGTCCTGGTGAAGCTAAATGAACAACTTGGCAAAAACCTTCAACATCCAGATAGTACTGCCAATGAGCCCTGCTTTCCACTAAAGAAAAATCGCCTCAAATGCTCAGAGGTGGATGTGATTATTACGTCAATCATTACGTCATGTTCCTCTGATTTCAGTTTAGTCAGCTCTTTGTTCTTCTTTCCTCATATCTCTTGCAGAAAGTCTACAGGAAATAGTCCCACTTTTCGTCCAGTCAAGACTTTGATGTAACCATTTACTTCTTCCCCTTTCTGTACAACAATCTAGATGAAAGACACAACAGGTCAATTACTAAAAACGGAAAAACTACAAAATATATCTTAACATTTATGGCTTTAAAGTAAAATTTTCCATGATCCTAGAAAAAAAGAGGTTATATTTTATTTTCAGAAACAGCGCTACCATGGTACTTGGTGTGATTATTCTCATGTAACTCATTTCCATGTAAAAGGAACCAACTGCCAAGATTTAACCACCTGTAAATCAGTGCAGCAGGTGATTGATGTGTGCAGCATGACATCACTATTTGTTCTTTTTTATTCCTCCGCTGTGGGCTTGCCTTTCTGCTGTAAGATGAACCCCTTCCCTGCTTCCTCTCATCCAGACTCATTAGGGAGAGGTGGGTTTGGCTTATAGCAGAAAGACAAGCCCACCAGGGAGGATAGTGATGTCATGCTGCACACATCAATCACCTGCTGCACCGATTTACAGGTGGTTAAATCCTAGTTGTTGGTAGGGCTGAACTGCAATAACTGACACAGCCCAAGAACCAGGTGGAAGTGCTATTATAAAACCATTTTCCAAAATTATTTCTATCTAAATCCAATAATAACAAACAATTAAAACCCACAGTGGTTGTACAGACACTACACATTAAGATAGAACATGAATTTATATTTGATAAGAGTGTGTGGCATTTAGAAGTATTAATTTTATACCCTTTACAAATTGATTCCAAAACACTAATTGTGGCTGAGGATAAAGAGAAAACCCATACCACCACAGTAAACATAAAAGACCATGAAAAATAAAACCAATAACACAAATAAACATACAAAAGCCATATTTTTACCTGATCTTTCTTGAGTGTGATCTGTCCAATTTCTCTATTCCCTACAAAGGATCGTGTTACCTTGTACACTCTCTCACTAGCTCGCACACGAATGATGAAATTAGCTGGAAAGAAGCCAGCTTTCTCACCTATTTTACCCTAAGGTAAGAAAAATAAATGAATCAAAAATTATTTCGGGCTAAAATTAAAACATTATTTAGGTTCTTATTTTTAGAAAAACTGGATCATGTTTCTGAAGTCTTACTTACCTGCTCCAGCGCTGGGTTATTTGTCCTACTTCCCCCGGTTGGCTCCCTCTGATCCTGTAATGCATCAGGTTACCATGGTAACCTGCCTACACTTTTTATGTTACATTAAGGCAGGGGTGGGGAACTCCAGTCCTCGAGGGCCGCAAACAGTGCAGGTTTTCAGGATTTCCTTAGTATGCACAGGTGATAACATAATCACTTGCACTGGTGATGATTCCAATCCCTGTGCAATACTAAGGAAATCCTGAAAACCTGAACTGTTTGCGGCCCTCGAGGACTGGAGTTCCCTACCCCTGCATTAAGGTCTTATAGGCTGGCTCAGGCAGTGTGTAAGAACTTCACCGGGAGAGTCAAGGAAGGGAGATATGTATCATCAAGGTTGATAGCCTTGGTGATGAAAGCCCTGAAGCAGGCTTCAGCATTTTTAACACAAAGACGGTTATTATGGTGTCAGAGGGACACGTTTACCAACAGAGAGATGGGTAGGAATGACTGCTCACATATCCTGACGGGTGTGGTACTTCACATAAAATGAAGATATGTATTCTTAGTCTTCATCTGTGTGCGGAGATGTGCAGACCTCCAGCAATGTTACTCCTGTTAAAGAGTCGGACACTACCCTAAGAACTTGATATTTTCTTTTCCTTTTTCCTATTTTGTACATGAAATAGGCTATTTATGTTTAAACTAAAGAGCAGCTTATGAAGATTTAAAAGAAACCAACCACCAGGATTTAGTGCTATGCAGCAGGTAATTGACGTGTGCAGCATGACATCACAATTTTTTCTTTTTTATTACTCCCCATTTGGGCTTGTCTTTCGGCTGTAAACCAAACCCCCTTCCTTCTAATCCAGACTTCCATTTTACTTTCACTGTCCTCCAGCAACATGATAGTGAAAGTAAAATGAAAAGACGGAAGGGGGGTGTTCGGCAATCAACAAGGCCATATGGGAGTAATGAAAAAAAAAACAACCCAAATAGTGATGTCTTGCTGCACACATCAATCACCTGCTGCATAGCACTAAATCCTGGTGGTTGGTTCCCTTTAATAAAACAGCTAACATTTCAATAGAAAATATTCCCATCTCTAGCTCAAGGAGCAGCCGAGTGAGTCCAATTACCACAATTAGTGCAAGATTCCCAATGAACATGTGTGACTGCTGCAGGTACACTGCATGTCTTCATTAAAGGTGACCTTAAGTGCAAAAATGTGGTCAGACAACATGGAAGAGCTGATAAAGCAGCTGCTGCAGGTTAACCTCCCACAACAACAGGAGCAGCACCAACTACAGCATCAGTGACCACAACAGTAGCAAATGCAGCAGCAGCACAGAGAGCAGATGAAACTCCTAGCAGAGTAGATCCGTGCCAGGGAAACAGCCTCACCCGCTAGTCAAGGTGGTGACTCACACATCCAGAAGGCAAAAAGAGGGTAAAGAAGCGTACAATAGGGTCTTATCCGATGGTAATCTGTGTTAAGTCACAGGTATGTTCCCACTCACCTTGTCGGGTTGTTTGTAACACAACCACTAAGAGACACGAGGGTATACTCCAATCGAACTGCAGCAATCAGCCAGGAACGTTGTGTGAGAGGATATATTTGAAGATATCTGGCTTGAATATTGCGCTGTTCACAGATATCAATAAGGAATTCACTCAAAGGATCTCGGATTTCGTAAAAGATCTTTATTCCTCTATACGCCTCGACCAGTTTCGTATACCACTGTACACTTCCTCAGGAGCATAGAGTTACACAGCCATCACAAGTTAAACATGTTAAATACAGCTATTAGCCGGAAATGAGGAAAAAAACACGTCATCGGACCAAACACCACATAAGTGTTCAAAAGCACATTTCCTCATGTCAATCATCACATAAATGTACAAGTCGCATCAATAGAAATCACATCAAAGCACTCTCCATATAAAAATCACATCAAAGCACTCTCAATACCAAAATTATATAAAAACTGAATAAAACAATACATATTTCTAGCTTATTTGTGTGGATCCAATCACAAGACAGTGAGAGGATTGGTAGTTTTTATTATCTATTATATAAAAGCCGAAGGCCACTTCCGGAGAACCCGAAGGGTTACTTCCGTGACGGCCTTCGACCATGCTGCTGACGTCACAGTGCGGGGTAGCCGCGCGGAACTTTCCGTGCAGCTACAGGCACCGGCGTTTCAATGTTCCGCTCGCCCCCCTCACTACTGTCTCATCAAACACACACACACAGCCTCTCACTACAGTCCTCCCAAACACACACACACCATCCCAACCACATCACACATACACACTCACACACTCACACACCCACACAAACACACACACACACACTGTCAGCGTCCACCCGTAGTTCATACATACCACCCCGTCTTCCTCGATCGTCCCGTCCTCTGGGTCATCCAGACGTCTTCCCTCCGATCCCGACCTCTTCTTACTCCGGCCGGGAGCTCCACGTCCTGCTTCCTCTTAGCCGGCATCTTCCCCGCAAAATGCCTCAACCAAGATGGCGGCCGCAATCATTCTTTAGTTCCCGCCCACAGTCCCCGCCCAGTTCCCGCCCACAATTACACCCCCTCAAGTCGCGCCCACCATCTTGGTTGGGGCAAATACCGTTTCAGCCGCACAGCACATTTCTCCTGCTTCCCCTCTGCCCCTCCAGCCTCTTCCCCTCCAGCCTCTTCCCCTCTGCCCCTCCAGCCTCTGCCCCTCTGCCTCTCCAGCCTCTTCCCCTCTGCCCCTCCAGCCTCTTCCCCTCTGCCCCTCCAGCCTCTTCCCCTCTGCCCCTCCAGCCTCTGCCCTCCAGCCTCCGCTCTCCCCTCCAGCCTCCCCTGTCCTCTCCCCTCCAGCCTCCCCTGTCCTCTGCCCTCCAGCCTCCCCTGTCCTCTGCCCTCCAGCCTCTGCTCTCCCCTCCAGCCTCCCCTGTGCTCTCCCCTCCAGCCTCCCCTGTCCTCTCCCCTCCAGCCTCCCCTGTCCTCTGCCCTCCAGCCTCCGCTCTCCCCTCCAGCCTCCGCTCTCCCCTCCAGCCTCCGCTCTCCCCTCCAACCTACACTCTGCCCTCCAGCCTACGCTCTCCCCTCCAGCCTACGCTCTGCCCTCCATCCTCCCCTGTCCTCTGCCCTCCAGCCTCCACTCTGCCCTCCAGCCTACGCTCTCCCCTCCAGCCTACGCTCTGCCCTCCAGCCTACGCTCTGCCCTCCAGCCTACGCTCTGCCCTCCAGCCTCCCCTGTCCTCTGCCCTCCAGCCTCCGCTCTGCCCTCCAGCCTCCGCTCTGCCCTCCAGCCTCCGCTCTCCCCTCCAGCCTCCGCTCTCTCCTCCAGCCTCCGCTCTCCCCTCCAGCCTCCGCTCTCCCCTCCAGCCTCCGCTCTCCCCTCCAGCCTCCGCTCTCCCCTCCAGCCTCCGCTCTCCCCTCCAGCCTCCGCTCTCCCCTCCAGCCTCCGCTCTCCCCTCCGGCCTCCGCTCTCCGCTCCAGCCTCCCCTGTCCTCTCCCCTCCAGCCTCCCCTGTCCTCTCCCCTCCAGCCTCCGCTCTCCCCTCCAGCCTCCGCTCTCCCCTCCAGCCTCCGCTCTCCCCTCCAGCCTCCACTCTCCCCTCTAGCCTCCGCTCTGCCCTCCAGCCTCCGCTCTGCCCTCCAGCCTCCACTCTGCCCTCCAGCATCCGCTCTCCCCTCCAGCCTCTGCCCCTCCAGCCTCGGCTCTCCCCTCCAACCTCCGCTGTCCCCTCCAGCCTCCGCTGTCCCCTCCAGCCTCCCCTGTCCTCTCCCCCCAGCCTCCCTGTCCTCTGCCCTCCAGCCTCCGCTCTCCCCTCCAGCCTCCACTCTCCCCTCCAGCCTACGCTCTGCCCTCCAGCCTACGCTCTGCCCTCCAGCCTACGCTCTGCCCTCCAGCCTCCCCTGTCCTCTGCCCTCCAGCCTCCGCTCTGCCCTCCAGCCTCCGCTCTGCCCTCCAGCCTCCGCTCTGCCCTCCAGCCTCTGCCCCTCCAGCCTCTGCCCCTCCAGCCTCCGCTCTCCCCTCCAGCCTCCCCTGTCCTCTCCCCTCCAGCCTCCCCTGTCCTCTGCCCTCCAGCCTCCGCTCTGCCCTCCAGCCTCCGCTCTGCCCTCCAGCCTCCGCTCTGCCCTCCAGCCTCCCCTGTCCTCTGCCCTCCAGCCTCCGCTCTGCCCTCCAGCCTCCGCTCTGCCCTCCAGCCTCTGCCCCTCCAGCCTCCGCTCTCCCCTCCAGCCTCTGCCCCTCCAGCCTCTGCCCCTCCAGCCTCCGCTCTCCCCTCCAGCCTCCGCTCTCCCCTCCAGCCTCCCCTGTCCTCTCCCCTCCAGCCTCCCCTGTCCTCTCCCCTCCAGCCTCCGCTCTCCCCTCCAGCCTCCGCTCTGCCCTCCAGCCTCCCCTGTCCTCTGCCCTCCAGCCTCCGCTCTGCCCTCCAGCCTCCCCTGTCCTCTGCCCTCCAGCCTCCCCTGTCCTCTGCCCTCCAGCCTCCGCTCTGCCCTCCAGCCTCCCCTGTCCTCTGCCCTCCAGCCTCCCCTGTCCTCTGCCCTCCAGCCTCCGCTCTCCCCTCCAGCCTCCCCTGTCCTCTGCCCTCCAGCCTCCGCTCTCCCCTCCAGCCTCCCCTGTCCTCTGCCCTCCAGCCTACGCTCTCCCCTCCAGCCTACGCTCTCCCCTCCAGCCTACGCTCTCCCCTCCAGCCTACGCTCTGCCCTCCAGCCTACGCTCTGCCCTCCAGCCTACGCTCTGCCCTCCAGCCTCCCCTGTCCTCTGCCCTCCAGCCTCCGCTCTGCCCTCCAGCCTCCGCTCTGCCCTCCAGCCTCCGCTCTGCCCTCTGCCCTCCAGCGTCCGCTCTGCCCTCCAGCATCCGCTCTGCCCTCCAGTGTCCGCTCTGTCCTCCAGCCTCCCCTCTCCTCTGCCCTCCAGCCTCCCCTCTGTCCTCCAGCCTCCCCTCTCCTCTGCCCTCCAGCCTCCCCTCTGTCCTCCAGCCTCCCCTCTCCTCTGCCCTCCAGCCTCCCCTCTGTCCTCCAGCCTCCCCTCTCCTCTGCCCTCCAGCCTCTCCTCTGCCCTCCAGCCTCCCCTATCCTCTGCCCTCCAGCCTCCCCTGTCCTCTGCCCTCTAGCCTCCCCTATCCTCTGCCCTCCAGCCTCCCCTATCCTCTGCCCTCCAGCCTCCGCTCTGCCCTCCAGCCTCCGCTCTGCCCTCCAGCCTCCCCTGTCCTCTGTCCTCCAGCCTCCCGCTCTGCCCTCCAGCCTCCCCTGTCCTCTGCCCTCCAGCCTCCCCTGTCCTCTGCCCTCCAGCCTCCCCTGTCCTCTGCCCTCCAGCCTCCCCTGTCCTCTGCCCTCCAGCTTCCCCTGTCCTCTGCCCTCCAGTCTCCCTGTCCTCTGCCCTCCAGCCTCCCTGTCCTCTGCCCTCCAGCCTCCCCTCTCCTCCAGCCTCCCCTCTCCTCCAGCCTCCCCTCTCCTCTGCCCTCCAGCCTCCGCTCTCCTCACCCCTCCATATGCAATGTACAGTATGTGTATATATGTGTGTATGTACTCACTTCCATCACTTTGTCCGCACTTCCCTCACTTTGTCCGCACACATACACACACACACACACACACACACACTCCGCTATAGTTAGCACCGGCCCTGCATCAGCCGCCTGGATCCTCAGTCGACATGTCGCCACCCCCCAACTACTGGATCCATTATAGCGTCCAAGAAGTGTCGCCAAACTTCCCGGATGCCATATTCGATCCAGTCGTCCGCGGGTGGCGACATGTCGACTCAGGATCCAACCGGCGAGGAAGAAGCAGGGTTGGTGCTAACTATAGTGGAGTGTGTGTGTGTGTGTGTATGTATGCATGTGTGTGCTGACCACTCTGCCCACGGCGCTGCGCTGACCACTCTGCCCACGGCGCTGCGCTGACCACTCTGCCCACACCGCTGCGCTGACCACTCTGCCCACGCCGCTGCGCTGACCAATCTGACCGCACTCACTGCTAACCACTGAGCCACCGCACTCACTGCTAACCACTGAGCCACCGCACTCACTGCTAACCACTGAGCCACCGCACTCACTGCTAACCACTGAGCCACCGCACTTACTGCTAACCACTGAGCCACCTGTATACACACAATTCATTTCACCGCACTCCCCTAACTATTAGTAAATAGACTATATATGGATTCTAGTAACCCAACTACGTTAAAAAGTCACGTGGTTCGGGCGTTGCCGCCAATATCGTTCGTGCATTGTGTGGTGTAAATGAGCAATGCGACGCCAGAACAATGCAAAAAAAACGATATTGTTTATGAATTGTGCAGGCTCTCCAACTGTGCAATATTGGATGGACGATCTGGCAGGATCGTGCTGTGTGACAGCGCAACTACGATTTGGAGCGCAACTTCCCCTATTCACTCCAATGTTAATTGCTCATTCCCTGAGTTGATGAGACTCATTGTGCAAGAGGGGCGTACGACATCGTAGTTGCGTTGCCTGCCGATATCGCACTGTGTAACATCTACTATGCGATCTTGGACAAACGCCAAAAACGTGCGCTCCTGTGAGATCGTATGCAATATCAGAACGATATTGCGACGTGTAAAGCGGCCTATAGACTTCTTTGGCTTTTCTTTATTCAGTGTCTGAAAATGAATACCTTGGTATGACATTATAATCTGTCTGGTGGTTATTGAGAAAGGGTTAATGAATAATATCTAAGGATGTATTAGCCTGCATATATACTTGTCTTTATGAGTAAATTATTTTACAATTGCCTACTTATAAAGGAATGATGATTTTAGTGATGTTGTCTATTACAATTATGTTTATTATGAGTATTATTAATTTGATCAGAAAATGATCAAATAACCTAGAAACGTATTGTTTTATTCAGTGTTTATATAATTTTTGTATTGAGAGTGCTTTGATGTGATTTTTATATGGAGAGTGTTTTGATGTGATTTCTATTGAGTGACTTGTACATTTATGTGATGATTGACATGATGAAATGTGCTTTTGTACACTTATGTGGTATTTGGTCCGATGACGTATTGTTATTTTCCTCATTTCCAGCTAATAGCTGTATTTAACTTGTTTAACTTGTGATGGCTGTGTAACTCTATGCTCCTGAGGAAGTGTACAGTGGTACACGAAACACGTTGAGGTTATTAGAGGAATAAAGATCTTTTACGAGATCCGAGATCCTTTGAGTGAATTCCTTATTGATATCTGTGAACAGCGCGATCTTCAAGCCAGATTTCTTCAAATATATCCTCTCACATCCAGAAGGCAGCAGAGTCGATGCGAATCCTCAAGTTTTGTGCACATTTTGATTATTTTTTCCTTGCAGATTTGGTGCAGAAAAAATCTGCTGGTGTTAATCTTTCAGCATTTTTGCAGCATTTCTCCACTCCAGAATGCATGAAAAAATGCCTGCAAACATGCACCAAAAACACATCAAAAACACACATTTTATTCTGCCAAGATGCAGATTTGGTATTGAAATTTCTGCCACCAAATATTCAATGTGGGCAAATTGCCTAATTGTTTTGGATCCTATCGTCATCATAACATAATTCACATTGCACAATAATGCATGACATAATACACAATACATTAACACTTATCACTTTATGTCTCACAACATTATTGGTGTCTTCAAGGGAAAAATGCAACAACATGACCAGCTCCTTACAAACCCATTCAAGAGCTGGGTGGTCTAGAGATTGTCTCGTGCCAAGGGCTTGGGGTACTCTGATCTCGAGCGTACTGGTATGGGGTTGTCACAGGTGGTCGGTGCCTGAGTCCGTGCCCCTGGTGACAAAATAAAAAGGGGAATATATTTCCAGGGATTAAAGTTATTGTCAGTCGTGACGCCACCTGTAGGTCCAGTGATGGCACCAGTGCTGCTAGGACCTCCGGGGTGATGGGTGGCAGCAAGATATTGTAGCTTTCTACAGGAAGAGTGGGTTCCCTTAGGCTGTAGGTTGATAATCATGGAATAGGGCAGTGCTGTTGGAATGGGGCTGTGCAGCGCCTGTGGTGTGGTGCAAGGCAGGTAAATCACAGTTCATCCGTAAGGAACACAGACACGTTGCTCACTCTGAACGGGTACTTTTCCCTGGTAATTTGCAGTTTTACAAGGTGTGCAGTTGTTTCAGTCAGGGAAGTGGACCGGGAGGTCCTGGCAGTGAGTAATGTCCCTCTGAAGCTCCAGTGATATTCCTTCTCTATACTTTCTCTGTCCTTTCTCTGTGGTGCCCTGCACAATCCCACTTTTTGAACCAGGCCCATCGGGTGATATGGGAACCCTTTATCTCTCCAAAGAGGACCCCGCCCTATTTAGTGCTTGGTTTAGGGCGGTTGGATCGTGCTCCTAAGAAGACATCAACCATGCCGGTAATTTGCGGTTCAGGGATGGACCTCTGATCCACGTCGGAGTCGGTACCCCACTTCGGACTGGGCCAGGGTGTTTGGTCACCCTCTATCTGCCCCTTTCTCTTCTGGGTCACCAGGTTGAGGTGCCCTACCTGATACTTCTCCTCTGTTGTTCTCTGTTCTTACTGTTACTCTTTACTGTGCTGTTTCTCTCTACTTCTGCACTCTTCACTGCACTTTCCCGCTCTCCCCACTCATTATATACCCTAGCTCTCCTCCCACCGGGACTGGTTACCCTGGGAACGGGTGTCTGATTGGTCCCCTATCACTAGGTGTGTGTGTGTGTGTGTGTGTGGTGATGGAGCTTCAGCCTCCTACTACCCCCTACCAAGACAAAGCATACTGCACCTTCTGTTAGGGGTGCAGTACCCTTTTGTAGCGCTCTGACTAATGGGGATGCTACAAGATCACTACTGAGTATGTAAAAATTAGAAATGGAAACATGGCCCCTTCATTTTCAGGACTGGTGGTGTCTCAGAGGTTTTGTCCCAGCTGTATGCAATCAGTTTATGAGATGCTAAAAGCCATTTTATGTGGATGTATAATATGTCTTGTTTTAGTAAATGGGTGCACCTACCCTCCACCACTCTTCATTGGAGTCATCAATGACAGTGATCCTATCTCCTGCTCTGTAACAAAAAAAAGTATCATGAATATATCTCACTATATATGATCAGACTTCGACACTATTACATACAGTATGCATCTCTGAAAATTATTAGTTGCATGTATGTTCTTCAGTTTATTTGTCAGTTATAAATCCTTGCTGAGAAAAAGCCAAGAAGTTAATACTTACTGGAAATCTAGGTCGTCCTTCTCCAAGGCTTTAAATCGGTAAAGAGCAACAAAATAGTGAGATTGCATGAAGCCAGGTTGTGTCTTTTTATTCTGATATAGGAAAAATATAACATTGTGCAAATCAATATCAATCACTGAGAAACAAATTTAAAAAAATTCAGTCCTCTGAATCAGAATTTGTCATTCATTTTTTTTAGCAGCTCTACTTTTTGAGATAATGTACGTTTGCCCACACATGAATTCGGGATTTTTTCCTTGACAGGGATATTAATTATATAATAAAGATGGTCTGTAAGGTTTGTGACAAATAGTTGAATACTTATTAAATGCAAGGTGCACATAAATAATATTTAAATAACTCTACTTCTGTGATTTGTAAACAGTTTTAAGTGTACTCTAACGTGATATTTTACACAATGGAAACAAATATGGATCAAACTTAATTGGTCACTCAGACAAGATGACTGAGGAGCAAAACACAATTGCTCTGTTTCTACAGAAATTACCAAACCACCAGTGGCCAAGCTCTGTGGATCTAAAGATGGTGAATATTCTCCTGGGGCAGAGTGGATACACTAAGGCTATGTGCCGACGATGAACTTGTGCAGCAGATTTTTATCGACAAAAATCTGCACCTTCTGTGGGAAATACACAGAAAAAATCCTTATACCCATGGTGCGATTTTGATGCACATTTCAAGCAGATTTTGCAGCATTTTTTTTTTTACAATTGAATACTGTTGTCATTGTGAATAAAGATAGGAAGGCTGGAAATGAAAAAAAAAGGATTGTTTGATGTGATATCCCGAAAAGAAAAAGACGTGGGGCTCTGCTGTAATTTTAGTCGCCCAGCAGAGATAAATCAGGCAGCTACGGGCTGCTACCCACCCCCAGCTGCCTAGTTTTACCTTGCTGGTAATCAAAAATACAGGGGAGCCCTTTTTTTAAAAAAAAAAATAAAGATATAGTTGAAAAGAAAATGACATGGGTATTCTCTGTATTTTTGGTTGCCAACCAGGTAAAAGCATTTTGGGCAAATTGCAGCCCACAGCCACCCCAGAACACATCACATTCATAGAAGCGCCATTTTCGGGAGCTTTACCCCATTCTTCCAGCTGCCCTGTGATGTTGGCAGACTGGGTAATAAGGGGTTAATGTCAGCTGGCACCAAGCCCAAGGTTCTGATGTCAGGCCAATGTTAGATCCAGCCATTATGAACTGTAAGTATATAATACAAATTACAACACAGAGATAAAAAATCATTTATTTGAAATAAGAATAACAACACATCCCTGTTTGCTGTGTTTATTACCCCATCAAAAGCCTCAAACGGTAATCCACGATCAAGGGTTACGTACGTTCACAGTGGGATCTGCAGAGGAAGTTATTGCCATCTTTGTCAATATTGTGCCATACACTTGGTGTAGTCAGCAGGATCAAACCTTACCAAAGGAAGATCAGAATGTTGCAGGGAATACACATGCTACAAGGGAGACTCTAATCATAGAGCAGTCAAAGATGGAAGCAAGCATAGGCTACAAAATGGTGGAAGACAGCCAAGCTCTAAAGAAGAAGCTCATCCATTGTGGTTTGTGGACATTAGAGAAACCAAAGCGTACGAAGATCTGTCCGGTTCCTGAGAGGTAATGTCTACCAGAGAGGAAGCCAAGTCTGTAAATGCTGGTCCATGTTTAACAGTGTCCATCTCCATCAGATAAATCGATGGTTAGTTGATGAATAATAGTCTTGAAAGACCGGGGACCTTGAGAAAATGGGATGGTCAGCTGGTGAAGACCTCACCCTATCCAAGGCAGGGCTGCACTACTGGACACCTAGGGGTAATCACCATCTTGTGAGTAAAAGTTGGAGAAGAGAGAACTGAGTTGTAAAATGGCGGAGTGGCAGCCACTGAAGTATGCAACTCAGTCTAGTCCTTTCCCCACGAGAAGCCGAAAAGGGTGAAAAGGATACTGTATAAAGCTTGCTGGGTCTATGGAGTTAGCGGAGATCTGATCCGGTCGTACAACGTGATGTGAGTCTATTCCTCCCTTGAGAACATTAGGAGTGACACCCCCTGCCCTTTGAACTTAACCCTGTAAGAAAGCTACAGGGCCAATGGCTGGAAGCCTACAGACTCAGATGCCAGTAAGTTTCCTCCTAACCCCAAAGGTGATATCCACATCGGAAGGAGAGCCAGGGACAGAGGATATTGTCAATGGGGACACTGCAATTCCAGAGTGGTGGAAGGTGCAGGTGAGGCTCAGGAGGCAATCTGGGAGGTGCTTTCAGTTGCTCAGGAGTCAGGAATCTGCTGAGCTCCAGGTGGCACAGGGGCCTGTGCCTTTTCCTGTGAGTAAGGGTCCAGTTACACACACACATAATTGTGCAGAGATTGTTCTCAGATCTCTGGCTGCAGTGATATCATGGACACATTGCTCCATTTGTACACGGCCACAAAATGGAACAATGTGTCCATGATTTCACTGCAACCAGAGATCTGCGAACAATCTTTGCTCAATTATTTGTGTGTGTAAATGGGCCTTAAGGCATATCGCCATTATCAGAGTCCATATGGTCCGTCGATCAACCTAAGAAAGGAGGATGGATGGAGGCCAGGAAGACCTGAGCTTTAATGCTGCCAGATAAGGCCCCAGTAGAGAAGAAAGATCAGAAGCCGATTGCCTAGAGGCCTGCATTGTGCTGTTTCACCCTCAACGGTGACATTTGCCAAGTCCCTAAGGACACTGAATCTGGGACTTCATGTTGATGGCGGCAGACAGCCGAAGATGTTATTTTGTCCCCCCCTCCCCTTGCTGGATAGAGCGACTCTGAGCTGTGAGAGGGTAGTACACCCTTTGCTCTGGACTTTATCGCTAAACCTCTTTATCGCTAAACCAGGGATGGATGGTGCATTTGATATAGAGGACTACTGTTGGTGGGTGAGGGAATGGATGACCTGATGTTTTGTGCAGGATTGAAGTGTGTAAAGACTTGGAAGTGACTTTGAGGACTGTGCCCTCATCTTACGCTCAGATGGGAGATATGGATGGCATTGCTTAAATGGACTATGCCCTTAGACAAGAAGGTCTATCAGTGTTGCATTGCACTACCGGTACCCCAGTTAAAGGACTTGGAGGTTTTTGTTCCAGGGTCCTAACCCAATGGGACCGTATCATGTAGACCCAAAAGAGGGGATGACATCAACTGCCTTCTGGAACAGCGATTGTTGTTATTAAAGTTTTTTGTGGTGTTGCATTGGTGTTTTCTAACTCATCAAATAGTCAAATAGTCGAGGATGACCATTGTTAAAAAGGAGAGGAATGAAAGGAAAAGGACTGGCAGTTGAGTTCCTCCCTGAAGACACCAATTGCGTTGCTGAGATGTCACGTGAATTATATTCTGTGCTTTTGTCAATATTGTGCATTGTGAAATGTAATGTAATGTAAAGTGTAATAAATATCATGTTTACCTGTGTAATGAAATGTAAGATGTTATGTACAATGTTTACATATACAATGAATAGTATTAGTAATGTATAGTGATAACCTAATGTGATATATATATATATATATATAATGTATTATACAGTGTGGCAGTGTTAAATGTAGGATGTAAGACAGTTCTGCCCAGCAACAGACTGCAGTGTCGGAGATATTTACGTGTTGGGACTAGAGACAATTTCTTGGGAGCAGTGGAGATAAGACCTAGGGTGTAGGAAGAACAGACTTATATAGTCTGCTGGCTGACAAGGATGTCTGCTTTGTGTGACTTGTGGCAAAAGGAAGGATGGAGGCGGGAGTGGAGATAGCGTGATCCTAGGGTGCTGATTTTAAGCATCGGACATGAGCAATGAGAGAGCTAGAGACGAACGACCCTGGAATACAGGGGTACAGACTAATGGGCAGGCCCTGAAGCCATAAAGGTATTGAGTTATTCTCACTGGCGTGTGAACATAGTCAGTTTTCCTGGCTGGGACTTCAAGTGTCTGCAAGCGACAGGCTCTTCACTGACACTATATCAAAATTCCCTATTACCCCTTCCCTATAATTAGGAGAGATGAGATAATGGAAGCATCTGGGGGCGTGATGCTGTATTCCTGCCTTAATGGTCAGAACCCCTGAGTTCAAAATTGCAGAGGGTGGACGGTGTATACGAACCTGCGCTGCATAGACCAGAAAGATCAGACGGTGTTCATCATTGTAGTGTTTATTTCTGACGCGTTTCGGAGTTAGTCCCAACTCCTTCCTCAGGAATAGTACTACTACTATTTCCTGAGGAAGGAGTTGGGACTAACTCCGAAACGCGTCAGAAATAAACACTACAATGAGGAACACAGTCTGATCTTTCTGGTCTATGCAGCGCAGGTCCATATACACCATCCACCCTCTGCAATTTTGAACTACATTAACCGTTGTGGTGTGGATCCTTGCAGCAGCAATCACCTTTTTGCCCTGACGCTGGTTGTGTGCTACACAACCCCTCTAGGTGAGTGACTAGTTAAATTTAGTCCACCTTTTTACCAATGATAAGACCCTATTGCGCTTCTCTTTCCCTTTTCTAGTATTGAGAAGTTGAACCCCTGAGTGACCCGCTGGAAGGGAAGGTGAGTGTCACAAATGATACTATCGTGTTAGGCTGTGATGTGCTGGAACTAACAGTACCAGTAACATCGGGATCAACTCAGGAGGAGCTGAGAATGTATGTGATCATATGCTGTAAAATTGGAATGTATTGGACATTGTGTACCCAATATTCTACAGGTACCGTTACATGTTGACATAGATCTCGTGGCGCGCGCGGTCGTTTCAGACATCGTTTTGACATCGTTGGTGAGATGTCACAAGTCTAGATATCGTGGACAACTCACTAACGATGTTGTGAGCAGGGATCGGTCGTGGGGTTTGCGAACTATACTCATTGCTGTGAATGGGTGAAGTCGTCCACAACATCGTTATCGCGGTGTCACACACAATCTACCAGGTTGGCTTATTGTTGATCGTGTGGTTTCAGAACATGTTCTCAAACCTGCGATAAATTATCCAACGATTTATCGTTACAACTTGGCAGAGTCACACGAAACGACATCCTAACGATGTCGCTGAAATGCCTCCAAACACGTGACGTATCAGTGATGTTGTTAACGATGTCGTGCAGTGTAACAGGGTCTTAAGACTGAAGTTATAATTGAGGAACTGTTGTAACTGTTCAGTAAGTTGTTTAAGATGATCTAGTGTTCTCATAAGTTGTGTTTGGTCCTGGCCAGCCGACATTATCAGCAGCATGCAGCCCTCCCAAACACAAAACTCAAACTTTACAAGTCCATATACCCAGCTAAGACCAAGTGTTTCATGTAGCTTGTCTTGGCATCCGGAGTCAATCTCTTGCCCACGACTATCACCCCACACCACTCTACATGCGGGCCCTTATACAGTGTGAGTACTAATGCGGAGGCCAATATATAGTGTTGATGGAGCAGTGGGGACTTCATATTATGTATAGGGGTGCTGTAATTCTATCATATTGTGTATAACAGAGATATCGGCCCATCGTTCTGTATATAGGGAGAATGTGGGAGAATTATACATCTGTTTGCCCATCATTCTGTGCATAGAGAATCTGTGTACACATCATACTGTGTATAGTGATCTTTGAGCCTATCATAATGTGTATAAGTGAGAAGTGTCAGCATTATACTGTGAATAGTGCATCTGTGCGCCAATTATACTGTGTATGGGAGAGCTGTGGGCTCATCAAACCATGTATGGGGGAGCTGTACACACGGGGATTCAGGGGATATTATTAAAAAATAAGTGGCTACATAAGAAGTAATATCATTATAGGGGAATTCATGGTATTGTGACGGTCAAAGGTGCACTTGAGGCCTTATTAGTTTATAGGTGGCAAAATGTGGACACTGTTTTCTATGGCATTTGCACAGAGCATTAATATTTTCTAGGGGCAATTTCACTATCTAAAGGGCACAAAGAAAGCATTTTACTTAGTTATGGGTACACTGGTGGGCATTATTATGTGGGGCACTAAAGAAGTGTTTTTGTCAACACACTTAGTGCAGTAATAGGGCCACATATGAAAGCATAGGCTCAGCATTGGAGGGTCAGCAGGAGGAAGAGTTTGTGCAGATTGAGATTAGATGAGGACGGTGCTAGAAATGTGTATTAAAAAGCATCTTTGAAGGTTCTGAAGATGAGTCATGGTTGGAAGATGTTGTCATGTTGAACTGGGCCAGATGGAAAAAGAAGGAAAGGTGAACAACTCCACGAAGAAGAATGTCCACTGTAAGTCACTATCTATACCTGTACAGTGATCTCTTACATGTTCTGCATGACTGGTATATACCACTATAAGGTCACTGTATGGTGATAATATCAGTGCTGGTCTTTGAATTCAGTAACAGTGTGGTCATCTGCTGAGGTTCTCCTGCACCTACGTTTAGGCTGCAATACCATAGTTGAAAATTCAGTGTTATCTGGTTAGGGACCAACTCAGGTGTTTTGACCTTCCATCACCCCCTCTCCTCCACCCCTGAGCTGAATCCCTAGCAATGCTGCTGGTAAGACAAGACTAAAGTGGGATTCACTGATATGACAACATGGTGGTATACAGTGGTTTTTTTCTCATTTGACTGTTAAATAGGCAAGATTGTGAAAACCAGAAGTTTCACTAGCAAGCCCATGTAACTGTAAAAGTGAACAGTTTTCCAAATGAAATGTGGTCCCACTTATTGCTCAATTCATGGACTGAAGCAATTTTAAGCTACATGATGGATACGTCATTGCTGCCCCATCAGGCATTACTCTTATTATTGACCTTCGAGGACGGTGGTATATTTAAAAAAACAGCAATTACCTTTCCATCCTGTGCGTTTTTATCTCCTTTTTTGTCACCATCAGGAGAATCTAGAATAAAACAAGACAACAGTGGTAGGAATGACACTTTTGTAGCACATTTCTTTTTGAGACCTCAAAGCTCTTTTCAGAAACAATTAAAACAGGGGTCTTCCAATTATGATTACTCATTTATAATTGGAGCTCATTATCTCTCTGGAGAGGATAAAAAGCTGAATTGACCTTCTGCGGAATCATAAGTCTGACCTTCACGTCAGGGAAGATATTACTGAGAGCAACTATTACTGGCTAAACTGTTCTTTTGACACATAACTCTCTGTGGGCTGTAAGGTGAGCTGTAAAAATTAACACTCATGAAAAAATATATTCAACACAATTGAAGACAAGTGGGACATGGTAAATCCACAATCGGTGAATCGCGACATCGATGAGAGAAGACACCAACCTCCTTCCTGCTTTCCTTCCTCTTGTTTTGGCGGCTCTGGTTCCTCATCAATCATAGCAGCAGGCTGGGGGGGAAATGGAAAAAACACAATATACATGTATACACGGCAAGATAAAAGGGCAATTTTAATCAGAATATTTTCCTGATATTTCTACACTTCATAGCATTTAGCAGCACAATTATCATATCAGTGCTGGGCTCATTTTCCAGTCAAGCGCTGTACTCATTTGCACAGGAATGAAAGTCGGCAAAAAGACCTTGGAAAAGTTTGAACTTCATTTCCTTGGAGAGTTAGTGACAAAAATGCAGATAAAACAAAAAATCTACACAGTGATGACACAGTAAAACTGATCAAATAGGGCACAGGAAAGAGATAATAGCAAAATGATTTATATATTGGGACAGGGGCAGAAGACAGGATTTACAATATGTGTGCCATGTGTTGCATGCCATGGAATGCGCCAACAAGTCAATCCACTGTATCAGCAGTCTATAAATGTACTGTATATACACAGGTGTAAAACTCATATATTATATAGAGTCATTACACACAGAGTGATCTATTTCAAGTGTTTATTTCTATTAATGTTGATTATGGCTTACAGCCAATGAAAACCCAAAGGTCATTATCTCAGAAAATTAAAGTAGGGAGGATGAAGGGTCTGAGAGATAAAATATGACCTAAATAGGTATCAGAGGCTTCACCTTGTGTGGCTGTGAGAGTCACAACCATTATAAAAGCATATCATGGCTTCTGCAGTCCCAGTGTGGTCTATAGAGTAGTTTGACAATAAATGGCTTCACCCAACCACTAACCATGAGTGGTAAAAAAGGGTTTGTGTTATCATTCATATTCTCTAAAAAAAGCCAAGAAAGCAAAAAATCTTCCGGGACATGTAAACTTTTGAGCACAACTTTATCTGGCTTCCAATTCCTTCCAATTTGTGTTTGTGGAGATACTGTTGGCCTTGTAGGGTTCGTAGGTGATATCCAATTTCACTTGCAGTACAGAATTGATACCACAGAATGTCACATACCAAATCTAAGGTGCCAAAAACATCAGAGGACATTTGCACAACATTCGGCTAAGTCAAAAGTCTTGAACACAGTGATAGCCAGAGGATGGTCTAAACACCATAAAGAGGACTTGAATGCTGATCTTGGCCAACTCCTGCAATTATTGTATGGGGTGGCCTAATGTATGGTAGCCGGACCACTCTAGCCTTCATTCCAGGTACACTTACATTGATTTACTGTTGGATATCATTAATATGTCTATCCTGTCATTTCCAGGAGTGCATATATATATATATATTGTATATATACATTTATATGTGTATATATATATTATACATGCACCTATGTATATATACTATCATGTCACACAACGCCACAAAGCTCCTTCCTTGGAGGGATATCTGGCTAGTCCCGTGTTTGAGACTCTTAATCGAGGCTCCAGGGACTCCATTTGCATATGTCACACAACGCAGCTCATACAACAGCAGAGGAGCACAAGTTATGCAATATGTTTACTAGTAGTTCATTTACACATTTAAAAGGAAATTACAAAAATAAGTATATTGGTCTTTACTTTACAATTTAAATGTTCAGGTTCCTTACATTTTTCTTGTCATCTTGCCCTTTTTTTCTTTCTTTATTTGCCATTATGACTCCAGTTCTCAAGGTATCAAACACAGGATCATTGCGATTGGCAGCAGCTGTAATAGAGAAGGTGATACATGTGTAAGAAGATGGACCTGCAATCCTGTGCCTCGCCCCCCTCTCCGAAGACTTCAATGATGTCATTACATAGAGTGTGCTATGCAAATTATAATATGTAAAGTATAAGTGTGTCATAAGCTATGATGTATGGCACTGTTTGTAGTGTTAGGAATAATGTAGGGTAATGCACAAATATAGCAGTGCTGGAAAATGGGAAGGTATTATAATACAAGCTGTGTGTTAGAATTTGGTGAAAGGTGAAGGTCTGCCCAGGCTGATTGCAGGGACAGATGGAGCCCACTAGACATTAGTGCTGCTTTTTTTTTTTGCTGCGTTTTCAGCTGCACAAATGCAACTGAGTTAAAAAAAAAGAGTGTTTTCAATGGGTAAAATTCAGCATAGATGCACAGCCAGACAGACATATATACAAAGATAGGGGACCTATATATCAGGATGCCCCATATATACCAGGATGGGGAACATATAGGCTAGGAGGAAGACCATATATACCAAAATGTGTATTATGTATACAAGATGCGGAAATATATACCAGGATGTGACACCTATATACCAGGATTGGGGACTTATATACCAGGATGGGCCCAAAATGAGGACCATATATACCTGGATGGGGGACATTTATACCTGGATGGCAATAATATAGATCAGGATGGGGATCATATATACCATCATGGTGACATATATAACACGTTGGTGAATATTAATACAAAATGCATGGGGGAAATTCACGTCTTAATAGGATTTAGAATGTTACAAGGGCCCATACATCTGTCCAATGTTTACAGTGTTCCCTTGTTTGTGCCGGTGTACATTGGAGGTCTGTATCTGGAGGAACCTAGGTAGTTATGGCATGACAGTTAGCGGACCCAGGCATCTGGCCCACTTGGTAGGGTGCTTTAATGACATGTGCCTGAGCATGCTGCTGGTGGTCAGGTTGGCAGTGGTCTGAACCCTGCTGATCTTGGTATGACACAGGATGCAAATGACCATTCTTATATCATCTGTACTTCCTTGAAAAAAAAGCACCAGACTACGGAACACCAAACCCTTGGCTTGGGAACTTGCTGCATCTAAGTGCCCTTGGGAACAGTATGCCATCTTCTCTCTACGGTGACCCTACTGCCTTTCTCTGCCTGTTGTGGTGCTGTGGATCCCACCTCCTCTGCACTGTGCCCTCGCACTTCATGGCTCCATCTCAGGTTAGGTCAATGGCTTCATTACTGTCCACTACCTCATCCTCCTCTTCCACACTCCAGTCCTCCTAACTCATCAACTAAACATCACTTTTTGGCAACTGTATTTTATGTGTGTGTGTCTGACTGAACACACCTCTCCACATGCGGATGTGTTAGGTAATATATCATGTGACTTCTTCTTGATCACATATCCTGTTTTTCAAGGTCCTGCAAGTGTGCAGGACATGCAGAGGAGGCCACGGGTACTTGGAGCATGTCCAGAGCTCTGGACAAGGTGAGGAACCTGAAATCTCTATGAATACTGACTGAAGCCAGTCGATACTGTGCATGGATATTGTTTATTGATGTAATGCTGAAGGAAGCCTTATGTTTGTTTTGTATGGTGTGGTTTATGGGGACTTAATAAACCATATGGAATTTTAACTGGAGAAGTGTTGTTCCTGATGCTACCTCAATGACCAGCAAGCGAGTAAGTAAACCCTATTACAGAACATGGAATATCACACCCTGAAAAATACTTTTATGTTTAGGTTGCAGCAGCAGTATGCCTATAGAAGGGTTGTAATGTAATAAATTGGATTTGAGACACATATTAATTCATTAATAATAAACACTGCCTAGATGGCTGTAATCTAAAACTATTCCTCCTCCACCAACTATCCCTACACTGAATGCAGGTAACTGCAGTTTTCATAGAATGCAGGACAGTATTTAGTCCTGAAAAGGACTTTTGTTTTTAGGTCGCAACAGTATACCTATAGAAGGATTGTAAGGCACTAAACTTTGCCTACATGCCTCTAATCCAAAAACATTCCTACTCTGCCAGGTACACTGAATGCAGGCAACGGCGCTTTAACTTGAGTAAAGGACAGTATTTAGCCCTACAAAAGACTTTTGCTTTCAGGTTGAAGCAGCAGTACACCTATAGAAGGACTGCAAGGCTGGGTTCACACTTGCGGACCCTTCCACAGCGTTCTGCAGAGGGGATCCGCAATGTGAGCGCAGCCACCGCAAGCCCCTATGTTTATAGTGGGTGCGCACAGTGCTGCGCTTGACTGCCCATGATCGTGCGCTCCCATTCACTGCCATAGGCGTATACCTGCGCACAAATCAGACACTCTCGTCCGCACCCTGAAAGCGACATGTCACGTTCCTGGTGCGGACGAGACTGTGTGATTTGTGCGCAGGCATACACAAATGTGAACCCAACCTAAGGCAATAAACCCTACCTGTATGCCTGCTCTAATCTAAGCTCTCTTCTAGATCAACTCTCCATGAACTGCAGTGTGATGAGCATCGCAGCCCCAAGTCTTACATAAGACCTGATAATGTGATGCGGTAGACCAAAATCAGTGATGCTCGATCGAGTTTCTTGCAGTGGTGAACACGCTCGGTGATCATTGGTTTGTCAAACAAAAGCTATTATTCACTGGCTGCAATTAGAAAAAAACATAATTCCTCACAAGCATGACGCTGTTCCTGTCAGCCTTCACCACAATATCTGGTTTCATTTACAAGAAGCCACAGGACATTTCTCACCCAAACATCAAACAGAATATACTAATTAATAAAGTAATTACATGAAAGGACAGATATAATTAACTTGTACTAGTAACATTCTCGTGAACAATTAGAAATGTTTAACAAAAGCCACTTTCCAGTCCTTCCAATTATGTATGACCATTTCTATGTGCTAAGGTAGACTGATCTGATTAATTTATGGGGCTTATTCAGATGGTGACATTATACGGAGGGACATGTGCTGTCCGCGAAAAAGTTAGACAGCATACTGACCTACTTAGCTCTCACATGGACCAATCATTAATGTGAAAAATATCACAGTACATAGTATTCTCTCCTGTATTTTGGATGCAACTCATATTTACAGATTTATAGGTGAGCATAACAAATTGGATCCTACAGTATATTGGTCATCCATATTGCATCCGATTTTTTCAGACATTTTGTTATTATTAACCCTAATAAAATTTATATAATTGTATACAAGTTAAATCGTTGTTTTATAAATATGAATGCCACAGGGGATATTAAGCTGTGAATAACCCCGCCCATACCACTGATTGGCAGCTTTCTGTGTACACTGTGCAGAGGTAGGGAGCTACCAATCAATAATGGGGGCATTGTTATACAGAGCTCATGAATAAGGCCAGGATTCCACTTGCTAGAGCAGTGTGAGAGACTCACGCGTGTCTCACGTTGCATCACCCGGCATAGCCGACCACTCTCCGGACGGTAGCATGAAGCTGCATAGAAATACATGCAGCAATACACGTTCGCTCTGAGGAACAATCTTCAAGGAAAGTACAGTAACAAGTGGTTAACATGGAACCAGTTTTTCTTTCAACAGGATGCCCCCATAATATAAACTTGATCGAATTAGCTTTCAATATGCTATGAGCGAAGTTTAGTTGAGCATAACTTTAAAGTATTTTTCCCTCCTTCCCTCCCTGCTTCCCCCCCCCCCTTCCTTTCCCACCACCCACCCTCAACCGCATGTGTTTATAAGAATGACACAATTGGTTATGGTTTATTGTTAGTTGTTAACTTGACTCTTGTCTTCTAATGTGTGATTATCTTAATGTATTGCTACTTGTTATGACCTCCTTGTAAGTTTATATCTAATTCAATAAAAAAAAAAAAACGTTGAACAAGAAATACATGCAGCTGCATGCTTCTGTCCAGAGGGCCAACAGCAATGCCCAGTGATGCAATGTGAATATGGCACCCCACCAGTCTGGCCGCTGAAAAGGGGTACTGTACTCAATAACCGGGTGTGGTATCTCAGTCCAAAATGAAAATTTGATAGTGAACCTAGGCTCCACCAAATACACCCACACACCCTAGGACCCAGGGGACCATGTCCGAACCTGGGGGGGGGTCCCAGTCACAATGGGACAAGGGAAGAACAAACAGTGGAAAGTTAGTCAGTTAGTGGTTAGTAGTTAGTGAGTAAGCAGTGAGGAGTGAAGAAAGTGAAAGTGTGTACGAGAGTACGGAGAGAGAACCCCACGGGCCCAGGTGGAGAGAGAGACAACCTGGGCACTGGGATCCGGTTCTAAGATAGTCAGACACAGGGGTTGGTCAAGGAACAGGGAACTGGCCCTGAGCGTGCACGGATGCTGCAAGCCTGAACCCCCAAACCGGAGGCCACGCAATCTCCGGGAGTGGTGGCCGAAACCTGACGCACCCACTGGGAAGGCAGCTGAACTAGGGTCAGGAGACAGGTACCAGTCGTCCAACAGGACCCGAGGCTGCTAGACTGGGGTGGAGGCGCTGAACAGGAGAGGCGAAAAAGTAGAGCTGGGAGTGAGAGACCAGAAGGAGTCCTGGGCAAGCTATCCCAATTCCTTGCGGACAGGCCAGGCTGGACTTGATATAGAGAAGCACCCGGTGGCCAGTTGCAAGTGAAGTGAGTAAACCGGGTACAAAATTCCAGCACTGTGTGAGACTGTGTTATTCCCTGCCTGTGGAGCCGCCAACTGCCACAGTAAACAAGCTAAAGAAGCCCAGCGAGAATCCGACCTGACAAAGCCATCGCAATTGCACACACCTGCCCCGGGGTTCTGGCTCCACCTACGGGGAGCAACGACATCGGGCTGCCATACCAACAACCCCAGAGGTCTGAACCACAGCGTTGGTCGCTGCTGACTGAAAACCGTAGGTGGCGTCAGTAACAATTCTCTTATAAACTTTTATTCCCATCCAATATTTGCTCGAACCAGTACATTCCCCCGGTCATGCCAGAGCACAGACTCCCCAAGGTCACGGAAGCCGGGTCTCGACCCCTGTGACTCCCCCGGCAGAACTGTTAGCCCGGTTCCGAGTACCCCACGGCCCCGGGAGGTGGATGAGTCATGAGACACGTGCAAGTCTCTAGCAAGTGGAATCCCAGCCTAAGGATGACTCCCTGACTGCAGGTTTACTAGTCCTCTGGTGACAATCTTCCGCTGATAAAACTGTAATTTCATCAAAACTACTGCAAGCAGCCTAGTAAGTGGCACATCACTAAATCAGGGTCTCTGTCTATGCTGCACTCAGATTAGGTGGCAAAACCTGGGGACAGATATCCTTTAAATTACTGTAATTAAGGTTGCCAACTTGACTTTATATTTGTTTTGATCAATTTATCAAAAAATCATGGACAGTCAATACTTTTACAGACACATTGCAAAATCATTATAAATCATTATGTGATACACATCTACAGACAATAATTCTCATCTGAAGACATTATGTGTATCCTACTGTAAACTGCAGGCCAAATAATCTCTAGAAATTAATTTAAAGGGACCCTGACCCCTCCAAATCACCCCCAACTTTATTAATACCTGTCCCTGCACCCTAAAAGATCATTAGCACATTGAATAAGTCTCACAGGGTGTTCCCTGTGAGACTCTAAGCCCTCCTGAGCAGTGCATTATCACGTCCCGATGGGCGTGATAACTAATCCTAGTCCTCCTCGCCCTGCTGTATGGGGGTAATAGCCGGTGTGACACTATTTGCGCCACATCCGGTCCTGGTGATGTGTGTACACCCTTTAGGTGTAAGCCGACAAGCCGCGATGCGCAATGCGCATGTTGAGGTCGGCTTACACCTAACCGGTGTACCGACTACACCAGGACCGGATGTGACGCAAATAGCGTCACACCGGCTATTACCCCCATACAGCAGGGCGAGGAGGACTAGGATTAGTTATCACGCCCATCGAGGTGTGATAATGCACTGCTCAGGAGGACTTAGAGACTCACAGGGAACGCCCTGTGAGACTTATTCAATGTGAAGAAGTCCCTGACATGTAAGTGTATAATGGCGTTTTTCACAATGTTACAGAACAGATTTTTTACAGAAAAGGACCACTGATAATGATCTTTTAGGGTGCAGGGACAGGTATTAATAGAGTTGGGGGTGATTTGGAGGGGTCAGGTCCCTTTAAAAAGAACTTACATTTTTTTCATGAACAGGGACAAAAAGTACACAATTTTTGTGAACGGTCACAGAATTTATCGACACCCGGTATCCCTGACTTCAGGATCTCAAACTGTGTCATTCAGGTAACCAGCCATGATATCACAACTGCATTTATATCATTGCAAGTGCGTTTCAGTTATTTAACTGGTGCGATATCCAAATCATGTCATGTCATTATAAGGCTAAGAACACACACATTGGTTTTTGGTTCAGATTTGTTGCATTTTTGCTGCAGATTTGGAATAGGAACTATAGCGAAAATGCAGAAAAGAATTGGCATTCTCAATGTTTCAAAAACGCAGCAAAACCTGTGGTGTTTCCACTTTTTGCACCAAAGAAAACTAATGTGTGTGGACAGCGAGTCCCTAAAGTCAGGTAGGTTTTAATGTATATGAGGAGCTCTGCTGCACACTTGACACTAAATGAAACTGAACAAGCATACTGGCTAATGAATGCAATGGCAAGACTATGTTTACACATAGCAAACAGGCATAGCAGAAACTGCTTAAGATTACAGAGAAAAAAATAGAGAACTTAGCTGATGCACTGGCTAAAGCATGTGAGCCCAATAACCAACGTCAGGGTGTTCTCATTTAATCAGGTCCTAACCTTATGCCTCTACTTACAGTGTGAATTACATGTGTGGGTGTTATATGCAACTGGCTGCAATTAAAACCTGCTTGTAAGGGTGTGTTCAGGACCTGGGCTACAATAAAATGGAGGTTATTGTAGCCCAGGTCCTAGCAACACAAATCTGTGAAATGGCAACAAAACCGTGATGATTTCTGTTTGTCTTTACATTGCTCTGTGCCCCTAGTCTTAGGCCAGGGTTACATGTCCGTACTGTCTTCATCCTAGAAAAACAATCCAATTATGTTAGTCAGAGTTTGATCTTAGTTCGATCTGTTTTTCTGGAATATGGAAAGGAATAAAAATAATTCTCGTCTTCTCCATTCTGTCGTGAAAAATTGGACTGCACTCGGTTGTCATTTGAGTTCAATCGATATTCTTTTTCATGGACCCTTAGACTTTAATGGCTGAGTGTGATCTAATTTCCAGAGGCAAAACATGAATGCTGTGAGTAGTCTGAGGAAAATAATCAGACTTGTGCACTGCCTCATTGACCAACATTAGTCTGAGTGCGATTCAGTGTTGTGTCAGATCACCCTCGGACTGAAAACACGGTGATCTGAACCAGCCCGGTCAGTCTTACCTACGCTTTATACAGAATATAAGTGCTCAATCCAAACATATACAATAACATTTCAACCTTATAAGCCAAATGACAGTTATATTGCAAGTGACTTTCTTGGTTTTCATGAGTAAAAAATGTCACTACGCAGCCTTAGTCAGTTTCCATTTACAATTGTCTGTTCATATATCAAAATATATGTGGAAAAAAGTCCTCATTTATGGACACCACGCTCAGGGGTGCACCAAGCCCCTCTGCCGCCTGAGCCGCGGCACCGATTACGGGGGGGGGGGGGGTTGGGGGGGGGGTGCTAGTGGAGCCCAGCACTGCCGCCCCCTGAGCCGCGGCACCGATTATGGGGGGGGGTGCCAGTGGAGCCCAGCACTGCCGCCCCTTCTGCCACCTGAGCCGCTGCAGTCATTGCCGGCCGCGAGTACCGGGGGGGGGGGTGCTGTTGAACCCTGGGCAGCGCTGCCGCCCCTTCTGTGCCTCTCCCCGGGTCGCCATGACAGGGGGAGGCTGTGTGCATGAGGTGCCGCCCCCTTCTGCACTGCCGCTCCCCCTGCCGGCTGCCGCCTGAATGACAGGGCTCACACTGTCCAATGGACGGTGCGGCCCTGACCACGCTTCCATGATATAGTTGCTCCTAAGCATTATTCTATCCTATGCTAAGTGCATGCGGTATTCCACTCCATGATATTCAAAGTATCACAAATCATAGTTATAGTGTACTGCTGCCACCTTGTGGTCAAGATTGAGAAGGCACCTAAAGATTTTGAAAACCATGAGGGATTCTATTTTTTTCTTCAAAAATCTTTTTAGAGTTTTTGAACATTTTCTGTCCACTTATTTAAAATTTATTGGCCATTGTTTTTTTTGTTTTTTTTTTACACATTTTTCCAATGTTTTTGGATGGTATTTTTCTGATATTTTTTTAACTTCATTCAACCAGGAACATACTCATAGCATTGTGGAAAAGATACAACAATGCCAAAAAGACACACGGGCAACTTTTAATTCTTCGCATTGACTTGTATTGTAAAGTGTGTCACCTCCATGTATTAAATGTGTAGCTTCAAAGAAATGATTATGGCCACGGGAGGTGGATTCTATGGGGCCTCACTTCACAAGGATATTCTGCAACATTAAGAATTTGCAAGACCATGTGTGTATTGTTACCACCAAAATTCAACACCTGGTCTGTGCTCTAATCAATCAGCATGTTAAGCTTCCTGAATGAATAGATGTAGGGTATGCACACGGAGGGCGTTTTTAGCATGGTCTTTCTCAGCTCTGCTATATCAGGTCAAGTAGGTCAAGTAGTGCGTCGCCACTACTGTTCCTTGTGTCTGTCATTGTCTGCGGCTTTGAAGTCACGTTGATAGCACTGTAGCCAATCAGTGAGTTCAGTGGCTCTTAGGCCAGCTTCACACTGCGTGTGTGATCCGATCCGTGGCTGTCCGCTTGACCCAGACAGCCGCGGACCGGATCTGCACACAGGACTGGGGGGCTATTATGCCCTCCGGTCCGGTGTGCAGCGCACACAGTTCCCACTGCTGATAGGTGAGGACCTGACAGCGGCTGCAGCTTCGTGCGCTGCACACCGGACCGGAGGGCATAATATCCACCCAGTCCTGTGTGCAGATCCGGTCCGCGGCTGTCTGCCTCAAGCGGACAGCCACGGATCGGATCACACACGCAGTGTGAAGCTGGCCTAAGAGCCACTGAACTCACTGATTGGCTACAGTGCTATCAACGTGACTTCAAAGCTGCAGATAATAACAGACACAAGGAACAGCAGTGGCGACGCACTACTTGACCTGGGGAGGTTGAGTAAGGCTTCATTTGCTTTTTCAAGGCAAACTGTTTGTTCATGCAATAATTTCTCAATAAAAAAGTAAAGAGTTAAAACTCACAGAAAGGTAGTAGTTCCTTTACACACGCATATTGCTGATTACTATACAGAGGAGAGCTGTATGCACGACGGAACCCAGGGGGCTGAAAAAAAAATAAGTGTAATTTATTATTATTCAGATTTGCATTCTATTTTGATAAATGTACATAGCGTGTCAAAGATTCTCTGTTGTATTTCCAACATTTTGACAATGGAAGGTTTTTGTAAGTAAAACGTTGGTGCAGTAACATTTCAAAACCCCAAAAGAGTTGCAGCAGTAATTGCAGCAAAAGGTGGTCCTACAAAGTATGGACTCAGGGGAGGGGGCTGAATACAAATGACCATCTCAATTTTCAGATTTAAATTTTTAAAGTATTTAGAAATCCATGTATTAATTTCTTTGCACTTCACAAGTATTTGCTACTTTGTGTTAGTATATAATTTAAAATCTTCAATAAAATACATTTGTTTGTGGGTGTAACATGAAAAAAGCTGGAACTGTTCATGCATATAAATACTTTCTCAATGCACCATAAGGCTAGGGTCACATTAACGTTCACGGCACCCTCAGGGTGGTCGCGCTATAAACTCAAATTTTGGCAGCATAAACGCCAGCATAATGTGAAAGAGAGAATGTTTTAAAGCATTTTTCTTACTTTGTGCAAAGTCAGAAGTTTACGTATATTTCATTAGTATTTCATACCATTACCCTTAAACTGTATGACTTGGGTCAAATGTTTTGGATATTGTTCCACAAGCTTCTAACAATAGTTGGTGAGAATTTGCGCCCATTCCTTCGGACAGAACTTGTGTAACTGAGCCATGTTTGTAGGTCACCCTGCTCACACCTGCCTTTTCCGCTTTCCCCATAAATTTTCAATAGGATTGAGATGACGGCTTGTGGAGTGATGGCCACTCCACAACATTGACTTTGTTATCCTTAAGCCACTTTGTAACCGGTTTGGCAGTATGCTTCAGGTCATTGTCCATTTGGAAGACTTGTCCGCCTGAGCTTTAACGTCCCAGTTGATGTCTTGAGATGTTGTTTCAGCATTGCCACTTTATCTTCTTTCCTCATGACGCCATCTATTTTGTGAAGTGCATCAGTCCCACCTGCAGCAAAATAACTCTACAACATGATGCTGCCACCCCCATGTTTCGCAGTTGGGATGGTGTTCTTAGGCTTCCTATCTTCTTCCTTTTTCCTCCAAATGTAACTATGGTCATTGTGGCCAAACATTTCAATTTTAGTTTTGTCAGACCACAGGACATGTCTCCAAAAATGTAGGTATTTGTTCCTGTGTACATTTGTAAATATTGATCTAGCTTTTTTATTTTCTTTTGGAGTTATGGCTTCTTCCTGGCAGAGTGGCCTTTCAGCCCATGTTGATATAGTACTCATTTCACTGTAGATAATGACACAACCTTAGCATCATCTTCACAAGGTCTTTTGCTTTTGTTCTTAGGTTGATATGCACATGTTAAAACAAAGCATGTTCATTTCAGGGACACAGAACCCATCTCCTTCCTCCTGAGTGGTATGATTGCTGGACAACCCTATCTTGTTTATACTTGTAAATAATTGTACAGATGAACGAGGCACCTTCACCGATCTGGAAATTGAGTCCAAGGATGAACCAGACTTGTGCAAGTCCTTCATTTTCTTACTGATATCTTTGATGATTTCTTTAGGCTTTCCCAAAATGGTACACAGAGAAGCACGGTGTTTTAGGTGTGCATTAAATTACATCCACAGGTATGTCTCTAATTTACTCAGGTGTCTTCAATAAACCTATCAAAAGCTTCAAAACACATGACATCATCATCTGGACTTTCCCAAATTGTTTAAAGGCATAGTAATCTTAGTGTATGTAAACTTTGCAGTAAGTAAAAAAATACCTTAACACAATCTCTTTCATTATTCTGGCATTTGGCAAATGTAAATAATTATGGTAATCCTAATTGACTTAAAATGGGAAAGGTTTATTTTGCTTTCATGTCAGATAGTGAGAAGAACATGCATAAGTGTCTTTTTATATAATGTACATAAATGTCTGTTTTCAACTGTAATTAATTTTCTGAATGGGCTAAAATCACATATATACTCCTCAACATTGAAGTTCAAACACCAAGAAGAAAAAGTTATAGAATTCCAGAAATCACAGGATCAATGGATATGAGTATGTTCAAGGGCTACTCTATTACTTGGACAACCCCTTCTCATGTCTCATGTTCACCCCAATAAAAATAAAAAAGTCAGCACGGTTCTAGCAATGTCAGAACTTGCTTTCCTCGGACCCATGTGACATTGTTGTGATATGCAAGCCCCATGATCAATCACCGCAGGCTTCCTTCTCCCTACCTTTGGATGCTTACCGTATATACTTGTGTATAAGCCAAGTTTTTCAGCCCAAAAATTGGGCTGAGAAGTCCCCCCTCGGGTTATACACGGGTCAATATGGTAATATAAATCTTGGTGGCCCCCAAATGCTGGCACTCGCCCCCCCTGTGTGGTAAGGGCCCCCCCCCCCCCCCCACTGCTTAACTTACCATCCCCGGTCTTCTGTGCTCCATCCTCTATGCTCCCGTCCGGCTGCATCCGGGATCCCCGGCCGTCGCACGATGACGTCATCATTACTGCGACAGCCTGGGATCCCGGATGCAGCTGGACGGGAGCATGGAGGACGGAGCACAGAAGACCGGCGCGGTGCAGTGCAGAAGACCAGGGATGGTAATTTAAGCAGCGGGGGGGGGGGCCTTAAAACAGAGGGGGGGCGAGTGCCAGCATTTGGGGGCCTGTATACCCCTGGGGCTGCTATATACCCCTGGGGCTGCTGTATACCACTGGGGCTGTTACAGTCATGGCCAAAAGTATTGACACCCCTGCAATTCTGTCAGATAATACTCAGTTTCTTCCTGAAAATGATTGCAATCACAAATTCTTTGGTATTATTATCTTCATTTAATTTGTCTTCAATGAAAAAACACAAAAAGAATTGTCCTTTAGCCAAATTGGATATCATTCCACACCAAAGATAAAAAAAGGGGATGGACAAAAGTATTGGCACCCTTAGTAAAATCATGTGATGCTTCTCTAATTTGTGTAATTAACAGCACCTGTAACTTACCTGTGGCACCTAACAGGTGTTGGCAATAACTAAATCACACTTGCAGCCAGTTGACATGGATTAAAGTTGACTCAACCTCTCCCTGTGTCCTTGTGTGTACCACATTGAGCATGGAGAAAAGAAAGAAGACGAAAGAACTGTCTGAGGACTTGAGAAACCAAATTGTGAGGAAGCATGAGCAATCTCAAGGCTACAAGGCCATCTCCAAAGACCTGAATGTTTCTGTGTCTACCGTGCGCAGTGTCATCAAGAAGTTTAAAGCCTATGGCACTGTGGCTAACCTCCCTAGATGTGGATGGAAAAGAAAAATTGACAAGAGATTGCAACGCAAGATTGTGCGGATGGTGGATAAAGAACCTCGACTAACATTCAAACGAGTTCAAGCTGCCCTGCAGTCCGAGGGTACAACAGTGTCAACCCGTACTATCCGTCGGCGTCTGAATGAAAAGGGATTGTATGGTAGGATACCCAGGAAGACCCCAAATCTTACCCGAGACATAAAAAAGCTAGGCTGGAGTTTGCCAAAACGTACCTGAGAAAGCCTAAAACGTTTTGGAAGAATGTTCTCTGGTCAGATGAGACAAAAGTAGAGCTTTTTGGGCAAAGACATCAACATAGAGTTTACAGGAGAAAAAAAGAGGCATTCAAAGAAAAGAACACGGTCCCTACAGTCAAACATGGCGGAGGTTCCCTGATGTTTTGGGGTTGCTTTGCTGCCTCTGGCACTGGACTGCTTGACCGTGTGCATGGCATTATGAAGTCTGAAGACTACCAACACATTTTGCAGCATAATGTAGGGTCCAGTGTGAGAAAGCTGGGTCTCCCTCAGAGGTCATGGGTCTTCCAGCAGGACAATGACCCAAAACACACTTCAAAAAGCACTAGAAAATGGTTTGAGAGAAAGCACTGGAGACTTCTAAGGTGGCCAGCAATGAGTCCAGACTTGAATCCCATAGAACACCTGTGGAGAGATCTAAAAATGGCAGTTTGGAGAAGGCACCCTTCAAATATCAGGGACCTGGAGCAGTTTGCCAAAGAAGAATGGTCTAAAATTCCAGCAGAGCATTGTAAGAAACTCATTGATGGTTACCGGAAGCGGTTGATCGCAGTTATTTTGGCTAAAGGTTGTGCAACCAAGTATTTAGGCTGTGGGTGTCAATACTTTTGTCCGACCCAATTTTGGAGTTTTGTGTGAAATGATCAATGTCTTGCTTTTTCCTTCATTCTCTTTTGTGTTTTTTCATTGAAGACAAATTAAATGAAGATAATAATACCAAAGAATTTGTGATTGCAATCATTTTCAGGAAGAAACTGAGTATTATCTGACAGAATTTAAGGGGTGTCAATACTTTTGGCTATGACTGTATATACCCCTGGGGCTGCTGTATACCACACCACTGGGGCTGCTATATACCCCTGGGCCTGCTATATACCCCTGGGGCTGCTGTTTACCACACCACTGGGGCTGCTATATAACCCTGCTATATACCCCTGGGGCTGCTGTATATACTGCTGGGGCCTGTATACCACTGGGGCTGCTGTATATACTGGTGGGGTCTGTATATACCACTGGGGAGGCTGTTGTAATACTGCTGGGGTCTGTATATACCACTGGGGCTGCTGCATATACTGCTGGGGCCTGTATACCACTGGGGCTGCTGTATATACTGGTGTGGTCTGTATATACCACTGGGGAGGCTGCTGTATACCACTGGGGCTGCTGTATATACTGCTGGGGCCTGTATATGCCACTGGGGAGGCTGCTGTAATACTGCTGGGGCCTGTATATACCACTGGGGAGGCTGCTGTAATACTGCTGGGGCCTGTATATACCACTGGGGAGGCTGCTGTAATATTGCTGGGGCCTGTATATACCACTGGGGAGGCTGCTGTATACTTCCACTGGGGAGGCTGCTGTATACTACCACTGGGGGGGCCTGTATACCACACTGCTGGGGGCTGTATACCTGTGCTGGGGTCCACCCTCGGCTTATACAATAGGTTTTCCCAGGTTTTGGGGGCAAAAGTAGGGGGGTCGGCTAATACACGGGTCGGCTTATACACGAGTATATACGGTAATTGATTAGCAGGAAGTAAGCTCTGTGGCTGCCACTCACTTCCTGTTGATCACTCCGGTGTCCAAAGGCGGGGAGAAGGAGGTCGGTGTTAATTGGTTTATTTTTATGGGGGCACACATGGGTAATGAGAAGAGGTTGCCCAAGTAGTGCACAACCTAATTAATAATATGTAAACAAAAGAAAAAATGTAAACAAAATTTTTAAAACATCTTGACTTGAATATCAAGTATGATCACCACAAGCAAAAATACCCACACTTACACATCTTGGTAGGTATCAATGAAGTTATTAATGGTTGTCTGAGGAATGTTCTGCCCTCCTGGATGCACATGAGCAAACCTGTCTCGTGGCCCAATGGCTTCTGTTGATTTATGTAGACACTGTTTGAGGCTTTGGGCTTCATGTGTGACTTCAAATTTCACTTGCAGTACAGAATGGATCAATCATGGAACCAGTAATACAGTCAACCCATTTTTTTAAATGACAGGTTATATGTTGCTCATGCTAATGTTAGCAGCCCTTGTGGCCTTAACTACCGTATATACTCGTGTATAAGCCGACCCGTGTATAAGCCGACCCCCCTACTTTTGCCCCAAAAATCTGGAAAAACCTATTGACTCGTGTATAAGCCGAGGGTGGACCTCAGCACAGGTATACAGCCCCCAGCAGTGTGGTATACAGGCCCCCCCCAGTGGTATACAGGCCTCCCCAGTGGTAGTATACAGCAGCCCCAGTGGTAGTATGTAGCATCCCCAGCAGCCCCAGTGGTAGTATACAGCAGCCCCAGTGGTAGTATATAGGAGCCCCAGCAGCCCCAGTGGTAGTATACAGCAGCAGCCCCAGTGGTATATACAGCCCCAGTGGTGTATACAGCCCCAGTGGTAGTATATTGCAGCCCCAGTGGTGTACACAGCCCCAGTGGTAGTATATTGCAGCCCCAGTGGTGTATACAGCCCCAGTGGTAGTATATTGCAGCCCCAGTGGTGTACACAGCCCCAGTGGTAGTATATTGCAGCCCCAGTGGTGTATACAGCCCCAGTGGTAGCATATTGCAGCCCCAGTGGTGTATACAGCCCCAGTGGTAGTATATTGCAGCCCCAGTGGTGTATACAGCCCCAGTGGTAGTGTATTGCAGCCCCAGTGGTGTATACAGCCCCAGTGGTAGTATATTGCAGCCCCAGCGGTAGTATACAGCAGCCCCCGTAATCCAGGGCCCCCCCAGCCTGACTCCGGTCACCTGTAAAGGAAACTATACTTATCACAGTGCCGCTGTCCGCGCCCGCTCGCACCTGCTCGCAGCTGCCGTACGCGATCCTCCATCTTCATGCCTCTTCTTCCTGTTTCCTGTGCTCGTCGCAGGGAATGACGTCATTGCCTGCGACGAGCACAGAAACAGGAAGAAGACGCATGAAGATGGAAGATCGCGTACGGCAGCTGCGAGCGGGCGCGGACAGCGGCACTGTGATAAGTATAGTTTCCTTTACAGGTGACCGGAGTCAGGCTGGGGGGGGCCTGCATTACGGGGGCTGCTGTATACCGAAGTATACATCGGTATGTACCGATGTATACATCGGTATACAGCACTGACTCGCGTATAAGCCGAGGGGGGTACTTTTCAGCCCAATTTTTGGGCTGAAAAACTCTGCTTATACGCGAGTATATACGGTATATAAATAGAACTGGATAAAGAACTTATTGTAATATCAAGCAGGAACACTTTCCAACATGATTCTACATACATTCTGACATAGATTTTAATAGAAAATACTCCAACCACATCAGGTATAACAGATCTATTTAAAAATGTATGCAGTTTGTATTGGAAATTGTGATGACAGATCCTCTTTAAGGTCCGTTTCCATCAATGGAAAAGCCAAGTAGTAACAACTAGATATATCTGTTCTCTCAATAGACTTCATGCCTTGATCTCTCTTGTCATTAGAAAATATTCCACTTACTAGGTTCTATTCTTTGCTTTTACAACAAAGTATAACTTTAGATGTTGATTTGCAATGCACTGAAAATAAAATTAATATCTGACGACTTTTTAGCAATTGAAGTGTATAATCCAGTAACAGGACTGTGTGAAAACATTTCTAGAACTTACTATTTTGCCAAAACATTTCTGGAACTCGACATAGGACTGGCAATGGTGATGAATGTTAGTCTTGCAGTTTTTACATCTTAGTCCAAATTTGTTGTTCACTGTAAGTGAAATAAAAGCAAATAATACAATATATGTTATCATTAATGTTCCTTCTCTACTTGATTTCTACAAATAGGATATTATCTTAGAGCCCATAATGTGGTCAACCACATCTACTATGCTTTTCTTCTAAAATGATAGCTTCACTTCTGGAATAGAATAGAGGAAGAGTTTTGACATGCACTACCGCATCCGTGTACCACACTATACTGAAGAGGGAACTGGAGATCAGTCACAGACACCTACCCACCGCTCAGGTGCAAAAGCTTCTGATGAGACACCAGGTACAAGGCATCCAATAAATATAGAAAGAAATGAAGCTGTACTCACCGGTAAGGTTTCTTTAAGTGTTTATTGTGTTCAAAAGGGCATCATGCCAATGTACGGAGGATGCAGCTACTTTCCTGAACAACGGCCGTTTCGCACTTAGGTATGCTTCAATGAGTTCACCTGAATGTGAAATGGCCATTGTCGAGTAACATAGCATGCATCCTCCGTACAGTTCCATGATGCCCTTTAAAACACAATAAACACTTGAAAAAAACATACAGGTGAATTCAGCTTCATTCCTTTCTATATTTATTGGATCACTTCTGGAATAGAATGCATCAATTTTATAATTTAGTTGCTCATTCGAGAATTTAGTGAGTAAACACATGCTCAGACAAAATTAGTCAGAGACTACAGTATATCTGCTATATCAATGCGTAACTGATGTTACTCCAGCATTATATTGCCTCTGCTCTCTTACGGACATGAACCGATAGTAGCAATAGGGAACAAAAATTGTCGAATTGCAACGGTTGCTATACTGCATAAATGGAAAAATTGTATCTGAAAACAATTACATTTGTGTTATGCCTTGATGATAAAGAGTGCTAGAAAACAAAAACATTCTGCGATCACAAACAAAATGCTTTGGAGGATGTATTTTTTCCTCAGAGCAATGAAAGCATACCTGAGCTAAAAACAGCAACAATCAAGTGTGTCTAGAAGCCAGGACATATCTGGATGAGTGTGGTCCAAGCTGGTCAATCCAGTGGTAGATATTCTAAATAAATACTCTAGCAATAGGGAAAGGACTTGATGGTCCCAGGTTTTTTTTCAACCTATTTAACTATGTAACTATATGTTCTGTTGCCTAAGGGCCCAGATATCTATGAAATCAGTTCTGATCATCTTCAATAGGCTAAATAAAAGTAGAATACTAATAAAACTGAGAATCACCAATTTGGTATCATGTGCCCCAATATTATATTGTGATAGAACCAAAGGAACAGATGTTGGAGAGAAGTTTTCTTTTGTAATGACACTCAAAATTAAGCAATGAGTTGTCTGATGATTCAGTTTAACACCTTTAATTGGGATAAAGGTTTTACTTTTTAAAAAAAAAAATTCATCCTAAAGGGTATGTGGGAAAATTATGTTTTTTTACATATGTTAATGGTCATCTTACAAAAATTGCAGTGTATTTCATGTTGCAATCTTCATTCCGGTATACAATTTAAGTCCTGTATTTTGTTTCAAAGTTATCTCACATGTGAGTATTTTTGTCAGTAATTTATGCTGGGTGGGCGTAATATACTGCTTTATTCACTAAATGTCATGCGCTAGCACAGTTTTGTTCCTGTATTAGCTTCTCATTCTACAGCCCCAGTATAACTACCTTTAAAGGGATTGACCACTACTCGGATAATCCCTTCTTAATTACAATACTTGCCCCCATTGAAATAATACTCGCCTACGGTGCCATTCCAGCGCTGTTGGCCCTCACTCTCCCTTTGGCTCAGGTAAGGATCTTACGTCACACAATGACTGAACCCAATCAGCACTGGCTTCACTCTCCATATGTATCAAACATCAATCAGACATGAGCGGCCACAGCCCTGACTGGCTCACTTCCTTTGACGTTCAATACGTCTGAGGTCGAGGAGAGTGAAGCCAGTGCTAATTGAGCACAGGGCTTGTATGGGGTAACAACGTCAAGTGAGCTCTGGAACAGCAAGTGCCAACAGCGCTTAAACTGTGCTGGTACCAAAGGAAAGTATAAGCTTGTTATTTTAATGGGGGCAAACATGGTAATTGAGAAAGGGTTGTCCAAGTAGTAGGCAATCCTTTTAAAGCTTTTTTTTTTTTCATACCCATATAAAATTTACTCTCGCTAACATTACTAATGCAAAAAAAAAAGCTTTAAAAGGATTGCCTACTACTTGGACAACCCTTTCTCACACACCAGTAGTTCATATACCGGTATGTGATCTCCCCCAGCTCTCCCTACAGATTGGGGTGGGCCGTTCTATAGCTGTTTCATTCTTCCTAAAGCTCTACCGGTATATGCACTACTGGTGTGTGAATACCCATACATATTTTGCTCCCTCCCTTTTCACTGATGCAGCCTATGTGATCTCTCCCTTTCAAGCATGGAGAATAGGGAAGAGGAGAGCAGAGAAAATAGATGAAATTAGAAATAAACTGACAGTAGTTGGGATAAGAATGTTGACACAGCTACATTATGTCAGAAACAGCAGCACAGCCAGTGATTTAAAGAAGTTGTGCAGAGTCTACAACATCGAAATAGTAGGAGATAAAGATAGAAATAAAAATTGCTTAATTTTGCATACATGAAGAATATAAACAATCAAAAACTATCCAAAGCTTTTTAGGAAAAAGCAACATTAAAACAACAAATAACATGGTCTGCTCTTGAACCACTATATGTTCATGAAAAGGAATATAGCAATATAATTTATAAGGTTTCTATCACGATCTCCCCACTATACTGCTTTGCCTTTTTTGTATGTTGCTGTTTCTGGTATCTGGGTGTGGCTGAGTCTGTTTATGTCCTCAGTTATTCTCCATACTGATTCTAGGAAGGGTGGAATCACTTAGGTGTTGCTATTTCCAGTGATTACTCTGCTTCTTAAGTGTGCAGCCTTCCCCAGTGTGGTGCCGAACACACACCTTCCATTAAGAACTTTTTTGGCTCCTGTGCTTATCCTGATCTCTGTTATCTGACCTAGATTGACCTTGGTTTCTCTTTGCATGATTTTCTAACCACTGGACCATTACATGTTTAAGCCTTTGTCTGTTCCCTGGATCCTAGTCTTGCCCCTCTGGTATACCTGATCTTGGCTTGTATTTTTGGCCATGTCTCTGCAGTTCCCTGATGTACTGTGACCTCTCCTGGAACTGACAATGTACTGCCTGACCAATTTGTTATCTCTGTTCCAGTAAGTTGTGACTTTCTTGTCTTAGTCTTCTTGTCGTGACTTTGCACATTCTGTGTCACATTGTTACTGTAGTGACTAGTGTCACAGTTTTATTTAGAATTTTGGATGCAACATGAGATGCTGCATTCTACAAGGTCATAAGAGATGTAAAGATGGAATAAAAGGAATCTATCACCAGGTTTCCGTTACCCTTTCAGGGGTCATTAGTAGTGCCAGAAACCCTAATTTCAGAGCTAGATCACTTACTTTTTTTCTAGCAGTAGTTATATTGCAAGCCAGCAGTTGCATTCCTTGTATTTATGAGCAGCTGACCACCTCCTGTGGGTGATTGACTACTTCCTCTCTATACTGCTGAAAGAGAGATAGCTTGGTCAGCAGTAGACAGGTAGGACTATTAACTAGGACCAATCAGTGGGTTTTAGGTGTATAAAGTGAAGCCACTACCTTACAGGCTCTGGGATACTGAGTGCAATCATACCTTTACTTGAATGATTACATGTATAATTGCTGAGATATATGTTATAGAAGTCCTTAGAAAGTGTGCAGCACATTAGCATACGAGGGTCTGGGTTTCTTTGTATTACTGCCCTGTTTTCTCTAAATCAAACCCTCCCTCTCTCGCTCCCTCCCTCCCTCACTCCAAATAGTAGAAGTCCCCACCCCCTCCAGTCTCTACATGTCCTGATTTGTCTCCTTCACAGACCATGACAGATCCCTGCTATTGTCATCACAGATCACGGATGACAGATCACAGATGTGGATCTGCCTATGGAGCATAGTAGGAGTTGTTGTATCTCTGGATGTGCAGACTGTGAGATGGAGCATGCTGGGTGTTGTGTACCACGAATGGGAACAACCTGTTGTATATATTCTCTGTATTTTGTACTTTCCTCCAATCAGTAAATTTCCTTGTTGTTGCTAGGTAGATTAGATTGTGTGAAAACTGACCCTATGTCATTCCCATAGTTGGGCTCTGTATAGGTTGCTCCTCCCTTGTTTCTCAGTTTAGTCTGCATAAGCCATTACTGAAGACACTTGTGTACTACCCTGTACAGATGACTCCTTTTTACCTGCCGTTACGTTGTACTTAATACAAGACTTTTGAAAGAAAACTTCAGCGTTTCTCCTGGTCTTACTACAAGTCATCATGCTAGCTCAGTTAAACTGTATGTGGATATCTGGTGGTGTGAGTACAAGTTATACAATTAGCTAAGAGACTGATGATTAGAACGCTTGGGATTTACAGCCATTAGAAAGAGACAGAACACTGGGGGTTGTAGCGTCTGTGGATCTGCAGACTGTGTGATGGATCATGCTGGGAGTATCACTGGCTCAGAATATGCACATCCAGAGAAACTACAACTCCCAGCATGCTTCATCATACAATCTGCAGATCCAGAGACACTACAACTCCCATCATGCGCCATCACACAGTCTGCACATCCAGAGACACTGCAAACCCCAGCATACTCCATCACACAGTCTGCACATCCAGAGACACTACAACTCCCAGCATGCTCCATCACACGACCTCTACATCCAGAGACACTACAACCCCCAGCATGCTCCATCACACAGTCTGCACATCCAGAGACACTACAACTCCCAGCATGCTCCATCACAGTCTGTAGATCCAGAGACACTACAACACCCAGCATGCTCCATCACACAGTCTGCCCATTCATAGACACTACAATTCCCAGCACACTCCATCACACAGTCTGCCCATTTAGAGACACTACAACTCCCATCATGCTGCATCACACAGTCTGCACATTCAGAAACACTACAATTCCCAGCATGCTCCATCACACAGTCTGCACATACAGAGACACTATAACCCCCAGCCTGCTCCATCACAGTCTGCACATCCAGAGACACTACAAGTCCCAGCATGCTCCGTCACACGATCGGTACATCCAGAGACACTACTACCCCCAGCATGCTCCATCACATAGTCTGCAGACCCAGAGACACTACAGCTCCCAGCATGCTCCATCACATAGTCTGTAGATCCAGAGACACTACAACCCCCAGTATGCTCCATAGACAGATGACAGGGTGGGGGCTTCTACTGTTTGTGAGATCACAGTCAAGCAGGGCAATGGAGGGATGGGGAGGCTTTGGTTTAGAGAAAACAGGTCCAGTAATACAAAGAAACTCAGCCCCTCTTATGCTAATGTGCTGCACACTCTGTCCCCCTGCTGCACACTTTCTAAGGACTGCTATAACATTTATCTCAGCAATCATACATGTAATCATTGAGTAAAGTTGTGACTGCACTCAGTATTCCAGAGCCTGTAAGGTAGTGACATCCCTTTATAGACCTAAATCCTGCTGGTTGCTCCTCTTTAAAGGTACCTTTACACGCCGCTACGACAGGATGGATACAACCCATTACAGGCTACAAATGTAGCTTGTAGCGTCAATATAGCCCGTAGTAGCGGCGTGTGAAGACGGGACGACACAGCCGGCTACAGATACATCTGTTTCCCAGCACTGCTCAAAAACAGATGGCTACAAAGCCGATTGTAGCGAGCTGTATCGGCGTGTAAAGAAGGAACAGAAGGGTTGTTTTCTACACCATGCTATGTAGCTGGGGCGTGACACAGGCTCCGGGTTTCCGCGCCCCCTTCAGCGATCATTGGAGGAAGCTCCTGCGTTGCGATTGGTTGTCGCCGCACAGGGCGGCATATTTAAGGAGCTGACGAGTCACACTACACAATTGCTCGAGCGTCATGTATTAATCAGCCTCCTGCGATGCCTGCCCAATCATGGTATTCTTGCTTTGTCCTATCAGCGTACGGAATTCTCGTAATCCACAATTGTGGCACGCCTATGTGCTGTCCCTGCTGCAACAGGTACGCCCATAGTAGCTGGTTGTAGCGGTGTGTAAATGAGCTACGATGAGCTACGGATGGCTACTTGAGACACCCGGCGATGTATCTAGCTATAGATGTAGCGTAGCGCACCTTGTGGCGGCGTGTGAAGAGGGTGCGTTGACCGTTTGTAACCGTTTGAGCGTGCTCGTGCACGTGAAGTAGCGGATTGTATCCATCCTGTCGTAGCGGCGTGTAAAGGTACCTTAAGTGCACACTCATCATTGATTGGACTTAATGTGCTTAGCTCGTACTACACCTGATAAATTGAGATTTAAAAAAAAAAAAGTACTTAGAAAAAGTAACAGTGTTAAAATTTATGTTGCTACTTAAAGTGGTCCTAAGATAGGAAGTCTAAGGTTGATGAAAGATCTCTTAAATATCTTAAAGATCATACATGGCTGCACATTCAGTTAGAAGTATCTCTCATGGTACTGTCACACCTGGCGACATCGCTAGCGACATCGCCGAAAAAGTGACGTATCAGCGATGTCGCTAGCGACGTCGCGCTGTGTGACAGCGCGACGCGACCGCGAATTATCGCTGGTCGCAGGTTGACAGGTTTACGAGGAGGACCGTAAACCTGTCAACCTACGACCAGCGTTTAGGCTGGATCGCGCCGTCTGACACCGCCATAGCGATGTTGGCGGCGATCCAGCCTATACCGCAGCAATGCTGCGGATCGCTCGCTGGGCTGAGCCCAGCCCAGCGAGCGATGGCTCCGCCCCCATCGCTGCGGCGTCACCGGCAACGTCCTGCCGTGTGACAGCTGGCCTGCGATGTCGGAAGCGAGCGTGCACCCGCGCATCGCTTCCGACATCGCAGGCCAGATCGTGCTGTGTGACAGCACCATCAAAGCTCTGTCCTGGGCCCTGTGTTGTTCAAAATCTTTATCACTGATTTGGATGAAGGAATTGAAGGTAAACTGATTACATTTGCTGATGACACAAAGCTAGAAGGTACTGCTAATACTAGAGAAGAGAGAGGATATAAAAGGATCTAAACAACAGTGGCAGCATCTAACAGAATAGGTTATAACAGGAGGAAATGAAAAGTTCTACATCTGGGCAAAAAGTAAATGAAAAAAGCAGATAAAGAATGGGAGGAATAGGGCTAAAGGCCCCTTCACACACACAGATAATTGTGCAAAGATTGTTCGCAGATCTCTGGTTGCAGTGAAATTATGGACACATTGTTCCATTTTGTGACCGTGTACAAATGTAACAATGTGTCCATGATATCACTGCAACCAGAGATCTGCGAACAATCTCTGCACAATTATCTGTGCGTGTGAAGGGGCCTTTAGCAACAGCAAGTGTGAAAAAGACTTGAGTATACTAAGGGTATGTACTCATGGTCCGGAGGAGCCGCGTGTTGGACGCAGCTCCTCCGGACCTGAGTGAAGCCGCGGGTGACTGCAGGGAGACCGCAGCCACCCTCTACTCACCATGTGCGGCGGGTGCGGGGTGGCTTCTCTCTGCAGTCACCCGATGGGAGCCGCTTCCGACTCCGCAGCATGAAATAAACATACTGTGGAGGAGCAGAATGGCGGCAACCCACATCGCAGCTCCAAACTCGCTGCAGGCGGGTTACGCATAGTGAGGATGGGATTTCTTGAAATCCCATCCACTATGCTAGTACTGTACGACGCAGCGTTTTGGACACAGCACAAAGATTCTGCGTCCAAAACGCTGTGTATCCTGATCGTGAGGATGCACCCTAATAGATCAACATGAGTCAACAGTGTGCTGCTGCAGCAAAAAGGTAAACAAAATTATGGGATGCATTAACAGAAGCATACAGTCTAGATGAGGTGAAGACATTATTCCCCTCTACTCCTCTTTGGTCAGACATTATCTGGAATACTGTTTGCAGTTCTGGGCATCACGTTACAAAAAAAGACATCAACAAACTGGAGCAAATTCAGAAAAGAGCTACCAGAATGGTGAGCAGTCTGCAAACCATGTCATATGAGGAATGTTTTTACAGGATTTGAGAATGTTTAGCTTGCAAAAAAAAAGAAGACTGAGAGAAGACTTAATAGCTGTGTACAAATATCTCAAGGGCTGTCATACTATAGAGAGATCAGCTTTATTCTCATTTGCCCAAGCAAAGACTAGAAGCAATGGATGAAACTGAATGGGAGGAGACACAGATTAGATAGATAATAGAAAAAAATGTTTGACAGTGAGTACGGGGGATACATGCCTGTTTATGGTACTGTGAAGGAATTCACTGTGCAGATATCATGCAGTGTTTATGTGCTACTTTTATTGGCATGATACTTTATGGCTGCAATGAAAGAGGAGCCTAGGGGCTTCCGTAGTAGAATACTTACTTAGTAAGGGCTGCAGGGTTGTGATATGCTCTTATGTGACCCAGCCATTTTTTTTTTGGGTGAGGGGGCACAATTAAAAATTACTGTCTACCTTCTGAATTGTTTGGTCTTGAGTAAAGGGCCCCATTTATTATTCTATATATTTTTAATTAAGTACATTGAAATCGGTTTTCAAGATATCACAACCCCTTTGTATAGCTTATTGTACTCCCTTTGCGAGATGCAATTGGCTGTAAATATAACATTTATGAAATGGAAATAGTAAAACTTACAAACAATCATTCTAGCGCACACATCACAGAACTTAGGCTTCTTCAGGTAATGATCCTTGAATTTATGAGGTTTGTCATTGACTGGCCGTGGAGGCTCTGGAGGGGGTTCATCGTTTTTGTCATCATCGTCTTCCTCTTCTTCTGACTCATAAATATAATAAATAATATGGCCACCTGAATTTTGGAGTTCACCATTTGGCTGTGTGTCTGGACTTGGGCTCTCGGGTTCACTTTCTTCTTTTTTCTTTTTGAACATTTCCTTTAACTGTTGTACCTGAAAGGGAAATTTAAGTAACACATAAATATACATACCATATTTAAAACATTGAAAAAATCCTAAAGGAATAGCTACATTCTCATTTTTTAATAATTTCGTCTAGTATGGAAAATTATGAAACTTTGCAAATTACTTTTTTAGAGGATTAGTCTTCATATCTGAATGAAATTGCATGTAAGTGACTTCCAAACCCCTGCTTTTCCACAGTCTACTTGCTTGCCTTCAGCTGCACAGATATTAGTATGAACTCATTTCGTATACAGATGCTGGTAGTGAAGGGGTGAGCATTAGTGATGAACGAATAGCAAAACATTTGGGTTACGATTATTCTAACTGAATACTTTTTACTATTCGGGTATTCATCTCAAATATTGAACCAAATGCAAGTCAATGGGGAACTCAAATAGTTTTCTGGAGGATTCCCCAGAAAAATATTCGAGTTCCCTGGTGTCTTGCATGTATTTGAGACAAATGCCCGAATAGTAAAAAGTATTCGGTAGAATATTCCGAACATGAATATTTCACTATTTGATCATAACTAGTCATCATCTGTGTCCTCCAAGGAGTTCCTACTTATCAGAACAATCTCCTACGGAAGGCATGACAGACCTTCCCTATATATACATATCTTTGTTTATTTGTTTTACCAGGACAGTTACTGTAATAGAAAATGCATCTACATGGGTGGAGTTCTTGTAAGAGGTCAACAACTGCAACACTATATTTCTGTACAGTGCATCAATGTTGGGATTGGGAACTGGATGCAACAGGAACCTCGACTTGGTACAATCACATCATGTTGTAAATCTATGTAATAGTGCTTCAATATGGGCAGTGAATGCAAGCTAGAGTAGTGGGAGTTGCTCTCCAGCATACAGCTAAGCGCACACCACCGCAAGATGAGTTTGGATAAGACTGCATCCTTCACCCAGCTGTAAAGGGGTGGACATATTGTCATGTTCCACATTGAAGTCCTGAAGACCTATCAGATAGGTCCCAGAGTGTGACATAGATAGACTAGAGGTCTGGTTAGTAAGCAGAGCCAAATTATGTGGGTGGCCCTAAGATGAGAGGAGACCATGGCAAATGATTGTGAGATCCAGTATACTAAAAGAGAGAGTGATAGCGTTACACAGTGACCTATTGAAGCCAGGTAAGAGTACTGACAAAAGACTAAATGACTGAGTGAAAATGGGTTCAGTTAGAGGAAGCCTAGCAGAATGGCCCAGAGTTTATAACTCCGAAAGGTAATACGAAAAAGAATGTTAGACAAAGGGAGTGCCTCATGCGAGAGTTCCCTAGGCATCAGGAAGCTTTAAGCTAAGTTTGTCCATATCATCAATTGATCTCTTTAAAAGGGGAAAAAATGACTTTCATGAACTGTGCTGTGGTGCTAAACTGGGTTGTGGTGAAACTAGTGAAACTATTGGATACTGGAAAAAATGAGGTGGAAGAAGTGAATATGCTGTGTGTAGTGATACTCTGTGTTAATGAAGGAGCTTACAAGAAGACGTGTCTGCTATCTCTTGTAGGTAGGTAGATGCCATCAAGTGATTGTGCAGTAAAGTACCATTTATTAAGAACTGGTGGTCTCTCTTATTGAAGTGGTTATCATCTACTCCTCACATAATGCGGTCTTCAAGGGCATAACACGCCCGCAGTACCATTCCACATGTCCAGCCACGACTCTCATCTTCATGTTACATGCTGTGGGGTTGGAGATGGAGTACCTCACCTACAACTAATGCCCCATGCCACATAACACAGCCTCCACTATGTCTTCACATGACAATGACCACCCCACTGACATTTGGTAGCACTCAGATCACGCTGTACTTTCAAGTACAACCATGCGATGAGTGTGCTGACTGTGTTGTAACAGGAGTCACGCTCCAGTGCACTAGCGAGTGCGGCTTCAAAAGTGTCAAGTCCCCCTTTATTGGCCCCAGGGGCATATTAAGACTAGCCAGGGCCCCTTGCTGTTTAGAAGGCGAGGGCCCCCAATCCCACCTCAAAGTATCATGTAACATGTCACATGCTCATCTTTTGGTAAATCATGTGTTCGGCCATGTAATTAACACACAGGTGCAGAACCATAAAAGAAAAAAATGAAAAAAAAAGTGGCATACGTAGCACAACGCACATCTTTTTTCCCCCGTATACACATTGCTACACATAATGCTAGATAGATAGATAGATAGATAGATAGATAGATAGATAGATAGATAGACATAGAGAGAGCAAGGGTGGGAAATTAATTTATCACAGCCCACAGTATCACAGCAGGGGGCTGCATGTAGAACCCCAGTACTAAAGCAGGAGGCCGCATGCAGTAACCAGCACACAGCAAGAGGCCGCACATAGCACCAACTATTACAGCACGATGCCCCACATAGCCCCAGCACACAGCAGGAGGTTGCACATACCCCAGCACACAGCAGGAGGCCACGCATAACCCACAGCAGGGCGCTTCACATAAACTCCAGCACATGCAGAAGGCCGCATATATCCCCCAGCACACAGCAGGAGGCCACACATATCCCCACAGCACACAGCAGGAGGCCATACATAGCCACCAGCACACATCAAAAGGCCATACATAGCCCAGCACACAGCAATAGGCTACTGTTGGCAGCAGATCATTCAGGATACTTTCAAGTGTGTTGATAACAGAACAGAGCTTTAATCAGCAATAAACAGGTACAGATATGATAAGATATGTATATTCTTGATTCACAAAGCCTAAGTTTCTCTGTGCAGCATCAGCAGGCTGCTTCTCCTCTTATGCGCACACACACAGGAAACAGAGTACAGTCACATGGTCTTTCCTGTGTGTGAGCCTCTGGTAGCCTTTTTTTATTTAACTTTTTAGACAATGCACAAACCTAGCAATAGAACACTTACATACACAGGAATGGAGTTGTTGCACTAAACATATTCCAACACCCCACTCAACAACTACTTATTCTGTTAATCCCATTGCGGTTCTGAAGTCCTCAAACTTGGCCCTTGGCAATGGTTTTGTCATACCATCAGCTAACATCTTGTCAGACTCGCAATAAGCAAATTCTAGTACACCACGCTCCACTAAGTCACGTAAGTGGTGATGTTTTATGTCAATGTGCTTAGTCCTTGCACTAATCTTCTCACTGCTGGCAAGTTTAATACATCCTTGGTGTCCTCATAAACAGAAGTGCTCCTACTGCTTGTCTGTAATTCTCATTCCTGGACATTTGACGAACCTTTGGCTTCTGAGAGCTCTTTTTCCTTGCCATGACTGTGGCTCTGGTTCAGGAAGTGTTCTGACCATACAGTGTTGGACAAAAGTATTGACACCCCTGCAATTCTGTCAGATAATACTCAGTTTCTTCCTGAAAATGATTACAATCACAAATTCTTTGGTATTATTATCTTCATTTAATTTGTCTTCAATGAAAAAACACAAAAGAGAATGAAGCAAAAAGCAAAACATTGATCATTTCACACAAAACTCCAAAAATGGGCCAGACAAAAGTATTGGCACACTCAGCCTAATACTTGGTTGCACAACCTTTAGCCAAAATAACTGCGATCAACCGCTTCCGGTAACCATCAGTGAGTTTCTTACAATGCTCTGCTGGAACTTTAGACCATTCTTCTTTGGCAAACTACTCCAGGTCCCTGATATTTGAAGGGTGCCTTCTCCAAACTGCCATTTTTAGATCTCTCCACAGGTGTTCTATAGGATTCAGGTCTGGACTCATTGCTGGCCACCTTATAAGTCTCCAGTGCTTTCTCTCAAACGATTTTCTAGTGCTTTTTGAAGTGTGTTTTGGGTCATTGTCCTGCTGGAAGACCCATGACCTCTGAGGGAGACCCAGCTTTCTCACACTGGGCCCTACATTATGCTGCAAAATTTGTTGGTAGTCTTCAGACTTCATAATGCCATGCACATGGTCAAGCAGTCCAGTGCCACAGGCAGCAAAGTAACCCCAAAACATCAGGGAAACTCCGCCATGTTTGACTGTAGGGACCGTGTTCTTTTCTTTGAATGCCTCTTTTTTTCTCCTGTAAACTCTATGTTGATGCCTTTGCCCAAAAAGAGAGAACATTCTTCCAAAACATTTTAGGCTTTCTCAGGTAAGTTTTGGCAAACTCCAGCCTGGCTTTTTTATGTCTTGGGGTAAGAAGTGGGGTCTTCCTGGGTCTCCTACCATACAGTTGCATTTCATTCAGACGCCGATGGATAGTATGGGTTGACACTGTTGTACCCATGGACTGCAGGGCAGCTTGAACTTGTTTGGATGTTAGTCAAGGTTCTTTATCCACCATCCACACAATCTTGTTTTGAAATCTCTTGTTAATTTTTCTTTTTTGTCCACATCTTGACACTGCGCACGGTAGACACAGGAACATTCAGCTCTTTGGAGATGGACTTGTAGCCTTGAGATTGCTCATGCTTCCTCACAATTTGGTTTCTCAAGTCCTCAGACAGTTCTTTGGTCTTCTTTCTTTTCTCCATGCTCAATGTGGTACACACAAGGACACAGGACAGAGGTTGAGTCAAGTTTAATCCATGTCAACTGGCTGCAAGTGTGATTTAGTTATTGCCAACACCTGTTAGGTGCCACAGGTAAGTTACAGGTGCTGTTAATTACACAAATTAGAGAAGCATCACATGATTTTTCTAACAGTGCCAATACTTTTGTCCACCCCCTTTTTTATGTTTGGTGTGGAACTATATCCAATTTGGCTTTAGGACAATTATTTTTGTGTTTTTTTCATTGAAGACAAATTAAATGAAGATAATAATACCAAAGAATTTGTGATTGCAATCATTTTCAGGACGAAACTGAGTATTACCTGACAGAATTGCAGGGGTGTCAATACTTTTGACCAACAATGTATAAGAAAGACGTCTAGCTGGGATACCTTTGTTTGGTCTTTCTGATCTCCTGACTGGAGGTTGACTTGGTTCTTCTGATTCTTCCTTACTGTCTTAAGAGATTATCCAGACTTCAGTGCTTTCTTTTTTAGTGTCTGAGTTTGGTGATTGAAATTCTTGTTCTTGTTTCTTGGCTTGAATGACTGTTGCAACTTCATGGAATTTGAGCGAAACAGAGTTCTCATGAATCACTACGTCTCTGCTGATTGTTACTGTGTTGGTCTCTGGGTGCAGGATTCTGAATCCCTTTTGAGTTTTGCTATAGCCCACCAGGACGTCTTGCTTTGCATGTGATTCCCACTTGGAACGTTTTTCTTTGGAAATATACAAAAATGTTATGCTTCCAAATATCCTGAGGTGATTCAGGTTAGGCTTCTCGCAGTTCCATAACGCATATGGAGTTTTATTTGTGGCTTTACCTTGAAGATAGCAAGCTGTTATGATGGCTTCTCTCCAATACGTTGTACACTCCCTGACAGAAGTTATGTCACTTATCTATGTTATGTAAATAAAAGCTTATAACCTGATGTTAAATTCATCCATTGGTTGTATAAATTACTCTTTTGAAAGCTGAAACCCTCCCAAATTTGGTTCAGGTTAAGAAAATAAATTGGCATCAATGCTGAAGTATAGATCATTTAATGAACACAGAATGGTCAGATTTTTGCAAGACATAAGTTTTGTCGCCCATAGAAAATAATGTGATTTTCAAACAAATAATTAACTTAAAATACAAATATATGTTGCATAACATTGATGAATGAAGTTGTGGTGCTATTAGAGTGATATTTAATATTCCTGTATATGTAAGTGTTCTATTGCTAGGTTTGTGCATTGTCTATAAAGTTAGATTAAAAAAACACACTCCCAGAGGCTCACACACAGGAAAGACCACGTAACTGTACTCAGTTTCCTGTGTCTGTGCATGAGAGAAGAAGCAGCCTGCTGGTGCTGCACAGAGACACTTAAGATATGTATATTCCTGATTCCACAAAGTGTACCATATCTGTACCTGTTTATTGCTAAATAAAGCTCTGTCCTGTTGTCAACACACTTGAAAGTATCCTGAATGATCCGCTGCCAACAGGTTATGGGCCCAGCGTGACACAGAACCCCAGCATGACGCAGAACCCCAGGAGTGATACAGAGCACAGAATGGTATAGAAGAGTAATACATCAACAGAAGCCCAAAGCAAAAGCAGCACAGAGCAGCAGGGATGTCCACAAGCAGGGATCACTGCAAGTTCTCAGTGCAAAGTCTCACCAATCAGAATTATCAATCCTGGAAATTCAAGGTAAAGATGCTGTTCATAAGCGAAGGTACGTGAAAATATACGCAGGAACAAGTGCTTCATCCATTACCAGATGATTGGCTAGAGAAGGATCAGAAAGTACTATCTCCCTTAGTGTAGATGATGATCAGATTGTGCATATATGCCAAGTGTGCAACTGCAAAAGAGATGTGGGATGAATTACAGAAAGTGCATGAAATATCAAATCTCAGCAATAAGCTTTATCTCATGAGAAAGCTGTATCAGTCTAAGCTAAATGATGGCCAGAATATGCAGGACTTTATAAGAAACACTCTAGAGGTTGTGGAGCATCTCTGGGATATTGGAGAAGAAATTAAAGACTTTCATGTTGCTGCACTACTATTAAGTGGTCTTCCAGAAAGTAATGACACAATTGTCACTGCACTAGATGCACGGCCAGATGATGAGCTCACAGTAGATCATGTCAAAGGCAAGCTTGTACATGAATTCAAGCGAAAAACTCACAATGTAAGCAGCAGCAATGAATCTAGAGCAGAAAAAGCATTAAAGACACAGGACATTCCTAAAAATAAGCGCAATCTAAGAGAAACTCGTGAATAACTGTAAAAACCCAGCCACATTAAAGCAAACTGCAGAATTTGGAAAGCAAGAATGAGTCAGCTTAAAAACCAGAACAGTGATCAAAAGGTGAAAACAGCTGTGTTGAAGCTGCATTTAATACCAGTACAGGCTCATCTACAAAGCATATATGATGTATAGACTCTGGTGCTAGAAGCAATATGATGAATAACAAGGATTTCTTCACTGACCTTGATGAAAGAAAGTCAGAAAAGGTCATCTTAGCTAATGGTCACTATATGACTTCAGAAGGAGTAGGAGACAGCTACCTCCACTGTCCAGTTTCCTCAGCACAAAGCAGAAAGATCCCAGTAAAGGATGTTCTCTATGTTCCCAGTCTTGAAATCAATCTTCTGTCAGTAAAGAAGCTTACACAAAAAGGGAATGTAGTTACTTTTAAGGACAACAGCTGCATTATATCAAAAAAGGGTCACACTCTTGCAGAAAAAAAAATCCAAAATGAACTTTATCAGCTAAAATGCAAAGAAAGAGTGTACAGTGCTAGACAAGATGTGCAAAAGAACTGTATCCATGTATGGCACAGATGTCTTGGGCACAGAGACCCAGAAGCAGTAAGGAAGCTAGGTCAACTTGCAAATAGTTTTGAAATCAAGCAATGTAGTCAAATGATGAAGTGCACTGTCTTAAAAGGGAAAATGTCTAGAAAATCCTTTCCTAAAGTAAGCACCACCAGATCTGCACAGCCACTGGATTTGATACACACAGATGTTTGCGGTCCAATGAATGTTCAAACTCCAAGCAAGAAGAGATATTTCGTCACATTTATTGATGACGACTCCAGATATACAGTCGCCTACCTGCTTCACAGTAAGGATGAAGTTCCACAGAAACTTGAATATCTTGCCATAGTGTTTAACAAATTTGAAAGAATGCCAAAAGCCCTGCGTGCAAATAATGGGACTGAATATACAAGTGGTAAGGTGCAAACATTTTGAAAAAGAATGGAATCGTGGTACCATTCCATACAATCCAGACCAGAATGGCATTCCATAGAGAAAGAACCACACTCTCTGTGAAAGTGGAAGAAGTATGTTGTTTGATGCGAATCTACCTACAACGTATTGGGGAAAAGCCATTATGACAGCTTGCTATCTTCAAAACAGACTGCCAGGTTAAGCCACAAATAAAACTCCATATGAGCTATGGAACTGCGAGAAGCCTAACCTGAAGCACCTCAGGATATTTGGAAGCAAAATGTTTATGTATGTTCTGAAGGAAAAATGTTCCAAATGGGAATCACATGCAAAGCAAGTAGTCCTGGTGAGCTATAGCGAAACTCAAAAGGGATACAGAATCCTGCACACAGAGACCAACAAAGTAACATTCAGCAGAGACGTAGTGATTCATGAGAATTCTGTTTCGCTTAAATTCCATGACGTTACATCAGTCATTCAATACAAGAAACAGGAATCTCAATCACCGAACCAAGAAAAAGAAAACAATGAAGTCTGGATAATCTCTTAAGCCAGCAAGGAAGAAACAGAAGAACCAAGTTAACCTCCAGTCAGGAGATGGACTAAACAAAGGTATCCCAGCTAGATGCCTTTCTTGTATGGTCAGAACACTTCCTGAACCAGAGCCATAGTCATGGCAAGAAATGCAAAAACTGCCTATCCACGAGAAGCAGAAGTGGATAAATGTCGCTAATGAAGACATGGAGTCCCTTCACCAACTCCAGACATGGGAGTTTACAGAGCTACCACAAGGAAAAAGAGCTATCGGATGTAGAGGCAGTTCAACAGATGACAGTGAGACATTTTGACATCAAAACAGCCTTCCTACATGGTGATATTGCAGAAGAATTGTACATGAACCAACACTAGGGATATATTAAAAAGGGTGAAGAGCACCTTGTTTGTAGAATGCTAAAATCTCTCTATGGACTTAAGCAGTTGGCAAGAGCATGGAATTCAAAAATGAACAAAGTTTTGATGGATGAAGGATTTAAAAGGTCTCAAGCTAATCCATGTTTGTATACGACCATTGTAGCAAAGGAATGGATGTATGCTCTCCTATATGTAGACAATGTAATCATGTCTCATTGAGATGAAAAGGAAATTACAAAGCTAGGTGAAATTCTCAACCATCACTTTGAAACTAAGAACCTTGGAAATGTGACATATTATTTGGGAATCCAAATCCAGAGAGAGGAAGATGGGAGTTTTCTTCTCAATAAAAGTTCTAAAATTTCCACACTCCTAAACCAGTTTGGACTGTCAGAAGCCAAAGGTGCGTCAACATCAAAGGATACATCCTACTAAAGGCCCGTCACACTTGGCGACGGGGCTGGAGATGTCAGTGGCGACTGGCAGGTGCGTGCATGTTTTTGGGGCCCCGCCAGCGTCGCCATCCCCCATCTACATGGAGCGACATCTCCAGCGCCGCGCCGGCAAGCTGACAGGCGGCGTCGCCACTGGGGTGTCTGAAAACCCCAGCAGCGATGCAGGACAATGGGAGCCTACGGCCCCCATCGCCTGACAGGTCTCCGGTGGCCGGTTACATGGGGCGAAGTATGCACATCGCCCCAGATCGGTCGCTTGGTTTCAGAGTACTGCTCCGAAACCAGGCGACCTCTCGGCTGCACCGACATCGCCCCTTTACATGAGGCGATGTAGAGCCGATGTCGCCGCCGATAGGCCACGCCCCTACATCGCCTATGTAATTGATGGCGGCAATGTCGTTCCGTGTGACGGGGCCTTTAAAGTTGGAAGGAGAAGAAGATTTACCAATGAGAGTTACAGACAAGCAGCAGGGGCGCGTCTGTACATAGCAACCACAACTCGTCCAGATATTACAGACGCAGTTGGAATTCTCTGCCGACGTGTAAGCAAGCCACGCCAAAGAGACTGGAATGCAATTAAGATAATTCTACAATATCTTAAGGAAACTCAAAGGCTAAATCTTAAGATATCTGCATCAGGAGATCTCACTCTTAGGGCCCCTTTACACGCGGCTACATTTCTAGGGTGGCTACAGGTAACTTACTGGATGCAGTGAAATCATGGAGACAAGGTTCTATCTTGTTGCTGTGTACAAATGGAATAATCTCTCCATGATTTCACTGCAACCAGTAAGTTACCTGTAGCCACCCTAGAAATGTAGCCGCGTGTAAAGGGGCCCTTAGAGATTATGTGGATGCAGATTAGGGTGGAGATACAAGTGATTGCACATCAACAAGTGGTTACTTGTTTAAGTTAGGATAAAATTCAATTTCTTGGTCCAGCAGAAAACAAGTGTCAGTCACATTGTCTTCTACAGAAGCACAATATGTGTCAGCTGCTTACGCAAGTCAAGAAGTTATTTGCTTGAAACAACTTTTGGAAGATTTCAGCAAGCCACTAGCTCAGCCAACAGTTATATATGAGGACAACCAAAGATGTATTAAACTTGCCAGCAGTGAGAAGATTACTGCAAGGACTAATCATATCAACATTAAATATCACCACTTACGTGACTTAGTGGAGCGTGGTGTACTAGAGTTTTTTTATTGCGAGTCTGACAAGATGTTAGCTGATGGTATGACAAAACCATTGCCAAGAGCCAAGTTTGAGGACTTCAGGACCACAATGGGACTAACAGGATAAGTAGTTTTTAAGAGGGGGTGTTGGAATATGCTTAGTGCAACAACTCCATTCTTGTATATGTACTGTAAGTGTTCTATTGCTAGGTGTGTGCATTGTCTATAAAGTTAGATTAAAAAAACACACTCCCAGAGGCTCACACACAGGAAAGACCATGTGACTATACTGTTTCCTGTGTCTGTGCATGAGAGGAGAAGCAGCCTGCTGTTGCTGCACAGAGACACTTAAGATATGTATATTCCTGATTCCACAAAGCCAATCATGTCTGTACCTGTTTATTGCTGATTACAGCTTTGTTCTGTTGTCAACACACTTTGAGAGTATCCTGAATGATCTGCTGCCAACAATTGCCCTCACTATAATCCACCTATGATTGACCCAAATCTAATGCTTCCATTGCAGTACACAGGGGACAACAAGGGTCTGTTTATTGATACATATTCCAGTCATTATTATCTTCCTGGAGTGTAAGTGTGTGTTAGACACTGCACAAAAATATGACATGAGTGCTAGCTGAGCTCACTAACTCTGGGAACAAGTAAGCCTGCTGCATGACATAAGGACATGAGGACACAGGCTGACCCTTTCATTGACAGCATCAGTGCTCCAAATGGGTTTGTACCACTATCAAGGCAGCTGAAGGCAGGCAAACAGCTGGAGAAAAGAAGGGGTTTGGAAGCCACATACATGTAATTTTGTATTTTTTTATTTTTATGCTGGATTGAAAACAAATCCCTCAAAGTGATTTGCAAAATTTCTTTATTTTCCATACTGCACAATCTTAAAACAACAATGAAAGCTTTGTTACTTTTTATTTGTGTATGGCTACCAAATCCAAATCTATTGTATTCAATACTTGTTGACAAGTGAGATAATGTCAATTGTTCTTATTAAAGGGATCCTGTCACCCCCAAAACACCTATAAACCTATTAAAACCTGTCCCTACAGCATATTAATACTTTCCCTACACTCCTTTTACCTCCTAAATGCACATAATGAAAGTGAATAAAAACGTTTTTACAGTACCTCATTACTCATGATAATGAGTGACTATGCTATTCATAGTCACTCATCCAGACTGCCCCTCTTCATACTATCACGCCTCAATAGGCGTGATCTTCATCATGGATTCAAACTGCAGCCTCTCTGCGCGCCTCCCCGCTGTGTCCTGTGTCTGCCCGGCTTCAGCGTGGGGCTGTATGACGCGACCCGCGTCATTTCCGGAGCCGGGTGACGTCGTACAGCCGCGCCGCTGTGTCAGCTTCAAAATGCGCACTGCGCATGCGCAGTGCGGGAATTGAAGCTAACAGCGGCGCGGCTGTAAATACGTCACCCGGCGCCGGAAATGACGCGGGTCGCGTCATACAGCCCACGCTGAAGCCGGCAGACACAGGACACAGCGGGAGGCGCGCAGAGAGGCTGCAGTTTGAATCCATGATGAAGATCACGCCTATTGAGGCGTGATAGTATGAAGAGGGCAGTCTGGATGAGTGACTATGAATAGCATAGTCACTCATTATCATGAGTAAGAGGTACTGTAAAAACGTTTTTATTCACTTTCATTATGTGCATTTAGGAGGTAAAAGGATGTAGGGAAAGTGTTAATATGCTGTAGGGACAGGTTTTAATAGGTTTATAGGTGTTTTGGGGGTGACAGGATCCCTTTAAACAGGTTGTCTAATCTAAAATGACAAGTCTGCAGTCACTCTATATAAAAGCAGACTAAGGACCCCTTTACACACTGAGACTTTCCAGCGATCCCACCAGCAATCCGACCTGGCTGGGATCGCTGGAAAGTCTCTCTGCAGTCGCTGGTGAGCTGTCAAACAGGCAGACTCACCACCAACCAGTCAGCAGCGACATCGCTTGAAACCAGGGTAAACACTGGGTAACTAAGCAGCGAGCTCTGCTTAGTTACCCAGTGTTTACCCTGGTTACTAGCGTCCTCCCGCTTACAGCTGGGCTAAGCGGGAGGACGCTGGTAACCAGGGTAAAACACCAGGTAACTAAGCAGCGCATGCCACCTAACCACGGACACGTGGACAAGTGCTTGTGGCAGGGCCGGTACATCTCGCTGACAGCTCACTGGGTTAATATTCTGGAAGCCAGGACCCAGATTTCCCCACGCGTTGGAATTCCACACTGCACATGTTGGTCAGGATTTGTGAGCAGAAGAGGGCAGTTGTTGAGTACCAGCATCAACTAGGCTGTCGGTATACGGTTCAAACTCCACACATAAGACCTCAGGAGTGGACATGGATGTCCGACATATGTACCGTCCTCCAAAACTTTGAGGACTCCACCAAGATGGTGAGCAGCGATGATGCCATCATTAGCGTTACCATCCCGCTTCTCTGTCTTCTAAGATGCTCTCTGCTCAAAATCAAACACGATGCATTGCAGGCGGAGCACGATGACTTGCAGCAAGAAACCGTACTGGGTGATTAGACACAGCCCAGCCTCATTTCATCCCAACGTGCATTGGAGGACTATGACGAGGAGGAGGAGGATGAAGAAATGGAGCTACTTTCATGCGGAATTGACGGTAATACATGCACAACCGTCAGACCGTCGGTTGAGCGTGGATCGCCAGAGGACAGGGGAGAGGAGGAGAAGGAGGAGGATGAGGCCATCATGGCCAGTCATGCTGTTGGTGAGGACCCTGAAGTCTTGCCTGTTAACAGTCTGGCGCACATGGCTGACTTTATGTTACGCTGCCTGTCTCGTGACCCTCGCGTTATCAACATCTTGGCGGACACTCATTACTGGTTGGTGACACTTTTAGACCCACGCTACAAGGAGAACTTTATTTCTCTTATTCCCAAGGCGGAGAGGTCTACAAAAATGCTGCAGTACCAGAAGGCCATAGTCGCGAAATTAGTAAAAAAAATTCCCTTCTGAAAACGCTAGTGGCAGAGGTCACGATTCGGTGGACAACCAAGGCGTCCGGCCGAGAGAGGCACAAGTCCAATCCAGCAGAGGTAGGGGAACACTCTCAAAGATCTGGCACACTTTTCTCAGCACCTCCCGTACCATAGGCCCTGAGGTGCGGGGTAGTGTCACAAGGACTGCAAAGTTTGCCAAGATGCTGAGGGAGTACCTTGCCGATCGTACTAAAATGCTCCGAGACTCCTCTGTGCCTTATAATTATTGGGTATCCAAGCTGGACACGTGGCAGGAATTGGTTCTCTACTCCTTGGAAGTCCTGGCCTGCCCTGCCGCTAGCGTTTTGTCAGAGCATGTTTTTAGTGCCGAAGGTGGAATGATTACAGATAAACGCACCCGCCTGTCAACTGAAAATGCTGACAGGCTGACTCTGATCAAGATGAACAAGGGTTGGATTGGGCCTGACATCACCACACCACCACCAAATGATAGCGGAATTTAAATTTTGTGCCAGTAGATTGCCATGCACCTCCGCACACCCACACATCGGTATACACTTCATGTCTTTGGCTACTTACTGTACTGCTCCTCCTTCTCCTCATCCGCCACCATCATATGATCAGTGTGACCGTGGTTCATGATGCCACAAAAACATAATTTTTTGACATCATATTTGATGATGATGATGACCCTAACCGTTCAAAAGTTAGGCATTAGTTTCATGTATACCCCCCAGGGGTAAATGATTTAGTCTATGCTTACAGAATGGGCATTACAAGTACAGGAGACCCGCTCCTTTGTAATGGGTACAATTTTTAGAGGCTCTCCTCCATGTTTCTTCCCAGGGGCATCGCAATGCCTCCCAATTTTTGGCAGCCCTTCCTAGGGCAATCCTACAAAGACCCACTTTCTTAAAATGGGCATATTATTTAAAGAGGCCCTCATGCACGTCTCTATCCAGGGGCATCTGAGTGGGACACAATTTTTGGCTTCCCTGCATAGGGCAATACTACAAAAGACCCACTTGCTTAAATCGGGCACATTATTTAAAGAGGCTCTCATGCACGCCTCCATCCAGGGGCATTGTGGTGCCTCCCAATGTTTAGCAGCCCTGCCTAGGGCAATCCTACAAAAGACCCACTTACTTACAAAGGGCACATTATTTAAAGAGGCTCTCAGGCACGTCTCTATCCAGGGGCATTGTGGTGCCTCCCAATGTTTAGCAGCCCTGCCTAGGGCAATCCTACAAAAGACCCACTTACTTACAAAGGGCACATTATTTAAAGAGGCTCTCATGCACGCCTCTATCCAGGGGCATTGTGGTGCCTCCCAATGTTTAGCAGCCCTGCCTAGGACAATCCTACAAAAGACCCACTTCCTTAAAATGGGCAAATTATTTAAAGAGGCTCTCATGCATGCCTCTATCCAGGGGCATTGTGGTGCCTCCCAATGTTTAGCAGCCCTGCCTAAGGCAATACTACAAAAGACCCACTTCCTTATAATGGGCACATTATTTAAAGAGGCCCTCATGCACGCCTCCATCCAGGGGCATCAGAGTGCCTCCCAACTTTTGGCTTTCCTGTCTAGGGCAATACTACAAAAGACCCACTTGCTTAAAATGGGCACATTATTTAAAGAGGCCTTCATGTACTTCTTTTCCCAGGGGCATTGTGATGCCTCCCAATTTTTGGCAGCCCTTCCTAGGGCAATCCTACAAAAGACCCACTTCCTTACAATGGGCACGTTATTTAAAGAGGCCTTCATGCACGTATCTATCCAGGGGCATCAGAGTGCCACACAATTTTTGGCTTCCCTGCCTAGAGCAATACTACAAAAGACCCACTTCCTTATAATGGGCACATATATGTGACCAGCCGAAGGGCGAGAGCCCGAAACGGTCCGTTGTCACCCTCGGCACCCCCTCCCTGCATCTGTGCTATGTCCCTGCAATAAAAGGACACCGCTGATTCATCTACACCTCGGTGAGTGCCGTCTTTTCCTTCTTTGGTATCATTACGGACTTTGTCTTTGTGACTGGCACCCCTTGGTCTTGTGCCCTATGCCCACTGACAGCAACAATCCGCTGGCCTGTTTGGAGTGGTGCCCCGGCCTATCTATAAACTAACATTATTTAAAGAGGCCTTCATGCACGTCTCTTCCCAGGGGCATGGGAGTGCCACACAATTTAAAAAAAAAAAATCTTTCATATAATCCAAAAAACTAACATACACCGGCTCTGTCTCACAAGTGAGTATGAGCCCTTAGTATTTTTTCCGTGAAAATCCATTTTGGTTTCATTTTATAACGTTTTCTTGACAGTCCGTAAAAGTGGCGTAATAGTCTGACAACATTGTTCACAGCAGTGACCTTGAGGTCTGAAATGCTTACAGAAGTCTTCCCCATGCTGTTCCCATGTCATTTCAGCACTGTTCTGATACTTTTGTGACATTTTTAGGGTTTTTCCATGCTGCCGGGGGTCATGCCAGAAAAATATTTGGGTCTTCCATAGGATAACATTGGGCTCGGTGCTCGGGCCGAGTACACGAGTATCTTGGGATGCTCGGCCCGAGCTTCGAGCACCCGAGCATTTTAGTACTCGCTCATCTCTACCCCTTATTAAAGCACCATCTGGTGGATTGATCCTTTCTTTTCTCCTCAGGAAAACCTGTCTGTTATCGACTGCCTTTCCTAAGGCCACATCTGAGACATGTCCGAAATCCTAAGCCCTGAGAAGGGAAAGAAATGCAGCTTGTTTTGGAAGCCATATCACTAGGCTTTGAGTCAGATAGCTCTCCAAGCAGACTTAAAAAGAGCATTATTCCTGGCAGCGAACCTAACTGATTCATCTGAAGTGTCGGCCAAAAAAATTTGTTGTAATCCCAAACAACGGTAGGATTTAGGTGGGTAGGGAACTCTTGGGGAGTTGTCCCTAAGATGACCCTCCAATTCATCTAGCCAGACTTTTATGGATCTAGCTACAGATGTAGCAGTGATATTTGACTTTATATTTGCTGCTAAGGCGTCTCAGTTCTTTTTGTCAAAGACCATCGGCCCTTCAAACCTGTATTGCTTTTGTTCTCCACCATAAGTAGGAATAAGGCCTGTCTTATGATACACATAGAAGACCCAATAAAAATGGGGACCATTAAAACTAACCCTGAGGTAATGGTACCATTTACATGACCCTGGGGTGATTTGGAGGGGCATCAGAGTGTGATGAATGCTTCATGTATAGCACGGCCTGGCACAGTACAGCTTAGAACAGCAAGGTATGGTATAGCACAGCTTGGCCTGGTATAGTACAGCAAGGCACAGTATGGCACAGCACAGCATGGCACGGCCCAATAAAGCAAGGCACAGCACATCATGGCACAGCACTGCCCAGCAAGGTACAGCATGGTACAGCATCGCACCGCATGACACAGTACAGCAAGGTACAATATGGCACAGCATTGTACAGTACAGCATATCACTACATGGTACAGTATGGCACAGGCTAGTGCAGCATGGTACAGTAAGGCACGGCACAGCATGACACAGAAAAAATATGGCACGACCTAGCATAGCACTGCATGGCCCAGCATGGCAAAGCACAGCATGAAACAGCATGGTACAGCAGGGGCCCGCACGTCCCAACATGGTACAAAGTGGCACGGTGTCTCTGTATGGTACACCATGGCACGGTAAGGCACAGCATGGTATCATATGGTACAGTACAGCATGGCACAGTATGGTACATCAATTAGAAGGAAATCCCAGCACTCTCTGTTTCTTCATGCATTTGAAATTTTATTCCACATGACAAGTTCTACGACATCACGAATAAGGGGTACGCAGACCCCATGGCCTGACGAGTTTCGAGCGTCACTGCACGCTCTTATTCTTTCCTTCTAATTGATATTACTCAGGTGGAACCAGCCATCATTCCCAGGCACCTACACTTAGAGGATATACTGGTGAGGCACTATTCCCCTTCCCCATTCCTTGGATGTACAGTATGGTACAGCATATCACAGCATGAAATGGCATAGCATGGCACAGCTTGGTATCGCATGGTAGAGCACAGCATGGCACAGTATGGCATGGCATAGCATGGCACAACATGGCATAACATGGTACAGCACAGCATGGTACAGCCTGGTACAGCTGATACAGCACGTTACAGCATGGCACAGTATTGCATGGTATGGTACTGCACACCATGGTATGGCACAGCAGAGAATGGCATCACATGGTACAGCATAGCATGACACAGCATGGTACAGCTTGGTACAACACGGCACAGCATGGTACAGTACGGCACCGTATGGCACCGCATGGTACATCACAGCATTGCATAGCACAGCACGGTACTGCCTGGTAGTGGATGGCATAGCCTGCCTGACACATCATAACATAGCCTTGCACTGTCTGGCACAGCCCAGCTCTTACACTCAGGCAGATCAGGTCCCTCTGCCATGGTCTTCTGCTCCTCTGGCGTCCACAGCCGATCTGCACTTGAATTTCCCATGTTAACCGCCTACCGGAAGTGCGTCACCTGAACTTCCGTTTCGATGCCGGGCAGTCCCCGAAGTCAGGAGAAGCTGGGCCCACCCGGAGCAGGATTCCGAGAGCCCCAGCGTACGGAAGTATATATCCAATAGAGTTTTTACCAGGCTATTTGCACTCCCAGAGGTCGATGATCCAAAACTTCTTGCAATTCATAAAGGGTTTTTATTATTTCTCAAGAAAAGCACATACAACGTGTTTTGACAGTAAAAAATGTCTTCCTCAGGTATATTGTTAAAAGTGTTCCAAAGTTGTGGATAGCTTTATAGGAAATAGTATTACCGTATATACTCGTGTTTAAGCTGAGTTTTTCAGCCCAAAAATTGGGCTGAAAAGTCCCCCCCTCGACTTATACACGGGTCAATACGGTAAAAACACTGAGGAGGTTGGGGGTGGGAGGGCTTTTAACCTCTTGTGCTTCCTGTCCCTACAGAGGATATGGGATTACTCCTTCTATGGTGCTGTCATGGGGACGTACTGGAAAAACGCATTGCACACAATAGCACACGGATGCCACACGGATCAAAATATGGATGTCACTCTTCCAACTCTCCTGGATGAGAAATGGATGGATTTTTTTAATGCCACTGTGTCCTTACCCTGGATAAATTCCTTGGGAGAATCTAGTTTCCAAAATGAGGTCACTTGTGGGGAGTTTCCTCTGTTTAGGCATCTCAGGGGCTCTCCAAATGCAACATTGTGTCAGCTAACCATTTCAGCTAATTTTCCATTCAAAAACTGAAATGATGCTCCTTTCCTTGCGAGCCCTTATGTGCATTCAATCTGTTGTTTTCGGCCACATATGTGGTATCGGCGCACTCAGGAGAAATTGTACAACAAATTTTATGGTAAATTTTCTCTTGAGAAAATGCAATATTTGAGTCTAAAGTGACTTTTTATTGAAAAAATAACATTTTCATTTTTTCCTTCGACATTGCTTTAGTTTCTGTGAAGCACCTGAAGGGTTAATAAACTTCTTGAATGTGGTTTTGAAGGGTGCAGTTTTTGGAATGATGTCACTTTTGGGTGTTTTCCGTCATATACGCCCCTCAAACTCCCTTCAAATGTCATGCGGTCCCTAAAAAAAAGTGTCTTTATAAATTTTGTTGGAAAAATAAGAAATTGCTGATGAACATTGAACCTTTCTAACTTCCTAACAAAAAAAATTGTTTTGGTTCCAAAATTGTGCTGATGTAAAGTAGACATGTGGGAAATGTTATTTATTAACTATTTTGCGTGCAATTAATCTCTGGTTTAACGGTCAAAAACTTAAAAGTTTGAAAAATGCAAAAAATGTTTATTTTTTGCTAAATTTCTGATTTTTTTTTTTTTCTTTATAAATAAATGCAAAAATTGTCATCCTAAATGTACCACTACCACGAAGTCCAATATGTCATGAAAATACAGTCTCAGAATCACTGGGATCCATTGATCTGAGAACTTGCTATCTACCTTATGGAGAGGAGTTTTCCTGCAACCATAAGAAGACAGTTAAGTAGGGAAGGAGATTTAAAGCCACATCCCTCCTCTAGGAAATATGCAAATTTGCACTTCAGTAAGGAAGTGGATCTGGAGTTCATCCACTTCCTTACTGAAGTGCAAAATTGGGATCCATTAAAGCATTCCGGAGATCTAACCTCACTAATCAGAATTGCAAAAAATGGCCTGGATAAGAAGGGGAAAACAAGCTGGCTGGTGAAGGGGTTAAGGCTATGTTCACACTGTGTGTTTTTGATCCATTTTTTTAGATCTGTTTTTGCAGTGAACGCATCACTTACATGGAATCCCAGCAAAGTCAATGAGTTTTCACTTTTACTGTTCAATCTGTGCTTTCATGACCTGGTGTATTTTTCTCCTTGAAAAGTGATCTACAAAAAGAAGGAGCTGTCAATTACGGGTGCGCTTTTGTGATCCTCTACTACCATTGAAACCATTCTGTTTGGGCTAAAATCTGCACAAGAAACAAATGTAGCCAAAATGGATCAGAAACGGATGATCTGTTTCTGATACATTTTGTTGAAAAGCCGATCCAGATTTCCAGCTGAAAAATAGAAAAAAACGCACAAAATAAAACGGATCAAAAACGCACAGTGTGAACATAGCCTAATTTAACCTCTCCAAAAGTTTTATACATAGTGACCAAAATGTCATATGGACCCCAAAATGGTATCTTTGTAAACAAAATCTTATTGTGCAAAAACAAAAAAGGATTTCCAAAAAAAGGCAAATAATAAATGTGATGGATACCTATGCTGGAGAATGTAGGGGGAGTTGCCAAAAATATTCTATGTTGTCAGACATAAAAATATCAGCTCTTATAGTTAGTGCTCATGTAATTTTTAAAACATTTAATTAATTAGGTGCATCAAAGTTTTTTTCTACTGCATATATCACCTGAAGCTTTGACTATTTACATATCGTCTCATTACAATTCAGACATCTCATGGTTTCTGGCATAACCCATCTCACAAAAATTATAAATGTCAAATAATTAAAAAAAAAACATTACCTTGTGCATGCTTACAACTTTGATAATCTTCCCTGGTTTTGCTTTGTGTAATAATGGTAATCACTGAAGCCACTTACATACTCCATGAAAACTGTCAGGAATAAAGAGGACCTAGACACTGGACAAGGTAGGGAGTGGATTGTTCTAGGAACCGGGGAGGGCGAGGAGGCATATCCTGAGCATAATTGTTGACATTGTTCTAATTTAACCATTGGCATGACTATATTTACGTGGCTGGAGTTGTATGGCGCTCAGCTGATCACTTCATGCTTCTAGGCAGTAAAGAATTTGGCTTTGGTCATTCTCACTACAAATAACAAAAAGGTGACTGAAGGGGAAGACCTTTCAATGGTTTATCTATCTCCCTTTCGCTACAGTTTATGTATAAAGCAATCTACAAATCGAAAACGTGAACGTTACAGTAACTTTATAACTCCTCCGTTTTGTTAATTTTTTTACTGATCCAACCGGTATAAAAGTCCCAACTATGTAATCATGTCATTCTGCACTACACAGCGACATCTAAATGCCTCACTGCATTAAAGAGGCTCAGCTGAGCTAAAGGACGCGTCCGATGAAACGTTTGTTGTCTGTTTCCAATGGCTACCAGTAAAACTGTCAGTGCATCTGTAGCCTACATCACAGGCTGTAGCCGAGGAAGGAGAATCTGTCACAAGGCTCCTCCATTTGTCCTGCTGGAGATTGATATGCTGTATAATCAGTAACATTCTCCGCTTACTCACTACCACTTCATTTGTCGGAGACAATGGAGGCCAGTCATTGACTGCGCTTTGTATTGCTAATGCCTGGATGGCTGGTATAAATGGTGGTACTGCTGTGTTAACAACTCCGACAATCTTCTTCATATGTTTTTCTCCTTTCAGAATATCCCTTCCATTGCCGTTTTTTCCTTACCGTACATTATGTACAAATATGATTAACTTTTAATTGCAATCCTTGTCAATAATAATGTAACAAGAATTAAGTAGGTGGGTAAATGTACAGAAAGCAAAACATGGCAGCAGGCCGTAGTATAGGTGTAGCGAGTATGGTTATCAAATTGCACTATTAAAACAGGTTTACAAATACAGACAGGCCCTTTGTTAAATGTGTACATTTCTTTTAATATTCATTTCTAAAAAAAAATTTATTAAGAAAATTCAACTGCTTCCCAAAAAATTACAATAATAAATGTTAGGTTTTTAAACATCTAAAAAGCCGGCTTCAGGGCACTGTAATGGTGACGAAATATACAGGTGTAAAATATGACTAGTAAAACAGATGTGTAAAGAAAAAAATGTTTATGACATGCACATTTTGGGAGGCAGATAATTGCAGATGCCTGGATTTGGCGTAATATTTTTTAGTATTTTTTGAAAAAATATTATTCCCACCTTCACAAAAACAGTTGCACATGAAATACAAAAAATCTTGCTTGTGACAAGCAAGACACCATTGCTGTGACAAGCAAGCACATCTGTGACAAGCAAGCACACATCGCTGTGACAAGCAAGCACGCCATCACTGTGACAACAGAACCTAGTGACAAGCAAGCACGCCATCCTGTGACAAGCAAGCACGCCATCACTGTGACAAGCAAGCACAGCATTACAGCGCAACCATCACTGTGACAACACAACTCACGTGACAAGCACGCCATCACGTGAGAAGCACGCTTCGTGACAGCACAGCACAGTGACAGAGCACGCCATCACTGTGACACGCAAGCACGCCATCACTGTGACAAGCAAGCACGCCATCACTGTGACAGCAAGCCATCACTGGACAACAGCCCATCACTGTGACAGCAAGCACCCATCATTGTGACAAGCAAGCACGCCATCACTGTGAAGCAAGCACACCATCGCTGAATGACACCAATTTTAGATTTTTTCTTTCTTCTGCAAAAACTATTGTGCTGCCTTGCTGTTTTATTCTAGTGCATTATGTTTAAAGAAAAAAAATTATAATTGAAATTTAAATGCAGCAGGACAAATGGCATGTACAATAGATTATGATCAATCAGAGTGTCCAAACTGCTGCTGAGGTTACCTCTCCTAGCTCTCTATGACCCTATCAATTGATTTTCTTTATTTTTTATTTTTTTACAGAAAACTACACTCATCTTCTTCAGTTCTATACATTACTGTTCTAGGGTTTTCCCTTTGTATCTCTGTTGCTGAGCTGTGAGCACTGATGTCCTCTCACTATTCTGAAATCACCCTAAAATAGATGTTCTATATAAGCATTTATACAAGCTGTGATACTCCATCTTGATTGGCTGAACTACACCATGTAACGTGTGATAGCTGCACATGCCTAAAGTCAGCAAGTTGGGCTCCCCCTACTGTGCTGGAGTGGAAGGTGTTGTTTGTAGGTGGTACTCTCTGTGGAAATCCAGCTGTGCACTAGGGAAGCTTGTGGTTACCTGTGGGAGCAGGGCACCACATAAGGACCCCACACCAGTGGTGTAAATAGTCAGATGGGTTCTGGTGAAAGACTTAGGCTGGTTTCACACTGCAGTTTCTCCACTGATTAGTGTCCATTCAGCTTGTGTGCCAAAACCAGGAGTGCTCCAAAACCCAGAACAGATGTCAATCTTTCAATGATACTTTTTCTCTGCAAGTTCCTCTCCTGGTTCCTCTCCGGGTTTTGGCACCCAAACACTGATGGACACTGATCAGTGAAAAACTGCAGTGTGAAACCAGCCTTAGATCTGCCCCCTAACCCATTACCATCTCCCTTCCTGTTGGTCAGATGTATCAGCCTGTGTTGCTTCCTTTACCCCTTCATTATGTGTAATGTTCCCCCATCCTGTACTAACATCCCTTATTCTGGTCTCTTCCTGGTATACATGCCCCGATTCTGGTATTTATGTCCCCCATCCTGGTATATATGTACCTCATCCTTGTACACATGTCCTAAATCCTTATACATATGTCCCCCTTCCTGACAATTCCCTTCTGAATACAATTCCTGACATATGTATACCCATCCAGATGAAGGATTGCCGAAATGCGCATTGGGCGCGCGGTTTTCAAGGAGTGTGGACTTGGAGGTCTTTTATAGCATTTAGGAGTAAATGCCTGCACTAATACTACCTATTCTGGCTTTCTTTTGATATGCACAATGTGTATATGATAGTATACTGTGCTACCTATCACCATATATGGGAGTTATAGATGGTGCCCTAAAGTCTTGCAATTTGAGTGTTTTTTATTTAATGTGGGAGTACTGAACTTGTGAGTTAATTAGTCTCTCCCCTGGTGTATATCCCTGTGTAGCTCCTTATCTCTCTTACTAGGGACCCTAGTTACCCGCTATGTACCTTGGATACCAGCAGGTGAGCGGAGAAGGCTGGTAACCAAGGTATACATCGGGTATCTAGGCAGCGTTTGCTGCCTAGATACCCGCAGTTTACCATGGATACCAGCCTGCTCCCGCTAACCACAGACTGGCAGCAGGAGCAAGACATTGTGAAAACGATATTTAAATCATTTCCACGATGTCGCTGGTCCACTGATCGCTGGTGAGTTGCCTGTGTGACAGCTCACCAGCGATCAGCCGTCAATGTCGCCTGCAATCAGATCGCTGACGACATTGACGTTTGTGACGGGGCTTTACACTCTGTTCATCTATATAGCACATACCATTGGGCAATTATTGTGGGACACGCAGTGTAACCCATTACACTTGTGCAGAACATTTTTAGGCCGGGATTAAAGGTTAAATACTCCCTATTGTGCTATATGTATATTCAAGTACTGTTCTATATATCATCAATCTGTTGATTTCTCCTATTGTCGATTTTGTAATTTTACAATTTTGTATGATAACTCAGCTCCCTCTCTTTGTAAAGTTTACCTTTCTGCTGGAGTCATGACACCACTACCTGTCCTGAACAATTAATAAGTTTTCACTTTGCATATATTTTGGGACTATAATCACATTTTTTTCTTTTGCTGTACTTGTAAATTAGCGATTTGTTCCGAATTACAGATAATCCTATATCGTCCCACAAACATAGATTACCATATATACATAGCATTGTGTATGTATATGGGTGTAATCCTATGCATCTATGATGTGGTACATGTGGCTGTAATTTTTGCTGTTAATGTACCCATCCTGGTATATATGTTCCCTAACCTTAGATATTGCCCCCCTTCAGTGCCCATCTTGGTACATATGTTCCTCATCCTGTTATATATGCCCCACATTCTGGGCCCACACTGGTATAAACCTTCCCATTCTGCATTAAATAAAAATAAAAAAAAACATCATATACTCACCTAATCTAGGATCCTGATGGATCCAGTGTTGGCTGGTCATCGCGCTGTCATTGCACACACAGAACATCAGAGTCACTATGCTGGGACTCTGATGTCCTGTGCATACGCTCTATGTCTCCCTGCTCTACTGTAGAGATTAACTAAATCAGCATATTGTATATGATGATATAGTTAAAAGTAACAGTAGCTCTGGGTGGGCCCCTGAGATCGCATTGTGGTACTGTCATGTGAATTGTGTCCTACATCTTTATACATAATGCAGAATGTAAAATTTGTAATGTAATGTTGTAATACGTTATAATGTATTCATTTATAATGTATAATACTTTTATATGTGAAGTTTGCCAATAGTTTAAGTGTTGGGATTAGCCCTCAATGGGTGATGTTAGCATCAATAGAGAGCGACAGTTTCCTGTGGTGCTTGAGATAGGGCCCAGGGTGTGACCAGACCTATGGTGTGAGAGGCTGCATGCAGTGCATGACCTGTGGCAACAAAAAGGAGAAAAGAAACTAAAGTGAGTTAGAACGATCCTAAAGTATTGACAGAGAGAGAGAATGTGAGACAACGCTGAGTCTAGAGAAGTGACCCCAGGCAGAAGGATCTGGAGGACAGCAATATAGTGACAAGGTCTCAAGTCTAAAAAAGTAACAGGCCAGGACAGACTGGTACATGATTGGAGTCAACTTTCTTGACCACAGTCTTAAGTATCTGTGGGCATAACACTCTTAACTAGCACTATTGGCAAACACCCTACCCCCTTCTCTATGGGGAGTAGAGATGTAGATATGAAAGCATCTGGGAGCACAAGGCTCGACTCTAGCCATAATGATTGGACCGCCATACCAACTCTTCTATGACGAGAATAGACATGGATTCGTGGAAAGGAAAATTGACTGCCACAAATTTGGCTGTTATGAAATATAAATTTCTGAAAAGAAAGCAAGCAAGATAGTCTTATCTGATTAATAATACAGTGTAATTCTGGAAAGATTTACCTTTGGTGGTTGTGAACAAATATTATAAGGACAATAGATAATCACATTATTTGTACTAGTCTATGGGTGTAACCAGAAAAGCACCATAATTCAGCTATGTTTTACCTCTAACTGAAGTCAGAAAAAATGCCACAAAGTTCCAAAAATGCTAAATCTTTATTTAATCAACTAACATGGACAGATTCGAATAGACAGACCCATGGCCGCCATCAGACCCTTACAGATCTTAATCATTAAGGGGACAATCTTTGGAGTGGGCCTGGCTATAGGGGGCCCGGGCGACCTAGTGGGGGAATGGCCATTGGAGCAAGGAGGCCCGCCCCCGAAGCCAGCATGCGGCTCTTTGAGAGCAGATGTCGGATCGGATGATCGTTCTCAGTCTCATACAGACACACAGGCTGGCTGGCTGCAGCTGCACAGCCTGAGCCTGTACACACACACACAACAGCAGCGCCAGCCACCCGCTCAGACACACAGTGCAGGGGCCCGCCCACTCTCCCTCTTGTGAGTGAGAGGCACAGTCGCACAGTGGTATAGTATTGTATTATTGAGTGGGGGCCACCCAAGTCCTCAGGCCTCACTGGCACTTCACAGAGGGCCACTCAGACCCACCCACTACAGCCAGGGCCCGGCCCCCCACACCTGCCCACCCAGGACAAAGAGTGAAAGAGAGGCTTGGATCACCGCATTACGGTAAGACACATGGCCTGCAGGAGAGGTGAGGGGGCTGGCCCTGATCTCCTCACCTCTTCAGCAGCTGCGGCACAGCCACTGGCAGGATGCAAGACTCCACTGAAGTCACAAAGCTGCTGGTGGTGGTGAATATACTCCTCTGTCTCTCTGTCTCTTGCTCTTTGACTGTCTTATCTGTCTTTCTGACTGTGTGTCCTCTCTCTGACTGTCTTTCTCTCTGACTGTCTTTCTCTCTGACTGTCTTTCTCTCTGACTGTCTTTCTCTCTCTCTGACTGTCTCTCTCTCTGACTGTCTCTCTCTCTGACTGTCTCTCTCTCTGACTGACTGTCTCGCTCTCTGATGGTGTCTGTGTCTCTCTCTGACTGACGGTGTCTCTCTCTGACTGTGTCTCTCTCTCTGACTGTCTGTCTCTTTCTCTGACTGACTGTCTCTTTCTCTGACTGACTGTCTCTTTCTTGACTGACTGTCTCTTTCTCTGACTGACTGTCTCTCTGACTGTCTCTCTCTGACTGTCTCTCTGACTGACGGTGTCTGTCTTACTGACTGTCTGTCTGTCTCTCTCTCTGACTGACTGTGTATGACTGTGTCTCTCTCTCTGACTGACGGTGTGTCTCTCTCTGTCTCTCTGACTGACGGTGTCTGTCTCTCTCTCTGACTGACTGTCTCTCTGACTGATGGTGTCTGTCTCTCTCTCTCTGACTGATTGTGTCTGTTTCTCTCTCTGACTGATGGTGTGTCTCTCTCTGACTGACTGTGTCTCTCTCGGACTGACTGGGTCTCTCTCTCTCTGACTGTCTCTCTGACTGTGTCTCTCTGACTGTGTCTCTCTCTCTGACTGACTGTCTCTCTCTCTGACTGTCTCTGACTGATGGTGTCTGTCTCTCTCTCTCTGACTGACGGAGTCTGTCTCTCTCTCTCTGACTGACGGTGTCTGTCTCTCTCTGACTGTCTTGTCTTGCGCTCTCTGACTGTCTTGTCCTCTCTCTTTTTGACTGTGTCTCTCTCTCTCTCTGTCTCTCGGTCTCTGTCTTTAAAGATACATGAACTAGGAACCCCAGGTAGCAAGGAATTCTAAAGAGAATTTTCTTACAGACCTGTTTATTATTATTACTAGCTGGGTGCCCGATGCACATGCATCGGGATTCTAGCAGTGCGAGTCTCTGACTCGCAATGGCCGCTTCGCGGCCAATGCTTCGCGCTGCTAAGGCGACTCGCCATGCCCGCTGTGCGGGCATAGCGAGTCGCCTTAGAACTGCTCGCAATGGCCGCTGCGCGGCCAATGCTTCGGGCGTATCCACATGACCACGCTGACTCGCAGCGCGAGCGGACTCAAAAGGGGCAAAAAACCCATTTGTGATTATATAATAGATGATTTTCCACTACGCGTTTCAACAACAGCCTGTTGTCTTCATCAGGTGAGGAATAAACACGTAGTGGAAAATCATAATAATAATAATAAACAGGTCTGTAAGAAAATTCCCTTTGAGAGTTCCTTGCTACCTAGTGCTCCTAATATGACCACTCAGTTCATGTATCGTTAATTTCATTGTTCTCATCCCTGGAATTGTAGCCAGAGCAGATTGGAGCTATCAGAGAGCTCTCAACAGCCTTTAAGGACTTTGCATGATGAAGTTCCGTTGACGCGGACGTCAGGTGATTGGGATCTCGCACATGACCACACCAAGAAGGACGAGGCCTAGGAGCGGTCTCGCAGCAGCCCACGGTCCTCTACCGCCATGCAAATACTGATGTTGAGCGAGGGTGCACAACCGAAATAGGTGAGAGGCAAAACCTTTTCAAGTTGCGCCTCTCTATTTTTATTTTGTCTGTCTGTCTCTATCTATGTCTGTCTCTCTGTCTGTCTCTCTGTCTGTCTGTCTCTCTGTCTGTCTGTCTCTCTGTCTCTGTCTGTCTGTCTCTCTCTGTCTGTCTGTCTGTCTCTCTGTCTGTCTCTCGTCTGTCTGTCTCTCTGTCTCTGTCTGTCTCTCTTGTGTCTGTCTCTCCGTCTGTGTCTGTCTCTATCTCTGTGTCTCTGTGTCTCTGTCTGTCTTTCTCTCTGTGTCTCCGTCTGTCTCTCTATGCCTCGGTCTGTCTCTGTCTGTCTCTCTGTCTCTATCTGTCTCTCTGTCGTGTCTGTCTCTCCGTCTGTCTGTGTTCTCTCTGTGTCTTCTGTGTCTCTTCTGTTCTCTCTCTGTGTCTCTCTGTGTCTCTGTCTGTCTTTCTAAACAGCACTATACTCTATATACAGGTCCACACTGGATGCTGTATCTGTGTATCTATATACTGTATGTATATAGTGTGGACCTGTATATACAGTAGAGTGCTGTCTGTGTATACAAGATGTACAGCCGGCAGTTTCTGCATACGGCCAGCAGTCTCTGTATATACGTCCTGCAGCAGTCACTAATGTGCATACAACCGGCAGCAGTTTCTAATGTGAATATGTCTCTCAGCAGTCACCAATGTGCACAGGTCCTGCAGCCGTCTCCATGGTGTATACGGGCAGCAACAGTCTCTATTACGTATTCTCTCTTGTGTGTATAGCCCGCAGCCGTCTGCATTGTCTATACGGCCCGAGGCCATCTCCATTGTCTATATCAGGGGTCCCCAACCTTTTTTGCTCCGGGGACCGGCGTCAAGCAAGATAATTTCTCCGAGGGCTGGCGGGGGATGTTATAGGGGGCGTGGCTTTGATCATATGGGGTGGGGCCATGTAGAAAGGGTGGGGTTTAGTATCCTGTTTCCCCGAATGATGCATTACATCTTATTTGCAGGGAATGTGTTATTTCTCTATCCCCTTGCAGCCCCAGCCTCCTTCTGCAGCCCCAGCCTCCTTTTCCAGCCCCCAGCGTCCTCTTTCAGACCTCAGCCTCCTTTTCCAGACCCCAGCCTACTGTTCCAGCCATAACCTGCTTTTCCATCCCCCAGCCTCCTCTTTAACCCCCCAGCCTCCTCTTTAACACCCCAGCCTCCTCTTCCAGCCATAACCTGCTTTTCCATCCCCCAGCCTCCTCTTTAACCCCCCAGTCTCCTCTTTAACCCCCCAGCCTCCTCTTTAACCCCCCAGTCTCTTTAACCCCTCAGCCTCCTCTTTAACCCCCCAGCCTCCTCTTTAACCCCCCCAGCCTCCTCTTTAACCTCATCCTTCTTTTTAACCCCCCAGCCTCCTCTTTAACCCCCCAGTCTCCTCTTTAACCTCATCCTTCTCTTTAACCCCCCAGCCTCCTCTTTATCCCCCCCAGCCTCCTCTTTCAGCCACAATCTCCTCTTACAACACACACACACACACACAGACACACTTCGTTCACCAACCCTTCCCCCCCCCCCCCGCACCTCCTGCATCACGTCCTCGCTCTTCTTTTCCTCAGAGAAGCCATCAGCCAATCACAGTGCAAAAGCCACTAGCCAATCAGGGCCTGGCTGCTGCACCGTGATTGGCCGATGGCTTCTCCTTTAGTTCTATTCACAGAGCTGAGGAAAAGAAGAGAGGGACGTAATGAATGATGCAGGGGGCGGTGACCTCTCCGGGAGCCGCCGCAGAGCTCAGCTTAGCTGAGCACACTGTGTAGTGCTGGTCTGCGGCTGTGCGGACCGGCACCCAGACCCCAGCGGCCCGGTCCTGGGCCACTGCCCGGTGGTTGGGGACCCCTGGTCTATATGGACTACAACCATCTCTATTGTGTATTCTCTATTGTATATACAGCTATTGTGTATTTAGCCCACTGCAGCCTCAAGTGTACGTGTGTGTAATATATAATAGAGAGAGAGAGAGAGTGTAAAAAAAAAAAAAGGAAAAACAGCACAAAAATATAGAAAAAAGTGGACTTCATTGCCCAATGGCGTGGTCACGCATTGGGCAATAAAGTGCCCTTTTTTCTATTTTTTTGTGCTGTTTTTCCTTTTTTTACCCTATTGTAAGGAACCGTCTGGATTGCTGGTTGGGAAAATTTGCACATAAATTGAGGTAATTTTTGGTGCTGTTCCAATTTTTCACTATAAATATATGTTTGGGTGGAGGCGAAGCATAAGTGGAGGCGGAACATGGGTGGGGACTGGGCGGAGTCTCAGGGGGCCCCAAACTTTTGGCAGTAAGGGGCCCCGAAATTCCTAATGGCAGCGCTGGACAGACCTACCACATAACCCAACCCTTCAAAACCTGAGGATAGACAGTGTAACACCTCTGTACCCCAAATACAGAATTGTTGTATAAAAAATCTTGCAAGGTTAGTAAGGGCATAATGCTTATCAAGAGAGCTTTATATGAATTATCATTTGTGAGTTAAATAACAAAAATAACCTATGAATGATTGACCAACAAAACCTCTTGTTAGGCAGTAATCCACTGACCTGACACACCACTGTCAGGCAGATGGAGCACCCAAAAGGGTCAGGGAGCCTAACATCACTGGCAACTTGTAACCAGAGATAAAGACACCTATATTAGTATTTATGGATCAGTGGAAAGAACAAGTTATACAATAGTTAAACTTCTATAGTAACAGAATTAGTATTCCAACATATACAAAAGTATAAGTATATTCCTTGTGACCAAATGCTCACTTAATATGGAGAAAGACAACCAGCTTCTGTATAACAACACATTAATATGGCACACTCACAAAGAACCTATGTATAGAATGCAAAATGACCCTGATATACAGACCTTGCAGTTTATGCTGCTAAATGGGGAGATCAGGGGCGCACACCAGCAGCAGATCCACTTGGACCAATAATATGTACATCAAGGATGAAAGGGTATAAACCCAGGCTGCCATCAATGAAGAATCAAAACAAGGGTCCGTATGGATCATAAATTATTTATTTTTCAACACGTTTCAAAGCCACCACGGGCTTCTTCCTCAGGACAAATCATCAAATTGGACAGTTGAGCTGCGCTGGGTTGTGCGGAGACTCACAGGACCAGTAGATTGGAAACAACCCAGAAGGAGCTGGAACTGTGTCTGAAAATGCTCTCTAAAACTGGCGTGTGCTGGAAGTCTTGTGCCCTTTATCTCATGTGTAACTTTGAAACGGAAAGACTGCAAAGTTTATTGTTTAAAGAGAACTGGTGATCTCCTTGTCAGCCTGAATAGCTGTTGTTCCTGGCCAGCCAAAGCGAAAGGTAACACAGCCCACATAACACAAGTCCATACACCCAGCCAGGACCACAACTTTCATGTTGCATGCTGGGGTGTCCAGAGTCATATTTGTGAGGACACCGGAGGAAAGTTATTGGACTCTCGTCAAGCTGCAAAAGTTTACTAAAAGAAGATCTCCAAAAAAGTTTGTACACAATTAATCCAGTCAGATTGATTGTGTGTGACACACACACCAGGGCCATGGGGTACTCGGAACCGGGTCAGGCGGTTCTCTGAGAAGGTCACAGTTTCCTGGCTCCATGTCCTGGCTGTGCCGTAAACGGGAGACATTTATACAGAATTTGGTTATGATGGCATCAGTGGTACTTGGCTAGGATGGCCGATGCTGCGGTGCAGGTCCACTGGGGCAGTGGTGATGCAAAGATGGTGTAGCTCCCCATGGGTGGAACGGGGACCCCAGGGCAGTTGACACAGTTTATGCAGGAAATAGGGAATGATGGGGTGCAGGGCTGAGGATGCGGAAATGACTGGAGGACACAAGAACTGAAGTTTCATTTACTTTTACTTGATAGTTGATGGTGCAGACGGGGCACTGGTAACACATGGTAATGGAGATCTGGGCAGCCGGGGAGCAATCGGGGATCCACCTAGCCAGGTGGGTTAAGAGGCCTTCCTTCTGCGCGGTGCTGTTTGGTCCTTGCTGCCTAAAGCTACGCTGTGGCCCTCTTCCTGCGTGTCTAGCCTTTGTCTGTATGCCAGGAAGCACAAAGCTATTACAGGTGTCGCCCCTCGGCTCCGGGCACTGGTATGCTGCTGTGCCGCCAGGTGTTTAGTGGGGCCAGGGGACTTGCATTCCTCTGCCTTCCGGATTTAGCTGCTGAGACTTCAGTACCCGAACAACCATGGACTCTGGCGTCCAGTTTCTAGCGCTTTCCTCTGGGGCGTGCTTGGTCACAGCTCCACTCCCTGAGTTCTCCTCGATTCCTCTGTTCTTCCTCTCACTAGCTCTCCACTTTCCTGGGACGAGCTCCAAATGTCTCCAGTACCCAGGACGTCTATACTCACATACTCTCCTGTTCTCTCCTGACATTCTCTCTAACCCCTCCCCCGGGCCAGAATTTATAGGAAAGCTCCCCTGAAACTGGGTTAAGGGTTCCCCTTCTGGTCTGGAGTCAAGACAAGTGTTGGATGCTGGTGTTACCTGACAAGGGGACCCCTTCTTGCTTCCAGGGCCATGACATCACCCCCTGGTAGGGAGGCAATGCCACTGTGGCAAACCGGACTCCTGGGGTGCCACATGTGCAATAATGGAGCAAATTAAAAATCATTAATGCCATCGCCAGGAGTGATGGATCACCAAAATCACTTCATCACAAGGAGTATAATAGGATTCGAGGTCACAAGGGAAGCCAAGGTAAACTCTAAGCCAGTTAATGCCTCTCTCACATTGGCTAATGTTAATGATCATGGGTCCATCAGACCTGTTTTGCAGCATTTAGTCTACGATGAGATATGATGGATTGAAGAATGATTTCTGAATTTAATGAGCAAATTCTAAAGGAAAATATCAGGACATCTGTCCATGAGCTAAATCTCAAAACAATATGTGTCATGCAGCAAAACAAAAGCCCAAAGCACATAAGTTATATTACTAAAGAATAAATAAAGAAGAAAATATTAAAAGTTTTGGATTGGCCAAGTCAAAGTACCAACCTTAATCCTATAGAAATGTTGTAAAAGAACCTGAAATGAGCAGTTCATGGGAGAAATTAATCAACAAAATAGAGTTTAAGGTGATTTGTACTGAGGAAAGGCCTAAAATCCCTCTAAGCTGATGTGCAGGACTAATCAACAACTACTGAAACATTTAGATCCAGTTATGGCTGTACAAGGGAATTATGTCAGGCACACGCATAGGTTCACATACTTTTTCCACTCTCAGACATAAGATATTGGATCATTTTCCACAGTAACGTTTAGGACTTAAGTGTAAATTTCATGTAGTTTTAAGTCAATATTTAGGCAGAAATATGTAAAAATTTTAAGAATTTACAAACTTTCAATCACAACTGTATAATGCCCACAAACCCCCCCCCTCACTTAAACATAGTATGATGCCACATAGTATCCCTCTACACATACAGTATGATGCCCCCACACTGCTTCACATGCAGGATTGCATCCCCTAGTGCTACCCCTCACAGATAGGGCTTAAAGAATACTCCCAGCCTCATTACCAAGTCAGTGGAGCAGACTTGCGTTGCTTTATGATGTATGAGGCTCAGAGCAGCGGGTGCCTTCATAATGATATAATCACACCTTCTGTGCCAAACCTCAGACAGCGCAAAAGGAAATGCTTAGGTCCAAAGGTGGAATTGTTTGGAGGAGTTGTTCCTTCTTGTTTTTTATTTATGGGCTCACAATCCTGGGATTCCCATGAGACTATGCATCTGGATTTTTGAATGGGGTACACGATGCAATATGGCCGCTTATCCGCCAATGCTTCGCGCTGCAAAGTCGACTGCCATGGCCTGCGCTGGGCCATAGCGAGTCGCCTTAGAACTGCTCGCAATGGCCGCTGCGCAGCCAATGCTTCGCGCTTATCCACATGACCACGCCGGGGGCAAAAAAGCCATTCGCAATTATATAATAGATTCACACTCCTTGATTAATTTTGTACAGCGCTATAATATGGTGTCAACACAATATCCAATATATTTCTATGTTTTCATATGGAGGTACACAGAGGGGAGAATAATGTGTCTCTTTAATTCGACCTATGGGCACTTTACATATACCTGTATGGAGTCCATGTACATGTGAATTGGCCTTTAGGGCCACTTTACACACACCAACTTATCTGTCCAACTTCTGAACAACTTACTGGTTGCAGTGAAATCAAGGACACATTGTTAAATTTGTACACAGCCACAAAATGGAGCAATGTGTCCATGATTTCACTGCAACCAGTAAGTTGTTCAGAAGTTGGACAGATAAGTTGGTGTGTGTAAAGTGGCCCTTATGGTGGGTTTACACGCCGCGATATCGGCGTCCAACTCCGACCCAACTCCGACAAAAAGTCACATGGGTCGCGAGTTGGAGCCGATATCGGGTGCGCGTTGTACTGCTTGACAGTACAACGCGATGCTGGAACGATGCCAAAACGATATCGGAGTTGAATAGCAAAGCTATTCAACTCCCCGATATCGCAAGGCCGTTGTACCAGCATCGCTGCGTGTGACAGCCCAACTCCGATGCCTACTCGCACCTCACCCATTAACTCCCATGTTAAATGGTCGTTACTGGGTTGGTGGGCGTAGACATCGGAGGGACGTTGTTTCCCGATATCGCAGCGGGTAAACCGGCGATGCGATATCGGGAAAAGGGCTGAAAAAATGCGCGCTCCCGCGGCGTTGTATGCGATATCGTCCCGATATCGGGACGTGTAACCCCACCATTAGTCTTTTACTAGGTGCAATGAATATAACAAGCTTTCTATGCATGCCTTTGCTAATTGCTAAAATCCTTGCAATCTGGTTTTGTGCTCCCAAGTTTCTCAAACCTGTCCTCGAGTGACCCTGCAAGCAGCAGTATCTTTCTGTACAAAATAACTAATGAAACACAGTTGTGAAACAACATACAAAGAGACAAACAGTAACAATATATTTTCGTTATTTCCTGAATGGGGTCAAACATGAGGACATTTTGGATGATCGTGTAGATGTATGAGATAATAAACATCCTATGAGACATATGTTTCAAACCAGGAGCAAAACAACAGACAATAGTTACAGCACGGACCGAAAATTATAGATCATCATCATCATCAAATTCAGAAATATGATTATTTATTATTATTTATTTTTATAGCGCCATTGGTTCTATGGCGCTTTACATTAGAAGTGGAGGTGACAAGGACAAATGCAGTACATATGAACAGTGAAGGCTTGCTGATACGCGATGGGAGAGGGCCGTGTCCACGAGGGCTCACAGTCTACAGTCTACAGAAAGAAACTTCTAAAGAAATAGTGCACTTGGGGAAATCAGCAACTACAGTATATGCTAGAAAAGGGGTCTCAAAATAATATTGTGTCTGAGGCCACTTAGATAAATTCTGTTAGTGAGCTGTTTGCATTTTTAAATTTCGACTGGGGCTGTGGGCACACATAGAAATCATTTGGCTCTATGGCAGAAGTACTGATTAAGCTCCCCGCAAAGAAAGAAAATTAAATAATAATATTCGTCCTGGTCACATACAGTGTTGGCCACAAGTATTGACATCTCTGCATTTCTGTCAGATAATACTTAGTTTCTTCCTGAAAATGATTGCAATCACAAATTGTTTGGTATTATTATCTTAATTTACCATATATACTCGTGTATAAGCCGACCCGTGTATAAGCCGACCCCCCTACTTTTGCCCCCAAAACCTGGGAAAACCTATTGACTCGTGTATAAGCCGAGGGTGGACCCCAGCACAGGTATACAGCCCCCAGCAGTGTGGTATACAGCAGCCCTAGAGGTATATACAGCAGCCCCAGTGGTAGTATACAGCAGCAGCCCCAGTGGTATATACAGCAGCAGCCCCAGTGGTATATACAGCAGCAGCCCCAGTAGTTAGTATACAGCAGCCCCAGAGGTATATACAGCAGCCCCAGTGGTAGTATACAGCAGCAGCCCCAGTGGTATATACAGCAGCAGCCCCAGTAGTTAGTATACAGCAGCCCTAGAGGTATATACAACAGCCCCAGTGGTAGTATACAGCAGCAGCCCCAGTGGTATACACAGCAGCAGCCCCAGTGGTATATACAGCAGCAGCCCCAGTAGTTAGTATACAGCAGCCCCAGAGGTATATACAGCAGACCCAGTGGTAGTATACAGCAGCCCCAGTGGTATATACAGCCCCAGTGATATATACAGCCGCAGTGGTAGTATACAGCAGCCCCAGTGGTAGTATACAGCAGCCCCAGTGGTAGTATACAGCAGCCCCAGTGTTATATACAGCCCCAGTGGTAGTATACAGCAGCCCCAGTGGTATATACAGCCCCAGTGGTAGTATACAGCCCCCCCATCAGTATACAGCAGCCCCAGAGGTATATACAGCCCTAGTGGTAGTATACAGGCCCCCCCGTCTTGTGCACAAACCTGTAAAAGGAAGAGATTAGTATACTTATCACTGTCCCGCTGCCGCTGTCCCGCCGCCGCCATCGCGCTCCTCCATCTTCTTCCGGTTTCCTCCTCTGTCGCGCAGACAATGACGTCATTGCCTGCGCCGACCGGAGGAAGCCGGAAGCAGACGGAAGAAGACGGAGGACTGCGATGACGGCGGCGGGACAGTATACTAATCTCTTCCTTTACAGGTTTGTGCACAAGGCAGGGGGGCCTGTATACTGATGGGGCGGGCCTGTATACTGTATACACTGTATACAGTGTATACAGTATACAGTGACTCGCGTATAAGCCGAGGGGGGGACTTTTCAGCCCAATTTTTGGGCTGAAAAACTCGGCTTATACGCGAGTATATACGGTAATTTGTCTTCAATGAAAAAACACAAAAGAAAATGAAGCAAAAAGCAAAACATTGATCATTTCACATAAAGCTCCAAAAAATGGGCCAGACAAAAGTATTGGCACCCTCAGCCAAATACTTGGTTGCACAACCTTTAGCCAAAATAACTGCGATAAACCGCTTCCAGTAACCATCAATGAGTTTCTTACAATGCTCTGCTGGAATTTTAGACCATTCTTCTTTGCAAACTGCTCCAGGTCCCTGATATTTGAAGGGTGCCTTCTCCAAACTGCATTTTTAGATCTCTCCACATGTGTTCTATGGGATTCAGGTCTGGACTCATTGCTGGTCACCTTAGAAGTCTCCAGTGCTTTCTCTCAAACATTTTCTAGTGCTTTTTGAAGTGTGTTTTGGGTCACTGTCCGCTGGAAGACCCATGACCTCTGAGGGAAACCAGCTTTCTCACACTGGGCCCTACATTATGCTGCAAAATTTGTTGGCAGTCTTCAGACTTCATAATGCCATGCACACGGTCAAGCAGTCCAGTGCCAGAGGCAGCAAAGCAACACCAAAACATCAGGGAACCTCCGTCATGTTTGACTGTAGGGAACGTGTTCTTTTCTTTGAATGTCTCTCTTTTTCTCCTGTAAACTCTATGTTGATGCCTTTGCCCAAAAAGAGAGAACATTCTTCCAAAACGTTTTAGGCTTTCTCGGGTAAGTTTTGGCAAACTCCAGCCTGGCTTTTTTATGTCTCTGGGTAAGAAGTGGGGTCTTCCTGGGTCTCCTACCATACAGTCCCTTTTCATTCAGATGCCGATGGATAGTACGGGTTGACACTGTTATACCCCAGGACTGCAGGGCAGCTTGAACTTGTTTGGATGTTAGTCGAGGTTCCTTATCCACCATCCGCACAATCTTGCGTTGAAATCTCTATTCAATTTTTCTTTTCCGTCCACATCTAAGGAGATTAGCCACATTGCCATGGGCTTTAAACTTCTTGGTGACACTGCGACGGTAGACACAGGAACATTCAGGTCTTTGGAGATGGACTTGTAGCCTTGAGATTGCTCATGCTTCCTCACAATTTGGTTTCTCAAGTCCTCAGACAGTTCTTTGATTTTCTTTATTTTCTCCATGCTCAATGTGGTACACACAAGGACACAGGACAGAGGTTGAGTCAACTTTAATCCATGTCAACTGGCTGCAAGTGTGATTAGTTATTCCCAAACCTGGTTAGGTGCCACAGGTAAGTTACAGGTGCTGTTAATTGCACAAATTAGAGAAGCATCACATGATTATTCTAATAGTTCCAATACTTTTGTCCACCCCCTTTTTTATGTTTGGTGTGGAACTATACCCAATTTGGCTTTAGGACAATTATTTTTGTGTTTTTTTCATTGAAGACAAATTAAATGAAGATAATAATACCAAAGAATTTGTGATTGCATTCATTTTTAGGAAGAAACTGAGTAAATTATCTGACAGAATTGCAGGGGTGTCAATACTTTCGCCAACACTGTAATAGCATATGTCACAACTTTTCTGCCCTTTCAAAGTCATTCTCCTTCTATTGAAGCCCAAAGATTCCCTTTTCACTGCACCCATAAAGTATATGAAGCCAACAATAGTGCCTCAAAAGCACTGTATGATACCCCCACAGTAAATTACTCCACAGTACCCTCCACACACACAGTATGATGACTCTACTCCACCCCCACTCCCCCCCCCCCCCAACTACATGACCACAGTATGGTGACTCTAAAACCATATAATCCCCAACTGTGACCCCCACACAGCCCTTCATGCAGTATAATGGGCTCCCTTTATTTGGACTGTGGAGACAATAGGGCGCCTTGCTAGTGGCAGCCCATTGCAGCAGCTATTATTTTGTTTGTTACAGTTTTGCTACAGTATTTGTACCTTTCCTGATGTCTTTTTGGACCTCTAATTTCAACCTTGGATCTATGCAATGTTTTTCATCTCGTGGATTGCGACGTTCCTGCACGCTGGTCTGCTGTGGGATGGAAAATGCAGCACACCCCACACTTTCTACTGCCGCTGGGCACACAGCATATGGTTTTCACCAGGATCCTCCACTACCACTCACAATCCCCTGCTGCAGGCACTTTGGTACCAATATGGTCCATCTCTGTCCATCTCGCTAATACTACCGATGGATGTATGCTGTTGCCCACAGCCTGTGTCAGTGATACAGCCATATGTGCTCGGCAGAGAGCACCGTATACAATATGCCACGGATAGGCCTCGTGGGATGGATGGAATCACTGATCGGATGTTTGTCCCTAGGTCTGTCGCTAAACGAGTAGTGTATTCAAGGAGTCGTCTTCTGGAACTGCGCAGGACAAAGTCTTCTCCAGCAGTTGCAATACCACATGTTCCACGGGAAATGAGGAGACCTTTCAGAGGTTGCAGAGCAGGCAAGAAGATCAAGTCCTGGAGGAGAAGGTTTAAACCTGCGGTCCCATCCATCATCATGGGTAATGTACGATCGCTTGGTAACAAGTCGGATGAACTGCTGGCTCTGAGTAAGACCCAGAAGGAGTTCAGGGAATGCAGTCTCATGTGCTTTACAGAAACCTGGTTGCATGAGGACGTCCCAGATTCATGTGTATCGTACCAGGGTTTCATATGGTTCAGGCTGACAGGGACAGAGTGAAGTGCAGTAAGAAGAAGGGTGGAGGAGTGATACTGTACATTAACAACAGATGGTGTAATCAGGGGCATGTAACAGTAAAGGAGAGACATTGTTGCCCAAACATTGAACTATTAGCAGTGGGCCTCAGGCCTTACTATCTGCCTAGAGAATTCTCTCTTGTTATTGCAGTGGTGTCGTATATACCACCATCTGCAAATCCAGAGGCAGCTGGGGAAGTACTGTCTGGGGTGATTGCCCGGCTTCAGACGAAACACCCTAACTCTCTGTCATTTCTGGGGATTTTAATCGAGCCAAGATCTCATTACCAAAGTTCTATCAATATGTCAAATGTTCTACAAGGGACAATTATATATTGGATCTCCTCTATGCCAGTGTTAAGGATGCTTACTCATCATCTGCATTGCCCCCCTGGGGAAATCTGACCACAACCTCATACTATTGTCTCCAGCATATCAACCAGTTGTCTGCAAACAACCAGTGACAATTAAACAGATAAGGAAGTGGTCTCCGGCAGCAGAGAAGGGGTTACAGACTGCTTTGATTGCACAGACTGGGAGGTGTTATGTGCCAGGGAACATAATGATGATGTTAATGAGGTTACCGGGAGAGTTACTGATTACATCAACTTTTGTACTGACAATATTGTACCTATTCATGAGATTCGGTGTTATGCAAACAACAAGCCTTGGATTACAAAAGAATTGAAACATCTACTAAACAGGAAAAAAAAAGCTTTTAAAAGGAAAGACAAGGAAGAGATGAAAATTGTACAGAGAGACTTAAAGGGGAAAATTAAGATTGCCCTGTGAAGCATTCAGAATTAAATTGGAAAATAAATTGTCACACAACAACTCCAGAGAAGTGTGGGCTGGAATAAAGCTATTGACTGGGTTTAAGGCAAGGTCAGATCAGGGGGGTGGGGGGCTGATCATGGCTAATGAGATGAATGAGTTTTTCAACAGATTCAACGATAAATTTGCAATGTCAACAGGGGAGAAGGCCGGGGAGCGACAAGCAATATCAACTGGGAGGAGGAAGTTGGAGACTTTCTTGATCTCAGAAAATGATGTGAGGGAACAGTTTAGTAAGCTGGTCATTGGTAAAGCAGCAGGGCCTGATGGTATCTATCCACGTGTCCTCAGAGTGTGTGCAAATCAGTTGTTCACTGTCTTCCAGCACCTGTTTAACTGGAGCTTACAATCACGAGAGTACCAGTTCTATGGAAGACTTCTTGCCTGGTGCCGGTTCCCAAGACTGCCTTCCCGAGCTCCCATAACGACTATAGACCGGTGGCCTTAACATCGCATGCGATGAAGTCCTTGGAGAGAATTGTACTTGCCTACTTGTGTCCGAGGGTGTCTGCTTTTATGGACCCCCTTCAGTTTGCGTATCGGCAGAGTCTAGGGGTGGATGATGCTGTAGCATATCTGCTACAAACAGTACATTCCTTTTTGGACAATGATGGAACCACTGTACGTGCCATGTTCTTCGATTTCTCCAGTGCATTCAACACCTTACAGCCACTATTATTACGTAAAAAGCTGGTGAAATGGCGGTTGATGAGGGACTAGTGAATTGGATCATTGATTACCTGTCGGACAGGCCACAGTTCGTAAGGTTGGGGGCGGCCGTATCGGATAGTGTTCGGAGCAGTGTTGGAGCCCCTCAGGGAAGGTGCTGTCGCCATTCCTTTTTACGTTATACACAGCTGATTTTCAGTATAAATCAGACCTTTGTCACCTTCAGAAGTACTCTGATGACTCAGTGATAGTCGGAGGTATTGAGAGAGGCTGGGGGGAGGAGGAATACAGAAGGGTGGTTTTGGACTTTGTTGACTGGTGCCAGGCTAACCATTTAGAACTCAACGTAAAGAAAACAAGGGAGTTGGTGTTGAGTTATGGAAGGTGCATGAAGGATTGCTTACCTATCACTATTGATGGTCAGGATGTGGAGATGGTGGAGAATTTCAAATATTTGGAGGTTCACCGGACAGCCAGCTTGATTGGAGGTGCCATATGGAGAAGGTTTGCAAGAAACGGATGAGTAGACTTTACTTCCTAAGGAAATTAAGGTCGTTTAATGTGTGTAGCAAAATGCTTGAAATGTTCTACCAATCTATTGTGGCGAGTGCAATCTTTGCTGCAATAATATGCTGGGGTAGTAGTGTGCGCACAGCTGACGCTAATAAGCTGAATAAACTTATCAAGAAGGCTAGTGCGGCGGTGGGTCTACAACTTAGGACTTTCGAGGGGGTATTAGAGGATAGAATTAATAAGAAATGTAAGGCTATAATGGCAACAATACACACCCGCTCTCTGAACTGTTTGCGAAGCAGAAGAGCATATTCAGCAAGCGTCTAATCCAACTAATGTGTAAAAAGGAAAGATACAGAAAATCGTTTGTTCCGACAGCTGTGGAGATGTTTAACAAATGTATAAGTGTTAAAGCGTCCCAAGACTACTGTATGTGAAGTTCTATGTGTATGGGGGGAATAGGTGAGGTACATGTACCAGTCTACCCACATCTGCTGTCCATATAGACTTATTTTGTAAAGTGTGAAATGTTCTTGATTTTGTTCTGCTGCTGTAATACTGTAATTTCCTCCGGGATCAATAAAGTTATCTTATCTTATCTTATCTTATCTTATCTTACATTGAGTGTAATGGCCCTCACAACGTTTCACACTGTATAATAGCCTCCACTAGCCTTCTGCACAATAAAATGGCCCCATACAGTCCTCCACACAGTATGATGGACTCCACACAAGCCTTCATTTAGAAACTTCATTTTGTGTCTACTTGTGTTATACAGTGTGAAGGTCATTATTATGAAGGGAAATTTGGAATCCAAACCTACAGCGCCCTGTGTGAAAAAGTGACAGTATTCCCCTTAAAGCATAAATTAACTGTAGTCTATCACATCTTTGGGAAGCGGAGTTCAATTTTCCTAGCCACACCCAGGCCTGATTACTGCCATACCTGTTCTCAATCAAGAAATCACTTAAATAGGACCTGCATGACTAAGGGCCGCTTTACACACACCAACTTCTGTGACCAACTTCTGAACGGATCTCTGGTTGCAGTGAAATCATGGACACATTGCTCCATTTTGTGGCTGTGTACAAATGGAACAATGTGTCCATGATTTCACTGCAACCAGAGATCTGTTCAGAAGTTGGACACAGAAGTTGGTGTGTAAAGCGGCCCAAAGTAAAGCAGACCAACAGATCTTGAAAAGCTGGACATTATGCCACATTCCAAAAAAAAATTAGGAACAAATGAGAAACAAAGTACCCGTATATACTCGCGTATAAGCCGAGTTTTTCAGCCCAAAAATTGGGCTGAAAAGTCCCCCCTCGGCTTATACGCGAGTATATACCCAGTATACAGCCGCCCGCCCGCCACCCCCATCAGTATACAGGCCCCCCCATCAGGATCCAAGGCCCCCCCTCCTTGCTCCGCAAAACCTGCAATGGAAAATCATTATACTTATCATTGTCCTGTCGCCGCCGGACCGCCGCTTCCATCGCGATCCCCGTCTTCTTCCAGCATCTTCCGGCTTCCTGTGGTCGCAGGCAATGACGTCATTGCCTGCGCCGACCACAGGAAACCGGAAGACGCTGGAAGAAGACGGGGATCGCAATGGAAGCGGCGGTCCGGCGGCGACAGGACAGTGATAAGTATAATGATTTTCCTTTGCAGGTTTTGCGGAGCAAGGAGGGGGGCCCTGGATCCTGATGGGGGGGCCTGTATACTGATGGGGGTGGCGGCGGGGCGGCTGTATACTACCACTGGGGCTGTATATACCTCTGGGGCTGCTGTATACTACCACTGGGGCTGTATATACCTCTGGGGCTGCTGTATACTACCACTGGGGCTGTATATACCTCTGGGGCTGCAGTATACTACCACTGGGGCTGTATATACCTCTGGGGCTGCTGTATACTACCACTGGGGCTGTATATACCTCTGGGGCTCTGTATACTACCACTGGGGCTGTATATACCTCTGGGGGCTGCTGTATACTACCACTGGGGCTGCTGTATACTACCACTGGGGCTGCTGTATACTACCACTGGGGCTGCTGTATATACCTCTGGGGCTGCTGTATATACTACCAATGGGGCTGCTGTATATACCACTGGGGAGGCTGCTGTAACACTGCTGGGGCCTGTATATACCACTGGGGAGGCTGCTGTATACCACACTGCTGGGCGCTGTATACCTGTGCTGGGGTTCACCCTCGGCTTATACACGAGTCAATAGGTTTTCCCACATTTTGGGGGCAAAAGTAGGGGGGTCGGCTTATACACGGGTCGGCTTATACACGAGTATATACGGTAATTGAGATCTATGAGTCTGGAAAATGTTATAAAGCCATTTCTAAAGCATTGGTACTCAAGCCAACCAGAGTGAGAGCCATTATACACAAATGGCAAAAACATGTAACAGTGGTGAATCTTCTCAGAAGTGGCCGGCTGACAAATTACCGTAATAGCACAGCGATGAATCCATCAAAGAGGTCACAAAAGACCCCATAGCAACATTCCAAGATCTGCAGGCCTCACTTGCCTCAGTTAAGGTATGTGTTCATGACTTTCCCCTATAAGAAGAGGCCAGCCAAAAATCAGCTGCATGGCAGAGTACCAAGACGAAAACCACTGCTGAACATAAAGGCTTGTCTCAGTTTTGCCAGAAAACATCTTGATGATCCCCAAGACTTTTTCGACAATACTCTGTGGACTGACAAGGCAAAAGTTAAACTTTTGGAAAATATATGCCCCAGTACGTCTAGTGTAGAAGAAGCAGCATTTCAGAAAAGTAACATCATACCAACAGTAAAAAATGGTGAAACAGGTCCATCTCTGAATGGCTTAAGAAAAACAAAATTAAGTGTTTGGGGTGACTTAGTCAAAGTTATGACCTTATTCCGATTGAGATGTGACATGACCTTAACCCCTTCATGACCCTGGAATTTTTAGTTTTTCATTTTGGTTTTTATGCTCCCCTGTTTTCAAGAGCCATAACTTTTTTATTTTTATGACAATATAGACATATGATGGCTTGTTTTTTTGCGGGACGAGTTGTACTTTTAGATGCAATCATTTATTTTACCATATAGTGTACAAGGAAATTGCAAAAAAATTCCACGTGCAGTGAAATTGCAAACATAGTGCAATCACACAAATGTTTTTTGCGTTTTTTAGCAGTCATGTTCTCTATATGGTAAAACCGACTAGATGGGGTGATGCCTCGGGTCGGTACAACGTTCGTAGATACCAAACATGTATACCTTTGCTGGTATCTAAGTGGTGACAAAATTTCTGACGTTTGGAGAAAAAAAAACACACTTTTTGCGCCATGTTCTGCGACCCGTAGCGTTCTCATTTTTCAGGATCTGGAGATGTGTGGAGGCTTAATTTTTGCGTCTTGAGCTGATCTTTCTAATGATACCATTTTTGGGTGTGCGCACCATTATGATCGCCTGTTATTGCATTTTATAGCAATGTTATGGTGACTAAAAAAAATGTAATTTTGGCGTTTGGACCATTTTTTCCGTTACGCAGTTTAGGGCGCTCATTAATTGATTTTATATGTTGATAGATCGGGCGATTCTGAACGCGGCGATACCAAACGTGTAATTTAATTTTTTTAATACTTTTATTGTGAATGGGGGAAAAGGGGGGGGTGATTTGAACTTTTATGGTTTTTTTTTTTTTTTTACAGGTTTTTAAAAACTTGATTTTTTAATTAATTCTCATTTTACACTGCCCCTTTAAGAGGCACCTTGCTGCACAGTCCGATCGCTTCTGGGAGATACAGATGAGCTGCAGCTCATCAGTATCTCCTAGAATTGCGGACGTGTTGTGGTTGGCAGCGCCTGCCAACCACAACAGGAAACTGCGCTCTGACAGCATCCGGTGACCCTGTCACATAAGCACCGGAGATCCCGCGATACTATCGCAGGATCTCCGATGCAGGCGGGGAACAACACGTTCCCTGCTGCGGTCGCCTTGGATCCCGCTGTCAGTGATTGACAGCGGTATCCAAGGGGTTAACAGCACCGATCGGATCCCGGATCCGATCATGCTGTTACCCCGATATCTCAGCTGATGAGATCAGCTGAGATGTCGGTACTTTGATGTGAGCTCTGAGCCGGAGCTCACATCAAACACCCCTTACCTGCCCATGACGTTGTACAACATCATAGGTCGGGAAGGGGTTAAAAAGGAGGTTCATGCTCATAAACCCTCTAATGTGGCTGAATTCTGCAAAGATGAGTGGGCCAAAATTCCTGCAAAGTTTGTAAAAGACTCATTGCTAATTATCGTAAATGCTTGATTTCAGTTGTTTCTGCCATTAGGTTTAAGGGGCAATCACTTTTCCACACAGGACCCTGTAGGTTTGGATTTCTTTTTCCCACAATAATAAAGGCCGTAATTTATAATTGCATTTTGTATTTCTGTTATCTTTGTCTAATATTTAAATTTGTTTGATGATCTGAAACATTTAAGTGTTACAAACATATAAAAGAATTAGAAGGAAAGAAACAACCACTTTCACACCACTGTACATCACAGGAGACATGGGGGCTACAGTATGAACATCACAGAAGACACTGACTCTGCTGTATAAATAGCAGGACACATGGGGCTGCAGTATAATACATCACAGGAGATGCTTAGGGCATATACATCAGAGGAGATGCAGAGGCATATACATAACAGGAGAGGCTGAAGCATATACATCACAGGAAGGGCTGGGGGCATATGCATTACATGAGGATGGGGGCATATACATCACAGGAGATGCTGGGGCATATACAGTTGTAATCAAAGGTTCACATACTCCGTTAGATTTTTTGCTTTCTTGGCCTCATTTTAGAGAATATGAATGATAACACAAAAACGTTTTTTCCACTCATGGTTAGTGATTGGGTGAAGCCATTTATTGTCAAACTACTGTTTTTTATCTTTTTAAATCATAATGACAACCAAAAACATCCAAATGACCTTGATTAAAAGGTCACATACCCTGCTGATTTTGGCCTAATATCATGCACAGAAGTTGACACATGGGTTTGAATGTCTAATAAAACTAACATCCTCACCTGTGACCTGTTTGCTTGTAATCAGTGTGTGTGCATAAAAGCTGAGAGTGTTTCCGGGACCCAGACAGACTCTTGCATCTTTCATCCAGCCACTGACATTTATGGATTGTGAGCCATGTGGAAAGCAAAAGAATTGTCAACAGATCTACAGGAAAAGATAGTTGAACTGTATAAAACAGGAAAGGGATACAAAAAGATATCCAAACATTTGATAATGTCAGTAAGCAGTGTTCAAATTGTGACTAACAAATGGAAAATCAGGGGCTCTGTAAAAACCAAACCACGATCAGGTAGACCAACAAAACTTTCAGCCACAACTGCCAGGAAAATTGTTTGGGATGCAAAGAAAAACCCACAAATAACATCAGCTGAAATACAGGACTCACTGAAAACTAGTGGTGTCAGTTTCTAGATGCACAATAAGGAGGCACTTGAAGAAAAAAGGGCTGCAGAAGAAAGCCATTATTGCACAAATGCAATAAAGTATCTCACCTACAATATGCCAAGCAGCACAGAGACAAGCCTCCAAACATCTGGAACAAAGTAATTTGGAGTGACGAAACATAAATGTAACTTTTTCGCCACAACCATAAACGTTACATTTGGAGAGGTGTCAACAAGGCCTATGATGAAAGGAACACCATTCCTACTGTAAAGCACAGAGGTAGATTGTTGATGATGTGAGGATGTGTGAGCTTCAAAGGCTCAGGAAACTTGGTCAAAGTTGAAGAAAATATGAATGCAGCATGTTATCAGCAAATACTGTAGGTAAATTTGCACTCATCAGCCTGGAAGCTGCGCATGGGACGTACTTGGATGTTCCAACATGACAACAATCAAAATACAAGTCAAGTCGACCTGTCATTGGCTACAGCAGAATAAAGTGAAGGTTGTGGAGTGGCCATCTCAGTCTCCTGACCTCAATATCATTTAGCCACTCTAGGGAGAACTCAAGCACGCAGTTTATGCAAGACAGTCCAGGAATTTACAGGAACTGGAGGCTTTTTGCCAAGAAGAATGGGCAATGAGAAGATAAAGAGCCTCATCCACAACTACCACAAAAGATGTTATTGTTATGTCATTGATGTTAGAAGGGGCAATGCACGGTATTAAGATCTAGGGTATATGAACTTTTGATCAGGGTCTCGATAGTTTTTGTTGTCATTATGATTTAAAAAGATAAAACACAGTACTTTGCCAATAAATGGCTTCACCCAACCACTAACCATGAGTGGAAAAAAAGGTTTTGTGTCATCATTCATATTTTCTGGAAAAAAAAGACAAAAAAGCAAAAACTCTGCTGGAGTATGTAAGCTTTTGAGCACAAGTGTACATCACTAGGCTGGGGGGAAAATACATCACTGGGGAGGTTAGGGGAAAATACATGACTGGGGAGCCTGTGGGGTATAGACATGGGAGGCTGGGGCGCAAAGACTTGACTGGGGAAGCTGAAAGGCAAATACATCACAGGAAACGGTGCAGACATATACATCAGAGGAGATACTGTGAGGGCTGGAAGGAATATACATCACTGGGAAAGCTGGGGGGAATAGGCATGATGGAGAGGTATAGACTTCATTGGAGTATAGACATGGTTGTGGTGCATAGACATCACTAGGTGCATAGACCTTAATGTGAGATACATACAGCGCTGGGGGCACATACACCACAGGAGGAAGGTGAAGCACTGGGGACACTTAGGCTGTTGCTCCTCTTTTGTAGGATTGGAATGCATCATGCGCACACCTACCTCACCCACAAAGTGCATCCTCATGCTGCCACTGTCCAGCATGAAGATGTTCTCCTTCAGTGTATGCACTCATAACGTTCAGTAGTGAACTTTGCTTGCGTATGCCTGCAACGCACACGGGGGTTCAAAGGGCCATCAGTCAGCAAGATGTGGCTGCAGCCGAGCACTGCAGTCACTGAAAAAATTTCCTGGTGGCCGAAGACAAGATCATCACTGGCCCCAATATTAGAACGAGGCTATTTTGCTATACCAGATATCACCCACAGACAATAGTAACAATTTACTAGAAGGACAAAAAAAGCTTTTTAATCTCTGGACAAGCCCCTTATCTTCTTTCATTGAAAGCAATTCAGGGACTGTAATGGCTGGTTGTGGGAGATGGCTCACTACAGTCAAAATACAAGATATAAATTCTGCTTATATGATGAGTGTCAATCATTAATCAATGTACATCATTTAAAAAAGAACAATATACTTGAGTTCTGGCTTCATACAAAAATGACGTGTATGTTTGAGATAGCGGTTAATAAAGGGATAGGACTACTCTGTATTGAAAGCTGTAAAACTATCAAGTCTAAGGGCACCGTTACACGTCGCAACATGGCATACAATTTCACTTGCAATTTGCTGGTTGCAGTGAAATCATGGACACATTGTTACATTTGTACACGGCAACAAAATAGAACAATGTGTCCATGATTTCACTGCAACCAGCAAATTGCAAGTGAAATTGCATGCAATGTTGTGACGTGTAACGGTACCCTAAGGTAATAGGAAAACCATAATACAGCCAAAAAAAATGAAGTGATAGTGATAGGACTTTCACTATTGGTGTCCTCTTATCTGTATAATCAATTACAAACCTAACAAGCTGGAATTCAAATGAGCTGTAGTTTTATGAACTCTTAAATCCTCTTTATAGGTAGGTAACTAACATGGATTTTACAAAAATTGTTCCCATTGTTAACATATTTCACTAGTACTTCTGAAATTTCTGGCTCCCAAATTAGAAGTCACAGTGTGAATGCTGAACATACCACCCTGGTGTTTTTGCAGTCAAAGCACCAACAATACAAACCAGTAGATACACTGTCTACTGAATCATACTCAGGATCTATAGATAAAGGTACAAATGTAACCTTGTGGTCTATCATTAAACAGAAAAAGGTGGTACAGTACTGCATTTATAAATCTAAAACAAATAAATATACATATTAGTAAGAGCACAAGGTCACAAGAGAAGAGCGCATGCGTCTTAACTCATTCCAAAGTTCTAATTACAGCAATTTGGAATGACAGTGGTGTTTTTTTTTATTTTTTTACTTTAATATTGTATTTATTTTTTGCATTGTGCCCCTGTAAGGTCATAAAAAACATTTAGCGTCAATGGGGAGGAATTTATGGGGGGTTAAAGGCATTTAAATAATATTTTAATTTTCATCTTATTTTCCCTGTAACTAGGGCTGGTATATTAGGCTCAGCTACAAGGGAAATGCAGCCTAATATACCACCGCGGTCCTGACCTGTCAGCGGCTGCAGCTGCGTGCACTGCACACTGGACCGGAGGTCATAATAGTGTCGAACCCACTGGGGCGGGGTACTCGGTACCGGACCGGGTTGCTGCTGGGGAGGATGTCACGGAGGTCCTGGTCCGGACCGTGTCCCGGGCCCACACAATAAAAAGGGGAATATTTACAAGGGATTAGAGTTTGTCGTGATGCCACCCATGGTGTGTGGTCAGTAATGGGACCACCGCTGCTGCAGAACCTCCGGGGACGATGTTAGGCAGCTGTAGGTGGAATAGCTCTCCGCGGGTAAGGCTACTTTCACACTACGATTTTTGTAAAATCCGATGCTGTCCGATATAAATCGGACAGCATCGGATTCTTCTAATGCCTGGAATCGGGTGCCAAATAGGCATCCGATTCCGACAGAAAATAGGATGCCCGCCCTCCGGTCAGATCGCTCCCTGAGAGCTGTCAGTCTCTCCCCCGGTCCTCTTCTTTATCCCCTGTGTCTCCCCTCTTGGCCCCCGGTCCTTTCCTCTTATCCCCTGTGTCTCCCCTCTTGGCCCCCGGTCCTGTGTCTCCCCTCTTGGCCCCCGGTCCTGTGTCTCCCCTCTTGGCCCCCGGTCCTGTGTCTCCCTCTTGGCCCCCGGTCCTGTGTCTCCCCTCTTGGCCCCCGGTGCTGTGTCTCACCTCTTGGCCCCCGGTCCTCTCATCCCCTGTGTCTCCCCTCTTGGCCCCCGGTCCTCCTATGCGTCCTCCTCCTCTTGTCCTCCTCCTCTTGTCCTCCTCCTCTTGTCCTCCTCTCCTTCTCTCCTTTCTCACCTGTCCACGACTCCTGCACGGTCCCGCGCGTCTCCGGTGCCTTGCTGTTCTGTCTCAGTGCAGCCAGGACCTCTCGTGATGTCACAATCACATGACTGCCTGCTATTGGTTCCTGGCAGTCATGTGATTGTGACATCACGGCAGGTCTTATCAGCACAGACGGCAAGATACCTGGAGACACCGGAGACGCCGGGAGACGACGTGGGCCTCGTGGACAGGTGAGCATAGTTTTGTTTTTTTTTATTAACCCCTTAATTTACTTTTAGGAGCTATTTTAGTGTACTGAGCATGCTCAGTACACTAAAATCGGTCCGAGGAGACATCACATGTTTTCTCGGACCCTGCTCCATAGGGCCCCATGCTAAATTGATCGGGTCGGATCGGATGTGCACTAAATGCCATCCGATCTGGTCCGATCCGAATCTGTCAGATTTTATTTTCGGTGCAAAAATCGGAGCAAGCTCCGATTTTTGCACCGATAAAAAAATCGGACAGATTCGGATCGGACCAAATCGGATGGCATTTAGTGCACATCCGATTCGGTCCGATGCCCATAGGCCTGCATGGGGTCCGAAAATCGGTCCGATGCTGTCCGATTTTTATCGGACAGCATCGGAACTGAAAAAATCGTTATGTGAAAGCAGCCTAAAGCTGGGTTCCCCGGGGCAGTGATGGTTGAAGTGTATGATCGGTGGTTGTAATAGGTGTAGTTCACTTACTTTCCTGCTGCTGCAGCCTTCTTCCAGCCAGTGTTCAGAGCTGAAAGGCTGTGGCTCTCCAGGTGGGACCGTTCTGCTGTCCTGCTAGAAGGAATCATTCATAGACAAAGGAGCAAGGCTATCATGAAGTTCTGTTTGCTGATAATCATACGAGGGAATCAAAAGCAGGGTTCACCGGGTTTTACTGTGCAGTTCTCTCAGTACAACAGTTCAAGTTACAGTTCAGTTCTTACACGGGTTACAGATGTTCCCCTCCGGGTTCCTTTCTACTCCCTGCAGCCAGGTTGTTACTCTGTGACCCCGCACTCTCTCTGTTGTCGCTTCCAGGCTTTATTCTCTGTCTCTGTGTGTGTCTCCGGACAGTGTAGCGGTAGCTCAGACCCTTGTGGGTCCTCGTGGTCGCCACTGAGCTGCCTGTCCTTTCGGTGGGAACTCCAACCTAGAGTTAGAGCTCCCCATCGGTGAATCTGGGGAAACCGGGTAAATCTTCAGTCCCCTTCAGAGCCGACACTCTGCTTCCAGCCTAGCCTCCAATAGTCCTCTCCCGCAAGGCACTATCAGGCTGCCTCCTGACCCATGTGACTCTGGTTTCAATATGAAAGGCTACTCCATCGGCAGTTGGTCGTTTCAGCTGTGTTCCTCAGACTCAGTGCTGCTGATCTGTCTCTTTCCTCACACTCCTGGGGTGCTGGCTATGGCTGTGCTTTCTCTCCATGGTTTCACTGGCACTTTGGATTCTGCATCCCATCAGCCCCACTCCTGCAGAACGTGTGCCTCTGTCTTTGCTTCTCAGCCTACCTCGGCCTACTACGGTCTTTTCAGCTCGGCTCACTCCGGCCTACTGACCCCTTCCTCCACTCCTTCCTCTATTTCTACCGTCTGTCACCTGACCTACTTGCTGTCCCACCCACTGTCCCCTAAACCCACCACCCCTTGCCTGCCTATAGTTCCGGGCTCCGGGTTTGGTGCTGCCTCCCAGTGGTGTGTGGGATGTCTGTGAGGGTGTTTGTGTAAACTGACTTCCTTCCTACCTGGCTGCAGTTCCCTATGTGGCCTCCTGGTCGCAAGGGCGCCACAATAGCCCCCCAGTCCTGTGTGCTGATTCGGTCCGCAGCTGTCAGGGTCCTCCCGGACAGACCCAGACTGGATCACGCCGCAGTGTGAAGTGGCCCTAAGTCTCCTATGACTTGTTGTTCCTGCTCCCTTTCACAATCACATGACTGCTGTGTATGGAGGAGGAAGCACTTATTACTGCATATAGAGGGCTTGTTTAGCTCTGTATATACAGCAATCGAGAAGGCTGGCTCAGTAATAAACCATTGGTGCTTTCACTTTTTTAATAAATATGCACAAATATCTACATTTTTGTTTTTATTTCAGTCAAGATGGGGTGCAGAGTGTACATTAATGAGAAAAATGAACTTTTTTCAATTTAACAAATGGCCAAAATGAAACAAAGAGTGAAAAATTTACAGGGGTTTGAATACTTTCTGAACCCACTGTATATAATATATGCGTTTCACTTTATGTATTGAATTACTTTTTGATGATATTCTAATTCATTGAGATGCACCTGTATTAGGATGCTTTCACATCCTCTGTTTTAGGAAAAACGCAATGCGGCACCCTTGTGCCAAGGTTGCGTTTGTGCCACTGCATTGTAAAGGGACCTCCGAACAAGTTCGGAGACTTGCAGTTTTGACCATTATCCGGAACTTCCAGCACCCATGGGCCTGGATGAAAACCACTGCTAACAGCGGGGAAAATGTGAATCTCTGCACTTGTTCGAAGGTGATTTACAATGCATTAGCAAAAGCGCAACCTTGCCGCACAAGTGCTGCTTCTGCTTTTTGTAAAAAAGGCAGAATTCCACCGGAATTGCAAAACAGCAGATCAAGAAAACCTGAAGTTCAAAAGTTCAAGTTTGCCTGATCTGCCATATTTGCCAATAATGCAGACATGAAAGCAGCCTTATAATTTTTCTTGCTTTCATTTGAACTATTGATTTTTTTTTTAGTTATTTTTAGTACCATGGGAACAGATATTTGGCTTACAAATTTTTTTTTTTAATTTGTTTGATCCACTTAATGGTTCTTTGTAGTAGCCTATTTTAGGATATTCTTCATTGTGTTATGAGCCAAGTTATTGGAAATTCTATATGGCATGATTATCATTGGAAATATCTTCACTGTGTACAGGTATGTAATTTTAATATTGACTCTTTTGGTGAAGATTTACATTTTTAAGGATACATAGATATTAATTGAATATTGTGATTAAGTGACTTGCTGCATTGCAAATATCCAGTATATACCGCAGAGGCAGGTTGTACTCTGTGATATAAACTCAGAAATGTGTGTGCTGGGACTTGTAGTTCAGCTATTTTAAGTAATGAATTATGCTGAGCCTTATAGTTCCATACATAGAGGTAATGCATTACAAGTTCTGGGCTGCAGGTGAGCCAAAAGACAGGGATGAGTCTGATTGAGTTGATCCCTCCCATACCTGTGTGTGTGAGTGGATATAATCTGTGAGCTAATGTAACTAGATGTCTCTTTGTGTTTGGGAGCAGTGGTTGTCCTGGAAGACAAATGGCCAGGAGATCTAATGGTTAGGAAAATTTGTACTTAGAAGGCATGAGGTTCAGGGACCATGGGACCTCTTTTGCTTGAGACCAGCTGGTGCCCTGGAAGGCATGAAGTCCAGAGATCATGTGCAAAACCTGGGATGGTTCTGGAAAGTACCTGTGAAGGCTCTCTTGGGCTGTGATGGACAAGGCACAGACCAGGTCTTACTCTCAGTGCCTGGATGGCCATTGTCCTGGAACGCACCTGAGATGGTATGCATGGGAGGTGGCTGGCATCCTGGAAGGTATGCAGTAAGGAGACCCTGGGAGCTGGAGGGCAACCCCTGTCAAAGGACTGTGTAAAAACCGCCAGGCGGTCACATCTGCCATTGGGACAAACTGTATGTCACTAATGTTCCGTTGGTGTACATCTACTTATATAATTGGGAGTTGGGAATTCGGGCGTTGTCGCCGAATCCCAAGCTCCTTTGCGCGACTGCGAGTGATGACGCGCAGCGTCATCACGAGCCGCAGCCGCACTGCCCTGAACAAAAAAAAAAAAAATATGCTCACCTCTCCCCGAGCCCCCGCCGTCTCCTGCCGTTCTCCCTCCAGGCTTCCGGTGGCTGCCGCAGGCTCCGAGTGTCTGCAGAGCTCTTCTTACTGCAGTCCAGGACCTGTGGTGATGTCACAGTCACGTGACACCAGGTTACTCCATGGTAACCTGGTGTCACGTGACTCTGACATCACCACAGGTCCTGAACTGCAGTAGCAGACCTGTGCTGACACCGGCAGCCTGCGGCAGCCACCGGAAGCATGGAGGAAGCCTGGAGGGAGACGGCGGGGCTCGGGGAGAGGTGAGCATAAACTGTCATGTCTCTCTGCACTCTCTGTCCCTCTCATGTCTCTCTGCACTCTCTGTCCCTCTCATGTCTCTCTGCACCTCTGTCCCTCTCATGTCTCTCTGCACTCTCATGTCCCTCTCCACTCTGTCCCTCTCATGTCTCTCTGCACTCTGTCCCTCTCATGTCTCTCTGCACTCTCTGTCCCTCTCATGTCTCTCTGCACTCTCTGTCCATCTCATGTCTCTCTGCACTCTCTGTCCCTCTCATGTCTCTCTGCACTCTCTGTCCCTCTCATGTCTCTCTGCACTCTCTGTCCCTCTCATGTCTCTCTGCACTCTCTGTCCCTCTCATGTCTCTCTGCACTCTCATGTCCCTCTCCACTCTGTCCCTCTCATGTCTCTCTGCACTCTCTGTCCCTCTCATGTCTCTCTGCACTCTCTGTCCCTCTCATGTCTCTCTGCACTCTCTGTCCCTCTCATGTCTCTCTGCACTCTCTGTCCCTCTCATGTCTCTCTGCACTCTCTGTCCCTCTCATGTCTCTCTGCACTCTCTGTCCCTCTCATGTCTCTCTGCACTCTCTGTCCCTCTCATGTCTCTCTGCACTCTCATGTCCCTCTCATGTCTCTCTGCACTCTCTGTCCCTCTCATGTCTCTCTGCACTCTCTGTCCCTCTCATGTCTCTCTGCACTCTCTGTCCCTCTCATGTCTCTCTGCACTCTCTGTCCCTCTCATGTCTCTCTGCACTCTGTCCCTCTCATGTCTCTCTGCACTCTCTGTCCCTCTCATGTCTCTCTGCAGTCTCTGTCCCTCTCATGTCTCTCTGCACTCTCTGTCCCTCTCATGTCTCTCTGCACTCTCATGTCCCTCTCCACTCTGTCCCTCTCATGTCTCTCTGCACTCTGCACTCTCTGTCCCTCTCATGTCTCTCTGCACTCTCTGTCCCTCTCATGTCTCTCTGCACTCTCATGTCCCTCTCCACTCTGTCCCTCTCATGTCTCTCTACACTCTCTGTCCCTCTCATGTCTCTCTGCGTGTATACTGTGTCTATACTGTGTGTATAATATGTGTAATCTCTGCATACTGTCTGTCTATACAATGTCTCATGTATGTATATACTGTGTGCTTCTCTCCTCACCCCTCCACCACAGAGCCGCATCTCTCCTCACCCCTCCACCACAGAGCCGCATCTCTCCTCACCCCTCCACCACAGAGCCGCATCTCTCCTCACCCCTCCACCACAGAGCCGCATCTCTCCTCACCCCTCCACCACAGAGCCGCATCTCTCCTCACCCCTCCACCACAGAGCCGCATCTCTCCTCACCCCTCCACCACAGAGCCGCATCTCTCCTCACCCCTCCACCACAGAGCCGCCAGTATACTCTGCTACCCACAGAGCCGCCTCGATACTCTGCTACCCACACAGCCGCCTCCATACTCTGCTACCCACACAGCCGCCTCCATACTCTGCTACCCACACAGCCGCCTCCATACTCTGCTAGCCACAGAGCCGCCTCCATACTCTGCTAGCCACAGAGCCGCCTCGATGCTCTACTACCCACTGACCCGCCTCTATACTCTGCTACCCACTGACCCGCCTCTATACTCTGATACCCACTGACCCGCCTGTATACACACAATTAATTTCACCGCGCTCCCGATGCAATTGCATCGGGCCTTTTTACTAGTATGTTATAATGGACTGTTTATGTTGTGTAGTTTATGGTGTAATAAACCAATGGACTTATTTTATGGAAACACGAGCCTGTCTGCTGCTACCCTTTGAATATACAACATACCATCAGTGAGCAAATCACTACAATATATTGTTGCTATTTTGCCAGTCTTTTATCCAATGTATACAAAATCCACAACACATCATGTAATGCAAATGCTTCTTGCATAAGAATGTGGATCAACTAATTCATCATCTTTGTAACAACACTACAGGATTAATACTGGTCACATGTCTAATTGGTGTTTGTTATTAATAGTAGATATGTAGAAGAGCAAATAAGAGCTTTTTCTTAATATCGGTGTAAAAAAAAATTAAAAGAAATTGTGATTTATCGCTGTTACACAATGAAACAGGTGTCCGAAGGGGAATACAAATATGTTTTATAGGATGTAGCACATTCCTAAAAGAATAATGTATTCTTACAAATAGTGGAAATCTGCAAAACCATACAATTTATAATCAACTCAATAAACTTTAAGAAGATGGAACCATTATTGTCTATAGTTTTGTTTCATGCTGAAAACAGCCAAACATCTACAATAAATCTATAACACTGGTAAAGCATCTCTATATACTGACAATGGCAAGGTCAAAATGATAATATCTCAATATTTTGGTCGGGACTCCTAATTATCACCACGTTATATTAAAACATCCAATAAATCTGCCAAGACCCAAGTTACACCAACATAGACCCCTCTCAGTTTAAAGTACTGATTAGTAGGTAAAAGCAATATAAGGCCGCATACTCACGATAAGTATACACAGCATGTTGGACGGAGCATCTTGCCGCTGTATCCAAAACGTTGCGTAGTACAGTAAAAGCATAGTGGATGGGATCTTAGGAATTCTCATGCCCACTATGCTTAACCCGACCGCAGCATTCTTTTAGCTGCATTGCGGGTTGCTGGCATTCCGCTCCTCCGCAGCATGCTCATTTCATGCTGCGAAGTCGGAAGCGATTAACATCAGTTGCCTGCAGGGAGAAGACGTCCTGCACTGCCACACATAGTGAGCACAGGGTGGCTGAGGTCTCCCTGCAGCCACCCACGGGTTTGCTCAGGTCCGGAGGAGCTGCATCCAAAATGCAGCACCTCCAGACTGTGAGCACATACCCTTACTAGTCAATAATGCTCATAGAAGAGGACCCATGATACAGCATATATTGGGCTAAAGTGTCAAAAGGAAGAAGATTAGAATTGGTTATATCAACCTAAATAGTAAAAGGACTATAATTACATTTTACATGTACATCATAGGAATATCAAGGCTACTAAATGGTAATGGAAAGCAGCTAAAGGCTTTTCTCCATCAATGTGCTATAAATATCAAATATTGAAATATTATAAAATCCCATGTTCTGAAGTATCCATGTAATGTCCCAAATAATTGCCCTGTCCACAATATAATGCATACACTAGAGGTGAAAATCAGACACAGATACCATTAACTCCACACACTGCTCCCACCCAGGATTATAGGGACAGACTATTTTGGACAACTATGTAACCGGAGACTCAGAGATATTAAAAACCATGTTTGATGACAGATAACAGCTGTAGCATGCCACTACCATTTAAACCGTGCCATTAACCCACTGCTGCTCCACAATAAAGCTCCATGCACAGTAAATGGAAATAAAATAAGCATTCTTTAAGGTTCCATAATCATCTATTCATTAACCCATCACACTTTATCCAATGGACAAAATATGACAAAGCTTTATAATGTCTATGAAAAGAGGCACAATCAACAGAAAGCTTATCTACATAAACAGCACTGATTTAATGTAGAATTACTCAACTCATAAACCATATTGGACTGCCTTGTTATAACTAGCTCAAGTTTCTTAATTATCAGCACAAACATTACCATAGCTGGTCACAGCAGGGTCTCACATGCTGCGTGCCACCACTTTCACATAACTCTGCAGATGCCTTCTTGGAGTTTGCTTTCTTTTTCTTAAAGGAAATAAGTCATCAGAAGTAGACCAAATCAGGTTTATATGTGAAAATATTAAATGGGTTGTCCACTATAGGACAAGCCCTTCTCATTCTAGATGTTCCTAATTAAAACTGAAAAAGCATAAACTCACCTCCCATGCCAGCTTTGTTTCAGCAGTGTTGTCACTTGCATACCCGGGGCTCACATGAGGTAGTGACGTCAAGTCAATCTCCGCCAGTTCTCTTCCCGCCTTTGGAAGTCTGAGTACTCAACAGGAAGTCAGAGGTGTGTCTGGCTGCTCACTTACTGGTATTTACTCATATATTCGTAGGCGGGGAGAGAAGCTGGAGGAGATTAGGTGCGAGGCTCGCCTTATGTCACCACCTCACGCCAGCATGGAAGGCAAGTATAAATTAATTTTAATTTGTGAAAATGTGGATTGAGAAAGGGTAGTCCTTGTAAGTGGACAACCACTTTAAATGAAATGGGAAATGTTCAAACGTTTGACACTTGCTGCTAGGCCAAATAGTAGGCTCATGTTCCTGTTCTTTTCAACAGCAACCTGGCTAAATGAAGCCCTAGACTGGCTCTTACTCATTGATCTGGGCAACTGTCCTTGTTCAGGGAGAAGAATGAGGTGAGTGGTAATCATTATCTACTGTGAAAGATGGATCCTCTCTTGACTACTTTATATAGAGGTGTTTTTTGTTATAGTCAATTTGGACCATAAAGACATTGACTGCTAAAAAGTAATCTGTACGAACAGTCAATATGTGCCTACAAATAGGGCTCCCATACACATTAGAATAAAGTCGACTAAACTCCCCAATATTGACAGGTTCAGCCAACAGTCTAATGTACATGGCGGTGCCGGCCGAATGATGTTCAGGAGAGACGTCAATTGGACATGTCTGATCTCGGAACGCCAATCGCATTGCTCTTCCTGTGATAAGTCACCGGCCAACATGTCAATTGACGGCTTTCTCACGTGAGCGCTTGGCGGAGTGAGTGCTTCTGTGTATGGGAATATGAGATGAGATGGCTGTTGGCCGAACAATGCTTCCAGTGTGTTTGTCCAGCTTTGATGCTAGTGTAAAAATAAATAATTTTCTCTTAATATAGTTAAAAAAAAAAAATCAAAAACATTAAAATAAAAAAGACACATTTAACAAAAACCTGGTTTAAACAGGCCATTTACTGATGACATTCCTTTAAAGTGTGGATTATCTGTTTCAGATACCTATTATTTTTTTTAATTACCCTCTAATGATATTTTGATTTAACGTATCTTTTTTATTTTTTTTAACATAGGTACTATCTAATTTGTAGCTGATCAGTCCAGGTTCCTGAGACACCAAATTATCTCTCAAACAGCACCTCTGCAGACTGATGCCTGAAGGTGTACAAAGCAGTTTCAAGGCTGATAGACTTTCTATTGAGCCTGTACACAGCTCTGGGCCAAGGCTCTGGAGGACTTGTTCTGCATTTACATTGCACAGACTACAGACTGGTAGGCTGTATAAGTACTTGAACACTTGCTACCAGGTTCCTTCACACTTTACAGCTGATCTCTGGGACTCCCAATAGAGACTATTCAAACAAACGTTATATACCATGGTAAACTTCATTAAGGAAAAAAATAAGTGCAATTCATCATAGGCAAATATTACTTTGGGTTATACATGGGCCCAATCCACAACATGGACAGGATGGTAAGATAAATATATAATTATAGGAAGAAAGGCTTCACTGCTCATATTTGGCAGAAAATAATACACAGACCTAAGAGATGACAACTAGCAATTTTGGACACCCATAAAAGAGGACCACCCGAATACTTTCCTTAATACATACTGCAGTTTATGGTTTTCATTGAATGTTTGGATCAGGAGACATATAGTTTACAAAATGAATCCGTACATCTGATTAAATTATATTTCTAAATATCTCTGCCCAATGTCTAATACTGCGGCTGCTCTCCATGACTCCTCTTTCTCATCATTTTATTGACAACTCTTCTTTCCATAATTACTCTCCCAGCAATGTATTAGGGAGGGGAGTAGAGCAGATCTAACCACTGTGACAGGAGAGCTGCAGCTGCTGTAGATGTTTGTAATAACACTCAGGTCTGCACTACACTGAACAGTAGCTGCAGAGATTAGGGCTGAGGGCAAAGCTACCATTACATATCTTTGGCAAAAGAAAGCAAAAAAGATGTGTCTATAATGACACTAAGCTCTGCTGTATTCACCGTCCCCCCACACTGACTGCCATGAGATCTAGTAATGTTTGTAATAACACTCAGCTCTGCTGTATAATGCACAGTAGCTGCAGTCATCCAGGTGTGTTCTTTATTCTCCTGCATGACGTCTTCTGCCTATGATTGGTCAACATCATGCAGGGAACAAAGTACATGCCTCCACCCCTCCACTTGGCTCCTGTCTGTGAATGACCTGTCTCTTCTAAAATCAAATCAATGACCTGTTATTCAAAGATCGCAGGAAGGCAAATAAGCTGGGGAATCACAAAGATGGAGGAGAAGAGAAGACTCAGAACACCATTCAGCCTCTGCTCACCAATGATCATTAAAGAAGAACCACAAAGCAGATTTCTTCATGAAAGTGATACATTTAATCAGTATTACAGCCATGTCTTTACTTTACATTACACAAAATTGTGCTGACAGGTTTGCCGTTTGGTAAACTCTTACCCATTGTCAATCACTTAAATGGCTATTGAACACAGGCAGATGAAAGTAAATGATGTGGCCTGAGCAAGCTATAGTAGATCGCTCAGTGTGCACAGGCTGCCATATTCCTCAGCAGGGGGAGTTCTGATTACATAGGATGAAACATCTCTGAGAACAACGAGCTTTAACATTTCACCTGATGAATGAGCGTTTTGCTTGTTTCTCAGTTGACTTGTATACAAGGCCACATTATTGTGAAAGGAATGTTTTTAACATTGCTCATTTAAAATTTTCTTGCAGTGTAAATGCCCCTTTAGACGTATTTAATACATACTAAAATATTCATTTAACATATTAAAAATCACCTGTCAGTAGGATTTATCATAAAAAGTCATCCTTAATGTCATGTAGGTCATACATAGGAAGTTTAAAAAAATACTTGATAGCTGTGACCTGATGACTTATTCCAGAGAAATCCATGTTTTTCTTATATGCAAATAAGCTGTTAAGATCTATGGGTGGGACACAGATCTCTGAGAATCTGCCTCCAGAGCTTATTTTCAATGAAAAGGAGCATTACTAGTGTAAACAGTGACAGTTTGCTCTCAGGTTGACACACAGGCTTGTAGTAATGGTGCCGTCACACAGCAAGATCTGGCCAGCGATGTCGGAAGTGATGCGCGGGTGCCCAGCTGTCACACAGAAATCGCTGCGGCCGGCGACATCGCAGCGATGCGGGCGGTGACATCACTCGCTGGGCTGGGCTCAGCCCAGCCAGCGATCCGCAGCAACGCTGCGGTATAGGCTGGATCGCCGCCGACATAGCTCTGGCGATGTCACACGGCGCGATCCAGCCTTATCGCAGGTCGCCGGTTGACAGGTTTACGGTTCTTCCCGTAAACCTGTCAACCTGCGACCAGCGATAAAACGCGATCGCGCCGCTCGTTTACACAGCGCGACGTCGCTAGCGACATCGCTGATGTCACTTTTTCGGCGATGTCGCTAGCGACGTCGGCAGGTGTGACGGCACCTTAAGATCAGAACACAGCAGAGCTAACACTGCAATAAGACTAAGTTCACATCTGTTGCACTAACACATTTGCACAGTAGGTGTCCTTCTCACAGTGCTTCAGCTTCCATCTCACAGGCAGCTAGAGTGTTGGAGACAAGTCCAGCAAAGCTAAGATAACTACAGATGTGTTTGCAATGAGATAAGTTTCAACTCTGCTGTACTGTGTTAGCTCTAATCAGGCACAACTCTGCAACTGAGATTACAGCACTATGCGGGGCAAGTGCTGCTGCAAACGTTTGTAATGAGACATTGTTCACTTCTACTCTACTGAGTTTGATCTTAACTCACTGCAGAACTGTGTATGTGTCATGCTGATGGGTGTGGATCCCCTGTACCCCAAAACAAGGATCATCATGAAAGGGAGCAGCTAAAGGGCTACCTTGTCTTCACTAGAGCCACTGATGGTGTGGTTAGGATCGTATTGGAAGGTAGTCGCAAGGTACCACTCCAGGAATACTCTTGGCACCTTAGCAGCTGATTCCAATTGTTGGAAGTACATACATTGACTCTGGTGAAGGAAGGGCAGTTGGAACAGGCAGACAGGTGCATTTGCAACCCTGCCACAAAGTTGTCAGCACTAATGTTACAGTGTGATTATGACAGCAAAATGTCAATCATTACTTGGTTCACACTTCTATTTTCTCCTTTCTTTTAAAATAAGATCTGGAGACAGAGTCAGAAACCACTACATCAAACATTTAGAACTTAACGACTCATGTACATGTAAAAAATATGTGGATTTCCCTTGAATAACATATTGGATTGCAAATATCAAGATATCAATTTATTCAACTTTCTATGATCTGTATGCCCATGTAGACAGCTTAGGATGGTTGATCCTACCGACAAATTCCCTTCAAGGATCAACAGAAACCAGAACAACATTCAAAATTTCCTGCGTTACATATGTGACACATATACGATTCCATTACATTCTGTATAAAGTAGAATAAGGGTCCCAAACACATGGCCTACATGCCATTGGGCTTCCTTATACTGTCTGCAGAATGGGGACAGCACTACAATATGGGGACAGTACTATAGAATAGGAACCAGGATGAGGACATTAGTACAATATGTGGACCACAATGGGGACATTACAGCAAGATGGGGATCAGAATGGGGACATTACTATAAAAGGGACCAGGATAGGGATAGTAGTACAAGAAGGGGACGAGGATAGGGACATTGCTGCCAGACGATGACCAGGATATGGACATTACTACATGATGAGGACCACAATGAGGGACATCTCTACAAGAAGGTGATCAGGATAGGGGACATTACTACAAGAAGGGGAGCAGGATCGTGACATTGCTGCAAGATGAGGACCAGGTAAAGGACATTGCTACAAAGGGAAAGGATCGGGGATGGGTACTACAAGAAGGAGACCAGGATGTGGCACATTACTATAAGGGGATGAGGATGGGACATTACTACAAGAAGGAGATCAGGATGGGTACATTACTACAAGAAGGGGATCAGGATGGGTACATTACTACAGGATGGGGACCAGGATGGAGACATTACTGCAAATATTGGCTAAAATTACAATATGGTGCTAAAAATTATATATTTTATTATTTTTTATTATTATTATATTTTAAATGTAAGACAATATTACAAAGAAGGGATAAAAAGGTAAAAAATAATTCAAAAGAAGCATGAATTTTTTTTTATCACTACAAATCCTGTTTTATGTATAAATTAAAATAAACAAAAACATCTGCATGTTTGTTATCACCACATCCATAATAGTCCAAACTATAAAAATCAGAACCATAACCCATGCAATAAATGCCATTTAAATAAATAAACTAAAAAATGATAAAAAAGTGATCAAAAGGTGTCAAGAAAAAAACATGGTATTATTAGAAATGTATTTTAGTCCTGCAGCCTTCCAAAATAATTATTTTTCTATGTGCGGCCCACATACCCAACAGATTTTGAGACCCCTGATGATCTAGACTCATGTACACTAATAGTATCAGTGTAAATTTTAACACCTTGTGCTGTTTTAATGGCTAAGATGACTGTAACCTTTCAATAAAAAAAAACACTAACTGTCATGGAAATCCTTGAAGACTTTATATAATCTTAAATTGTTTTTCTTTAATCCGTGAAGGTCTCTACGCTGAGGTTACATTTAACCTAAGGCCAAGTTCACAAGTTCTGTATTTAAAAGCAAAAACCAGGAGTGGAACAGAGGTAAAGTATAATAGAAACACGTCACCAATTCTCCATTTTTTGCCCACTCCTGGTTTTGGCTTCAAATACTTAAGTAAAAAAAACTCACCAAATACTCAATGTGCCCATGTGGCCTAAGAGCAGGTTAGCCCTTAGGCTTCTGCTGACAAGTAATGTAAAATGGCTGTGTGCGAGAAACAAACAAGGAAGATCTGTACAGTTCCTGATGGAAACCTTCACCTCTAGTCCTTATAAATAGCTCGGCATCTATTACGTGGAGATGTCTCTTTTACCCAGTCTGAAAAAACAGAGTATTTATTTTAAACCAAGAGAGAAATTCACAAAAGTTCCTTTTTTCAGACTTCAAGGATTATTCAGATAAATTCCTTTCATTCCATATACCCAATTTTATGGGTGAATATTTTAGAATGCAACAATTTACTTTTTCATTTTAAAACTGTAAAAATTACCATTTGTTATATTTTATATGTTGTAATTTGCTGTTCTACAATTACTGTCTGTTCAACTAAAATTTACAATACAAAAGGATTGAAATGCACTGACCGGCTAACGGTATGTGCAGATGATCAGTATTATCAGTGTTTTGGATGCAGAGTATTTCCGCTGAATCCAAAATGCTGCATTCAACAAAACAAGCACAGTGAATGGGATTTCTAGAAATCCTGTGCTCACTGTGCTTCTCCCCACCGCATCGTTATCTTACCTGCGGTTACCGCGCTTCCGCATCACCACTGGATGTTAATTTATTGCTGCGGAGCCTGAAGCAATCACCATGGGGTGAATGCAGGGAAAAGTCGCCCTGCACCGAAAGCAGATCATGGACACAGGGGGGCTGCGCTCATCCCGCGTTCACTCGTGGCTTCCTTCAGGTCCGGAGGCCCTGCGTCTAGGATTCTGTGCTCATACTCTTAAGGTACCTTTACACGCCGCTACCGAAGGTAGCAACAGGTAGGCACCGCACGCGCATGTTTTCAACGGTTCCTAACGGTACCTGATACTGCAAATACACGCCGCCACAAGGTGCTCCACAGAAGGTATTTGCGTTCCCCGGAAGTGCCGACGGGTGCCGCAGGTTACCTTCTGTGGAGCACCTTCCCTAATTTACACGCCGCTACCACAAGGGATTCTGGGCGTACATATTGTGCGCTGTAACTACATAGGCGTGACAGAGTTGTGTATTACGCGACGCTCGTACGGTGATTGGACAATGCAATAACATCACGAGTGGCCAGCCAGCGCAGGGAGGCTGCCTAATACATGACGCTATAGCAAATGTGTATTTTGACTGGTCAGCTCGTTAAATATGCCGCCCTGTGCAGGAACAGCTAATGGGTACACAGTAGCCCCCATCAATGATAGCTGATGGGGCGTGGTTTACATGACACTCAAGCACGCCCCAGGGAACTCAAATACCGTACCTGTGCCCCGATTACACGCCGCTACCATAGGGTTTATACCTGCTTGTTTTTCAGCATGCGTAAAAGACAGGTATCCAAAGGGACAGGAGGGTACAACCTGAATTACACGCCGCCACTTTGCGGTGTTTTGAAGGTAAAAGGTACAATTGTCTCCGATACCTGCCGGTTTCTACTTTTTGGTAGTGGCGTGTAAATGTACCATAATGGATAATGTTTTATGATGACTCAGAAAAAATCCCGAATAGAATGTCACCATCTCGGGAGATATAGGGTTTATGCAGTACACAAACCCATAACCCCTTAATGACCACACCAAATATTTAAAATCTGACATGAGTCACTTTATGTGGCAATAACTCTGGAATGAATGGTACAACATATTCAAGTGATTTTTAGACTTTTTTTTTTAAGATAATGGTAAATGTAAGTTAATATATTTTGCGTTTATTTATTTAAAAAAAATCAGAAATTTGACATTTCTAAAAATTAGCAATTTTCAAACTTTGAATGATTATCTCTTCAATATGCAGTCACACCACACAAAATAGTTAACAGTTCCCTCATTCTGCTCTACATCAGCACCATCTTAAATTGGTATTTCATATTGTTAGGATGTAAGACGCTTTAAAATTGTAGCAGTCATTTTTCATTTTTTTCAAGAAAATTTACAAACCTTATTATTTTATTATAGTTTAGAAGTGATTTTATTGGACCTAAATATTGGAAAAAACCCAAAAGTGATACCATTTTAAAAGAGCAACCCTCAAATTATTCTAAAATATCAGGTGGTTTATTAACCCTTCAGCTGCTTTCAGGAGTTAATGCAAAGTGGGCTAACAGGAAAGAAAAATGTTACTTTCCCTACCTAAATGTTACTATCTCCTAAACATGTCACTATGGCCAGCAAACTCTTCAGACTGTTATTTTGCTATGACAATCTTGGGGACCACACAATCAAGATCTCAGGATGCCTATGGGATTAAAGAGGAAGCCACCATACTCTATTAAACATCGTGATGCCATAGTCACTATGTAAGGGGTTAAATGATCATGGTTGGTGCAAACACCAATCGTGTTTGCTGCAGCAGGTTGTCAGCTATAATGTACAGCCAAAAGCTGCTACATTTTCACCCTTCAGGGGATGCTATATTCGCTTATATCTCATGTCAGTGTTCAGTGAATTTGGTAATCACTAAGGTGTAAACATACAGGTGGAATAAGTGATAGTGAATCGCTGGGGAGTCGGGACTTTTTGGACATCTTTTTTCATGGGTTTTCACTAGTGATGAGTGAGCAGCAAAATATTCACACTCGCTATACTTGTAACGGGTAGTTTTTAATACTCACATATTCGTCCAAAGAGCGAGTCTAATGTTAGGCTCCCCCCACACACATCCGGATATAAAACAAGCCTTTCCAGGGCTGGGCGGGAGAGTGGGCATTTTTGTGTTTCTACAGCATGAAACACTTTGCCGTGCCCCCCGAGAGAGACCCTAACATCCAATGTGCTCTCACTGGTGTGCCGACTTCCTTTGTGTACTGAAGGGAGCTGTCAATTTGTGTAAGATCGATAACGATTGACACATCACTTATGAGCACAAGCAATACTCCCTGAGTAACAAATATCGCGAATACCATACTATCTGTGCGAGTAGCGAATAGTTATGAGTATATACGCTCATAACTAGTTTTCACATTTTCAAAATTGGAGAAAATCATTATAAAAGAGCACATTTACCCCTTCATGACATCTGCCGTACATGTACAACGCAAGTAGAACAGGGTGTATGGAGCAGACTCACGAGGTAAGCCTGTCCCACACTCAGCAGGTAATGGCTGTGAATTACAGCCAAGATCTGCCTCTAATAATCACAAGGGGAGTGGAGTCTGTGATTGTTAACCTGTTAAATCCTGCTGTCAAACTCTGGCAGAGGCATTTTACACGTGCCAGAATGGGGACATGCCTATCCGTGCACCCGTGACATGGTTGTGGGTCACCAATGGGTTGCTATGACAGCAGGAGGTCTACTGAAGGCCCCTGTGTTGGCCATAGTCTTCCTTGAAGTGTCTGTGGCCGAGCTTCAAAAAAGTCAGTAATTTTTAATATATGCAGCACTGCTGTACATAGAACAAGTGATCAGATGATCACAGCTTCAAGTCCCCTTGGGGACTAGAACTGTGAAAAGTTAAAAAAATATATAAATAAATTACAAAAACATGATTTTTTTATAAAAAAAAAAACATTAAAAGCAGGATAATTAAATATACACATGGTATTGCTGCGTTAAGAAAAGTCTGATCTATCAAGCTGTAAAAATAATTAAGACGATCAGTAAACACTGTAAACACAAAAAAATTTCAAGAAAGCCAAAATTAAGTTTTTTTGGTCACTACACTACCACAAAAATGCTGTAACAAGCAATCAAGATGTCATATCAATCCCGAAACAGCATACATAAAATATTATCTCACCCCAAAACAAAATAAGTCAACACATGGATCCATTGACTAAAAGATGAAGACTTTATGGGTCTTGAAAAATGGCCACATAACCCAGCAAAATTTAGTTTTTTTTTGCAAACTTCTAAAATAATAAAAAAAAAAAAATAGACCGGTATTGATGTAATCTCACCGAGGAGAATTGTATTGCGAGGTCATTTATACCACTAAATGCACACCGTAAAACAGTTCTCAAAAAACCATGGCAGAATTGTGTTTCTTTTTCACTATTTCTCCCCATTTGGAATCTTCTCTCAGTTATACATAACACTATGAATGGTGTCATTGAAAAGTGCAAAAACAAGCCCTAATGTCAATGTGGACAGAAAAATAACTGTAAATATCTGCAGAATTTTATTTTTTTGTATCACTTTCATTAAAACAGGAAATTTTTCCATCTGATATGAATGTTGGTAGATTGGTCTTAGGAAATGTTCTTGTTTCCTATCATCTGCTAAATCTGTCGCACTTCCTTAATGCAAGGCTCATTTTGATTACTCAATGAACGTCGACGAATATTGCTTAAAGACATACAACAATATATCCTGTCTGAAACAAACACAAGAGTGTGTCCAAGCTCATGTGCAGTAATATTCTCCTGAAAGGTTTTCTGTATTTTCCTTCTTATGAAACATTTTTCTTCCATGATCTGTTTTTGTAGACATATTACACAGGCCATGGGTTAGGGAGGCAATTAATAACCCAAAGCACCTCCCGCAAGACAGGTGCCAAATATATCCCAATCTTCATGTTTAGAATTTAGAGTCGGGAGTTTTCCAACAAACGTGATGTGAACAGGGCCTAAGCAGCAGATTCCAAAGCAGTCGAGTCACTGAACAACATAGATTCGTGACAGCATTTACAGTGAACTAAGACACATACTTGCAAGATATGTTAATACCTTGAAACTGTTCCCCTACAATGTTAATCAAGAGGACGGGTTAGCGGTGTAACTCCTCTAAAGTAGATGCCAATTTTCCATGGATGAAAAATTCCTTACATGCTCCAAATATGGTATTCATGAAATGCTTCTTACGTAAAAGTAAATTACTCCCTGTAGCCCCCAAAAACACACACTTTTTAGAACGTGTAATTTTATTTGGTTGAGGCGAGGTGAGCAGATGGATAAAAAAACAGGTAGAATAGCTTTTCCTTAAGGATAAGCTGTCGTAAAATTAAGTATAACCTGTCCATCCCTTACCTTCTATAAGGAACACCGGAGTCAGTCTACATGTTCCATAAATACAACTTGTAAAATGATTCAAACCAATTTTCATCCAAATGAAATCTACAAGTATATTGGTGCTTATTGGATCAACCCAAGCAAAAAAATCTTACATATTTATGAGCATTAACAAAAATCTAAGATTGACCACTCTTATTGTCGTAAGGAACATCGAAGGAAAATGTAAATCCTCAAGTCCAACACACACTTGGTCATGTTACTTACCTGAGGTTCTCAAGTATAAATCCACCAAATAATTTTATCTTCAAAAGTTATTGTGGCCAAAGACTTGGGACAGATATCACAACCTCACTGATAGCAAAACGATAAACTGCTCCTTCAATGAGGAGGAGTGACAAGTGTAGAGGTGACAAGACAGCTGAGATGTTAAGGCTGACACAGAGAAATTTGAGACTTCATAAGCTACCAGTAACATGGCTGCTGTAGAACCAAGCAAGAATTACACTTATGGAAGAGAAAGTATTATATGTCACTCCTCGTAAAGATAATTTCTCTGCTTTACGGTTACCGAGAACTGAGACAAGGTATGACATCTTAAATAGCATCTGACAAAATAGATTAAAAAAAAAAAAGATTTTAATCTGATAATTTTAGGATACATTCCATACATGCCTTTCTAAGCCCAGAGGATTCCAAAAATTGCTGCTGGCATTCTTTCTTCTGAGGTGACATTCTGCACGGCATATAGGAATGCGATATTCCTTAGGTTTCTTACAGTTGGTTTAGTTCAAGTTCACATGCAACATTTAGATGTCATTTTTGAAAATCTATGCTGTACAGTAAAACCTCACCATCTCATCTCAAAGTTTACAGAGCAAAATGCTATACCTACACATACTAGCTCAAGCATTTGTGTTTTTAGTGAGAATAATGGTGTATACAGTGATCAGGACATACCACAGTGAGTTCTTGGCACTACGTATTTTCGCTGAGCAGCAGTAAAAAAAATGCAATGTCGTACAGTTCCAGCAAATGGATGGGATTTATAGAAATCCTCACGCCCTCCTTGTGTTTTTTTTGCAGTGTAAACTGACCTGCGGAGCATTTTTTAAACCATAACAAACATATATATGGTTTTAGTACACTAAGACCCCTTTCACACAAGTGTTTTTTCCAAATTGCGGCAGATCCACTGACTCACCGTAGCCGGGGTGTGCACGTCTCGGGCTGTCGCTGCTCCCTGTCACGGTACCGCGCCCAGGCTGTGTGGGCCCGGTGGTCCAGATCAAAGACTTTGGCTGAACAGATAAGGGGTTAAATCTAGTTGTGACGCCACCTGCGGGAGTTCCGGTGATTTCACCGGCGCTGCTTGGGCCTCCGTGGGATGAAATGCAGCAAGATGGGACGCTCCCCACAGGACGAGCAGGAGTCCCCAGAGCCAGGAGCTGCACAAGATGTTGTGAGGCAGCTCAGTTCCTTTCTGTATGCGGAGTGAAACAGTTCTTAAGAAACACGGACACCATTAGTCTCTGCAACGGGTCTTTTACTGTAACCAGCAGTGATACATGGTATACAGATAACGGGTAATGGACCGGGTGGACTTGGCAATGACCGTGTTATCTCAGAGCTCCGCGGTGTTCCTCCGTTCTAACTTATTCTGGGTGAGTTGTCAATGTCGCCTTTGTGTGCCAAGGTCGGGTACAAGGGACTACTTAAATTTCCCTGCCGGTGTGTACATTCCGGTGTGAGGGGTAGTCTGGGTCCTTTTGGTAGGTACTTCCGCTAGCAAACGGCTCTGTTTGCGGCGGCGGTGGGTACTCCTGTAGAGCGGGTCCCTCCACTCCTGGTTTGCATAGCAGTGATAAACGACTTGCTAGCTTCGGAACCAGTAATCCGGTTGTAGATGAGCGTCGGGTGTATTTTGACCCTAGATGATCGCCCAGAGTCTGGTTGTTGAGGCACCGGGTAATGGCGCCCAACCGGTGGTGGCCTAGGGGCTGCACGGGACTGTGCAGGGCCCCCTCTCCTACGTTCCTCCCGGCCACCCTTCTTCCTCCTTCTCCTACATTCTCCTCTAACACACTCTACTCCTACACTCCGCCCACCGGACCTTATTGGCCCTCTATTCTGATGTGCATGTAGGGTATGGAGCTCTGAGTTTTAACCATGTCATTGCTTAGTCAGAGAATATTGCAGCTGCAGTCTGGGCTGCAATACACTCCTGTGACGCACTCAGTTGCGGGGCGCCACACCACCACATCTGCCGCCTAACGGCCTCTCCTGCGTCACCCTTGGGCAAGCCTCATGCATTGTCTATGGGGCTCACGGCAGGTCGGCAAGTGCGTATAGCCGTGGTTCTGGCACTTGCGGCAAGTTGCAAGCCGGCAACTGCTACAAGTGCCGGAACCGAGGCTATACCGCACTTGCTGCACCTGCCGCAAGCCCCATAGACAATGCATGGGGCTTGCCGCAAGTGTGCCATCAAGTGTGGCCGTTAGGCGGCAGATGCGGTAAATCTGCCGGATCTGCCGCAATTTGAAAAAAATGCAAGTGTGAAAGAGGCCTTACAGGGTAGAAACGAGCTAAAGATGCATGTAATCTGCACATGACTTCATTAGTAAAGTTTCACAAAGCCAGATAACGAGAAGTATTCCAGAAAGAAAATAATACAAGTAACCAAATTTATCTAGTACAGTAAATGCAGAAAATGTGAAGAATAAAAATATGTTGCAAATACTCATCGTGGAACTTAGCCCAACCGTGTGAAATGAGTGAGCAAACAATGGTGATGAGGGTTTATTTATCCAGTAGACAAGAGAATTGATACATTACCAATGTGTGAGAAGTAATGATAAGAAATGTATCAGACAGTAAAACTCTGACCACAACATCTTGACTGTAAACCATGTTAAAAAAGGGGGGGCAAAATGCATATCCAACACCTACAAAAAAAAAAAATACAGGCCAGAAATGTATCATTCATAATTTTTTTCTTTACAGTACAAACTTTATATATTAACCCCTTCCCGACATTAGACATACTGGTGCGTCCTATATTGTAGTGCGTTCTGCAAAATGGACCTATCTGTATATCCTGGCGATCAATGTGGGCACAGGAGCTGTGCACACATGTTCACTGCCGGTAGCTCAGCATAAGTGATAGCCAAGGAACCCGCTGTCACAGCTAGCACTGATGCCTGCACCACCCATAGCTGTTTAACCGTCTTAATACCACGATTAATAGCAACCACGGCATTTAGAAGCTTAAAGGCCGGATTACACATAACGATGTGCCAGCGACTCGATCAACGATCAGAATCGCTGGCACATCACAATGTGATCGCTGGTGAGCTGTCAGAAAGGCAGACCACCAACAAACACACAGTACTGCACCAACACCCACGGTCGTTATGATCGCTTAAAAAATGGTCCTGGTTATTTCTCAGCGATCTCATCGCTGGTTGCTGCAGCATGTCACATATCGTTAGCCATATCGCTGCGTGTAACGGGGCCTTAAGACAGGGAGGGGGCTCCTGATGAAATCCAATTGGCACCTCTGCAATGCGATCAGGGAGACCGTGATGGTTGCAATGATTTGGATTATGAGCACTGGGCTGGCTGGCCCTGCGCATACATGTGTGATGCTGCTGAGTTTTGTATGTACTGTATTTACTAGCGGCCCACCACCGTTTTACACCGGTTATAAATTTTGGTGCTGCTCTGTGCTCTCTGCCACAGTACATGTATGGGAAGCCACCGGCAGCAGAGAGAGCTCAGAGCGCCACTGTCCACCTGCCGCTGTCGCTGCCACTCACCCTCACCGATCCGCCGCTGCACTGCGCCGCTGTATTCTGGCTGCCGGATTCCACACTGAGCTCTCTCAGCTGCGTAGATGTACGGGAAGCCGTCAGCCAATCAGATCCAGCAGCTGCCGGCCAATCAGAAACCAGCAGCCTGATTGGTCGCTGGCTTCGCACACATTTATGCAGCTGAGAGAGCTCAGTGTGGCGCCTGGCGGCCCGGAAAACACTGGCGCAGTGGAGAAGCAGATCGTGAGAGTGTGTGTATATTGGGGGCTGCATGGGATGATAAGGGCTGCAAGGGGATGATGGGGATATTGGGGGCTGCATGGGGATGATGGGGATATTGGGGGCTACAGGGAGATATTGGGGGCTGCAAGGGTGATTGGATGACAGGGGCTACAAGGGGATATTGAGGCAGCAGGCGGATGATGGGGACTGCATGGGGATGATAAGGACTGGATGGAGGTGATAGAGGTGGCAAGGGAATGATGGGGGCAGCAAGGGGATGTTGGAAGCATTGGGGGCTGCAAGGGGAGGTGACGATATTGAGGGCTGCATGGGGATTATGGGGCTGCATGGGGATGATGTGGGCTGCAAGGGCATTGTATTACTGTAATTATTTAATAGTTCTGTATGTGCATGTATAGGAATACAGTACCGTATATATTTTTGGGTTGTGGAACGAATTGTCTGTGTTTCAATTATTTCTTATGGGAAAATTTGCTTTGATATAGAAGCGATTTGAATTACAAGCCCACAAGGTTCCACTGTATTTAGTATTGCTGTGTCCGTAACAACCTGATCTATAAATCTGTCACATTTGTTACCCTCTCCAGTGAACACTGTAAAAGAAATAAATAAAAAAAGTGGCAAATGTTAGGCTTTTTCATCAAACCATC